>BSBN01000558.1:755000-1955000 GCA_027924645.1 Cunninghamia lanceolata | reverse complement strand
CTCTTAAGTAAATAAAATAGTTTTGTGTCTTTTTTTTTATTTATTTTTAAAATTTTTTTTTTACTATTATAATAGTTATTTTTTAATTTGCATTTTTTTGGTTTCTCTTTTTCTAAAATTATGTATTCTCTTTTATTAATAAATCTCTTGTATTCAACAAACCAACATAGATATTTAAATATATCTATTTAAAAGACTCTATAGGCGCCTCAAAATTGATATCTCTTCATATATTTTACACATACTTATTTCAGATATCTTTACTAGTAATAATTCAATAAAATATTGAATAAGTTTTTTTTCCATATAAAATTTATCTTTATATTTAAGATTTATTGAAGTTGTAAGTGATGATGGCAATGATTTTACAACTAGTATAGATATCTTAAATACATCTATCTAAAAAAATGCCGAGAGAAATCAATTTGAAGTTATTTTTATTTACTTATTTAAGTTAGAACTATTTTATTAGTCCCTACATTAGCAGAGGACTATTGTTTTCACTCAACAAAAAGAGCATTGCTTTCCTTCGAACTCCGTGCATTGTGAAAATTATTAAAGCGATAGCTAAGGTTTGAAATATTTTATTCTTTTTCTTCTGATTGATGGCATTTTCTCATTGGGACATTATTTTACCCCTAGTATTTTATTCTGCATTTCATTATCAGAATGAGAATGGAGAAATTTTTTGTGGATCTCTAATGTTTTGCATGGAATTACGGGTGTCATTGTGCCGGTTGGAGGGTTTGGGCAATGAAAAGTGGCCTGCAAAAAGACACATGTTGTGTTTGGTCAAAAGAACATGTTGTGTTGCATAGTTGTTGAAAACAGGTGTTGGCGTTGGGCATCTTCCTAAAAATGGTGGAAAAAGTATTTTTTCAGAATGGATCTATGAAAAGATTTTACATGGCTATTGTTGTTGGTAGAGAAGATTTGGGTGAGTTTTTTTTGTTGATAACTGAGAGGGGGGGTGAATCAGTTATCTTAATTATTTCTGCTTTCTGAACTTTATTAATAATCAATGTAACATTAATCCAAATGAGCAAACATAATCATGAAATAGAGATACACATGACACAATATTTTTGACGTGGAAACCCTATTAAGGGAGAAAACCATGGGGTGATTAACCCAAGAATGTATTCTCTGTTAGAAGAATGGAAATACAAAATGGCACTTGCCAATTAGGGCTCACTGCCCGAGCACACTGCTCACAAGGAGGCACACTGCCTACAAGAGACACACTGTCTATAAAAAGAGTGTTATACAATACTTGAACTGATTGGAAGCATCTACATATGCTGGAGTTCAGTTCCGGTTAGGCTCAGTATACTGATCTGCTGCACTTCATCTTTCCTCTTCTCTTATGCTACTTTCCTTTCACATACCGGACCTTCCTTACTGCTTCTGTTCTGCTCTTCTACTTTTATTCGCACATTATCAACAACCCCGACACATCTCATAACTAAATCCATCTTGTATATATATCCGCAAAAGTGATTTCATCACCTTTCTAGTCGGCACCCGGAATAGTTAATCTTTTCACAAAATCTGATCTATCGACTAAATCCTTGCACACCAAGTAATGCGAATCAAGGATATACTTGTGGAAATCATTAATTATGTTGGCCAAACATAATTCATGCCTTCATAACCTTTACCAACATCAGTAACACATCCGGAATAATGTCTGATGTTCTGCCAGTTAGTTCTTCCTCTGTCCACACTGCTAATTGGGAACCCAGTACTTAAGCATTCGTATCTCTTTATCCTTTCCACACTAGAGGCTCAAACCTTGGAATCTATCAGTCAAGATAGTCCTCTTGACTTCCCCAAATCCGCACTTCACCAAGATACTTCCTCTGAGAGATCCGGACCTGTCTGTCGGACCTCGCCACATGCTCTGTTCTTGTTTACCGGACCACAACATTCTTCACTCTGACTTCCGGTAGAGACACACCATGTCCTGCGGATGTGTGGAATGAACTTTGTTGCCATCAATGACAACAATCATGAATCCATATAGTGTCTCTTGCCAACATTTTTTTCATCTTTTCCATGCATTTTTAGAGTTTTGTTTTCTCCTTTGCCATTGGAATTTCCTCTAGTTGAATGGTTTCAAACATGAAGAATCTAGAGGAAAGGTTTTTCCATTTGCAACTTCAGCATCTGATATAAAATCCACTTTATCCTTTAAGCTTTGATTTATGTCTTCAACCGATCTCAAACTCCTAATGTGTGTAAACTAGAATGTATGGACATACCCTACCTTGTTTCATATTCTTCAAGATGAGAAAGGGGCGACTAAGGCTTGGGAACCCTAGTGGGTGGAAAAGAAGTTGAACGTAGAAAATACATAGCTTCCCCAACAATTTGTAGGTTTTTGTCCTTGGAAACATTTGGAGGCTTTGCAGGGAAAGTAGAATGGGGTGGTAGCAAAGGCGGGGGTGTTGTGGATAATGTTGGTGCGACTATGGATTTTGATCCTACACTGTCAGTTACATTTTATCATAAGTTTCTAAAGCCTATTCAACATATCCATTTTGTGCAGTCCTGCAATCATTTCATTCCATGAGATGACATCTCATTAAGAAATTATGTCAAACAATTTTCGTGCCTTTCCTATCTGTCCACATTTCACATATATGTCTACAAGAGCATTTCCAACTATAATATCTAACTAAAAGTTGCCTTCCATTATGCATTGATGGATGTCCGTACCCTGTTCCAAAGCTCCCATTTTGGCACAGGAAGAGAGGACGCTGGAAAAGGTTGTGGAATCTAGCTTTACACCTGCTGGTTGCATTTACATGAAAGTTTCTAAGGACTTTTCAACAAACCCATTTCAAACATATCCTACAAACATGGTATTCCATGAGAACACATTTCTTTTAGGAAGATTGTGAAACATATCACGAGACTTGTATATGCTTAGACATTTTGCATGCATGTCTACCAAGGCACTTGCAACTACAACATCTGACAAAAAAAATCTTTGCACATTATTATAGTGCAAGTATGTTTTTCAGCTTGTTTCATTTAGCATCACCCATAATCTCTACGTGAAAACCTTTCCAATTTAAAATGATGGAAATGGTTCACATCTCTCACAACATTTTCTCTTGCAACAACCTTGGAGATAAGTTTCGCTGCAATGCAACTTCCTCATGAATCTCTTATGTTGGTCATGGATTGGCTGGATCTCATAGGTATTTTCATTCAATTTTTATGATTTTGGAGACAATGGTATCAAGCTAGAACCATTTATCTAACCTTAGGCTCATAAAATGGAAACTATCTGCATGACAGAAAATAAGTTGAAATAGCCATTAAACTTTTCTGAGCAATATAGTGGATTAATTAATTAATAACAAAATGAGATGCTACAATTTTAATGTAAATCAATCATATAAGTTCAGACTCTTTTAGATTAATGCATGTTCACTATCTAAAACATGTATGGTGAGGATCAAACTCATTGTTGGACCAAAACCACTACAGTGCAATACAAACTACTAAAATTGCATGAAGCTATCCTTAGCCTTTAGTAGAACGTTCAATAACTAGCCTGAAACCAATAATGAGGGACCTCTGTATTTCATGGACTATTTTCTCAAACTTGCATACATTTTTTTTCTTAATAACATTGGCATGCCATTTTCTAATTATAGGTATAATTATTTATAACTTCAAAGCCTTCAATTCCAATTCTTCAATACAAGTTTACAGGACCTGGTAACAAGTCACTAGAGGATACAAGTAGAAAATCTGCTACCGTCACTATAGTCAACAGAAGAAGCTCTGGAGGCTCCTCTAGAACCAAATGTCGTGCCTCTTATAGAAGGTTGTGCCTTTTTAAAAGAAAGATCTTAATTTTATTATGTTTTCTCTGCTCATCAGAGGTATATTATTTTATGGTTTTAGTTTTATTCTGTTTTAGGTTGCTAGCATGGCTCTTTAGCCCAGATATAAATTCAATTAAATTCTTTGCTGTTAAATTGCTCATATACATTGCAAAGGAAGGTGGAAATGGGGATCAAACTTAAACCCAAGCACTCCATTAGATAAATTCTCATAATAGTGGGGACTTACCATGTTATAGTACTCACATATAGCCTACATTTTCTTGCCAACTTCAGTATACAGATATGGCTGCAAATATAGCCCTATTATATTATAGAAGATTTCATTCCTCATGGTACGAAAATATGCTAGTCTATTGTTTAAGTTTATGAGATAAAAAAAATTCTATTTGAGTATGCCAAAATTGGTTCGGTATTTGAGTAAAATTCAAGCTTCAATGTTTCTTATAAAATGCTTACTCTATTGCTTACAAAATTTACATCTATTCCATGCAGGAGAAGAATGATAGGCAAAGCAGATATTTATTAATTTTGGTCTCATTTTAGTGGAGACAATTGTCAGAAGATTTCCAACCATGCAAAGTCAAGAAGTTGATAAAGTTCACAAGGTGGTGGGTATCCTTATCCATTAATTTAAGACATGGAAAGTTTGTTCTCAATTCAACAAGTCAAATTTAGGAATAATGAACACTTAATGCTTACTTCTACAAATGTTTTTTGAATTAGTTTGTGATCATTGTTTTGAAAAATTTCAATTACTTGGCTACATGACTAGAAACAGATTTATGATTCCATATTACCAAATTCCCTGTCTTGGTTTTATTACCTTAAAATCCTTATATCCAGATTCCAAGATCCCTGTGATCTAATCTTGTTTGGATTTTTATCAATTTAAGTTGTCTACTACTACACTGATGTCTATTAATGATCCTCATAGATTTCTTAATTATTCTAAGGGCCATTGTTCATTATATATTCCTTGTTTCCAGCAAGTCATTGCTTATTACATTTTCATCTCTGACTGAGCTTGAGAAACTTCTGTATATCCATTATGCATTTAAAGCCTTATTTTATGCGAGAAGTTAGGTTCTCAAGAAACATTTTTCTAAGTTCTAATATGTTAGAGAATGAGGTTACTGCTTCCTGAAAGCTAATATTGTTGTTTGCTTGTCATTGAATTTAAGTCTACTGCTTCATGAAAGTTGATTATGTTATTTGCTTTGTCAGGGGACAAATGACATTAAACTTTACTGTGCAGAATGACTTTATAAATTGTGTTAATTCTATTTATTGTTTCTCTTAGTAATTCCATGATTTTATTACATCCTTTCTTTATATGAGCATGTCAACTATTTAATATTTTAGATCCTTGACCCATAACAGTTTATGCTTCTTTAGTGTGACTTTGGATGTTGTCATTAAAGGCCTACTATGCAAGGGCTTTGTTCATCTAGTTTTATTTATTTTTTATATTTATTAATGTTTCAACGACCTAAGACATCCTCAAGATGAAGACAAGGTGTTCATGTAGATTGGGGAAAACATCCTAAGTCTATAAGAAATTTGTAGATTTAGTGCTAGATTTGAACAGACTAAAAGAAACCTCAAAATTTTGTGTTTTTAGTACTAATCCGTGACCAGTTTGTGCAAAAAAATTGAAGACGTTGAAGCTGAGCATTTTTTTTCCCAACTTTAGTAGCAGTTAGAGTTACCTTAGCCTTTGCTCCCTTTGTCCCTCACTTTACATTTTTGTTTGTTTGAATTATGATAATTAACATGGATAACAATAATAATGGCTTGTGACAAGAGAAGGAAAAAATCACAACATGTAGACTATACAAATAACTCACACATTTCCAGGCCTCAAAAATCTTATGGATCCTACACTTCACCATCTACCACCAAGCAAAATGTAACCATCCAATCCCCTCAACCAAAGAATCTGTTAATTAACTCCAACTATCCCCTTACTGGAAGCAACGATAGTCAAAACCAAAATCAAGGGCATCTCAGAGTTAAGAGTAGCTTTGCTACTCCAACCACGGTTTTACTGGTTGTAAGAAGTTACTGGACTCTCCAGTGTGCTGAGGATGGTGGTCAGAATAATAGGGTTTACAACAAACATCACAAAAGGGAAGGGATGAGTTTGCAGGCATCCTCAGTTGCCCTCCTTTAGGAAGGGGTTCTCTTAAAAGTTATGTCTGTTAACAGAAATGTAGAAAGTATTTATGATCTTTTATATTGTGCAGAGTTCAGGTTTTAATTTAGGATTTTAGATACAATTAGGTGAGCTACATAGAGCATCTCTTTAATTTTTCTTTCCCTTTAAAGATAGTGGCCCTATTTTGGGAGCCGTCTCTTAGTTAAAAAAACAAGTTACAACGTTTAGATTCCACAAGCTTCAAGACTGTGTTGTGAATGGATTTCAAACATCAAAACTTCTCACTGCTTCTAATGGCTTCAACATGATGATGTCTCTTACCTATTTTGATCATTCATGAGCATTAGGATATGTTCTTTCTTTCTAAACCTTCTTTTGTTCATGTCGTAGGTTAACTTTTGAACTTTATAAATTAATTAATATGCTCACATGTTTTTTATGGGTATCGGTGAGTTGGCTTGATTGTGGATATGTCCTTTCAAAATTTAGAGTGGCCTCCAAATACTATCTTGTATATACTAAGTTTTGATTAACAATATCTCTGCATCATTATATCCAAGGTTACTATGTTAGCTAAGAATTTTGTCACTATCCCAGTGTTCAAATTTATTCATGGTCAAATTATTTAGGCTATGGCTTTCTTGCTAATGGTACAAGTATACTTATCAAAAAGGTTCCCAAGTCTTTTCAATTGAATTATCAAATGCATGAAAAAGATTTACATGTTAAAGTAGATTCAAGTACCAAGCAAAAACATTTCATGCTTTTAAAGAGCCACATGAGGTAAGATACTAGAAGAAACATGTGTTATGGGGATGTGACAAATTATGTAGCTTCCAGTAACTTGTTCCAGTGGATTGAAAAATCCATAGAAATGGTTGAACTAATCATTTAAGTTCTAGTGACTCCAACTGCTAGAAATTGTGATCTACAGAATGTCTTAAGACATCTATCATGCCTATATAATTCTAGTACCAATCATGTCAGCAAATTGAGCTAAAATCTCTACTTTGGGCAAGTAATGAAATAATAAGATTTTCTGCACTTATTCCTGTTGTCCTGCTTAACTAGTTGATTCCAGGTTTTCTTGGAATGTTTAACCTTTATCTTAACATGTTCTAACCATGTCATTAATACAGTTACTTAGAAAACTTATTCATGCTTCTGCATTACTATCTTATTGCAAATGTTTCCCAGTTTAACAAGCTTTTATTATTCTAGCTGTTATGCCAATTGAATCCCAAGAAATATTTATTGGGCCTTTTTACATTATAATTAATATTGTGAATGGTTTGCCAATTTTGTATATGCTTTTGTAGTTAAAATTTTGTATTGGCTTTTGTGGGCTTGATCATGCCTCCTGCTATTAGTTAACATGTGATTTCCAATCCTATACCTAATGATCTTTTTGGCACTCTGAGACCTGAAACTATTCATGCTTGTCTATTGGTAATAATTAAGTGCCTCATTAAAACCTTGAGCATCTAGTGTTATTTGTTTTGTTGTTACCTTTTCTTGTTTGTTGTAGCTCTTGACTCTCTATGTTAACTTTTTATGCCTAATTTTTCTTGTTTTTAGATTTTGCAAGATTCACAAAAGTTATCTTTGTAGTTAACTCATACAACTCTAGATTTGATACCAGGGGTGTTATTAAAATCTAGCTTATATGACTGCCTATGGCTATCTATAAATGGGGTTCACTACTTTTGTAGCCTTGCATTTAGTGTTGGGCTTGACATCGTTTGTCATTAAAGCCCACTGTCACCTTCTCAGGGTCAGGGCTTTATGCACATGTAGTTTAGATGATGCTCTTGTCATGTTTCATCCTGGAAAGCTCATCAGATAGAGAATAACATTCTAGTATTGTTAAATGCATTAGCCAAGGTACCAGGTATGTGACCTTGGGCATATGGGTCACTTGTTTTGCTGGCTAAGTACCAAGTTGTACTATCAATCATATCAAAACATTGTTTTAAAATTTTCCTATTTTATTACTGTAAACAACAAATGCAAAATTGCAAAATCTATTGAACCCAAAAACTAGTCAAAGAACTTTGAGGATTTGCTTGTTCCAGGAGAAGGAAGTCATGATGAAAACAAAGAACCCTTGAGAGTTGATATCAATGATAAGGAAAGCCTCACTACTCTAGAGCTGGAACACAATTTCCAATATCTCGACGGTCATGAGGATACTGATTGTAGAAAGACTATGCTTTATAGAAAGCGATGACAAAGGGAGTGTAGGAGTTCAGAGAAGGTGTGCTTTAGTTTCCCTCCCCTTGGAAGAATTGTCATTGAAAGGTATGTTCTATGAGATTATGATGTTCTTAAGGAGTCCATGGAGTGGTATCTCAAAGGAAACCATAATTCAAAAATTCATATTGGTGCTTCACGTTTGAGTGCAAGAATCTTCATCTATAGATAATTATGTAAAACTACTCAGAATCTCATATGCTTTTGCATATATAATCTCCTTATGTTTGTCCTTAAGGATAATTTTTCTCTTTTGCTAATAACTTTACATGCTATAACCCCACCACAATGTATTATTGTTGTGTTTCACTTAACTTTTTCTAGCTTACCATGCTCTGTCGTATATGAGGTTTGTAATGAGATTTTAATGAAAAAACCCTATTGCAATCTGAAGCAATAAAGATTGAAACTTTTCAAAAATTGCCACAATTTAATGAGGAATCTTAATAATAAACTTATACGTGTCTTTAAATTATACGTAGCATATCCACTTTTAAAATAGAATCTATTCTATATCACATTGATGGACTTCTTAAGCACGAGCAACATGTTCTACATTAAAAGGATAATCTGATTTATTTAAGTTGTGTAGCAGCTTTATCAATGGCAACATTTAGTTGATTTATTTTGTCATTCAAAGACTTTTCAGTTACATGCTACTTGTCAAACACTTGTGACATGTTAATACAACTTTATGCAAATAATGTGAACATATTTAAGCGTGTTACTGAACTAAATCATTATTCAATTTCATTTGCTCTTCTTGAAGACACAATTTTCTGAGTAAAAAAGATACTTTATATTGCTTTACTGATGACTTTGTATGCTTGGATTTTACAACACAGAGACCTAGCAACAACTCATAAAGGCAACCTCGTAGCATCAATGAAGCCTCATGCATGCAAGATGTATGTTTTGATAGTTGTTGGTCACAACGGTTCTCCATTACCTGGAATTGGAGTACTTGGTTGCTTCATAAAACCTTGGAAGTTTATAGGAATTAATTTTGTTTAGTTACCATATTCAATTAGATCCCCTTTTTCTAAGGGGACTTTGTTTAAGTGGTCTATAATTTTGTAGCAACTCAGCCTTCAATTCCTGAAAACAATCAAATACGAAAGCATCTACAGTTTCTCCAAACAGTGCTTTTGAAACAGTTCCTTGAATTTTTCAAACCCGATTCTTTTACTATCCAATGGTTCATTCCAATTAAACATAATTCAACTTTTTAACACATGTTTTTTTCCTATGCTCTTCTCTTGCCCTATACTGGTAACATTTGGTAGGGACTCGTGCTGCTGCACAACTCTTGTTTACTATCTATATTGTTTAAAATTTTATTTGTGTTCTTCCATATCACATGTCTTATATTTTAAATAGAAAAAACTTATTTATAATATAAAATATTGTTTAAGAGATATGCCATTAATAAATATATTTTCAAATAAAATTAAAAAATAAATATATTTAAAATAAAATATATAATTTTTATGTAAAAAGATTAAGGGATGTTTATAAGAAGGTTAAACAATTTTAAAACCTTTTAGTATTTTAGAAAATAAAAATTTGTAAATATTTATTTACATAAATAATATTATTTATTTTAAAATGGATTATATTTTAAAACTATATAAGTAATGAGTGTTTAATATTTAAGTTTTTTTTTTTTTCATTTTACACTAAAAATAAATTTGTTGTTATGTATAATTAAATTTATGTTTTTTAATATAAATTTGTTTTTGTGTATATTTATGTTGTTAGGTTTCTTGTTGTTGAAAAAAAATATATTGATATTTAAATATATATTCTTCACTACTCTCTACATTGCCTCCATCTTAGTATGATACGTATTTGAATATGAAATAATGAATTGTTTTGACATTCTTTCAACTGTATTGGACATTTTCATGATTATTAAAACATAATAAATGATGTGATGTACTTTTTACAAAGTTGTTTCAATAATTATGAAATAATGTACCCTTTGTCACATTATCTTAGATGTATTGCTCATATTCAAGATTATTAAAACATTCTTTATTTGTAACCAGCACCTATTTTTAAATTATTTTGTAGTATATAAGTTGAATAGGCAGGTGGGGAAGGATATCTCTCCACATATTTTAGATAAATTTTTCTAAAAATAGGTATGCTAGTATTTAAATATATTCTCCACTACTCTTTGCATTGCCTCCATCTTAAGATGATTTTCTCTTATTCCACTCAATCTTTCATCCACCCCTATTTTAACTTATCATGCTAACTCAAAAAACACTATACTTAAACTATACACATTTACCTTTACAATGATGAAATGGAGGGATCACTATGCTAATTAAAGAAAGGTGGGGTGGAACCGTGAAATTAGAGAAAGAGGATATGAATAGGTAGTATATTTGGTTGAAAATAATTGATAAGGAGGATACGATCAGATTGGCTGCCTGCTACTTTGCCCCTAAAGGGTCAAAGTTTTACAAGAAGAGGAATCTTGACAGCGAGGACCCTTATGCTTCGTTAAAAAGAGACATTTCTACTTTCAGCAATTTAGGGGAAATTGTCCTAATTGGGGATTTTAATGCTAGGACAATGAATAATTGGTCTCTTCAACTGGACAGTGAGAAAGGAGGGGACAACAATCCGTTATGGTTAGAAGAGGGCGAAGACCAATTATGGGATATAATATCACAGGATGGAAGAGGATGTGTGAACCATTTTGGAGCTGAATTATTAGGTCTTTGCAACCTTTTTGACTTGGTTATTTGTAATGGCACCAGAACATGGCCTAGATCCGGGGGTATCACTTGTAAGACATACAATGGCCAAAGTATTGTTGACTATGTTATCTGTTCTAGGATGGGTACCTCCAAGCTATTAGAGTTTGACATAGGGGAAAATCCAATAGAGCTGAAATCTGATCATATGCCTCTTTGTGTGAAGTTTGGCTTCCAAAAAGACATACAGAAAGTTAGGCCAACTCAGCACATACAAAAGCAAGACCACACACAATGTAAAATCTAGGTGAATAAAGAAAATCAGGAGATCTTTGCTGTAGCACTGGGGCAACACCTACAAATGTTAAAAAGCAGCATGGGATGCATAGATTTGAACAAGGATTCAGGAAACTATGTGGACAGCAGTATGCTGGTCCCTCTAATTCACAAGGCCTTAGAGGCATGCAAGAGGACTAGGCCTAAGAAAAATTGGTCTAACACTTTCTCGGTCAACCCATGGTTTGATGATGAGTGCAAGGAGGCTAAAAGATCTCTCAAAAAGACTGCATCAAGCAAAGAAAACAAGAAAAAGTATGAGATTTTTATAAAATCCAAAAAAGAAAGATATGTAATATCTAGAAGAAAAGAGTTGATAGCCTTGAGTAAACACAATCCCAAAGGTTTTTGGAGGGAGTTACAACAAGAAAGAAAACAGATTGAAAACAACATCACAGGGGATCAATGGTTAGGATATGCGAAGCTTCTTTATGAGCAGTCACTAGAGAAGACCTACCCTCTGGTAACCAACACGGCAACCGAGCTCTTCTTAGTGGAAGACATCAAACAGGGAATAAAGAATTTAGCTAGTGGAAAAGCTCAAGACATTGATGGGCTGCAAGCTGAGTTTTTAAAGTTGGGGGTTGATCACCTTGCCCCACACATCAAAAGGATTTTTAATGACATTTCGAAAGGGGTCTTTCCTGTTGAGTGGACAACTAGTGTCGTTATCCCACTTTTCAAAAGTGGAGACGTCAATAATCCATCTAATTATCGAACTATCATGGTCAATCCTCTCCTTGGAAAGCTTTGTAGGAGCTTGATTAACGCAGGATCAACAGTTGGGCAGAAAAGGAAGGAAAAAGAGTGAGAGTGCAGGTTAGTTTTAGACCAAAACACTCTACCATAGACCATTGCGTCACTCTTAGACATTTGGTTGAAAAAGTGTGGAACACGCAAGGTGAGGAAGCCTTTTGCTGCTTTGTGGATTTCAAAAAGGCCTTTGATATGGTACCCAGGGACAAACTCTGGAGCAGGATGGAAGATCTTGGGGTTCCAGAGGAATATAGGGTTGCTGTTCACAAACTTTATGAGCAGGTTAGAACTAAAATCCGGATTAGAGAGGGTATGTGAGTCTTTTGGTCGTGACATTGGGGTCAAGCAGGCCTGTCCCCTCTCTCCCACTTTGTTCGGCTTGTACATCAATAAACTGGAAGAGTGGTTTCACAAATCTACGGGTGGGGGTATCTAGTTGGTTGGTTTTGTGGTGAAGCTGCTATTATATGTTGACGACCTTATTATGATTGCAAAAATTGCCCAGGGCCTGAGAGAACACTTGAGGGCTTTAGAGCTCTTTTTACAGGAGGTCGGGATGCAAGTGAACAATAGTAAGACCAAGATTATGATTTTCTCTTTAAAAAGGAAGCATCAACAAGTCAACTTTATTTTTGATGGGAGCCCGTTGGATATCGTAGAAGAATACAAGTACTTGGGAATTGTTTTCCACAATAGGCTGAGTTGGGATACATGTAGAGCGCAAAGGATTCAAGGGGGTTGGAGAGCCTCTTATCTTCTCTAGAACAGGTCTAGGAAAGCGGAGCTCTGGGATTGGAAAACCAAGAAGACTCTTTTTGGGCTGTTAGTCACACCCGTTGTCCTCTATGGGTGCGAGGTTTGGGGAAGTAGCTTGTCAAATCACAAATGGAGACAATTAGAGAGAATACAAAAGCATCTTATTACTAGTAATCTTAAGGTTAAGGCTACGGTCCCTTATGATATTCTTTTAGCTGAGGCGGGTTCATTCCTGATGGAGGCATATGCTATAATCCAGTTGATATGTTACATAAAGAAGGTGGAGAACATGGGGGATCAGAGGTGGCCTAAGGTGGTGGTGGAGGAGGGGTTAAATTGTAGGAAGAAGACGTGGATGAAGTAGAACAACAAGTGGATGGACAAGTGGGATATTAGGCTTCATGAATGTCCTAAAACTAAAGAAGACATTAAGAAGTTCCTGTTAGAAAAGTTCAGGACTGCCATGTTGACTAAGCAGATTGGCCGGAAAAAATCATACTATGTCAAATAGTTCAATCCCACGTGGGAACATGGGGAAAAAGCCTACTTGCATGCCACTCTTAAAGGTAAAGCTAGGATTCTAATGGCCCAGTTGAGGACCGGTTCTCATCATTTGAGATGCGAAACGGGTAGATGGATGGTCCCCAAAAAGGAGTGGGAAGACAAGATCTGCATCTTCTGCAGCAAAAAAGCGGTGGAAACTGAATGGCACTTCATCTTTGAATGTGATGCCTATGAGGACATTCAAAGTCAGTATGCAGACAACTTGAAGGTGCGCAGTATTATCGAGATCTTTGAGGAAGCAACGCTGCACATAACTGCAGGGTTCTTGGTTAAAATTCATGGCAAGAGAAGTGACATTGAAAAGATCTTGAAGATTTCTTAGGGCTGCGGCTCTTGGTCCCTTAGGTTGCTTGGTCTTGTGGATGTCATTAAAATCTATTCATTCATTCATTCAAATTGATTTCAACACATCCTATACATTCCAAATATACTCTTTTTCTATCAATTTATCTAATCTAAAATTCATAACTTCAACACATAAATTCTCATCAACCAAGAAAATATTCTTTAATTTCCTTACGGACACACCCACTCATATCCCTATCAACATACACACACCCAAATCTTGTTTTTTCACTTTGGTAGGCCATGGGGAAATGTCTTTTATAAAAATAGAAATAAAGAAATACATGCATTACGTCTACGTCGCGGAAATCGTTAAATCAATTCCTTACCAAACACATACCCCTGCAGTCCACACGAGTAAATTACTGAACTTTCAAACGCCTATAAAAACTCTGTTTGGGATTATGCTGTATAACTATATACGTCACAACTGAAATGAAGAGGGGCACAGAGCATCATAGTAGATGGCCTTCAGTTGTCTCCTTTTTCTTCAAATTCACTCTATTGATATGGCTTTTGTTTGTAATATTAGCCATCACAAGAGAAGCAAGAAGAGACCTGTGGCCAATTATTGCAGGATGCTTGTTTTATGAGGCAGCCAATTGCATACTCAAATTTTGTGTGTCAAAAGATCCTCTCTTCATCAACACAGCAGTTTCTCTCTTGCATTCCTCCATTACTTCAGCTTCAGGTACCTTTGCAATTATTAAATTCTTAGCAATTGCTCTAGGTCATGTTCTATACTGCTATTTTGTACTTTTTGGTATACGGGTGTTACTCAGATTCTTTTTCCAATACATATGCCAGTGACTTTCATGTCATATTGATTTGGGTGTTGAGTTTTTTTTTCTCTCTTTTTGGAAAGAAAAATGTTAAGCTTCTGTAATAGGGCTGTGCAGATTTATTCAAAATACATTTTGGAAAACAAAACTGCAATAGAGGCAAAATACAGCATATACCTCTAGCTTCTTGAAAGATTATGGAAGCATATAACCTCTGAAACTGGCTGTCAAAATTCAACTAAAAATGCTGTTTTCATAGTGCAGTCACTAGGGAGTTAGTGCCATACACCCATTTCTTGGCGAGCACATTAAATGTAATGTTCACCCTTATTCGTATACTCTGGCACCCTATTTCATAACGAAGTCCCATTTTCTGCCCTGACCCAATATTCTACATCTACTGGTGACAATGTCTCGCAGCTACAGAATACCCATAAATTAAACAGTAAAATACCCAATGTATATAAATTATGAATCCATCTGTCCCTGTTGGCCTTTTATGGCTACATTGAGCCCACACATGATATTTTGACCGTGGAGCATATATGCAAAAATGAAGTTGCCAAAATGTCAAAAGAGCCTATCAAGTTTCAACTTCAAATTCATTATAATTAGACACAACACCATGTCTTTTCAAGTAGCAACATTATTGAAGTCATGGTTGTAGTTCTATGCATGTTCATCTTTTACTGGAAATTACTGGAGCTGGACAAGTTTGTTCCCAGAGCTTAAGCATTTTTGAGAGGTTGCATCTCCCTCTCTGTAAAGAATTTGAAGTTTTGTTCTAAGATACAGTCTCCTAGTGAAAGCAATCAATTAACTTTTGAGGCAGAAATTTTTTTCCCATCAAATGAATAGGGCTCCAGTAGCAGGCAACTTAAGGCTTCTGCTTCATGTGTTGTGTGAATTGCAAGTTATATTGTAAATTATCTCCCAAAAACTGTTAAAAGCCATTTTGGCTTTGGCATCCAACCTCATATCCTTTGCATTGAATCCATATGCACTCGTGAATAATAGATTTATTAATTTTCGTCCTTAAAGAGGGCTAGACTCTTCCTCCAGGGAACAGCAGTCTGTCGTTTCTTCACACAAATTTTTCAACTTTATATTATCTTTTGCATGATGTATAGGAGGTGCTTAAGACAAACCTCCAGAACAAAAATCCTTGTGTGGGCCAGAATTATCTTTTGCATGATGTATAGGAGGTGCTTAAGGCAAACCTCCAGAATTTTCTAAAAGAATTCGAGAGCCCAAATAGGAGATTGATGTAAACTATAAAACAAAAGGGAAAAGCAGTCTTTTATATTCATGCTCTCAAAGCTCAAAATGTAGACAATGCAACTGCAAGGCATTGGATTGAGAAGACGAGACTCTAAGCAGAAAAGGAAGAAGAGAGATGATTTACTTCTCAGTCTGGTTTGAAGATGAATCTGGTGAATGTCCATCCTATAAGTCTAGATCTGAGTTTGATAACTTGAGTAAGTTTGATAATTTGAGTAAGCATGTTAGGAAAGCTAAAGACATTGTCTCTTGTATTTGGGCAAGCAAATGTGCTGAGAGTCAATACAAAATTTGTCAGCCGCATATTTTATCAACAAGTGGGGAAGATGCAATAAGAAGGAACATTAAGTGGAAGCTTGCAACTTGAGAAGCATCCATACAAAGATCGAACTGTGGAGCACAAATTACATGAAATGTTGGATTGAACAAGTTGCCAGTGGCCAAGTAGAGCAAATTGAAGCAGTATTATTATCACAATAAATTGCTTGAATGGCTTAGAAAACTAACAATAGTTTCTTTGACATTAGTACGAAGAGATATGAACATGTTATGGTTAATATCAGAAAGGGTCAACAAAGAGATCATATTCATGTCTCCTAAAAGAACACTGAATGAGTTACATCAATCAGTTGTAGATAAAGAGAAGGAAGTTATACCCTTCAAATTCTAAGTTTTCGATCTTGGTACGGGTATGAAAACCCGGTATGCGGATACGGCATTTTTTTGGGGCCCGGGTACATTACGGCAACATATATATATATAATTTAAAAATTTTAAAACTCAAGACTAAAACAATAATACTCATAATTGCCAATAAACAAAATAATAAAATATCTAAATACCTCATAACTTGCAATAAGGAAAATACTCATGAATTGAAATTCATAATTTAGTGATTTCTCAAATGTCAATACAAAATGAAATTTACAATCAATATTCATTGTTCAATGTTCAATAAGCATCATATGGGTCTTCATCAAGAGCATCATAGTCAACATTTGGTTCAACTTCATTTGAACCACAATCAGCTGGAACACCACTCCCACTAGCCATGTCTGTGTCATGTGTAGTTGTCTCATTGTCCTCACGATCATTGACAAAGACTTCCGCAAGCTGTGTAACAGTAGCATCTAAATTGGCACACTCAGGAGTTAGATCCCAATTCCTTGTCACCCCCTCCTTGTAATCAGGTTTCATGAATGGAGGCAAAAAGTGTTTTGTCTTTGCTTTTTAGGGTGAATAAAGCTTTTTAGGGTTTTTTACTTTAAAAAATGTAAAAAAAAAAAAAAACACTTTTGTGGATACACCAGGGTTCGCCCAGGGTTCTGCCCGGGCACCCCTGATACACTGTGGGACCAGAACCCGGGATGTCCCGGTCCGGGCACGGCAGGCAAAATACAAGGACCTGATAACTTAGCCTTCAATCAAATAAGATTAAAGTTAAAGTGCCAGTTGAAATATAAGTAATACTCACAATTATTAATGTACAAGTTACAAATGCAACTTCTTTTTGAAAGACTCTAACAAGAAATCAGACTACAGCACATCATTGAAGCATAAAGTCTCATAAACAACCGTGGAAGGCTATTGATAGTCAAAATGAGAAAATTGTTTCATTGTGTTTTGAACAATTTGACATGTTGCACTTTCAGGGATGCAGAAATTTAGGGTTCTGTTGAGAGTGATATCGATAGGAGGGCATGTTAGTTGCACAATATCATCATTTTGTGTAAGGTCTCAGTAAAAATTAATAGTGTCTCTGACACTAGCACTTAAGATATCAATAGATCCCATTGCTGACATCATAAGGGTTCATAAAACAGAACATAGTTATCTCTACAATAACCCTAGTAAGTGTTGGAGAAGAGCGCTGTAGGTTTTTTTCTTAATCTGCTTCCTTAACTAAACCTTTCCTGCTGAAGAAACTGGGTGTTATTCAACAGTTACCATTCGAAAGAGAAAAAGATGCTGGCCAGTTTTAACTAAGTAAACAATCAAGTGAATCAGGATATTTACCACAAGCAGTGGTTAACTGTTAATTGTTTGCTCTTTTTGGGCTGACATCCAGGAACAACTGAAGAAAAATTGCCATAGAGAGAGTAAGGAGTTTCAATTGAGAAAATCTACAAGCTCCCAATGTTTTCTATTGCTTACAAACTTTAACTGATATAAGAATTCCTATATTAAAAAATATGATAAAATGAATTAGGTGAATATTCTTGAAATTAAAAGAGCCATACAAGTTGAGGACAGAAAAAGTGCCTTTTATTCTATTACATACAAGTCAATCTTCTGTGAAATGGGATGAACTCAAGTGGTAAAAGCAAATGGGCTTTCAATGCGGAGCCCTATATTCAAATTCCAAGAGACATTTTTAAAGTGTTTAAATTGGGTAAAATTCCACATCCAACGTGCTGGGTTTGGCATATCCCAATGGACAAGGCCGTGTGCAATTTGTGGATTTGACAGAAAAGATACTGCTCAAACATGACATACAAGTTAAATGTTCCATAGATGTTATAAAGAGTTGAAATAAGATAAATACCACATCCAACAAACTGGGTGTGGCATCTCTCAATGGATGAGGCCAGTCCAAGTTGTTACTTTGATTAAAGAGATATCACTCAACTGTGGCATCTAAGTTGAAGCTATCAGATTAAGAGTTGTTGGAGGCTTGGAGCTATTATATTTTTTCCTTGAGTACAAGATATCTTGAAAAATATTTTTGTATTAAAACAATGGAAAATTAACATATTGGTTTCTATAAGAACTTGTGTAAGTGTTGGAGAAGAGCTCTATATCAAGAGGCTCAAACCTTTCTTAGGTGTGAAAAATACAAGCACACAAGGAAGACAGGGTCTCAAAATTATTGACATGCGATCCTAGAAACAAACAAACATTGAGGTCCAATCAATCTGCGTTTGCAAGGGAGATATTGCACGGGGATTCATGAAGGTCAAGACATTTTCAAAGATCTATCATAGGTTTTTTGATGTCAGTCTTAGTTAAATTAACTAGAGTAACTTATCTAATTTTCCAAAGAACCTGGTTGATGACTTGAAAGCCGTAAATGTTTAGGAGCACCAAGGAAGGATAGTGGAGGGCTATTGATTATTCAGCTAAAGAAAATTTGATGTTTAGAGTTTAGGAACAAGAACAAATAGAGGTTCAACAACTACTGGGTTTGTGGAGGTTTACATTAACGAAGAGATAAAGATAGTGAAGATTGAGGAAGCAATGGTTGAGGTAAAGGAATATGAAGCAGTGAAAAAATTGCTTAATTACAAGATTAGCAAATAGAGTATTTAAAATGCAAGTAACTAGAACAGAACATACTGTTTTTTTGGAAAATGTGGTATGTAGAGATGCGCTCAATGATGTTGAATACCCATGATTGGAAAACTTAATGCATGCATATATCCTTAGCTTCAAGTCATCATTTGATCTATATGAAAGGAAGGAGAACTGATGAAGGTACACATAATACCATGTTCTCATTTATGGTAGCTCAAGTGACGAGATTAAAAATAAATTAAGAATTAGAATGCTTTAGAACTTGAAATACTTGTATTATTCCCCAACTCATGGCCATGTTTTTTAGCTTGTGAAAAGCTGGCTGTAGCAACAAGATGTGATAATATGCCAGTACCAAGCAATTGGTGATTTAAAAATTTTAAGTATGATAATTTAAGTTCTGTAAATTTGCATGCATATTTCAAATTTGTAAAAGCTTTTTCAAGTTTCTGTTTCCTTATGTCTAGACAAGAATTTCGGACTGACGTTGATGTTGGCTATATAATAATAATCTAATGTATGGTTGACATGTCAGATGTTGGCACTTCAAACATATATTTTGCATCTTGTATACTAATGCTGATATTGAAATTGTCTGGATGCCTTGATTGTGTAGACTCTGATAGCTAGAGTATAGTGCATCAATTAAACAATTGAAATTGTTGTGCACTTTTATAGATAGGTTATCAATGGTCAAGATAAATTATATATCTTAACCCAGATGATTAGATAGACCTTTGTACTCCAAATATGATAAATCTCCCCTATAATAAATTATGCATTCTTCCACTAAACCTCATCTCCATATGTCTCATCAAGATGTTTTATTTGCTTTTTGGCTGCGAGTTGTGCATTCTCTCGATACAATTTAGTGCTTTCAATGCCAATCTTAAGCTATTTGCATTTGAGATTGTCATGCATTCTTCCAGTGAACCTCATCTCTGTATGCCTCATCAAGACATATTCTTTGCTTTTTGTGTAATGTCCCCTTTTTAGCGTGATCCTATTTTATGATGGTTTAGCCTATCACTGGCCCTCGTAGGCTAACTCAGATGGTTAGAGGGTCCCTTTTGGCAGAGATCAGTGTGTTTTCTCCATCAGAGCTCAATATGGGTTTAGGTTGGCCTTCGTTGGACTCAGTTCTACACACTTACTATTTATAGTAAGTCATCTTTCCGGAGTTTCTATTTATAGCAGGGTATCTGGTCATGTGGTGTTTTCAGTGTTGTTCCCCAATTTCAGCTGGTGATAAGGTTGTTTAGAGGTCTCTGGTCCTGTATTGGAGGCTCTTGCTATTTTTAGCCAACAGAGGTTGATAGAGATGGACCCCTGCTATTTTTGGTAAGTTGGTTGGATGCATAGAGGGTACCATGGTGAAACCCCAGGTTCAAACGAAATTGGAAAATGATGTTTAATTAAGGAGATATAATTATTTTAAGTGGCATTAATGATATTGTATTTATTAATGATATATTATAAAGTTATCATTTAACTTTATAATTCAATGTTGAGTTTGGAGCCACTTAAATGATTAAAAGGTATATTATAAAGTTATGATTTAACTTTATAAGTGGGGCCATTTTGAGTCAATGAGTCATTAATGAATTTATGGAAAAAGTACACCCATTTATGAGACTTATAATAAAGTTTTTATTAAAAACCTAAAGTGGATTTGAAAGTGGAATTAAAAGCTATTATGGAGATTGAGGGTATATAAAGACTCAAAAGGCAAATGAAAATTCATTCAATCATTTGATACTTATGCTTTTTGGTGTGATGGCTATGAGGAGAAGAAGTGCTAGGGTTTCTGCACTATTTGGTCATTGAGAACGAAAACTCTCTTTGATTTTTACATTCTGAGGTGGTGAAAGATCCATTGAAGAACTGCTTATTTGTGGGCTTCATTCAGAGGTCCAATTTGTGCACATTGGTGAAGATATTTGCAAGTATTTTCAAGAGTTTCAAAGTATAATTAATGCAGATCATAATTTGATGTAAGGATGCTACAGTGGCGTGAACAGTGACACGCTACAGTAAATGCTACAGTATTACAGCATTTTAGAGGAATTTGTCACAAGTATTTCAAGGGTTTGATTAGGAGTCTTGAAGAACAATCATTGGAGAATATCAATGAAAAAATCTGAAAGGTTCTCACTGAATTTTATGACGTCTGAGTCATATGAAATCTGTAGATTCATGGTGCCGTACAACAGAGGAAATGGGATTCTATTTGCTAGGTTTCTTTGAAAATCATATGGGATGTTCCTATTGCTAATTGCATTACCTTTCCCTTGTATTGGTGCTCAGTTCCGAGCAGTCATTAAGAGTCTTTGGAGCAGATTTAAAAATGCTGTGTGAAATATAATGTCTGTTGGGCCGTACCAGATCTGACTGGGACGTGAGGATTCTCAGTCCTAATCACTGCATTTTGTGACTTCTCTTTTAATGTTATTTGTGGCGTCAAATAGGGCAGGCTGAGTGGCTACGAGATTGGAGCCTGTATCAGCACTTAGAAGGTTGTTTTGAGCATGAAACTTGACTGTCATAAAGCTGCTACAGTCCTTCATCAGCACCTGTAACAACCCAGTCCAGCGATCAACACTTCTTTCTATACTTTCATGATGTCTACAGCAGTACATATTGGCATGATAGCAGCATAGGGTCTTAATGGGTCATCATTATTTAATATAATAGCACAGCTGTTGTAATTCTGAGTGGTAACAGCAATCATAACAATGAAATATCAATATACAATGCTGTAGCTTGAGGTCAGAATTCTTATTATTGGATATTTCTTATACATGCAAAGTGTTTGTTAAATTGTTCATGATAGATATATGCATTGTTGGGTTTCTGTTTGAATCAATATTGTTTCAAATTGCATTTTAAATAATCCCATACCTAAATACATCCAAAGCACATTGAAAACCATTACTATGCAAGTGTTTGACGGAATGCCTGCATGATTATATATGTGGAGTTTGAAAAAATTGGTTCGAAGCTAGGGTGGTTCATTACATTTTGGTTGCGAGTTGCAGATCCTTGCTAAGACTTGATACAATCAATTTGGCACTTCCAATACCAATCTTAAGATATTTGCATTT
Source organism: Cunninghamia lanceolata (assembly GCA_027924645.1). Lineage (NCBI taxonomy): Eukaryota > Viridiplantae > Streptophyta > Pinopsida > Cupressales > Cupressaceae > Cunninghamia > Cunninghamia lanceolata. The sequence goes on along the minus strand of BSBN01000558.1, from coordinate 1,932,794 downwards.
GAGATTGTCACATTGTGGTTAGTATATTTGGCACTTCTTATAATTTGTTAGTACTTGTTTAGCGGACTTATTTTGTTAGTTCTGTGTTGATTTTGGGTAGCTGTGAATGGATACTTATAAGTGATTAGCAACAGTCATGGTCTAACTGACAACCATTGGGCTCTCTAAATAGAATTGTAGTTGTCAGGGAAGGTGATTGATTTGTAAACGGTTCGCTCTGATCTACTTTCATTGTAATCAAGTACTACTTGTAATAAATCAATTATTGTGTTATTCTCCTTCAATCAATCTGGCATGTGCTTCTATTATTTATATATTCGCACAATTGGTAGTGTAAAAATATAGCAGTAAACATTTGGCATTGTTGCCTTTGTGAAGTTGGGTCAGATTTAGAAAGAATCAAAGTCAGTCGTAACTATTAGTGACAGCACAATAAAATAATACTACGATGTGAAGAAACTTGTTGTCAAGGAGAAGAGCGAAGTGAAGACTGATATTGTACGCCATGAAATTAATGCCATTAAGCCCAAACAAAGACGGGAGAAGACCATAGTAGGTTAGGGGACTGACCACAAAATTAGATGATCCTTTAGACTGGTGGAACATCAAGAGCAAAGAAGATTGCAGGAGGCAGCCAACTCAAGAAACAATCCTCCTACAAAAAGAGTTGAATACCCAGGCCCACCCACAAAGAAGCAAAGATTGGTTGAAGCAAGAGCAAAGGTTGGGAGAAATGATTGTAGAAAGGCAGCAATCACATGCAAATGCAACAACTGGAAAGCTAAGTTCCGATAAGGCTATTGCAAAGCAAGTCTTGCAATACATCATACCTATAAGGGTAATAAATTTATTGCATAATATCCCAAAATTGAAGGATGGTATAACTACTAATGTACAAATCTCCGGCTTCAACATGGAGTATACACATGCACACCTAGTGTCGGATGGCACAACTTTGGGTGAGAGAGAGAATATGAAGCAAAAAGAACCAATAGTGGTGGACCCTCCTTTGATAGGTAATCAAGTGATTGATGCCATGCTCCTAATGATGAACCTAACTTAATGGCCTGTAGTTGTGCACATGGAGATGCTAGGGTGTAAACTTACAAATACCATTGTCGACGGTGGGTTTGACATAAATGTGCTTCTTGAAGAGACTTGGAGGAGTCTTGGGAAACGTACGATTTGGTCACCAACCTTCCAATTGGTAGGAGTAGATTAGTACAACATAAAGGTGTTGGGAATTCTCATGGTGCAAAAGGTAATTATTGGGACCCAACCATTTATTTTGAATTTTGTAGTCATCTCTTTAAAGAAGAAGGTCTATGATGCATTATTGGGTCAAGGTTGTCTAATAGTAGCCAAAGTTGACCATAATTGGAAAAAGTATTTGTAGTCAATTGAAAATAAAGGTTGGAAATATATAATAGATTTAAAGAATTTGGAAGTAAGTGAAGAGAGAGCTTCATTTAAAGTGGCATCAAATTTGGACACTGAAGAAGAATACTTGGTTGGTGGAAACCGAGGTACTATAGAACCGAATGATGAAGGGGTTTTGGAGTTACAATCTTGCTTTAATGACAAAACCAACTCCGTCACATGTCTTTTCCATTGGCAAATGGAGGATTATGAAGTGTTCCAACTTAGTTGTAACTTTGTGGAAATCATGGAAATTGAAGAACATGAAGGGAAATAATGAGATGATTGCGAAAGATCTACCATGCCAAGCCTTGTAGGACCATCATTTGTGCATCTGGCTTGTCCTTGAGAGTTTATAGTAAACAAAACATGCAATGTCGAGTTAGATGAGAAGCTTGTGCGTCAATTTGGTAGTGTTGAGGACATGAAATGCAAGGAGCCTCCTATGGTGAAGGTAAAATCCAAATTGGGATTTGATCAAGTGCTACACAGAGGTGTCTTTAAAGAAGAAATTTAGGATGTAATCCGAGAAACACATGAGGGTTTGGCTAGTGGCCACATGGTGGCCAATGATGGGAAGAAAAATAATAACGGTATGACAAATATTGTTGGTGATGAATTAAAAAATAAAGGTACCATAATTATTTTGGAAGACGAATTGAAAATAATTAAAAAAAATAAAATTATGGAAATGAAAAGGGTTATTATAGTCCTTGGCCAAGGTCACTTGGTGATTGTAATTTTAACTACACCCATTGTCAAGCAACCAATCATCAGGCAACCCACTATCAACCAAAGGGTTATTTTAGCGCTTCCCCAAGGTCACTTGGTAATTTTAATTTGTACTCAACCTGTTGTCAAGCAACCCATCGTTGACCAAACCATTGGCAGGCGACCCATTGTTGGGCAACCAATTGTTAGGCAACCCATTGTCAACCAAACCATCGTTAGGCAACCCATTATTGAGCAACCAATCGTCAGGAAACCCACTCTTGGGCAATCAGTCATCAGGCAACCCATTGTCAAGCAACCAATTGTTAGGCAAACCACTATGGAGCAACTAATTGTTAGGTAACCACTTGTCAAGCAACCCATCGTCGGGAAACCCATTGTCAGGGAAATCACTAAAAGCCAAGTCATTGTACGACCTGCAAATTGTGAACTTGTCATACACTCAAAGTTTGATTCAACTGCATGGTTTGCAATTTTAGAAATTGTACTATTAGACCCTATTGTATGCCCTGAAAAATGTGTTGTTATCGCCACACCTGCTGCAAATGCTGTACAATCTAGTTGTAACTATGTCGCCTTGGAATGTGTGCTCAGAGGGTTTTCTGTGAGGTCTCAAATTGTATGACCTGTTTTTGCTTGAGATTTGGTATTGTAGATACTATATTTGCTTTTGACATTACTAGATTGTCCAAAAAATTAGAATGTTCAACTATTGGAGCCACCACCATCTAGAAACTTGACAACTCCTCTATCGTATGACCTACAGAGTCTTACAGAGGGTCTGTTATATGGTTAACTTATGCATCAGCTGTGTGCTGATGCTGTATGATTTGTTGCACCATATGAATCTGCAGTCGCCACTATAGGGCCTCATATTGAAGTACTTTTGCCAAGATCAAACAATGTTCAAAGTTATATGGTAAATAGGTTGTTGGTGCACATTTATTATGACTTTCGTGCCACATAGAAGCTTGGGAATCTTCCTTTTATACAGGTAGATGAATTGGCTGCACAAATTTCAAATTATTTAGTCTTTTCTAAGTGAGTGGCTAAAGCACTGTACAAGTATTCAAAAGGGACCAAGTAGTGAATTGTTATTGTTTATGAAGTAGAATTTCCATATTCCATCTAAGGAAGAATTGTGAAGGATGGTGACGCTTGCGAATGTTTGTGTGTATAAGAGCATGCAAGCCTCTTTGCATCATTTGAAATGCCTTGGAATCCACAAACTCACTATGGCATTTGGTCTTGCTTTGGTTATGAATCACCTTTGAGATGAAGCTATTGTGATTGTAGTTGTATCACATTGAGAGGGAGCTTTAAATAACATTTGGGAATTTGATCTATAATTTTGTTGCCTCCACTATTTAGGGTCACCTAGATCACCACCTCACGGAGTTTCAGAGATGTCTTCTCCCCCACCTACAACTTACCAAGTTTCTCTTTTTTTGTTATTGTTGTCGGAAGTGATTTTGACTTTTCTAAAAGGGGGGATAATGTATACCATTGGATTATTAATGTTTGTAGTTGATTTGTTATGTTTCATCAATATTAGGTAGTGATGTAATGGCTTGAGATTTTGTTAATGGCAGTTGTGTAACCAAGAATGGTAAGCCTTATCATTCAAAAGCAAGTCTTATATCAGGGAAGGGGTGCTATTCTTTGGGTCCTCCCTTTGCCGAACAATTGTATAGACACTACCTATATGAAATATCTGCTTATTACATGTTCATTGTGTTCATTATTACTTTTGTTATCATCTAAATTGTTGTTATTGGTAGTGTAGAATTTAGTAGCAAACATTGGCAGTGGTACACATGGAGATTCTTGTGAAGAACCTGACGAGTACTATAATTGATGGTGGGTCTGGCATGAACATGCTTCCAAAAGATACTTGGTAAAGCTTGGACAAGCTCACTATTTGCCCCCCAACTCTCTGGTTGGTAGGAGTGTATCAACAAGGAATAGAGGCACTTGGAATTCTCATGCTGCACAAAGTAATAATTGGAAATCAAGCATTTCTATTAACTTTGTTGTCAACTCATTACGTAAGAAGGTGTATGATGCATTGTTGGGTTGGGGTTGGTTGGTAGCAGCCAAAGCCAACCATAACTAGAAAAAGAACATACTCTTCATTGAAAATAAGGCTGGAAATATATAATTGATTTGAGGGAATCAGGTAGTGAGTGAGGAAGCAACTTCCTTAGATTCAGACTCTGGAGAAGGGTGTAAAGAAGAGTGATCAAGGCCCCATGGAGCCAAACGCTGAAGGAATCTTGTAACTACATCCATGTTTTGAAGATGAAACAAGTTCCCTCAATGGTTTGTTCCATTGTCAAATGGAGGACCATGAAGTATTTCAGCCTAATTGCAATATTGTTGAAATCATGGAGATACATGAAGGTGAACAAGTAGAAGAAGATGACCAGAAGCAAAAGAAGGGAATCTTTAAAATTCAAGAAATTATGGAGAATGGTTCAGTGCGAGTTGAAAATTTGGATGGTACAAGTTTAAAGGAAGCCATGAATGGTTCAAAATAAAAAGTTTATTATCAAAGGTCCGAGACAAATTTAATATAGTCAATGACAATCTTCAAGCTGAAGTATGGGAAAAAGAGCAAGGCACAATTAAATTTAATAAAGTGAACAAAATGTTATATCTAAACTCAATTAAAAAAAGTTGTCCTAATGAACGCTATAAAGAGCCTTATCCTTGTTGTTTGTCAAATCATTTACTCAAAGAACTTAAGACACAGTACTACTGACTTCCAACACTGCACTACCAGCACATGACATCGTACCAGTTCTTAGTCTCTCCTATAATAAAATATGCATCCTCCATATGTCTCATCAAGACATTATCTGTACTCTTTGGCTGCAAATTGTGCATCCTTGCTAAGATTTGATACAATTTAGCACTTCTAATACCGATCTTAATATATTTGCATTTGAGATTGTCACACATTCTTTGCACATTGTTGGTGAATGAATTTAGGTAGCATATACCAGTTCTTAGTATTTGTCTCATTCAACACCAAATGATCAAGGAACCTCCAATTCAAATTTTGCAGTTTTTATCTTTTTGTATTAAGCATACTCAAGTTCCATATCCTAAAGGAGGGCGAAAGCATCATCTCTTCACCTAGGTATTGCATCAAAATCAACATAAGTGAGAAATCTACCTAACACTTGGGCAGTGCATACAAATCACAATGAAAGGAAACAAACTTATCTAACCTTTGGAATGGAAACTTATTTCTAGTTATTCTAACTTGTTAGTCTAGTGAAAAAGATGAAGTGTAATAAATAAATTGTGTACAGGGAGTGTAAGATACCCATTTTTAGCTTGTAAATATTTTTTTAAATACCAGCCTTAATTGTTCAAAATTACCAATTATGGAAATTGACTTTACAAAAGACCTCTATTGATTTGATGTTAATTAGATGAAGGGAATTCCTCTTACACATTATGGGAGAGGCCAAGTTAAAGGCATTCCACCATCTTTACCAGCTAACTATTTTTGGTGTTTCTAGCATCCTTTTTGTACAGGCCATGAGAGTTGGAAAGAGTATCAATTCTTCCTACAGCTGAATTACCTATGTTATAACTCATCTTCCATCTTTTGAGAACTATGTGTTGTTGGGTTACTTGATGTTGCTATCTTTTGATTGCAGGTTACTACAATAAAAATAGCTCTTCCAGTAAAAATAAAGCAAATAATGTAGATAAATAGATATTAAAATTTAATATTCATATAGAAAAATAAAATAACTCTTCAAGTAAAAGTTAAAGTAAAAATTTATTTTCATTAAATTATAAATCTCTTATTTGTATTCTTGTCATTTTGGTTTCTGTTTTCTAAGATGTATTCTCTTAATCTTTAATGAATGCCTTATTTAAGAAAATAGCTATGTACTTAACAAATCAACATATCTACTTGTTCACATAAAATCAACTTATCAACAAAGGGGACTACCAAAGAGGGGTAACACGATGAGCACGGGAGCAGAGACCACAAGAGCGGCAAGCAGTGGGAAAGGAGGTTCAAATCCTGCTCAGAGCGGGAATGGGAGCGGCTTGGAAGGAGGAGAATATGAGGACAAGGGCGAGAACAATGGAGGCTTTGCATATCTTGGTGAGGATTGGAGCCTTCCCAGTGAGGATGAAGAGGACGTGAGTCTCTTAGCGCTCTGGTTGGAGGCTCAGAGCATTGTTTCTTGTGCTAGGGCAAAGTCCTCTGGCCAGATTGTTTCCTCTCCTGCAGATTGTGTTGGAGGGCTTTGCCAGGTGCTGAGGTGGGGATTCTTTTCCCCTTAGCTTGGTGCTGGTTCTTCCCCTTGTAGATCTGTGCAGGACAGAGGGCGTTCGGATGGGGTTTCCTCGATTTTGGAAGAGACCCATCTTAAGGATTCTGCTACTGCTCAGGTCGGGGCTTCTTCGTTTCAGGCTGAGGGCTTGGGGACGGTTGGATCTGTTGGGTATGCTACTAGTTCCCAGGGATTTGTGGTCTCTTCTTTGGAGGCTGCGCCCGGGGTTGCCACTGCAGAGTTTGGCTCCCTACCCCCTTCCCTTGTTTTGCCTTCAAGTGCTACGGATCAGAGGTGGATAGGACAGGTTCTCATACTGGGTGATTGGGTGCAGCAAATTGTTTATGAGGAGTCTCAGGTGATGTGTTTAAACCGTCGCATGTCTGGGCATGCTTCAGCCAATTGTGGAGCTTTTGAGCAACAGGCTAAAGACATTGTCAAACCACATACATGGGTTTGGAGTGCTCCTTCGGCTGCGGAGAGGATGGGCAGACAGGATCATTGTTCACGAGAGCATGGAAAAGAGGAGTCCACTGATGTTGAGACCTCCTCCAAAAGACAATGCACTAGCCTTCCTTTGCATGAGATTGGTGGGTGTCCTTCAAAAACTTTTTGTGCTGCCCATTTAGTTGGAACGAGCAAAGATTTAGGATCTGAAACTAAACAAAGGTCTGTAATGCAGTTTGGATTCAAACCACCTTGAGTGGTGGGCCTATTCTTTTGTGGTGGTTTGGCCCATTTGCTTTGCTCACCCCTTGTGTGGGGTGCTGCTGTTCGTCTTTGCGCTTGTTTATTGGTGTTCCTTGGTTGTGTTGGGCTTGTGCCTTCTGTCCTATGCTGGTTCTTTGCTGTTTGACTGTTTGTACAAGGGTTTGGGCCCTTTCAAAAACCCATCGGTTCTGAGCTCCAATTAAAAGCAATTACCCATAAATCAAAACAAATCAACATATGAAGTAAATATTTTTTTTGTTTTCATTTAGCTTTTTGAAAACTATAGAAAAAAAATCTCTTCAAGTAACAATAAAGTAATTGAAACGCTATGTATTTTAGTAAATAACACAACATATAAAAGTATTGAAATAATTTGTTTTCATAAAACTTTGGCACTATTTAAATAGTCGTGTACTCAAGATATGGAGTAAATAATTTATTAAATTGTAGATAAACTAGCATAGATATCTTAAATACATCTATCTCAAAGATGCAGGGAGATATGAGTCTTGAGATGCCCATCTAACCTATGTTGTAAATTTAATATAAGCAACTCGACTGATATTTTTTGGTGTCTTTTAGATAGATGTATTTAAGACATCTATACTAGTTATATATACATTTATAGCATGCACCAATGGATTTTATGGGTTTACTCTACTGCTATGGTTTATGGGCTTCCATGCCTTTTCATTTGATAGCCACCAATAGCTATCCATAGCAAAGGGGAGTAAGTTATGAATCTTTGATAAGAATACCTTCAATGTGGACCATTGGACAGATAGAGAAGGTTGCTGTTCTGGTTTGCAATGGTAGGAAAATGCTTTGTGTATAGTATTATTGTGACTCAATGCTAATTCTAGAGGTATAGAGACACTGAGTTGCTTGTCCAATCTTATGTACTGTGAGTTTGTGAGCCACCATTAATTTGGTAAAATCCTTGGGTGTTTGGGAAGGTGGTTTCTGTGGTTGGTGTTGCATTGTCTCTGCTTGGAGATTGCATAAAATATTTTTTCTAGGTTGGGAGGCTAGTTCGTCCTTTGGGCAGTATTTTCAAGTTAATTCAGAGCTAAGTAACCTGCATTTTCCTTATTAAGTTGTTTATGGCTATGAGAAAACTTATTAGTGTTTTCTATAAATAAGTTTTATGTTGTTTCTCTTCCTAGATGAGGGGACGTGGGGACAAGGTTTTGGGGACGGCAAGAATTTTCCCAAATTTTGGGGACAGTAGGGGGACAGCTTTTAAAATAACTTAAACAATCTAAAAGCAGCTGAAATTTTGAAAAGTAAATATAATGTGCTGCGTTTGCAATGACAATCTTGTCCCTTAAGGTTTTTAGTATTTTTTTCCTTAAAAAGTTATTTAAAAAAAATAAATTATGCACCAAATGGAGCAGGCTGTCCAGTCCTGAAAAAAGGGGACATCACCGCTATGTTCCCAAGTCCCTGTGATGCCCGGGACATTGGGAACATCACCTGGACCCTTAGGGGCATGTCCCCTTGGAACACTGATTAGTGCTTTTAAATTCCGTATGTATACTTAAATTTCCATTCAAAGTATGCTATCTTTCCTGCACAGAGACAAGTTTGTGCTTCAGTTTCTGTAAAGGATTTTGGGCACGCTATAAGGAAAATTTCCATTTTTTTAACTTAGGAAGGAAGCCTATTAAATTCGTTTTTTTAAAAAGTGAATTCATTTGGTAAATTGGCTGCAAAAGACAGACTTGAAAGTCTGTTCATAAAAATTTAGGTCTTTTTCCCAAGGCATTTTTTTTGGGTAGACATCTCTCATCTTGTATTTCATAGCCTTTGTCTCCACCATCAGTTTGATGACGGATTCTGTTATTGCTGTCGGTGAATTTAATCTTTTGTCTGTTGGAACACTGTCCTGGAAACAATTATGATGCTGCTTAAGATAGCACAGCATAGATGAAACAATTATGATGCTGCTTAAGATAGCACAGCATAGATGAAACATCATGAGTAGAGTGCAATTCCTGTGATTGCAAAGTAGGGAGGAGTCAGAGTGGAGGACAAAATAATAGAAAATGATTATGTCTCAATTGACTTTGGATTTGTTTTACCTTTCTGATTATGTCTTGTAGCACACGTGAAAACCAATGTTTACAGAGAAATGATAAAATAGTAAGAACTTAAGACTAGAAGGAATGAAAGAACTTATCTCCTTTTTTAGAATGAATTGTTCAATTATCAATTAATAACTGACTGGTGAGTATTGACCGATGTTTCAAGGTGTATATAACGATCTAATATGTTATCTGATTTCCTAAATGCTGAACTAAAAATCATTGTCCATCGCTTTTAATGATTTTTATCATTTTAGTCTTGATTGGAACATTTTCAATGTATGTGCAGTGATACTGGTGCTATTGTATGTGTGGATGAATAAGGGTGCAAGAAAGATGTTTGATCATGAGGAGTTGTTTAGTGGCGTATGGTCGGGTGCATTCAAGTCATTATGCTTCTCTTGTGGATATTTTGCTTATGATCAATGGGACATGCTGCGGAATCATTTGTATAATCCTTGGGCACCTTCTATATTAGCTCACCATATCCTCCTTTTGATCTGTTTCACCCTTGCACTATACCGGCACGTAACAATAAATTACCTCATCCTTACTCTTGTCTGTGAGGTGAGATGACCTTCTCTATCTATGCTTTTTTTCATTTACTTAGTTTCATGTGGACATGCTGCCATCTGTCAGGAGTTAGAGCATTGTAAATTTAAACCAGCTATAGCCTACTTTGCATCTGTTGACCAGCATATAAGGTTTTGAATTTGGCGACCTGAAAAACATTCAAGGTTTAGTCTTTCCCATACAAGAAATATTGCATTTTATCTTTTTTAATACAATGACAAGTAGTGCCATTATGATGTGTGTTTGATGATTACATGACTTATTTTAGTAGTCTTCTCTTCGTTGATAATGTAGTAGTGTCCTCTTCTCTATACTGAGCTAGTCGAAATCGTAGAGTCTTTCATACTTGAGTTTTTTAATGATTTAGAATATCGAGGATTCAGCTAACCTTCACATGATGATCAGCTTTGGACTCTGCTATACTATTTCTTGGAGTTCAATTCGATCCACACACAGCTAAATTCTGATAGAGTTGAAACATTATGGTATTATTGACTTAGATGACATGTTCTCGGATGTAATCTTTGTTGCAGGTCATTCTAGGCAGGGGAGTATATGTTTCTCACTTTATTGAAAAATAATTTTATGTTCAAACTTATATGTTGCTAAAATCAGAAATGCTTTTGGATATAACCGGGTGAGAGTTTTTTACATCAACATTTTGGATCAAACACCATGATCTATTGTCAAGATTCAGAAAACAAATGGTAGATTGCAGACCAATTTAGCTCATTAAATAAAGGGGGAAGGAGGGGGGCGGAAAACGAGGAAAATACAAAAGAAGAAAAATCAGAAAATCAAACAACAAAAAATATAGAGTTTAATATCTATACAAGCTAAAAATATCAAAATTTATTTGTATTACTAGAAATGAATTTCCTTCAAATTATAATGAAACTCTTTTGCAGATGAGAAATAAGTTAGCATACCTATCTTTAGAAAAATCTATGTAAAAGATGTCTGTTGATGATTGTTTTTAGACAAGTCAACAATAGAGTAAAACACTAGAGTATCCCACTCTCTCTTGAATAAAGCTCTTCAAAGGCTGAACTATGTGATCCAATGAAGTAACTCCAAGGTTCCTTTTCCTATGACTTATGGTGGGTTAACTCAGTGATTACATGTGATCTTGCTGATAATCACAAAGGGACTTACGCAGACTTCTTCATATTTCATTTAGCTTATTCCTCCTTCAATGTGGATGACATCTTAATGATAAAGAAAAGTAAAAGATAAAAGTTTGGAAAGGCTAATCTAAGGTCAATGAAGCAATGATGATGTATGAATAGACAAACTCCTTGATTAACCTAACTCCACTTCGCCAAGGATGTCTACAACTACATGGAGTTGGTGCAATCTTCTAAGGTTCGTGAATGGTTTTCAAATCATGAAGGCTTATACAAGCACCCATTGAACGACGCAGCTCAAACAAGCATTCATAATCGAACTTATGCAAATGATAAGGCTCAGACTAGCTTTACACAACACTTCATCGGCGATGAATGTTAAAAGCATGAGCTAGGAGTTGATCAAATATCCAATACAACATGCATTACGTCAAAGAGCTTCTAATCTATTTTACTTCTAATTTGAAACATCTCTCCATTTCATCAAGATACAGGAAATCATGTCATTCCAAAAGACAAAACTTAAACACCAAACAAGTAGCTCCAATGTCTTTGCATTAATCTTGAGAAATATTTACAACAACTTCAAGTCCTCTCAGGAAATTTCGAGAGTCTCTTCTACTCTACTCCTAAAATCTAATCTCTTACTGAATTACAAATGAGGCAACAAGGCCTTTATATAGTGTCCAGGATTACAATGAATGGCTTAGATTAATTCAATAGCCAAGGGTCTAGATCGTGCCACCTCAGAGGTAGTTACAACAATTTGCTATTTTTAGTACAAAAAAGGGAGGCAATGAAGGCACATTTTCCAATGTGATAAGGTAAGGCGAAATCATTTAAAATATCTTCCACATAGGAATCCCTTTGACTTCTTTTATTAAATGATACATTTAATGCATTTAAAATGATGTGTACTCGCCACATAGATGCTACTTCAGCATACTTTGAAAATTGTATCATCTTTGTGTGATGTATTCAATGTGATTGCTTGAACTTGTATGTTTAGGAATACATCTTGTAGATCTTGCCTTGTTCATTCTTCTTGTAGATTGGATGTATGATACTTGTTGCTTCACTTGATTAACTTCATGATTCTTTCTTCTTCTTGTAGGCAGGTTGATGTGAATCTTCTTTGATGATGCTCTTGATGTAGAGTGAGTAATAGAGTAGATGATGATGATATATACTTCCTTCATGTAAGAGTAGATGATGAAGCTTGCTTCATGAATCGGAGTAGAAGTCTCTCTTGGACTTGAAGGTGAAAGGACTTGAAGTTGAATGGTGAATGTATTGCCTTTGCTTGATGATATAATGAAGATAAAGTAGTTCTTCAAGATGATCTTTGAAATTCTTCCAAGTGTGAATAGCATGATGACACCTTCTTTGAATGACCTCTTGGGGAGACTTGAAGATTGTAAGAACATGATGCCTTTGAACATGATGCCATTGATGTAGAAGACTTGAAGTGATCCCTTAAGATGATTCCTTGGCTTCACCAACACTCCTTCTTTCAATGATGCAAGTTGATAATGATCTTGAAGAGTAGATGATGATGAGGTGTTTTAACATGATGATCTTCTTTGAAAGTGATCCTAGGTGCTTGCTCCTTAAGTCCATTGACGTTCCTACAAGACAAGATAAACAATATTAATCACTTTGTAAGATAAGAATCACTTTAAATATATAAACAACTAGTCATCAAGTTTAGGCGCACATATAGGTAAAAGGGAGAACAAAAGAGCGCCCAACATCATTTAGTCCCACATTTATCACTTAAAATGATTTCTAACAATTGCAAAGGTTTAAAGAAGTTAATCCCTCTTATAAGATTCACTCAAAAAACATCTTTCAATGCAAACTCCTCCTTAGGCGCCAGAATGGGTTTATATTAATGGAAAGAGCGCCTAGACTTCATGACTTGATTCAACATGTTTCATACTTCTTAACACTTGGAGATGAGTTAGAGGGACTTCTATCATCTAGGGATTCATCACCAAAAGGTCACTCATGCATTTTCCTTTAAGGCACCCACTTCAAAAAGGTAATTGATGTGATTCACCCCAGGGCGCCAATTGAGATAGTAGGCAGGTGCAAGGGCGCCTAGGTTTCATTGTGTTCTTCTTGCAATTTTAAAGACTTAGAATGATCAAAACACATCTTAAAGTTATCCTTTGCTTTCTAGGCGCTCCTTGGTGATGCTCTCAAAGTCTTAGGGCGCCAAAATAGGTTTCTCCACACCATGCACTCCAAGGCGCCATAATATCATCTCTCCAATCTTCCGAGTGTAGGGCGCTCAAAGGTGGTTGTTAATAACAAGAAAGTGCGCCTACTTTAATTCAAGGCGCAAGTGGATGATCATTTGAACATAGAAAGGGCGCCTAACTCACAATGTTGGTTATTTCATCAAATTTCCAATCCTGAAGGTATTTTGTCAACTTATCCATCAAGGCGCAATTGAATGAGGTGTTTGAAACTTGTCTTCTTCCTAAGGCACCAATTTGGATCTCTGCAAATGGGAAAATGCGCCTAAGCTTCTTTGAGTGAATTCACGCCTAAATTTGGAAGTCCAAGTGAGTAAGGTATATTGAAAAATATATTTAATTTCTTAGACTTTAAATATTTTTCAATATACCTTTCAGGATGTTTGAGATAGGTCTCAGATCCACCGGATTTAACATGCAGATTATAGAATTTGGAGGATCCAGTAGATTTCAGACTTAGTCAATTTTTCAGTGTTTCAGGATATCAGGCTATCAGACTTAGTCATTTTCAGGATCTCAATTATACATCAGGATTGGAGTTAGTTTAAACATATCATGCTCTTTCATGCTAAGGCGCCAAAATACAGTAGTTTGATGCATGAAGGGCGCCTAGACTTATTTGCTCATTCTTAACATTTTTTTTAGGCTCTCCAACACTTGATTATACCCCTGTGAGACCACCTCATCCTTAGGCGCTTAGCTTGAGGTTGTTCATCCACACTATTGCCAAGGCGCCTAAATGGCAAAAGCAACACTAAATGGCGCCTAAACTCATGACCTTCAACCTAAGGCACAATTCTTATGATCATCTGAACATGCAAAGGGCGCCTAGACCTAAATGCCTCTTCCTTGTCAAATTTGCAGTGTTTCAAGCTTCCCAACATCAATTTCAATCAAGGCACTTTGGTTTTAAGCTCTCCTTGCCCAAGGCGCAATCTTGAGGTTGTCTAGATGATGAAAAGCGCCCTAAGTTCTAGGCGGAGTTTTGAGGTGACCCTGGAGCAATTTCGTGCCCAGAACTGACAGTACCCGAGGTAAGGTATATTGAAAAATACTTTAAATATTTTTCAATATACCTTTTAGGATGTTTGAGATAGGTCTCAGATCCACCAGATTTAACATGCAGATTCTAGATTTTTGAGGATCCACCAGATTTCAGACTTAGCCAATTTTCAGGATCTTCAGGATCAGGATACCAGACTTAGTCATTTTTAGGGTCTCAAACATCAGGATCAGGTCATCAAGGGGCTCTAAGACTCAAAACACCACTGACGTCATCATGAAATAGCTCTTAAGACATCATCAAAAACCTAATGCAAAGCATCTGAGCTCAAAAAAGGGGGGTCCCCATTTGCAATGGGGCGATGTGTGATTTGGTCACAACAATGTCGAGAGATATCATTCTAAAGATAGGTATGCTAGTAACATCCGCAGTTGGAACATGTACGATGTGAATTCATTTCCCAACATTATTTTAAGATAAATAATGCTTATACATTTAGTCTTTTAGATAAGTAAGATTCTGTTATTTTAAGATAAGTAAAATGTTACTTATGCCCTCCAAGCTTTTGATACAAATCTACATCTTAATTGTTTGATTATTAAGCCTTTAATAAACCACCCTTCCATATGTTAGAGTTTAATATTTATACAAATTAAAGATATTAAAATTTATTTGTATTTCCATGAACGTATTTCCCTCACATTATAATGAAACTCTATCATAAATAAGAAATAAATAGCAATAAAAAAATGGTCAAGGTGTATTATAATAAAACCATATAATGCCACTCAGTAATAATTGTTTAACGATAGTAAGATTAAGGTTACAAAAATCTATTATCAAGGAGACAAATTTTAATAGCTTACTTGCTAATCATTAAGAAACCTAAAGAATGTAAGGCAAAATCTATATATAAAAAAATAAAAATATAGTAAATTATTATGAGAATACATCACAAGTTCTATAAAGAATGATTAATAATATCTAAAACTACCAACATGAAAATAGTATATAAGTTGGAAATATGAGAACTACTGAGAACTAAAAAGCAAAGGAAGAAGAATGGACTTACAAAGGAAACAAGAAAGAAATAAATAAATAGATTAGATTGTGAATTTTTGAAGACGACAAGGGGCTAAAATTGAAGGAAAAAAAGAACAAAATGCTAGGAGCCAAGTAAATATAGAGCTAATGCTAAAATTAAATCGACACAAAAATATTTTGAAAGAAACAAATTAGATATACCTACCAATTAGCTAAAGGAATATGAAAACATCTATTAAGAGAGATGCACATATATAAAATTTAGGTAAAAAAGTAAATACCTATTATTCACTTAAAGGTTAGAAATAGAACGCATGTACAGGGCTTAAATTTGATAGCTGTATGGTCGTATTTGGCTATTTTTGTCGTAAAATACAATCAAAATTTTAGAAAGATGTATCACATGAAAAGGTAGATTTTAGATAGAACGTCATAATTTCTATAGAGCTATTTTGATATATGTATTTAGCCTATAAACAAGTTTGAGTAGATAACCGTCATAAAAAAGTCATAAAAAATTTGCTTGATAGGCTGAGTCGACAGTCAAATTTAAGCCCTGCATGCATATTAATATTAGTTGAAAAAGTAATAAGCTATAAAAGATGGTAATATTTATAGAAAAGTGTAATGTCCCCTTACCCGGTTTGCCCTAGAATTCACTTGTGAATTAGGTTTTAGGGTTTCTTCTCCTCAAGTGTTCTAAATGGGGGACCCTGTGGTTGAATTAGATCACACGTTCCTTTGAATTAGTACTTGCAGCACCATTCATATTCAAGTCCAAATTGCTACATGTCAGTTTTAATATTTAGTATTCATCAGTCCAACATAAACACACTTGCATTTTGAAACACATAGGTAAAAGAAAACATTCATCACACCAGGGGAGGGAAATACATAAGCTCTTAGTAGCCTAAGGCCTACCACAGTCCTATTGCCTGAACCCTTAACGAGGGCCTATGGGGGCTGGTCCTTTTGCCCAATCCCTCGTCTTGGGCCTATGGGGGCATGCTCCAATGTGGGACCCCCATCCCTCCATGGTCCAAACCTTTGACTTAGGCCTACGGGGCATAATGCCCAAACCCTTCTCTCAGGCCTATGGGGACGGAACCTTAGATGGGGTTTATAGGCAATCTACTAAGGTTTAAACATTCTCCCCACCTGGTTGTACTGCAGTCTCACACCATTCTAAAATATACCATTTTTGCCTTCATTATTTGATGGAATCATACATTGATTTATGGTACAACATGATGTATTTCAAAGAGCAGGGAGAGAGATATTAAAGTTAGCCATGCAGTCATGATAAACACAGTCTAGCATAATCAGAGAAATATAATCCAATATACATTATGATCTACAGAAATTAACCCTAGCATTTTATCAATCACATATAAACACAATTATCTCAGGCAATTCTACGAAGAGCATTAATATTGCTAAAGACAGCCTATTTATTGTTTTCTACCCAGTCCGCCAGTATCTTAGACTGGACGTCATTCCCGTGATTCAGGCTTCTTACAAAGTGCCATATCAGACAGTATGTATTATATATATAAAAGAATGGATATCAATCATCTGCAGAAAGTGACATGCTACTGAGAAATATTAGATATCAAAACTAAGTAAGACAACTTACACTGCCTGCAAATCTGCTGTCTAGTTTTTCTCTTTACTCGTTCTACTTTGTGCTTTCAACCGGGTCAATTGCCTCTCGTATTTCTATGCGTTTAAATGAGGCGTCACTCTTTTAGTCATGGGACGCAACCCTAGCCAAGGAATCATCACCCTTATCGTATATTTAAAACATTACATTGATCATAATTAATATTAAACGTTTGAGGATAATTCATCATGTATTATATATATAAAAGAATGAAATGTAGTGTATTTTCGGGGTTATGACAAAAAGAGTGCGCAATGGAACTAACTAGATAAGGAAGACTTATTGATTTGAAAAGACGTGCAAGCAAATACAAACTAGTTATGGAAAGTTAGCTGTTAAAGACTTACTGGTTGAACTGGGAAGCACGCATATTAATACTAGAAAGGATAGAAAAGAACTATTATGCATATTAATGTTTATAGAAGAGAAAGAATACCGGTATAACTCTAGATAAGGAAGATGTGGAATAGAGTGAAATGCATGCAAAATTAATACCAGATATGATAGAAATAACTATTATCGTTTACAATAGGGTGGTAGGGTGGGCACCCAATCCATGAGATCTTGGCTGGGTTGTAGCCATAAGATAGCATTATGGCAAATACATTCTTCTCCGTTGGTCACAACTAATCATTTTTTGTTATGCGGCCTCACCGAACCCGTCTTTGATGAGCATTCGCACTCTCCAAATCTGGTCGATGATCCTCCTTCCCCCCCTTTTCAGCTGTCAAATGAATGATGGCAGCATAGGGTTCCTGATAGAGAAGCCTCTAGACGTTCTTCATCGCCTTTATCAGCGTCAGACAGTCTATTCGATCGGATTAAGTAATCTGTGGCAAAGGCAGTTGTGGTTAGAATGGCAGAGGGTTCTGGCTTCATTGCTAGGATTTCTGTAGCTGGTTTGATAAACTTGGGAATGACAACTCCTATTCAATTGGAGAGCTCCGTTCGTCGGATGGCTTTCAAGGGAGCCATCACGGACCAAAGGCTTAAACGGGTCCTGCGGAGGCATGAAGGTCTTCTACTTCCATCTGTGAAGCTCATTCTGGGGAAAGATTTCCTGCTTGCAGATGAATTCTATAGGGTAGACACTCATGTCTCCTCTTGGTTTCTTGCCTCCATCTTGGATGTAGGGGTGGCGATAGGAGCAGCGAAGGGATTGATGATAAAGCTGTTCAAATCAGCAATACTTGGCGGCCTCGATCTCATACTGGGAGCGGTCATCCTAGGGGCAGGAATCCCTCGTCCAAAAGACATCTCTGCCCCGAAGGATCCTCTGGAGGTTGTGAAAGTCTTTCCCCTCATTCTAGATCTGAAGGGTCTAGCATTGATCGAGCACTGGGAGCGAGTGGTTTAGGCTTTTGGCTTTCTTCAGAAACTGCTGAGCGTGGACGAGGTCATTGGGGATGTGGAGTGGGTCGGTGAGCTCCAAACCATGGCAAGGGAGCTCGGTTTCTTGTAACCACAGTTCACTATGAATCCTTTGATAGTCTGTCTATTAGCCCAGGTGATATAAGTTTCAGTAGGTTATCTGTCTGTGGTTAAATCCTTGATGGTCTAGTAAGCCATAATGGCAATTTTGGTAAAATATGGCTCTGTGAGGCCTTTTTTGGCATAAGCTATGAAAGTCAGTTTTTGGAGGGTTTGCAGGGAAACAACTTATAGACACCTGCTTGTAATTTTCTGCTCCTAATCAATACAAATCTCTTTTCTTTACGAACGAAAAAAAAAAAAAAAAAAAAAAAAAAAAGAAAACTATTATCGTTTACAGGATTTAGTCGAAAGTATTAGCAAGATAAAGACTCTAATAATAGCATGAAAGGACTAAAATAAAGAATAATAATATGCAAAATAATATCCATAGAATGGTATAAAAATAACTAAAAAGCTCAAGAACAATAATCTCAAAAAAAAAAAGAAAAAGAAGAAAAGGTTTGTTAGCAAGCCAATAGAAAAAAGATTGATAATACTTGATAAAGTAGGAATTAACTAATACAGATTAAAGCAATTGAAGAATGTGAATAGGATGGACAAGTGTTAGTATTAAGCAAATTATTGATTCGAGCAAGCAAATACAAACTGGTTATGAGAAATTAGCTATTAAAGACTTATTGGTTTGAATTAGAAAGAATACTAGTAATGATAGAAAATAACTATTATAGATATTAATGGTTAAGGAAGAGAAATAATATTAGTATAGCTCTAGATAACGAAGACCTGTGCAATAGAATGAAACGTATGCAAAATTAATCCCAGATATAATAGAAAAAACTGTTATAGATATTAATGTTTAAGGAAGAGAAATAATATTAGTATAGCTCTAGATAACAAAGATCTGTGGAATAGAATGTAATGCATGCAAAATTAATCCCAGATATAATGGAAATTAACTATTATCTATGATAATATATAATAGAAAGCATATTAGTAAGAAAAAGCTCATTGATCAAAGCAGGAAAGGACTTGAATAAAGAATGAAAATATTCAAAATAATATCTATAGAATGGGTATAAAAAAAACTATAGAAACTCAAAAAAGGAATTAAAGATATGCAAAACAGGAATATTAGCAGGCCAATCGAAAAATGATTGATGATACTAGTTAAAATAGGAATAACTAATATGGATATAAGCACATAAAGAAAGTGAATACGCTGGACAAGAGTCAGTATTAAGCAAGAAAAGAAAGAATTGTTAAATAGAAAGGAATAGCAAGCATATTAATATTGAAAGATATTGAATTAAAAGAGAATATGAGAATAGGGCATAGACGGAGAGAATTAATAAATGCAATGCTATTACCAACAAGACAAGCCATTATCTACAAAATCCCTGAGGAATACAATCTAACAAGCTTACATAATAAGTTAAAAGACAGAAAGAACTGAGAAAATTAGTCTTACTGATAATAGATATAGAAAAAAGAGAAATTAGGAATTGAAAGAGAGTCATCATTTTTCGATTAATGTGTATTAATAATTGAGGACTACAAGATAGGATAGAGGAATAAAATAAAACTACAAAAACTAGGAAAGATGAGAGAAGATACAGAAAATTACTCTGGATCAAATTACAAGGAAAAGAGAAGCAAGACAATCAAATTCTTAAGAAGATAGAAGATTTGGCCGAGAGATGGAAAATGCAGCAAGACAAACAACCACAAAAAACACGAGGGTGCAGAAGGTCTAGAAAGGCATGGCCACAATAGAGAAAGAACAAAAAAAACACAAAATTTAAACAAAAGAGGCCAAGGAAAGGGACCGGGGGGAGGAAGCGAGGGGGTAGAGCCCAGAAGAAACAAATGGGAAGAAGTTGGAAGGGAAAAAAGGTAGGCCAGGGTACAAAAAGTAACACAAAGAAAATAGGAGGGGGAAAAGAAGGAGGGGGCATCAAGGCAAAGTAGAGGGGTGGTTTATGAGGGAACGAAGCATTGGTTGCCAAGAGAAACTCAAACTTCACCCTTCATTGTGATTGAGGTTAGTAGGGTGGTTGCTAATTTCTATCACTTCTTTGAGTTTCCTTTTGAAATAGTTGTCTGACCAGGCCTTGAGTATCCTTTAGGCGGATGTGATGTTTGGTGCTGGAGGAGTGTTAAGCAAGTGTGGATTTTAAAAACACGCTCATGCTTAATGCCAACACTATGCTCCTTGATCTTGGTGCTAATGGAAGGGCTGGTCTCACCAATGTGGGGAGTCCCATAGGAGCAAACAATTTTATAGACCCTAGAGTTCAGAGGTAGTCTCTTGGATCTTTGAGTGAAGGGATAAGACTTCTTTGAGTGAAGGGATAAGACTTCATATAGTCAAAAGGGGTTCGAAGGCACATTTGAGGCCTTTTTTAATGAAGGATCTTAGAGATCTTTAAGGGATAAAACTTCTTACAATTGAAAGGGGTTTGAAGGCACATTTGAGGCCTTTTTTATGAAGGATCTTGGAGATCTTGTTGGACAATATAGGGGAGGGTGGCAACAGGGATGGTAAGAGCATTATCCTAATCAAGACCAACAAGACCAACACTTCAAAAACATATTCATTTCACTTGCAAGCAGAAAAATGGAGAGAAAAAGAGCATTGAAGCAAAAAATACAATCCATTGAAGCAAAAACCATCAAACATATTATTAACAAATTTGATTAGATTGAACTTGAGCAGGTTTGTTGTAGCCCTTGGTGCATCTAAAGGGGGCTACAATGCATTTGGAAGAGCCTATTGTTAATTTGGAGTAATCCACTGTCAATTTGGAGTTATTTTGAAGAGGTATTTTTCTATTTTGAATCTTTTCTTTTGTCATTTGGTATGTCTTCTATATTTGTGTATTTTTTTCTATTTTAGATTTGATGGAATGAGAAATTTTTGTATTGTTTTATCCGCAAACCCTACTTGTTTTTTTAATTTGTAATCTTTTATTCTACAAACTCTAACTATTTTTCTATTATTTATCTACAAAGTCTAATTGTTTATTCTAATTTTTATCTAGAAGCCCTAAATGTTAATTAATTTTTTGTTTATTTGTTATTGTAGCATACTTAAAATTTTAGAAATTGTTTTAATGTTAGCCATAGTTAGAAAGAACCCATGTTGGAAACATGCCATCCCAGGGGTTAAGAAAGGGGAGTTTGTTTGCAAATTTTGCAATTTTAAAATTAATGGAGGAGGCATTAGTCGATTCAAGTATCACTTCGTGTAAATGCCAAATTGAGATGTTACTTTGTGTGCATGTGCTTGGTAATGTGCTTGAGGTAAAAAGTCAATTAAAAACCTTTGACAAGAAAATCAAACTAAAAAAGAGGCAAAGAGAAGAGATGGCAACCGTTCAAGGAGACTCTTTGGTTCCTCCATTTCCTTTGACTTCAAGTGCTAGTGGTAGTGGTAGTGCTAGTGTTGGGCCTAGAGTTCATGGATCCAGATTGGATTCATATATTGCATTATTCACTATACTCCAAGTTCCTAACCATCACTTGAGAGCCTGGGTTAGAATAGGGACAAGCATCAAGTAACAAAGAGTGCAATCATAGACTTTTGGTTTTATTGTTGCATTTCATTTCATGTGGCAAGGTAAATCCTTGTTTTTGTTGTAAGATATGTTTTTTGATTTCTTTGTCTCTTTAGGTTTTACATTTAGGGATTTTTATAATTTAGATTCTAAATTTTAGAATATTTATTTTTTTCATTTGTTTTAGGTCTTCTTATTGGCAAAATCTAGTAGATGCCATTGTTGTGAGTGAAAAGGTGGCAGATGTGAAGGCCACTATTGATGGGTAGCATGAGATATGAAGGATTGCACCATCATATTTGATGGTTGGACAAGTAGAAGAAACATGGCATTGTTGAACTTTTTTTCAAGTGGTACTGATTTTCCTTGAAATCCATTGATGCTTTAAGAAAAAAAAATTGTTTACATTTTAGAGGAAGTTGTGGACAAGGTGGGTAAGGAAAATGTTGTATAGGTAATTATAGACAATGCAATGAATTATGTTGTTGTAGGTAGACTTCTTGTTGGGACAGTAAAAATTTAAAATTTTTACTATCTTCTCACTTCACCATATTTGAGCAAATCCTAAAAACATCCCAAAACCGTAGTAAAAAATTGATACATCTCACAAGATGTCCATGGCTAAGCAATGCAAAATCACTTAAATGTCAATCCATCGGCAAGACTTTGTGTTGTTTATACCGATACATGAGGAGTCAATGAAAATAAGTATCGGCGTGAGAATAGAGATCGGAAAGAGATTTATAGAAGTTGCTGATGGAAGAAGTAATACCGATGGCCTTTCATCGGTAAGAGAAGCAAGTAGTCACACCGATCGGTATGACTAATAATCATCGGATGGTCCTTTAAAAGCTACCCCGACGGTATATATCATACCGATGAAGTATTTTCGGCAAGAGTCTCACCGAACATCTTGCGGGGGCAAGGAAACAATAACCATCGGCAAGAAATGAACCATCAGGATGAAAAGCAAATAAGTCTCTGATACTCCAATGTCTTGGCGAAACAATAAAAGGAACTTTCGGTGTGAGTCACATCGATACACATCTATCGGAGCAATTTAGCATATCGGGACGAAGCAATTATGTCTTGCCGACTCGCAAGTCACAGCGATGAAAAGGGTGTCGGTGACACTTTAATAGATTCTCTCCGATAAGGAATGTAAAGTAACCATCGGGGAGATAATTGTGATCGGGTGATCTGAAAAGGATTACCCCGATGATATATCTTACTCTGATGGAAATAAAGTCACCCATTGATAAGAAGTTTTAACTATATCGGTGAGATATCAAGATGGTCATTCTGATCTGGAGTATAGAAGATTATCGGGAAGACGACGAAGCTCGGGGAAACATGAATATATTATCCCGATAGTATTGATCTCCTCGATAACAAGTTGTTATTACACATATCGGTGAGACTCTCACCGATAGTCATATCGGTAGGACTCACTATATCGGAGGGAAATCTAAAACACACGGCGATGAAAGAAGTCATGCCGATGGTCGCGCCCACTTAAGATATGACTCAACATAGCATCGGGAATACAATTGAGGGGTCACGCCGATTGATTATTCGGGCCATGAGGAAATATTAAGGTCGCCCAGACATTTTGAAAATCATGCCGATGACAGGAGTTATGGCGATGTGACATTTCTGAGCGATGAACGACATTGAATTGATCAGACAATTAAATGCATACGGCGATGAAATCTTTTAAGATCATTATAATTACAATTGACAGAGTTGTCTAAGAAGAGAATACAGATGAATTCTTGAAGCGCAAGCAGAGGATTTCAATCACAGCCACAGAACAACAGGTATTTACATACGAACCATTGTGTATAGCCTGTGTTTGAATTTTCTACCAAAATTTGAATATGGATACTCTGGGAAAGGGAAAAGGTAGAAAATCACAAGGGGAAACTAGTAAATCTAAAAAACAAAAAAACTGATCAAACCCCTGAAGAAAAAATAAAAGACAGAAAACTCAATCAGGACTTAATTGATCAATTGCCTGGGTCAACTCCCAAGGCCAGAAGATCTGCTCAACTTAGGGCAGAAGTTGAAAAATTAGAAGATAAATATAAGCGCTTGGGAGATATCTGGACCCCAATCAGAGGATATGAGCTTTTTAGATTCCATTATAATAGAAGGATCAGGAATGCTCTGGTGTCAAACCCATGGCACTTGAATTTGGGAAAATTGGTCGTGCCTAATGTATTCCTGAATGTCGAACTCCAACTACTTGCCAGACAATATAGCCCAAGCCTGAAAGCTATATGCAACCCACAGGGTGAGCCAATTGTGCATTTGTCAAGAAATACCATTTGTGAAGTGTTTAATCTAGATGATCTGTGCACTGTCCCTATTATTTATGAAGACCTAGAAAAGGAATATTGGAGAATGGACACAACCTACAATGGATGGAGGTTGCCCATTCATAGGCCCAGAGTTGAAGGAGAAGTGATGCCTCTAACTGAAAATGATGGTCCTCCTTTTCATGTAGCTATATTTGAACCATATATACAACACACTTATTATTCTGTGGGCCAAGTCCTTGGTTCAGAGGTCCCTGAGTTCATGACCATTCCTTTAATGGTTATAGCTACTGACATTCAATGTCATAATGCCAGGTAGTTTGACTATGCCGCCTATATTGCTAATAGAATAGATTCTGGCTTGTCTGCAATAAAAAACAGTTCCCCAGCATGCTCTTTTGAGCATTACTCACTGCTTATGCACATGGTGTTGTATTTCGGCCAGGAAATAGGGTTATGGCCAAGTGAACTTAAAGTTGTTGCCGCAGATAAGAGGGGGGAACAATTACCAATACAAATGTGGACTAGAATATGGGACAGTAGATATGCCCATTCCAGTTATGCCCAATTTGAAGAATACTGTGTAAAAGTACTGTATAGATATTTCAACCACCCTTGTGAATACTCAATCTCAATTGAGATAAAAAGGTTCCTCAGGCCAAAAGATTTTGGTGGCCCCCCTACTGTCTTTCATAATTGGGGAGACTGGTATTGTTTTGAGGATGCTACTATGATAAGAGTATATGGTTTTGAAGACACTCCATTCATATTGCCCAAAACTGTTCCTGACAGAATTGCTCATTTGGAGATAATTAGGCAGATGCATTGCTCAAATGTAATGCATTTGAGCTCACATGATAAACAATCCTTTATGCCCAGTACTTTATGTTTTGGAGATTTTACTGTGGTGTCAAAAGAGGGTTATAATCTCATTATGGATAAGTTGATGCATTATAATATGAGGAGTGCTGAGGCAAGGAAAGGGTTTGACCTTGAAGGTTTTATTGACTTTGCACGAAGAAAACAAAATCTCAGTGGATACATGCACTTACCTTATCCACATGATGATGTGATTAGAAATTTAGAAGAGGATGAGGTGGAGTTGGTGATAGAAAAGTACAAAAGGGATCTAAGTGAGAAGAAAAAGCAGCTAGCAGAGATTAAGGTTGTGTCCTCTGAAATTGAAGGACAGGTAGAGCAAGAAGAGCCACAGGACAAAACAGTCGAAATGTCCAAAAGGAAATGTTACAATATCAGCCTCCTGTTGTGATACATGATGAGGAGGGGTCTGTTGATGAGGATCCACGCCAGATAGCCTATGATTCTTTCATTTCTGATGATAAATTTATTCACTCAAAATAATTTAAGTCATTTTTGTACAAATGCAAAGGAAAAGAAGTTAGAGAATCAGTGGATGATGTCTCTGCTGATAATGAAAAACAATTGTTAGATATGCTGAAGGTAACAGTAGAGAAAGAGATACAAGATATGACTCCTAGCAGGGGTAGACAATTGCTTAAAGATGCAGGAGTTATGATTTTTCCTAGCCTTGACTTGAATTCTGCTTTGGTTTTTGACAGTTTTCTAAATAGTGCAGATGAACAGTATAAACTCACTCCAGAGGGAGTTAATGAAGTATATATGGGTACAAAATACAATAATGATGAAAATTCATTGATGATATGGGCGCTATATCCTCCCCATAAGAAGACAACCATCATAGATACTGAAAAGACTTTTGGCCATATCATGACTTTAAAAGCAGGGGAAACTGATCCTCTGATCACAGCAGACATTGGCATCAATGTTGCGAAATTAAACAAAGCACAAGCTCAAGTATTAATCAAGGAAAGGGATGCATATAAATTGAGCTGTGAAAGACTAACAAAAGAAAATGATTATCTGAAGGATGCAGTTAAGAGTACATTTGGGCAATCAACAAAGAGATTGACTCAGGGAGAGAGCTCACAAGGCACTCAAGCATTATCCCCAGATCAGGTATTGCAAATTCAGATAGATACACTTGTCACGGTGCTGCAGAGCAGACATACAAACATGATACACTGGTTCAATTTATTTTGGGATAATTACTTTCAGAATTACAAAGCAATTGAAGAACATGAAAGGCTTGAATAGAGAATGCAGGAGAAGTTGAATGAGATACAAAGCAAAGATGCTTCTGACGATGCAGGTATCTCCAATACTAAAGCATTGATTGAGCAACATCAGAAATACTACGATCAACTCAAAAGTGATGCTAAGGAAGGTGCTGAAGCTTCTAATGCAGGAGTGCCCACCTTATTCAAGAATGATGGAGAACTAAAAAGCAAAGAAGAGTGGCATGTTGATTGTCAAACTATATTACACGAGGCTATGGGAGCTCTTAAAGACAGGAATTCTGCATCTGGAGAAGCTTGCAAACACCTGGATAAGATGGTCACAATCGAAATAATTACAAGAAGTGCTACTGAACTTACTGATTCCCATCGAGATCAAGAGTACTTGGATCATCTGGCTAAAATTTACTTATGGCTAAATAGAGCCTAATCATAGTTATGTAATAGTTGTTAATCTTGTCAAAATCCCAAAAGGACTTATTGAAGAGTTATGTCTCTTCATAGAATTACCTATATAAGTTCAAACAATTGGTGCTGAAAGATCATTAGCAGTAGAATATATATAAATATACATACTTTACAATGTTTCAGAAAAGACTATGTTGCATGTTTTATTTGAAGTAGTAGATTGAAGTTCTCTAATTCAGTAGTTCTATCTTGGCATCAATTGTTTGTTATAGTTACTCAATTCTTTGGTTGTCTCCAGTTGTATATTTCCTTGTTATTCAAATTAATATATCAAGCATATATTTAATTTGTCAATACACATTTGCTGTATCTGTGTGATTGAGTAAATTGGTTTCCATTTGAGGAATTAAATCCTTCTGATCAGTCATGGTAGCCTGGAAGTATTAAGTTTGGATTACTAAGTAGAGCCATATAATTAGGATTGCCATTCTGTCTCCAAGATAATATTATCTGTTATTCTTGCTCATTCATTTCAATTGGTTCCTTCATGTAAGGATTAAAATACCTTCTGGTGAATTATAAGATATCTGATTATATTGGTTGGATTATCAATAAGAGTTTGTCAGTCATTCCCTTGCACGTTTATACAAGTTATAAACTAAAGTTGTGCCAAACAATTAGAATTAGTACCCATTATAAGCCACTAGTCTTGGTCCTTCATTCGACTCTGTTACCCTATAAAGCACTAGTCTTATTTACATTCATCGTTTAAAATCTTTTTTACCTTGTACAATTTCTATTAAACCATTCACTAGACATTAGATATAATCAGATAGTAAGCTTTTCATCTATCTTACACCCTTTGCCATTGTAGATAGATTTAATTAGTCAATACATTTA
This sequence comes from Cunninghamia lanceolata, assembly GCA_027924645.1. Lineage (NCBI taxonomy): Eukaryota > Viridiplantae > Streptophyta > Pinopsida > Cupressales > Cupressaceae > Cunninghamia > Cunninghamia lanceolata. Next base: position 1,905,127 of record BSBN01000558.1, on the reverse strand, counting down.
CATTTAGTCTGCTTTAAAATCCCAAGGTTCACCCACCTAGGTGTAGCAGCACCTAAAGTGTAGGAAATCATTAAACCTTGAAGGTTGATTTTGTCAAGTTAGTTCAAAAACGTTGCAAATCTAAGCATAGAGCCTGGTATCCTCTTAGGATCAGCAACCTGCATTTTTGAGACCTAACACTTCTCATGGAGAAGAACCCATCCATATTCTAAACTCTTTGTTCTGCTCATTGCCTTGACCTTATATTGGAGGATTTTGATTAGAGTAGTTGTGAAACATGTTAAAACATTTGTAAATACATTTACAACCATGTTTGGGTCCTCAATTTAATGAGGCAATGCATAAACAAAGAGTTGGTTTATCCTGAAATAATCCACTTTGCAATGAATTTATCACATTGCAATCTTTATTTCAGTCAAAGGCTGCCTTGAGGTGTATGTTAGTGAGGAGTGGTCTCAACCTTCATATGCTAAGACCACTGCAGGAGTTGACGTGGTTGAGTGAGTTTTCAATGAATACAATTTCTGGCTTCTGGTGAAGGAGGTTGTAGATGCAAGTTAATAATTCATTTCTATTTTTGTTCATTTTACTAGTTTATCATTTATAGAACTTTTATTTTGTTATAATTTTATATTCCCTTCTTTAATTCATTAGCTAGCTACTTATTGATATTATTGTTTAGTTGCAATTTGCAGAGCCTTTAGTTCTTTTACTTTGTGGTGTTGATGGGGAGAAGCTTGCAATGGAATGTGTATGAACTATGAAGGCATGGATAGGGCCAAGGAGTTCATTAGATCCATCTATGGTGGGCTTGAGGAGAAATATTGCCCCATATGGGATATCATTGGTTGGTGATGGTACCCTCATCTTCACAGGCCCTTACATGCAACTGCATATTTTTTGTATCCAATGTTTCAATTCCGCTCGGATTTCAAGGCCGATGAAAAGATTTTGAGTGGGCTCTACATGGTCATTAGAGTGAATGGTACCTAATCCTCAGCTTTGAGTGAGGATTGTCTTTGAGATTGAGATCTTTAGACTTGCGTGAGGGGACCTCTTTGTGCAAGATATATGTGTAAGGCAACTAGATGACATTGCAGCCAGGTAGCAGTTTATTAAGGGTGTGATTTAAGTCAAACTTTTATATCTTTTATGTTAATGTTGAAGTTGAACAATGAGATTGAGTTCATTTTTTTTTCAATTCAGATGTGTGGTGGTGGAGGTTTGGTGTTAAAGTGCCAAATCTTTAAAAGATTGTCATATGTGTCTTGAGCCAACCATGTAACGCTTAAGGATGTGAGCACAATTGGAGTTTGTTTGAGCAATATACTCCAAAAGATGCAACAGATTGTTGGTGCAAATGTTGAATAATCTTGTCTATGGTCATTTCAACCTTGGCCTTTGTCACTAGAAAATCTTAGGCTTTGACTAATCCCCCATCACACTAGAGGTTGATTCCCAATCAGAGTGGATCCTTGAGGCCGAGGACCTTGTTTTCACTAAGGATGACCTTGCATAGGTTAATTAGGCCACTCTGGAGGTAGAGGCAGTAGCCATGGCAGAGGAGAGAGCATTACCAGATCCTTTGGATGTTGATTTTGCTAACAAATAGACAAATATCATGGTTGCATCATTATCAAGGACCTATTCGAATGCTACCACATGACTGATCATAGAGGTATAGATATTGGGTTGAGTTATGCAGGCTCCTCTCAAACATAACTATATGCTTGATTTTTTGTTTTGATGCCACGGATTTCATAATCCATGAGTTTTGTATACTTGGAACACTTGACAATATTTATATACTTGAAAATGTTTCCTTCACCTCAAATTTGCGTTTGTTCTCACTTGATTGATGTATACTTGTGTATGTGATCAAAGGAGCTTCTATTTGATTAGGTTATTATGTCTTTAAAGTTGATTTGGTGAAGGGTGCATAATAAAAGATTTGAATCCTTAAAACATCTCTATAATTCATGATTGTTCAATTTTCCAAATTTGAGCCTTGAGTTTGAGTTAGAGTAAAAAATTGGCCAAATCAGTCCTAGCCAAATTTGAGTCTTGTAACTATGCCTAAAACACATGTTTGGTTCATTGGATTGGAAAGAGAATAGCTTTGCCAATCACATGGATGGTATCACCATTGCATGCTTTGTTTTTGATGAGTCATTTTGGATGGATGCACATTAGATGGTGCTAGTTTTACAGCCCATAGAGTATTGAGATTGGTTGATGAGGAAAAATCCTCCCTGGGTATTTTTTTGAGGCCATGGATAGAGCAAATGAGCATTATGATCCAAAATGCATAATGATGAGAGCAAGGTACACGCCAATTTGGGAGGTTATTTTTAGATAAAGTAGTGGGGGCTTTATAGGGGCTCTCACCCTTGAGAATATAAAATGATTACAATATCAGAGAAACTAGACACTGGAAGACAATAAAAGGCTGCTCCAAGCCTACACCCAAAAATCCATCAATCATTACTAGCTGGTAGAAAGAGACATACGCCAAAAGAGCCTACACCTCGCTCAAACAACACATAGAACAAAAGCAGGAACAACCAAACAAAAACAAATATCACATGTATAAACTCATACCACCCCCCAACATTCACAAGATGCATTCGGAGTGTGATCAGAATCTACCATCTCTTCCACCTAGGGAGCATTCGAATTCACAACCCATCCAGAATGTAGCTTGCTGGTGAAGGAAATTGGACCCCATAGCAGATTTGATGCTTACACCTTGAACGATGTAGAGAGGGGCTGTGGAAAAGTGGTATTTTATAGTCACGTCCAATTTCAAGCCTCCCTTTGTGGTGGTGCACATGCAATCCCCCAAATACCCGACTACATCTCAATAGAACATTCTTAGAAGAGTAACTTCATTTCTTAGCTCTTCCCACTTAGCCCACGATCTCGAGTGCTAGATAGGGGTAGACGTTGAACCTTCCCCCTCCAAACTTGAGATTTGTGCTCTATTTCTTTTTCTTTGCTTTCTATAGGCACATAAATACCATCAAACTGATTAGGAAGAAACATCCTAAGCAACCATAGACACAGTGCCCCATCCAAAATCAAGTAAACTAAATTTGAAATGCAGTTGCCTCTAATTGTTGCCTTTGAGTGACGACCAACTTGCAACACCTATTCGCCTATAACACATTTTATAAACCCTAACTTTGCAGGATTATTACAGGAGAAAATACACTGCAATTGCCTATTAGGAATTCCTTCATGCATTGCCAAGACTCCATCGCAACCTTCATACTATTGCTTTGCTAAAGAAAACTTAATGCAAGCACTTGCAGACAATGAACCAAACAGACATTGCTCAAACAATAAAACACATCACCTCCTTACATTGCAAACGTGCTAGAGCTCTTTAACGTACTGTACACCTCCCAATCATCCTATCATCACCTTGGTACGCCGCCATCCCATAATTACTAGGTGAACGACTCAACTCCTTATCATACCACTTTAAGTCATCTTGACAACCCCTGTGGGCCTCTATAATTTATAATGCTTGATTCTAGGGGGGTTTGAAGGATTAAAAGAAGCTAGGTTTCTCCGAGAGTTCAGACTATGACTATAAATTGCCATAAGCGATGCTTATTCAATTCCTTCATTAACCAAATGGTCCATTTCAAGATTCAGTTTTCTTTTGCAGTGCTCAAATCAGATAGTATCAAAGTTTTGCTTTATAACTTGTGCTTCTACAGATCTATTCAACTTCTAGTTCAAACTCTTACCCTTGCGCAAAGCATTTATCACAACCAAAGAATCTCTCTCCACCATTATATTCTTTATGTTTTGCTCTTTTGCTGCTCCTAATCTTACTAGAAGTACTTCCCACTCTGCCTCATTGTTAGTGCGAATGCCCAAAAATAACTAGTTACCATATAGTATCTCTCCTTGTGCATTACAAATAATCAATCCACCACCAGCCATACTTGGATTTCCCCTCATCAAAATTTAATTTGTAACTCCCTACTAGTGGAGGGGACCAAACTTTCAAGTGGCGGCTATCCACTTTCAACCTTTTGCTGTTTCGTCCAGTTTTTATACCCCCTAACCCTTGAATGGGTTAATTTGGGAGATTATTGATGTTAGATAGATCACCAAATGCATTACCAAATGCATTGTTTCCTTAATGCTGTAGGATATTACCTGAATCCAACGTGCTTTATAGTGCACCATTCAAGGATGATGCAGAAGTGACAGAAGAGCTATTCATGTGCATTGCAACATTTTTTCTTGATGTAGAGGAAATACAAGCAACCATTGTGGAGTTGTCAATGTATAAGCAGAGGAAGGGATTTTTCTTTGACATATTCATAGTGGACTCAAGGAAGACATTATCAAATTCTAAATTAATAATTTGCAATCAAACTTCTTCTATAGTCTTTTTGCTTATTGAAAAACTGAAATAAAATATTGGTTTATTAATAAATTTTACTTTTGCAACTAATCCAATGCAATGGTGGGACTACTTTGGCAAAGAAACCAAATCACTTTGATGGATGGCAATGCGTATTCTAAGCCAGTCATGCAGTTCTTTTGCTTGCAAGCATTCTTGGAGTGTGCTTGGACATCTACACTGATGCAGAGAATAGTGGAGATCAACACTACTTCAATGGAATTACTGTTTCACAAGTTTCAAAACCCATAAACCTACCCCAAGGTTCACATGTTATATGGCTTAAACCAATCAATCTCTTCAAGGCAGACATGGAGGGGTCCTTTGACACCTAGGACAATCTATCCAAACCATCCAATGAGTTCTTACACCTACTCAAGCAACACTTCCTTTACAATGCTGTCCTAATCCTTGTAGCCCTGTTTTTGAGTCTGACAGAGGATAACTTCAATCTTAAGCATTTTCATGGGACTGTGTGAGTGGATTTGAGTACCCTTTATGGACCTTGATAACATATCAAAAGTTTGATATGGGTTCCTTAAGAACATGTGTCATTTCTTTTATGACAGACCTAATGGGAAGAGCCCTAATTAGGTCACCCTTACAAAGAGACCCCTCTAAGATAGACTCACAGAACTTTCTCACCTATAGGAACATGTCAAGTACATATCCAATCAACAGATTTCAGGGGTATTTTGTCCCTACAGTCAACTTTGTTGATTTTCTATACTGCTGTTTCTTCGTTGAAGCTTAGCACATGGGTTTGCTAAGCCCTATCAAGCAAACTGCCTCCAAACCCACTCCCTCTGCATGAAGACTATCACAACAACTAAAACACATAAATATGGATCCATTCCACTGACTCTAGGGCATTGACACTCAGTGGAATGGATTCAATAACATTGTTTACACACAAAACCCTAGATCAGGGTTTCACGACCTGTTTGAAGAAAACAACTTAGAACTCCCTTCAAGTTTTGTGTCAAGAACTCAAATTACTTGCAAACTATTGTTAGTTCACTCCCCTATCGAATCAGTATTATGAGACTCTATGACAGTCCTGTACAGGAGCAGGGTACGGCCTGTAACATGGAAAAAAAAGACACAGAATTGCAGAGAAACTGAGTTTATTTTATTGATTTGCTTACAAAATCCTTCCATATCAACTTCCACGGGTCTGAGGAGGTTTATAGACATGCTTTCAACTTCCTACAACAGTTTTGGGTCGACAGGCAACAAAAACTGCCTTGTAACCTCCAAACTGTCAAAACTGCCTCTGTTTTTTTCAGCTTGTGACTATGCTCATTGACATACATGGATCACAATGTGAACAAATTGCTATTACAACTCCTCTATACAATGTGAACATGCCAAGAATGGCCTCCCAACACCAATGGCATGAGTGCCCTTCCATTATGACCCATAGCAATCAAGTAGGACTTGAATGTCTACACAGGCATCAATGCCATACACCATTATCAAAACAACATGAAACCAACATGAAATGGTCCAATGGACCTTATTACATCACAAAACATGAGACAACACAAACAAACAAAACAAAGATCTTCTTGAGCCTCTAGGTGCTCCTGCACCATACACTCTTAAGAAATGCAACCGCTTGAGCCAATGACAGATGAATGGTGTAGTCTTTGTCCACCACAACCTTCATTTTCGCCTCAAGAAAATATGAGGTTAGAAACTTTAAATATTGCTAAACTTTAATGAAGTTTTATGATAATCAGTAATCTAACTTTCCTTTTTATGATTTAAAGTAGATCAAGTTAAATCAAATTCAAATTTCTAGCATACACTAATAGGTCAAGAACTTATGTATTGCGAATCTCAGGGAGTGTCGAAGAAGATCAACCAATTGATCTTGGTAAAACTGATCCTAAATTAGAATGGATCATAGTTGAGGAGGAACCCTTATTTGATGAAGATGATTTGATTGGTGCAGAACAGGGATCTAGGGCATCAATTCCCATTTCACATTCTATAGTCTAGGAGCCTTAGAGGCTAATTGTGTTTTCAAATTTTGTTTTGTACCCTAAGACTTATGTTGTAATGGATACACCATACTTGACTGAAATTATTGAGAGTTCGAGAGTAATTGATAACAGTAAATCTTTATTTTTGTGCCTAATGTTTGAAGTTTGAACTTGGTTTCTCTTTCTATGCACTATGTTTGGCATGAAATAAAAATTGCAGTTTTTCCCATGTTTTTATAAGTTTTTCAGCAGTTTTCAATTTGCCATGTTTTTCCCATTTTAAACCCGTGTGATTGACTCCCATTTACACTTTCAGTTTACTGTGCCAATGCTGTGTAAATGTAATACTGCTATGGTTAAAACACACTCATCTTTTATTCAAATAACCTTAAATTATTATTTTAATAAATAATATATGTACATTGTAAACCCAATAATTAAAAATGACCATGTAAACTTGTAATTAGATATATAAACCGGAACCAAAACACTTGTAGTATTTAAATATGCTTTAAAATTAGACATAGCAGAGTTAGAGGGTAAGCGAAATTGTTCGGTTGAGTAATCTATAATCTAGAGATCTCGTAACTCATGAACCCTAAATGAAAATGTGAAACAAGTGAAATTGAATAATGTGAGTGAATGAACTTTTCATTGATCTGTATGATTTAACTGTGATTTCATCTGAGCGAACTATTATGACTTAATTAATAGTGCATTTTATGTATGACATAATTAATTACTTCAGTAATTAAAAGTCCTAATTTTTTTTTTGATCAGTGAAAATGGCTTCAGGGAGCCATACCCATAAAGAGAAAGATAATAAAAAGCTTGTTATATTTCTGTTATGGCTGCTCCATAGGAGAGCCGTTTTATGGTTAACATAATCTTTACAAAATACTGCAAATCCCTTTTTGCAGTTACATTGCAAATCTGTATACATATTAAGCTAAACATTCAAAACACTACCTTTGGGCCACCTCCCCCAGAACAGAACTGCATTGAAAATTCCCCAAATCTATGCCAAAAAACCTCCAACCACCATCTGAAACGTTATATACAGCAAAAAGTTATATACTGGAAAGCAGGCATCAACAACACTGAAGATATTATACCTGAGGGGCCATGGGATCACCATCCACGCCGTCATCTTCATTCCTGCAATCCTCTGACTCCGAACCTGAAGCCTCCATCGTGAAGAACCAATCAACCTCTGTAGCCGAAGCATCACCAGTAATAACCTTTAGGAATTCAATACCCCACTTTGCCTTATGCCGTCGTGCTTGATCATCTTTGCCAACTGCCTGAATTATAAAAGGAACCCAAGGCCCAGTGTATCCCGGATTAATGCACGGCCAATATCCATTGTCTGGATGGAAACCCAGACCCAAAACAATGTCATCCACAATTTTTTTCAAACTGCATTTCCATCTCGGTTTCACGATTGCTTTAGTCATAGAGCAGATAACATTCTTATCTTCTCCCACATCCCACAGCACTGCTAAGAACATAGAGGAAATGCTGGTATTTACGCAGTGCCTGGGCAAAGAAGACATGAAAGAATCACCTAGAATCATTTTAATGGCATGCAATACCACTGCGGCCTCAATCCTAAAAACCTTCTTCATTCTCAACATTGTTATTTTCTCTATAAAGGCAATCTACCTTCTTTTGGCCTTAAGACATATTGTGGTATCCATGCGTCCGACCAAGAATAGGGCTAAATATAGAATCACTTCCAAAGCCATCCCGGGAGGGAGAGCCATTATTAGCCTCGTCACTTGTTGTCCTTGCTTTTGCCCCACCCCGGAGTTCATATGCTTCAAACCATCCGATTTATCACTCCAACATTATTTGTATTAATGTCACATGATGTGTACAGGTTGCAGATCTGGAAACAAATCTTGCCAAGCGTCTAGCATGTCACAAAAGATATCATTACCCTGCATGTAGATTGCCACATTTGCCAACCTATCTGCCGAATCATTTACTTCCCGAAATACATGCTCAATTTTGAAGTCTTCAAGTTGATTTAGCAAATTCCAAATTGGGGGAATAAAGTGGTCTAACTTCCAGCTAGCGTACCATTTCTCTGCAGTGCGTTTATGATTATGAGTGAGTCCCTCTCTAGGCATACTTTCCTTAATTTTAATCTTTTGCAAATCTGGACTCCAAGTAATGCAGCGTGGAATTCAGCTTCGTTATTTGTTCCTTCAGGTAGTTTTTTTTTTTGCCGCTAAGCCTACTACCTACCACTCCGTTATGATCTCTTATGACACATCCAGCACCGGATTTCTCTGGATTTCCACGTGATGCTCCATCAAAGTTAGTTTAAATAGCTATTAATAAATAAAAATAATATATGCTATTACAATTATAAGTATTAGTTATAATTGTTATCATAATGCTTTTAATCGGAATAGAAATTATTTAATTATTAAATAAATGGTAGTTGGTTATAAATTATGTGTGATTCCAAATGTCGTAAAATATTGATACACATTTTTCTCCAAAAACTTTATATTTTCAAATTAGTTTGAGTTATAATGCAGTGTCTATGGCATTAATATGAAATATGTAATTGAAGAAATGACCTCCATAGAAGAGTAAGATACCTTTGAAAGGAAAGTTATAGGAGTCAATGGATGGTCTGATGACATTTATTGGCTCAATTATCCAACGGAATTCACCGACAAGCTCAAAGTTATCATTGAGCGTTATGAACAAATTTTACAAATCGTCAATTTTTTCCTCATGTGAAAATGCATGCATGATTATAGAGATTATATAAGAGCAAGCTAATCTTTCTTTTCCTCTAAATTGTCAAAGTTCTTGGAGGAAAAAGCTTCACCAATGCCACTATCTGGGGAGCTAACTGGTAATGATCAACCACGCATCTGCAAGTCAATATGACCTCGAATTCTTGGCAGCTGCATGACTTTGAAGAGGAAAGTCACCTCCATCCCACTCATGGTTACTCGTTTTTAGGCAAATAATGAATACTATAAGCAGTCCCTTTTTTGAAGATGTTTTGGGTATTCCTGTAGCAAATCAATCTAGTCTCACAGATGGTCTATCAATGGCCATTGGATAATCATATGTACATAGTACTTTATACTGTTTGGATCACTTGAGACTCAGCTCTATAGCATATCATATGCACATAAAAGGTGCTTTTCAGCTCCCTAATTGCATTATCCAGCTGGGCCTAATTCTTTGTTCTGGGGATCTTAGTTTTCAGCAGTGGGTTTCTCTAGCATCTCATATGCTGCCGATTTCTTTTGTAATCTTGATTTTTGGCTGACTTTCGTCCCTTTCCGGTCTTCTTTTATGTAACTTTTTTCAATATTAATACAATATTTACTTTATTAAAAGAAAAAGTAATGGGATTCATTTACACGGCTTCCAAACTGGTAGAGGTGACAATTGACATCAGGCGTTGATCCCATTAGTAATAGGAGGTTTGTTGCATGACTTGTAATTAGAAAATCATTATACTCTGTTCATAGGGTGTAATGATAAGAAAACATTTAACACACCTTTGCAATCGAACAGGAGAACTAGTTCGTCTGATCTTAAGGATCATCTTAAAGTTGAGCTGACTGTGGTGGGGTTGCATATAAAAAAGAATGGATAAGGTAATCACACTTGATGAATTTAGATTATTTTGGAGGCTGAGGAGAGATTTTGATTATGAACTATGTTGGTTGTTTTTGTATTCTTCTCTTTTTTTCCTAAATATATGGGTAAGCATTTTTTGAAGTATTAATTACAAATGCAGAACAGGATACTTATTTGAAGTTCTAGAATCTGATGCTTTCTGTTTTTTTCGCTTGCAGTTGCATTCAATATTTTTGCATCTACGAAGAGTTCTCCGTATGGCAGGATTGAGAAAAGAGAAAAGCCAAAGAACAAGAATAGAATGGGGGCTCCACTGGTTAGCTTTCTTTTCAGCCAGAACCTTTTTGCACTGGTTTATTACTTACAAGCTTATTAAAGACAGTTCAAAATTTCCTCCCGGAATAGAACTGCCCCTTGCATTTTTGGGTATGCTTGGAATGAATATACTCAATGTTTTTCTTGGGCTTGACCTTGTGAAAGCATGCCGGAAGGAACTTATTAGACCCCCATGATCATGTTGTACCTACAAGTTATGCCAGCTGGAGCATATGAGAAATATTTATTTATTTTTCCCTCTTAAAACTGTAACTCTTGTAAATTAGTCCAAGGGGTTGAGCTTAATTGGTTAAAACATTGAGCTCTCTTTGTGGAGACCCAAGTTCAAATCCCAAAGGGACATCTAATAACTGGATTTCCAACTTGTGACTCTTGGGTCTTCCATTGTTGGCTTCTAGTGTGGAGGTGGTTTCTAAATAAGTGGAAGGAGCTTGTATTGGTCTGATGGTTGTGCTTCCAAGAGCTTGTATTTATCTCATGTTGATGCTCATTTGAACAGAATATTTATAAACGATTGGCAATATATAAAAAAAAATTCTTGTAAATTTGACTTCAAATGTATTTTATTTCCTTAAGCTAAATGTTGTTTTGATTTTAAGACAGTTGCAACTTTTTTGAAACTTAGTAAATACCCAACACTGTATTGTCAACTGCATATATACAAATGAGATGGGATAGAAAGTGGAAACATAGATATTTGATTGAAATTGTCCATGTATTGACCCTAAAATTGATGAAGTTTTGTGAAGTTGGAGAGAAATAAGTTATTGAAGATGATCGTACCAGGTGTAAAGTTAAACTGCTATGCGAAATTGATAAAACTTTGTGCATTATCTTATTGTTGAGTGCTTAGGAGAGGAAATTGCTTGTTACCATGTAGTAATTATTTTTGTAATTGGATTTTTGAAAGAAAATGACGTAATTGTTGATTAACATGGAAAAATCTCAAAATCCTCAAGGCAACACCATTTTAAAAAAAAGTGTTTATACACTCTAAAAATGCTAAATGCTTTACTAACATTTCTTTTGTCGAGGGACTTGTTGGCTCCTTGCATCTCCTATTGCTGATATATTGCAGGATTGGGATGGACTCAGCGAGAGCAACTGTGTTGCCATGATCATGATTTAGGTGCCCCTAGCATGCCTTAAGTTCCTTTATTCTTAGACCCATCTGACCCTTTAGGTCTCATGTATTTTATTGTTCAATTATGGCCAACATCACTGGCCATGGACAATGAAGTACATTATTGTTGTTTTTTTCCTTTGACAAAAGCCACCTTCATCATCCATGGATGGTAACCATGAGTTTTGACCTTAGACTGGATGCAAATATTATAACCTTAATCCTTAGGCCATTGCTTGAAGATTAATTGCTAAATCATCTAATCCTTAGGCCATTGTTCAGTTATGGCCAACATCACAGGCCATGGACAATGACGTCCATTAATGTTGTTTTCTCCCTTGGACAAAAGCCACCACCATCATCCAAGGACAGTAACGTGTTTTACTTTCGTTTCTCTCTTCTCCATATGGTAGGATTGAGAAGAGAGAAGCCAAGGAATAAGATTAGAATGGGTGCTCCGCTGAGTAGCCTTTGTGCACTGGTTCATTTCTTACAAGCGTATGAAAGATGTTCAAATTTCCCTCATGGAATAGAACTGCCCCTTGCATTTTTGGATATTGGTGGAATGAATGTACCCTCAACATTTATCTTGGGCTTGACCTTGTGAAAGCATGCTGGATGGAACTTATTAGACTGTCATGACGAGGTTGTACCTACAAGTTATGCCAGTTGGAACATATAAAAAATATCATTTATTCATGTCTCTTAAAAATATAAGATTTGTAAATTTGACAAGAAGTATTTTTTTTCCCTTAAACGAAATGTCTTTTGGGTTTGAAGATTGTGACAACCTTTTTGAAGTAACAAATACTATTTTGCAAGAGAGCAATATGAATTGCTCCAACTTCATATACAAATTAAGATAGGGTATAAAGTGCAAACAAAGATATCTGGTTGAAGTTGTCTTTATATTGATCTTAAAATTGATGATTTTTTTAAGAGGTTGGAGTGAAACAAGTCATTTAATAAAATAGTACAAGGCGCAAAGGAAAATTGATAATATGTGAAATTTGATGAAAACTTTCTGCATTGTCTTGTTATTGAGAGGTAAGGAGGGAGAGTTACTCGTTACTATGTACTTGCTATTTAAAAAAAAAAGAAAATGATACATTTGTGGATGACACATGGGGAAACTCCAAAAATCCTCCTTAGGCAACTCATTTAAAAAAAGAAGTTATGTATACAATCTAAAAATGCTTTCCTAACATTTCTTTTGTCAAGAGACTTGTTGGTGCTTTGCATCTCCTATTGTAGGTACATTGTAGGTTGGGGTGAGCTTGGATAGAGCAACCAATTGGCCATTATTATGATTTAGGTGCCTCTAACATGCCTTATGTTCCTTTAAATCTTCACCTAGACTCTTGTTGACATCACGATCCTCTATTTTATTATTAATCCCTTTTCTTCTTGTTCTCCTTCATAGACCCATCTCATGTATTTCGTTGTTCAATTATGGCCAGCATATGGGCAATGAAGCACATTATTATTGTTTTCTTACTTAGACATCCAACTTTATAGTCCATGGTTGGTAGCATCGATATGTTTGAGTTTTGACATATGATTTGGTACCATTGTTTATATCTTGAACAATGCCTAAGCTTGGAGATGAATAGCTAAACCATCTTTACCTTAGTGAGCAATAAGCATATCTAGTGAACAAGGATATCTATGGCTTTATAATTCTTGTTAGTAGGGCAAAAAATTACATAAAGGAAAACACTAGCACAAGGACTTGTAAACTTGGAGTTGAGGATTTGTTGTAGACCAAGATCATAGCAATACGAATGAGTACCTTGACTTATCGACTACTTTCCTTCCAAATTTTCAACCAAAGCCATTGGATTTTGCAACATAGAAGCTTTGGTCAAAGGAGGTAATTGCACCAACATGCTTCTTGAAGTATACATTTCTTTGCCTTATACCTCCTACACATTTGTCATTTACATTGGTTGGTATGCTCCCTTATTTACATTATTGCATATATTGTGTTGGGGATTTATTCTGCTTAGTATTCTTAGCAATCCATAAGAAGCTCATTGAAGAATTTACCTCTCACCTTTAGGGATTTGTTAGGGTCTACTTTAAACTTCTATGGTCAAAATTGTTAAATGAACATGGCCAATGACGAGAGAAGGCCTTTCTCTCCTACATTTTGAGCTTTGTAAGGCTTAGAAGGGTCTTCCCTTTAGATTTCATGAATGCAAATGGTGATGGTTACAAACATAACAGATAATCAAACCATTTTTTAAGAAACTATCAACTAAGATTAATAATCATTTAGGAGACATTGAGAGGGTTTAGGGAATTTTGATAAATTCTTCTAAAGCCATCTATGCATGAACCAGACCTTTTAAAGACACATAGATAGACCCACTTTATTTGTCACTAGCCCTCAGTTTGTTGATTCATAGTAGAGTTTAAAGAGATTTTGAAATATGCATAGAATACAATGTCCATGGATGTAGAAGTAGTGGGTATTCAAAGTATGATCAATACAAGCATTTCCTCTGTACCATTAAGAGAATTATGGACAAATAAACAAATAAGTTACACATCAAAGGATTTTCTATTCGAAGTATAAAGTGGGTGATTAGAACCAATTGTAACTAGTGCTTTATATCTTATGTAGTAGAGTCAAAGAATTAAAACATCAAAGCAACCACATATGCAACGCACAGTTTCAATTGGACTTGATATATGAAGATTTGTCTTACAAAGCTCAAGCCCTCAATTGCATTTTCACAAATCATGCTTAATTATCCTTCATTAGAATTGGTTATCCTGTATATTGCATCTAAAAAGATTTATAGACAATACTTGATAGTAGACTAATTAAATTGCAATACAAACACAACACACATTTAGAAGTCAAAGAAAACATTTTGAAATGACCAAGCAAATGAAGGAGACAATATGTATAAGCTAAATCAAAATGTCTTACATTGATTTATTGAAGAAAGTATACATATGCATTTACAATGATTTACTTAGGAAAATGGCTCTCACTGCCACTTCTTTGATTGAATTTTTGCTCTATCTTGCACTATATTTCGTATACAAAGTTTCTACTTTTGTACCTCATAGTTAAACTCTATTTATAACTAAGTGACAAGGTTCATCTCACTTGGACAATTGATACTTGTCACTTAATGTTACAATCCTTTAAAATATGGTTACAACTTAAAACACTACTTGGGATGAATATATTGATGCGAGTTGCAATTAACTTAACTGTGGGCCTTAGATACAATCCTTCAAGACAATTCAACATGTGAAGGAGAGAATACCTCATTGCTAGTTTAACCTTTGAGATTGTATACACAAGTTTTTGCCCATCGTCACCCCTGAAAGAGGAATCGCCTTGACTATGACTTCTTGTCCCTAGCTGCGATCTTAGTGGGAAGAGGTTGGACCTGCAAGGGTCATGTTGACTTCAAATCTTTGGATAGAAGCGAGTCTTGTAAATGGTGCTCTAGGATATATTTGAAAGATTGTATACAAACCTGGAAGTGCTCCACCAGAACCTCCTACTTATGTAATGGTTGAGTTTGATAGTTACTCAGGAATACCATTTGAAGATCAGCATGCACAGACAATTCCAATCACAACAATACAGAGAGGCAACACAGTTCAATTACCATTAAGATTGGCATGAGCATTAACAATACATAAATCACAGGGCTTAACTCTTTCAAAAGCCACAATTGATATAGGAGCAAGAGAAAGAACATGATTAACTTTCATGGCCATATCTCGTGTAAAGTCACTAGAAGGCATAAAAATAATACCACCATTCAACTACGATCTTTATGAAAAAATGAAGAAGGGTTAACAACTTCAAAAGTGAAAGGTTGAAGAAAACAGATTGAAATTGTTAGAAGAAAATTTCATGTAATCTATTATGTTCAAACTCGCTTCAATGCTTATTAATTGTTTTCACAAAAAAATTCAAATTATGTGTAGTTATTCGTTAACTTTGTATACTTCTCTCTACTTTCATATAAATCACACAATGGCTTTGTGAATTTACCAAACTCAAAAATTCTTAATTGTGAAATCAAATAATACGTCCATTACAAATGTTCTTAGTTAGCTATGATGACATTTATTTTATTAAAAATTAAT
Source organism: Cunninghamia lanceolata (assembly GCA_027924645.1). Taxonomy (NCBI): domain Eukaryota; kingdom Viridiplantae; phylum Streptophyta; class Pinopsida; order Cupressales; family Cupressaceae; genus Cunninghamia; species Cunninghamia lanceolata. Next base: position 1,889,505 of record BSBN01000558.1, on the reverse strand, counting down.
ATTATATATGTCATATTCTAAAATGTCTTACAATATATATCGTTTCATACAATAAAAAAAATAAACTAATATTTATTTTCATGCAGATGAACAAGATGTCAGATAATATAGATACATGGGTCTCAACTTGGTTATCCAACTATCATTGGTGTCTTCCATGGAATGTCCTCCTTCGTATAGAGGAATTGAGTGTCCATTATTGGTTGAGAGATAAAATGCTTAAGAGAATTAAACTAAATACACCAAGTATCAGTAATACCACATTTGGAAATTATGCCGAATCATTTAACTTCCTTTATGAATCCAAGGTCACAATGAGCTTGAATACTAAATTCAATAATCTACAAATAGAGATTGGAGACTTTAGTGACTGATCATTTGCTCTATACCACGAACTTCGAGATCTCTACCTTTCTAGATGTATTTGAATAGTAACTATTATGCCAACAGTGATCATCAACAAGCAAAATCTTTCAACTGAACTAAGTATGAAATTCATGAGATTCCTTAAGGGACAATCACGAATTAGTTATCACATGGGCCTAATTGACTGTTTTAAAATTCAAATACTCCATCAGATTCCAGGTACATCAAGTTATTCCAACATTTAGGTTGCTACATGCAAACTATGGTACACCTACATTGTATGCCGTGAAGTCTAATGTCACTATCAAAGTTTGACAAAATCTTTATGAACCTCATGATGAACAAATGTTACCATTGCATAAATGGCTCACTAATTGAAACTGTTTACAGACTATTTTGTAATGCCACCAAATATTTATGTATTATTTTTCCACAAATGTTTACAAACTATTTAAACATTATATCCAATGCTATTTTCAATTTCAAAATATTACTTATAAATGTTCTTCTAACTGTAATAATGTATATAATACCATTTTTTTAAATTTAATTATCACACATTAATGTCAATAATTTATAAATTAAATGTGTTATGAAAACTAAATATAATTTTTCTTCTTTTTCCTCAAACAATCATTTCATTAATTTTAGCAATTAAATAATTATGTTATTGAAACTTTAGATATATATCTTCTTTATCATTATTTCTTGCCTATAATGATCATGGTAAAACATACATTCCCTTGACTTAGCAGTCCACCTACTTTTCAGCTGGACTGAAAGTGTTGTCGCCAAACATTTCAAAGACGACAAATATAAATTTATAAGCATTGGGTTTTTGTATTTATAGATGTTGTATTTATTGTTTTTAATAAAAATCAAATTCAGAGAGTATTATTTGCTGTTGTTTGCAATCTTGTGAATGTCTTATGATTGATGATAATAGAGGATTTGTTTGTGTCGTATAAGTAATTGGTTATATGTTCTGTGAGAGGGGAGTACCCTCTACGTCAAATACCTTTCTAGTAGATGAAAATTTAGTACTATAAAGGTGTTCTCACTTGATCCAATGTCTTGTAGGGCATCAACTAAGGCTTCCCTTACCACTGTTATCAATTGTTAGCACCAAATGTGAAGAAACAGATGAGGGGTTGTCATTAAAACTTGTAGTAACATCATTAAAACTCATTATGAAATAGTAATTAAAGGACATATCATCATGAAATAATCATGAAAACCTACCTTAGTTTCTATCAAAAGGCAACTTCATAAGGATTATGCATACCTCCATCATTCTCAAATCTTGCATGCAAATGCAATTGCACTATTTAGCTAAAATGAGTACACCAATGAACTCTATAACGAAACAAAGCTAATCAACTAGGACCAAGGAGCACATATAAGAAGGCAAGATAAGTGTCAAACATATAGAAGGTGAAATAAGGATAACAAATAAAAATAACATACCTTTCTATCATTCCACTGATTCAAACAAATGAACCATTTGGGTCTGTTCTACTCTTTATTGTCTTGAGTATTGCCTCGTGGTCAAACTCACAAACCTTCCAAAAGGTCCTCTTCAATGGTCTACCCCCGTATTTGATCAAATGAACGTTTGATGCCACAACAAAGTTAGAATAATGAAGAATCTTCCTATGTGTGTCAAAGTCCTCGAACAACCACACATCAAACTTCTACACTGGGTACCTTCTAAGCCATGTTCCAGTAACAACCACTGATCCTATAGGGTACTCGATGTTTTCTCCATCTATAACAGGGGCATCTAATTTCTTTTTTGCCTCAACATTGACACAAATAATAATTTATTCCTTCTTCATTGTCTTTAGTTGTAATAACTGCATAAACATGCCCTACATTGATATGTGCATTCAGTTCGATGAATTTAGGCTGATATGATAGTTCTTCCAAGTGAGTATGCTCAAGTGACAATCCTTAGCTTGATTTTAGCATGATGATAATTCATTGACTAACATGATTTCCCTTAGTATCCTTCTAATTGTTTAGGTTAGTGTTTGAACCAAGATAATAGCAACATGTGATTGCACATTTACTCCACAGTGAAAGTGTTTCCATGACCTTACTCTAGTTTAGGATTATCCTTGAATGTTGATAAGATTCCCTTCATAAATATATACCAATACTATCTTGATGATTTCCTTCCCATGGTGATATGGCTTGTTGTCATAGATTATTATCTCAAATAAATATAAATTTTCACTTTCTCATGATAATTTAACTTGTCAAAATGATAATCCTCTCACTTCCCTCATGACTGTCCTATAACATGAGATTTCATGCTTTAATAGAATCATAAAGTGAAGTAAACAAATACATAAAGAACATACCTTAGATTTTGAGATTCGAGTTGCCCAATCCTAAAAAAATTGGCTTCAAAATCCTCAAAAATTTGTTCTTTTTGGCAAGTTCCTTCGTATTCAATGTTGAATTCTATATAACTCTAATAGGATTAGTGAAATTTATGGAAAAAAAACATATATCATCAAATTCAATCGAAATACATGAAAATTAGTATTGAAACATGAAACTATTAGTTTAAATAATCAAATTCTATCTAAAAACATCCAATTTACTTCTTCTACAGTGAAAAACCAAAAAAAGGTGGTGGATTAAGCAAACAATGATCGTCAAAATGTCAACACCATGAAAAAAGGTTTTCTTGTCCGATAGTGCATGAAAAGCAGGGAGTAACAGAGCATGTGGGTTTGAATCACGGATTCCACATGCTTTTTTTTCCATTTTTTCGGTTCACCAAAACATGCTCATGTTATAGCATAAGTACATTTTGTCAAGCATGGAAAGTTTAAGTGCTTTCATGCATGGAAAGTCTTAAGTGTTGTCATGCATGGAAATTTATAAGTTTTTTAAGTGCATGGAAAGTGGGGAGGGAGGTACAGAGGTGAGAGAGAGAGGGTAGGGGAGAGAGAGAGAGAGAGAGAGAGAGAGAGAGAGAGAGAGAGAGAGAGATTTTGACACGCAACCCTAAATAATGCCCCTAAACCCTAAAGCTAAGCAATCCTAAACCTCTAAACCCTAAATAATGTCCCTAAACCCTAACTCCTAACCCCTGAACCCTAAACCAAAGGAACCCTAAACCTATATCTCTCTATCCCTACCTTCTTAATCTCTCTCCCTATGTCTCTGGCAATGTCCCTCACTCTCTATCTCCCTATCTCTCCCCTCGGTCTCCTCTATATCTCCCTATCGGTCCTCTCTCTCTCTCTAAACCCTAAACCCTATAACTTTAGACTTTAACCCCCAACCCCTAATCCATAAACTCTAAACCCTAAATAATTCCCTTAAACCTTAACCCCTAACCCCTAAACCCTAAACCCTAAAAACTTAAGTAACCCTAAACCCTAAATCCGGTTGGAAACAATCCAGACAACTGAGGGGGGGGCTGAATCAGTTGTCCCTAAACTTTAACTTTTGAATCTTCTTTACAACCAAATTAATGATGAAAACATTTAAGGATTAATCAACATATGAGCAGAAACAACATGAACACATAACACCAGAATTTTGACGTGGAAAACCCGGTTAAGGAAAAAACCACGGTGGGGGTTAACCCACAAAAATACGTACCCTGTTAAAAATACTTAAGAAAATAGAAGGCACATGCCTTCGGGCGCACTGCCCAGAGCTCATTGCTCAAAAAGAGGCTCATTGCCTATAAGAAATTACGAATTACACAGAGATAATGAATTGAGAAATAACATCTACATTTATGCCTGAATCAGTCCCTTTGAAGGCTCAAAAACTTCTGCTCATATCTTCAAACTCTTCTTCACTGATTCTTCACTCTATACTTCCTTCACTCCTCTTCTTCTCTGCTCTACTTTTTGATCCTTCCTTCGGATTTAACTCATTTGTTCAAGGATTCTTTTCAACAACTCTTCAACAAGTATTTATATGCTTCATCAACCTTGGAATTATCAACATGGTCTGCTCAACTTGATGCGGATCATTACACTTTCGTCCAAACACAACTAAGACTTGAATCTTCCTCTACAACCACGCCACGCTTCATAAAATGTTCTTAGATCATCCGCAACACGCCAGGAACATCCGGTCCAGCAAGATTGGGAAGAACATCAACCTCAAAGAAGAAATCTTCAATCAACAAGCTCAAACTTCAATGCGGACCTCTAACATAGTAGCCACATGATCCAAAGACCTCCACAAGTACATTGAAATCACCAATAACACTCACTCTAAACCAAACTACTAGAATCATTTGTATCTTCCTCCAGAACCTCAAGAACACTATCTGTCATGACTATCAAACTAAAAAGATAGCTTGCGGACCTTCAAACCACGAACCACTGGAGTTGATGACACACACTAACTTCCCAAACATGCCTTAAGATCTACAAATCATAATATTTCACTGCGAAGCAATCCGGACCAATTGACTATCACACTGTCTCTTCTGAATACTGCAAAATCTGGTTCTACTTAGATGACCATAACTTCTTCAAATCTTCATGCGGACTTCTCAAATCTTAACTGGAGCAACCTCTGACAATCCTCTACACAACTATATGGTCCACATGCATTGATTGTCATTAATTTTCTCAATATCCTCAACAATCCAGCCTTCTATACAGACAACAAGATATGATACAGTTGACACCAATGGTGGTGCAGGGCACCTAGGAGCACCTTGGTTCCTAAAGTCACTTTGTTTGCATTTTTTGAAAGTTGTGGTTTTGATTGTAATAAGGCTTTAGCCATGGATGGAAGGTCCTCTTGTGTGGTCAAGATGATTGGGGTAATCATATAAACCTCAATCATGCTTAGTCCACTTGGATCCTTGTTGTACCAATAAGGCCTAGAAGGTCTAAGGATTGGTTTTTGAGTTTTTTTTAATTGTTTTTGTGTTTTGTCATGTTTTAGGGAGTATGTTGGTCATTTGAGATCCATTACACAAGTTAAACCAATTGGTTTCTTTGTGTTAAGGCCAAAAATGCCATAGTGTCAAGTGTTGTCAATGGTGTCAATGACACATTGATCGGTTGCAACTTCATTTTGGTTATTAAAACTGTTTGTAGAAATTGTATACTAACTTGGATAGGTTGATATGGAAGACATCTTGCTCCAGTACGGAGGAGAAAGTTTTTATACAGAATTTGGGCACAAAAATCAAGAAAACTGACTATTTTTCCCTATTTTTCTTGATGTGTACGGCCTTTACGGATTTTCCAAGTGAGAAAATATACTTTTTCTGAAACTAGACTAAGTCAAGGTTTGAATGCAACTAGTTTGAGGTTCTGAAGTCGTCGTAGTGAAAAGTTATTGCATTTTTAATCCGGACTGGTCTAGAAACCCTATTTTCTAGGGCTGTCCCACAAATTTGGCCCTAGAATGCATTCCCACCAATGAAATTTCATGCCACTTGGTGAAATGTAGGCTAAGGGTGTATACTATTTGATTCCAAAAGCTTTTTATTGGGAAATGCAGTCTTCTATTTTTAAGGTGATGCCCTAGGTCAAATATCTCTATGTATTTGACTGAAATTATGCAATTTGGTGATGTAAATGACAAAAGTCTGATAGAGTGAATGAATGAATGGTGGATTTGTGCTGTTTGGGGATGGTAGAGTCATTCCAAGTTCCTGCCCCTAACCTATGCACCCAATTTTGAGCACTTGCTTTGTAACCTAGCCTAAATTGATCAATTAGGCCTAGAAGACCAAATGAGTGTTCTGGATTGTTGGAGTAGAGTTGGAATAGGAGACTTGGGAGTTTGATAGGGTTCCATAGAGGGTATCTAAAATCATCATTTGTTTGCCTAGTCATTTGGGATTTTGTCAAGTTTTGTTGAGAAAACTAGTTTAGGAGGGCTAGTAGCCTCACTAGACCTAGTCAAGGTTGGAGAGTTTTGGGGAGTTGGGAACCAAACCAACCGTTGGAAAGGTGTTTGTAGACCTTCCATAAGGTGTAGAAAAAGTCTCATGGGTTAGACAATAGCCTAGACCACAAATCCATAGTTTGCACTTGGTGAGTGGCTTTGCTTGGTTGAAGACTAGGTGAGTGGGTGAGTGGGCTAAGGAGAACAAACCAAACTTATCTTGTGTTGATACCTTCCCTTGTGCCACTCTGCATCAAATGGCAACAAGGATATGTTGACATCAATGACAACACCACTTAGGCACATATTTGCAACAATCTCCCCCTTTGTCATTGATGGTAACATATGATGTGAAAAACTGAATTTAACCATCAAGACAAGAACTTCTCCCCCTTTCTCTTCTCACTTCTACAACTATTTTCTTTATTGCTCCCCCTTACATCAGCAACTAGTTTTTCACATGACTTCTCTCCCCCTTTGACATCAATGGCAAAGGTCACATATTTGCTATCTTTCCTCCCTTTCTGCTTCAGACTGATCCCAAAATTTGCATACTGATTACTCCCCCTTTGAGTAGTACCTCCTTAACATCAATCCGGATCACAAGATATGAATGTGAATTCCACCAGACTGATGCACCTTAGTGCATCTTAGTTCTGATCAGGAGGGGTAATAACCCCTAACTTTTCTCTGAGATACTCAAAAGTATCCTTGGGAAGAGGCTTAGTGAAGATATCCGCAATCTGATCTTTGGAAGACACAAAATCCAACTTGACTTCATTCTTATTAACTTTCTCCCTTAAGAAATGAAACTTGATAGATATATGCTTTGTCTTTGAGTGCAATATTGGATTCTTTGAAATGCTTATAGCACTTGAATTATCACAGAAAATTGTGACTGGCTCTCAAACACAACTCTAATGTCCTTCAGCATTTGCTTCATCCACAGAACTTGAGAATAATTATTTGTTGCTGTTATATACTCTGCCTCTGCAGTAGACAGAGAAATTGCCTCTTGCTTTTTGCTCATCTAAGAGACGAATCTTCTTCCCAAGAAGAATGCACCAGCACTAGTACTTTTTTTGTCATCCACATCTCCTACCCAATCAACATCTGTATATGCATGAAGAGTGAAGTCATTGTCCTTTGGATACCACAATCCATAATCAATTATCCCCTTGAGATATCTAAAAATTATTTTGATTGCCACAACATGGGATTCTTTTGGATCAGCTTGAAATCTGACAAGTCCACCTTCATTCATGATGTCAGGTCTGGTTTGAGTTAAATAAAGCAATCCTCCAATCATTGATCTATACCTTTTCTGATTTGCCTTGGGGGAGTCATCATCTTTGCTTAGCTTACATCCAGTTATCATAGGTGTACCTATTGGCTTTGAATCTTCCATTCCAAACTTCTTCAACAATTTTTTCACATATTTGGACTAAGATATGAAGATACCTTTGTCTGACTGAGAAATTTGCAGTCCTAGGAAGAAATTCTTCTCGCTAAACATTGACATCTCAAACTCACTTTTCATCTGATCAGCAAATGCTTTGCACATACATTCATTTCCACCAAAAATGATATCATCAATAAAGACCTCAACAATTAGAATGTCCTCATGATTAATCTTGAAGTACAGATTACTATCAACAGTACCTTTGCTAAATCCTAGCTTAAGCAAATGCTTATCCAATCTAGCATACCAGGCTCTTGGAGCTTGCTTGAGTCCATACAAGGCTTTTCTCAGTCTACAAACCATATCTCCTTGATCAGATAACTGAAATTCTTCTGGTTGTTCAATGTAGACTTCTTCTTCCAAATCTCCATTTAGAAATGCTGATTTGACATCCATCTGATAAACTTTAAAATATTTGAAAGCAGTAAAAGCAAGAAATAATCTGACTACCTCTATCCTTGCTACCAAAGCAAAAGTTTCTTCAAAATCAATTCCTTCCACTTGAGAATAACCTTTACATACCAACCTTGCCTTGTTTCTTACCACCTCACCATCTTCATTCAATTTATTCTGGAAGACCCATTTGGTTCAAATCACATTTTTGTCCTCAGGTCTAGGAACAAGATCCCAAGTGTGATTCTTTTCAATTTGCATCAATTATTCTTCCATTGCCTTAACCCAGTTTTCATCATTGTAAGCTTCACTTACTGATTTAGGTTCAATCTTTTAAATCAAACAAATCTCTTCTTGATCTTCAACAACTTTTCTCCTAGTTTGAACACCTCTATTTTTATCTCCTATGATTTGATCTTCAGGATGATTCATTCTTACATACCTGGGGGTTTTGGGAATTGTTTGAACTTCTGTTTCTTGAACTTGTTCCTAATCTTCTGCACTAACCTCTTGAGTTACTGGAGTTACCCGATCAATCTGAGTCTGGGTCTGGATTTGAACTTGTCTTCCTTGACTTTGACTTTCATCTTGATCATCTAAATCATATCCGCAATACTTGGAATGTCCTTCTTTGCTTTCATCAACTTTAACATTAGCACTTTCAACAATCTTTTTAATCTTTTGTTGAAGCATTGGTAAGCCTTACTTTGAGTTGAGTATCCCAAAAATATTCCTACATCACTTCTTGCCTCAAACTTGCCTAAATCCTCATCTCTTTTGATATAGCATTTACTACCAAAAACTCTAAAATATCTCACAGTGGGAGGATGACCAAACCATAGTTCATAAGGAGTCTTACCAAAATTTCCTTTGATCTATACCTAGTTAAGAGTGTAGACAACAGTACTCATAGCTTCCCTCCAATAAACTTGAGGAACATTTGTTTCCATCATCATGGTCCTGGCAGCTTCTTGAATGGTCTGGTTCTTCCTTTCCACAACTCGATTTTGCTAGGAGTCCTAGGAGCAGATAACTATCTTTTTATTCCATGCTTTTCACAAAAAGCATCAAACTCATTGGAAGTGAATTCTCCACCTCTGTTAGATTTTAGACACTTCAATTTCCCACCAATCTCATTTTCAACCATCATCTTGAATACCTTAAACTTATCAAGAGTTTCTAATTTTTCTTTTAGGAAAGTTACCCACATCATCTAGGAGTAATCATCAATCAGCAACATGAAATATTTGTCTCCTTGCACACTCCTAATTCTAGCAGGACCACAGAGATCAGGATGTACCAGTTCCAATCTCCAACTTGAACCTTGTTCCTTACTTTTGAATGAGATTTTGTTCTGTTTACCCAATTGACATTCTCTACATATGCTATCCAGTTTCACAAGTCTTGGGAGATCTCTTACAACTTGAGTGCAACTTATTTTGACAATGTTATCAAAATTCACATGACACATCCTCCTATGCCATAACTAACTTTGATCTGTTTGAGCAATCAAACAACTTTTGCCTGAACTACTTAAGTGAAAGATGTTACCTCTAGTTTGAGTACCGGATGCAATTTCAGTTTCAGAACTTTCCAAGATTCTGCATTTTCCATCCTTGAATCAGAGATCATAACCTTTGTCAACCAACTATCCAACACTGAGAAGATTGTGTTTTAGTCCTTCCACATACAAAACATCATTGGTGTTGTTCTTACCATCAAAAGAGATGGATCCTCTACCATGAATTCTACCAATTGAGTTTCTCCAAATTTCACAAGTCCTTCATAATTTTCAAAACTCACAAACTTACTCTTGTCACCAGTCATATGATGAGAGCATCCACTATCAATCACCCATTCATCCTTTTTAACCTGATCAGCCAAGGCACTTTCCATATTTGCACAACTAGCAGATTTAGTAGACATTGGATATTCTTCTTTAATAGCAATGAACACCCAATCACCTTCTCCATGATTAGATTCATCATCTGTGACTCCTTCTCCAGCTTCTTGGACACAGTAGCAATTCTTCTAATTTTTGTATCTGTTAGGGTTTGGTTTTGAAAACCTCTCTGGACACCTTGAAGCAAAATGACCAATCTTATTACAAGCAAAACATTTTCGTGGCAACTTTCCTTCATACTTACCGGATCCTCTTGGCATCCGTTTGGCAATGAGAGCTTCAAGATCTGCAGTCTCATTTTCATCATCTTCAACATCCTTCCTTGTTTTGATAAATCTGTTTGATCTTCCTGAAGAACCTTCACCCAGATCATATCTTTGCTTTCCATACACACTGGCCTTGAATGCAAATTCAAACTTAGGGAGAGAATCACCAAACTCACTCATTTCAAATGCTGAAAGCTTACCATCTAACTGATCCCTTGTGACAGTTGTTACTATCTTGATTTCTTCAATGGCTGTAACCTTGTACTTGTAAGCTGCAGGTAAGGATCTGAGCACTTTGGCAATAATTTCTGATTCATCCAATACTCCACCTGCATTTCTAATACCGGTCACAAGTTCATTTACTTTCTGCATGTAGGAAGTAATGTTTTCATCTTCACTCATTACCAATCTTTCATATTTACCCTTTAGGCTTTGTAGCTTGGCACATTTAACATATTTTTCACCTTCATATAGATTTTCTAATTTAATCCAGATTTCATGAGCAGTTCGTAAATCCAGAACATTTGCCAATTCGGTATCAGACATGGCACTCAATAATGCTTCTTTGGCTCAAGTGTTGTGTTCAACATCTTTGATTTCATCTATATTTGTAGGTCCATTCTTCAGAATCTTATACGTATTCTTAGTTATCAACCAGAAGACATCACCCATACATTCCACATGACACTGCATGCGTACCTTCCAGAGGGAGTAATTTGTTCCATCAAATCTTAGACTTTCCTTCTTGTAAAATGACATCTTGGATCTCCTCAAGCGGTCAAGCTTCTTTTAGAGGTACTTGGCTCTGATACCAATTGTTGGAAACAGTTTGGACAACTGAGAGGGGGGGGTGAATCAGTTGTCCCTAAACTTTAACTTTTGAATCTTCTTTACAACCAGATTAATGATGAAAACATTTAAACATTAATCAACATATGAGCAGAAACAACATGAACACATAACACTAGAATTTTGACGTGGAAAACCCAGTTAAGGGAAAAACCACGGTGGGGGTTAACCCACAAAAATGTGTACCCTATTAAAAGTACTTAAGAAAATAGAAGGCACATGCCTTTAGGCGCACTGCCCAGAGCTTACTGCTCAAAAAGAGGCTCACTGCCTATAAGAAATTATGTATTACACAGAGATAATGAACTGAGAAATAGTATCTACAGTCATGCCTGAATCAGTCCCTTTGAAGGCTCAAAAACTTCTGCTTCTATCTTCAAACTCTTCTTCACTGACTCTTCACTCTATACTTCCTTCGTGTTAAAATCTGTAAAACAGATTATAACCCAGAATCAATTGAAAGAGTTAGAAACATAAGTTGTAAATGCAAAAAACAATAACAACGATACCATGAGATTGATGTGAAATGCTCGAATGGAAAAATAGCATCAGATAACTATCTCCAATATCGAATGAAAATACAAGCTAGGTAGCATGCTTATATAGACTAGAGAGAGGGAGGAGGTGGCAACACCGACCAATGAGGAGCAACCATCTATCGGACTAAAGATAGAAAAGTATCTTCCTAAGATAGCTAATGGATGCTCACATGTAGGAAGGTGACACCTCGCAACCACTCACATAATAAGACATGCTTTATTAACCTAAGCAAGCTTCAATAAATGTGTAGGAAAAACCTTATAATAAGGAATAAAAAACCTACACTAACACCCCCCCTTAAGCATAGCTTAGGTGGGTAAGGAGATGGGTCCCAGCAAATCAAGCCTGATGAGGTACCCATGTACAATGAATTCCCCCCCAAAAAGAGAAGTACCCCCCCCCACAAAAGAGAGTACACCCCCCTGAATAAAGAGAGAAAGAAGGAGCTAAGAAGCCCCCTAAAAGGAGGACACCTGCCGCACCCCAAGCAAAGCTCACAAATGAATGAACTTACACTCAGTGAAGGGTTTGGTGAAGATGTCAGCTGTCTGATCTGATGTCAGACAATACTGAAGATCAAGAACCTGCTCATGAATCAGCTCCTGAATGTAGTGCATGTGAATCTCAATGTGTTTGGTCCGCTGATGATGGACCGGATTGCAAGAGATCTGAATAGCACTCTAGTTGTCACAAAAGATGACCATAGGCTTCCTGGAGGAAATACCAAACTCAGTGAGTATGTGTTGAAGCCAAATGGCTTCAGTAGCAGCATTAACTACTCCTCGATACTCAGCCTCTGTAGATGAAAGAGCAATAGCAGACTGCTTCTTGCTCAACCAAGAAATCGGACCAGAACCAAGAGAGAAGCAATACCCTGAAGTAGACTTGCGATCCTGAGAATCGCCTGCCCAATCTGAATCTGTGTATCCCACCAAGTCAATATCCACGCCTGCTGCATAATGAATCCCATAACTGTGAGTGCCCTGTACATAGTGAAGAATCCGCTTAGCTGCTTTCCAATGCAGCTCATGTGGCTCCTACATGAACCTGGAGACCAGGCCCATGACATATGAAATATCAGGCCTCGTGTGAGTCAAGTATATGAGACTCCCAACCAATTGGCGATACAAGGTAGCACCTACCAAAGGTGAAGAACAAGAAGCCTCAAGTTTGACTCTTGACAGAAAGGGAGTCGACGCAGGCTTACAGTTAGCCATGCGAAATCCGGAGAGCATATCAAGAGCATACTTGGGCTGAGAAAGAAAGATACCAGCTGAAGACTGTGTAATCTCAATGCCCAAGAAATAGTGAAGAAGACCCAAGTCAGACATCAGAAAATGATCGTGAAGGACAGTTTTCACTACCTGGATGGTGGATGAGGAACTCCCTATAATCAGCAAGTCATCAACATAGAGAACAAGGAAATTGAGAGTATCATCCTGTTGCAAAATGTAGACGTTCGGATCAGAATGGCACCGAGTGAACCCAACTGATAGAAGAAAGGAGTCCATCTTGGCATACCAGGCTCGAGGGGCCTGTTTAAGGCCATAGAGAGATTTTTGAAGTCAGTAGACAAGTGAAGGATCCTGGACGAACCCCTGTGGCTACTCCATATATATCTCCTCCTAAAGGTCACCGTGAAGAAAAGCACTCTTCACATCCATCTGATGAACTTCCCAGTGATGGGCTGCAGCAATGGCAAGGACAAGTCAGATTGAATTCATCTTGGCAACCGGCGCAAAAGTCTCAAAGTAGTCAATCCCAGGAACTTCGGAGAATCCTTTTGCGACCAAGCGAGCCTTATGTTTATCAACCGACCCATCTATAGCAAATTTTGTTCGATAGACCCACTTGCATCGAACAAGTTTTCTTCCCTTTGGAAGTGGGACTAAATCCCATGTATGGTTCCTTTCCAAGGAACTGAACTCTTCCTGCATAGTAGCATCCCACTCGGGGACACCAGAAGCTTCCCTGAAGGACTGTGGATCAGAAGTTGAAGCAAAGAAGAGATGAGGAGTCTGCTCGAACTGTGACCTTGTTCTTCTTGCATCTGAAGGATCACCAACCCAATCACCTGCTGACTCCAAAGTCTGATGAGCCCAAAGAGGCCCAGTGGCAGGAGAATCTAGAGGAGAATCAACATCCTCTGAATGATGACTAAGAGAGGAGGAAGATGAACCCTCATCATCACCATCTAAAGTGGAGGAAGAAGAATCCTCAGGAGGATTAAGGTCCTCAGAAGAACTATCATCATGAAGTCGCAGTGTCTCCATGGGAATGAAAGATGGAGAAGTGGTAGAAGAAGTATTCTCCTCAAACTGAACACTCCTCTCAATAAAGAGCTCATGTGTGGTAGGGTGGAGTAGCCTATAGCCTTTGACACTATCTGGATAGCCAACAAATATGCAAGGCCTACTCTGCAGATCCATAGCCTTGCGTTTCTCTGTTGGAATGTGGGCCCATGCAGGAGACCCAAATACTTGGAAGTGCTTGACTGTGGGTTTCCGACCGGTCCAAGCTTGAAAAGGAGTTACCCCCTTCACAGCTCGGTGAGGAACTCGGTTCTGGATATAACACGCACAGTTGATGGCCTCTGCCCAATACCGAGGTGCCAATGATTTGGAGTGAATCAAGCAATTAGCCATTTCCTTCAATGACCGATTCTTTCATTTTGCAACTCTATTTTGCTGTGGACTGTAGGGAACTGTGTGCTGAAGATCAATGCCCTCTAAGGCACAAAACTGCTCAAACCTTTGGTTGACATATTCCCCGCCATTATCGGTGCGCAGAATCTTGACAACCTTCCCAGATTGTTTCTCTACAAAAGCTTTAAAGTCTTGAAAAGACTCAAAGACTTCAGACTTTTGTTCGAGAAAGTATACAAAGGTGTATCGGGAAAGATCATCAATGAAGGTCAATACATATCTAGCTCTGCTGAATGAAGGATGTTGAAATGGACCAGCCAAATCACTGTGTACTAACTCCAAGAGCTGTGTGGCTCTCTGTGCTTTGCCTTTGTCAAATTTTTCTTTAGCATGCTTGCCAAGAATGCAACCTTGACAAACTCCATCAAAGAATCGAATAGAAGGCAACCCTGTGACCATGTCATGTTGACTGAGCTGCTGCAAGTAGCGATAGTTCAAGTGGCCAAACCGCTGATGCCACAAACGGCTCACCTCATTTGAGTGAGTGAGCAATGCAAGTGAAGGAGAATCAGGAACAAAATGAGAAAAGTGATAGAGCCGAGAATGGTTATCAACTTTTCCTATAGCAACTGTAGACCCACTGTGCAGATCACTGATAATCATTGAGTCAGGTGTAAATTCAACTCTCTTGCCGGAACCTGTATGGGTGATCTGGTAGACAGATAGGAGATTAGTTGACAAAGAAGGCACACAAAGAACATCATGGAATGTCCCATCACCAATGTCAACAGACCCTCTCCCAAGAACTTCCTCTGGTGTATCATTACCCATAAGAATATCAGGCATAGAACATGACTCTAAGGAGGAGAAACTTTCCTTTGTATTGGCCATGTGGTGAGAAGCACCTGAGTCCATTACCCAACTATCTGGTGGTGTAGCAACTGCAACAAGGGCCTTGCCCTTCCCCTTACTATTTTTCGTGTCCTTTGAAGATTGTGAAGAATCTTCCTTAGTTGAATCTGGCACTTTGATATTATTCTTCTTTAAACACTTATGCTCATCGTGACTAGGTTTCTTACAAATGGCACACTTTGTCTTCTCCTTTTTAGACATGTTGTCTTTAGAGGAAGACTCAGGAGCTGCATTGTTTGCAGCTTGTTTTGGACCTTGTTTATTCTCTCCTTGATCCTTTTGTTTCTTATTTTGCTTTACATTGCCATTCTGATCTTTAGTGCCCTGATTTGCAGCCAAGGCATGAGACTTAGAAGGCTTAATAGTGCCCATGTGAACTAATTTATCCTGTTCTTTAGTGAGTTCAGTAGCAAATTCATCTAAAGAAGGCATTTTGTAGGTAGTCCCAAGAGCACTTTTGGTGGCATAAAATATAGAAACAAACACTGAGTAGTTAGGACCAAGCTTAGAAAGAATACTTAAGATCAATTGTGGATCTTTCTTTTCAATCCCACATTGCTTCAACTATAATCTAATGGCCTTTATCTTTGTGAAGAAGTCTTGTATTGTATCAAAATTACATGGATTTAACCCTATTAGCTCATTCTCCAATTGATGTCCCCTTAATTCATCTTGTTTACCAAAGAGATTTTCCAAAGTAGTCCATACATCATTTGGTGTTGTAAAAGATTCAACATGAAAAAGAAGATCAGGAGATATAGACATGCATAGAGTTCTAAAAGCTTCATCTAGCCTGTTATGAAATTTAGGCCTTTCTGCAATTAAGGTTGGTTCAGTTTCTAGACCCATTGTTACTCTATATAGTCCTAACTTCTTAAGTTGGATAGTCATCTTGGACTTCCACTCATAGTAGTTTTCAGGGTGTTAGAACATGCACTATTAATTGATCCATCTTAATGCAGAATTAGAATGTTGTTGTTGTTGTTGTGAGGAAAGAAAAGATACAAGAATACACAAGACACCCCACCTTTTCCACTCAATCAAAGAACCCCCCCAAGAAAATTTGATTTGGCACTTTATATTTAGTGCATTTACAATTTCCACCAGTAAGAAATACTGAGTGGACTTGATCTCAATGCTATTACAGATCCTCAAAAAGAGCATATGCTGAAAATAATACTTAGGGCTAATACCTAGTAAAATAAACAACACCACTGCAAACTACACGAAAAAACATCCACTTTCAAAAAAAGAATCGCCTTGATCCGAGGTTTTATGCAAAAGTTATGCCTCTCCGGAGTTCCCAAAATGAGGACTGCGTAGTGTCTCGACTGAGAATCTGCAATTTCAGAAAAATTTCTGCACTAAAATCAAAAAATGATTGCACTAGTGCATAGAGCACAAAAAAATAGCCAAGATCAAAAAAAAATTCATGAGAAACGGAGTCCGTATGAGCAAGAACAGAGCATTTGAAAACTGCATTCAAATCTGCAATTGCCAATGGAGAGGGGGTCTGCTGTAGCTTTGCGAGTTCGTTTTTGCAAAATATACAGTCTGCATGCAAAAACTAAAAGATACCCAGATGGTTTTTCTGCACCGCAAACAAAACCTAGAAGGCATTTTTCTTGCTGATGTACATAAGATGTAGATCTAGTGTAAACCAAACGCCTTTAGCTGCAAAAAAAGACCCCAGCAACCAAAAAATGGCATACAAATGTAGAACCATCTACCTAAGTCAAGCAAAGGCATGCTGCAACCTGCAATACTAATTAAAACACCAAATATGCAAGCCGATTGACAGATTTGAGCAAATCAAGATTTACCGGATCTTCATAAATCCTTTCTGATTCTCCAGATCATTCGAAAAATGCAAGAGAAGAGCATACAGGATTTTACAAGATCTCTACAAAGAATCTAACCTTACAAAACTTGCTCTGATACCATGTTAAAATCTGTAAAATAGATTATAACCCAGAATCAATTGAAAGAGTTAGAAACATAAGTTGTAAATGCAAAAAACAATAACAACGATACCATGAGATTGATGTGAAATGCTCGAATGGCAAAATAGCATTAGACAACTATCTCTAATATCGAATGAAAATACAAGCTAGGTAGCATGCTTATATAGACTAGAGAGAGGGAGGAGGTGGCAACACCGACCAATGAGGAGCAACCATCTATCGGACTAAAGATAGCAAAGTATCTTCCTAAGATAGCTAATGGATGCTCACATGTAGGAAGGTGACACCTTGCAACCACTCACATAATAAGACATGTTTTATTAACCTAAGCAAGCTTAAATAAATGTGTAAGGAAAAACCTTATAATAAGGAATAAAAAACCTACACTAACACTTCGCTCTTCTTCTCTACTCTGCTTTTTGATCCTTTCTTCAGATTTAACTTATTTGTTCAAGGATGATTTTCAACAACTCTTCAACAAGTATTTATATGCTTCATCAACCTTGGAATGATCAACATGGTCGGGTAAACTTGATGTAGATCATTACACTGTCGGCCAAGCACAACTGAGACTTGAATCTTCCTCTACAACCATGCCACGCTTCATAAAATGTTCTTAGATCATCCACAACACGCTAGGAACATCCGGTCGGCCAAGACTGGGAAGAACATCAACCTCAAAGAAGAAATCTTCAATCAACAAGCTCAAACTTCAATGTGAACCTCTAACATAGTAGCCACATGATCCAGAAACCTCCACAAGCACATTGAAATAACCAATAACATTCACTCTAAACCAAACTACCAGAATCATTTATATCTTCCTCTGAAACCTCAATAATACTATCTGTCATGATTGTCAAACTAGAAAGATAGCTTGCGGACCTTCAAACCATGAACCACTAGAGTTGATGACACACACTGACTTCCCCAATATGTCTTCAGATCCGCAGATCATAATATTTCACTGCGAAGCAATCTAGACCAACTTACTGTCACACTGTCTCTTCTGAATACTACAAAATCTGGTTCTACTAAGATGGCCATAACTTCTTCAAATCTTCATGCAGACTTCTCAAATATTAACTGGAGCAACCTCTGACAATCATCTACACAACTATATGGTTCGCATGCATTGATTATCATTAATTTTTTTAATATCCTCAACAATCTGGTGTTCTATACAGACAACAAGATAGGATACAGTTGACACCAATGGCAACAAGGATATATTGACATCAATGACAAGACAACCTAGGCAAATATTTGCAACAAACCCTAGAAACCCTAGAAACCTAAGCAACGCTAAACCTCTATCTTCCTATCTCTCCCCTATCTCCCTATCTCTATCATCCCTCTACCTCTCAATCTCTCTCCCTATTTCTCTGGCAATGTCCCTCATTCTCTATCTCCCTATCTCTCCCCTCGATCTCCTCTATATCTCCCTATCGGTCCTCTCTCTCTAAACCCTAAACCCTAAACCTCTAAACCTTAACCCCTATACCATAAACCCTAAATAATGCCCCTAAACCCTAACCCCTAATCCCTAAACCCTAAACCTGAGAAACCCTAAACCCTAAACCTCTACCCCCCTATCTCTCCCTATCTCCCTATCTCTATCGTCCCTCAACCTCTCAATCTCTCTCTCCTTATGTCTCTAGACATGTCTCTCACTCTCTATCTCCCTATCTCTCCCCTCTGTCTCCTATATCCCTCCCAATCTCTATCGGTCCCCTCTCTCTATCTCTCTCTAAAACCTAAATCCCTAAACCCTAACCCCTAACCCCTAAAACCTAAACCCCTAAACCCTAAACCCCTAAACCCTAAACCCTAAACCTGAGAAACCCTAAATAATTCTGCTAAACCCTAACCCCTAAACCCTAAACCCTAAAATTGAGCAACCCTAAACTCATAAACCCTAAATAATTCCCCTAAACCTTGACCCGTAACCCCTAACCCCTAAACACTAAACTCGAGCAACCCTAAACCTCTATCTTCCTATCTCTACCCTACCTCCCTATCTATATCATCCCTCTCTCTCTCCCCCTAAACCCTAAATAATGCCCTTCAACCCTAACTCCTAACCCCTAAACCTGAGCAACCCTAAACCTCTATCTCCCTATCTCTCCCTATCTCTATCATCGCTCTACCTCTTAATCTCTCTCCCTATGTCTCTGGCCATGTCCCTCACTCTCTATCTCCCTATCTTTCCCCTCGGTCTCCTCTATATCTCCCTATTGGTCCTCTCTCTCTAAACCCTAATCGTTGCTTGTCTTCAAGTCTTTAGAGGATAATGAATCGATACTTGACAATGATTTTTCTTTAAGTTTTTTACTTTATACTAAACCTCTAAACCTTAAACCCTAACCGCTAAACCATAAACCCTAAACCCTAAATAATGTCCCTAACCCCTAACCCCTAACCCCTAAACCCTAAACCTGAGCAACCCTAAACCCCTAAACCCTAAACCTGAAACCCCTAAACCCTAAAACCAAGCAACCCTAAACCTTTATCTCCCTATCTCTATCATCCCTCTACCTCTCAATCTCTCTCCCTATGTCTCTAGACATGTCCCTCACTCTTTATCTCCCTATCTCTCCCCTCTATCTTCTTTATCTCTCCCAATCTCTATTGGTCCCCTCTTCTATCTCTCTCTAAACCCTAAACCCTAAACCCCTAAAACCTAACCCTAAACCCCTAAACCCTAACCTTAACCCCTAAACCCTAAACCCTATACCTGAGCAACCCTAAACCCCTAAATAATTCCCCTAAACCCTAACCCTAACCCCTAAATCCTAAACCCTAAACCTGAGTAACCCTAAACCCCTAAACCCTAAATAATTCCCCTAACCCCTAAACTTGAGCAACCCTAAACTCATAAACCCTAAATAATGCCCCTAAACCCTGACCCTTAAACCTCCTCTCTCTCTCTCTCCATAAAACCCTAAACCCTAAACCTCTATCTCCTTATCTCTCCCTTATCTCCTTATCTTTATCATCCCTCTACCTCTCAATCTCTCTCCCTATTTCTCTGGCCATCTCGCTCACTCTCTATCTCCCTATCTCTCCCCTCTGTCTCCTCTATCTCTCCCTATCTGTCTCCTCTCTCTCTACCTATTTATCTCTCCCTATCTCCCTATGTCTTTCCTCTCTCTCCCCTATCATTCCCCTATCTCCCTCTCCCTTATCAACGAAGGAAATGGAAACAAGAAAACTAGCATTCTCTCTCTCTCTCTCTCTCTCTCTCTCTCTCTCTCTCTCTCTCTCTCTCTCTCTCTCTCTCTCCCCCTTATTGACAAATCAAATGGAAACAAGAAAACTAGGACATGCAAAAAGGGATGAGGATATAAATTGGGAGCATGAAATGGAAACAAGATAAAATGAAAGTTCATTAGATGGGAAGAATGATGAGAGGAGAGGTGGAAAATAGTAAGATAGGGAAAAATTGGTGGGATCTAAAGAGAAATTGGAAAGGAAAAGGAAAACTAGGAGGTAGATAGGTGTGAGAGAGGGTAGCAGGTAAAGAGGGGAGGGAGAGGGAGGTATAGAGGTGTGTGTGTGTGTGTGTGTGTGTGTGTGTGAGAGAGAGAGAGAGAGAGAGAGAGAGAGAGAGAGAGAGAGAGAGAGGTGTTACACATATGGTTCCTATGATTGTCATTGATGTCAACACTGTCACAAGGTTGTAATTTTAATGCCAACACTATCTTGGATGTGTGATGGTGTTCATGGTTGGATGTCATGTCCTATCCAGTAGAGAGGATATAGTTCATGGTTGGATGTCATGTCCTATCCAACAGAGAGTATATAGTTCATGGTTGGATGCCATACCTTGATCAGTGTAGAGTTGAGTGTGAAGTCATATTGATATGGGAATTAGAAGCACTAAGATGATCGGATGTGTTTCTGGTGTTGGGAAGATGTTAGTGGTGGCTTGAAACATATTGTATGATCTCTCCTACTGTTCCTAAGAATGCATGTGTTGATACAAAGAAGGTTTGGCCTCCAGAAGTTGGTGACAATCTTTGCTATAGGATGACTTCCTGTGAAGACCGTTTGGGAGATTTCTCTACATTACTCCGTATTAGCATTTATGGCTATGTGGTTCTGGAACTATGTTTAGGGTTCAGTGAAGCTGATAATTCCAAAGTTTTAGATCATATGTCCTTCCACTGAGAAAGTTATGCATGATAGAGTACTGACATATGTTTTGGTAGAGTAAGGTGGTGTTGAAGGCCTGTTGGTATGCTCTACATTCATTTGGATGTCAATGTTTGCCTAATGTAGTTTTGTAGACATGTTTATGGAAGAGTATTACATGCTTTCTTGCAATTTCAAGGTTCTTGGTGATCTGCAAGCTCAGTTTTTCAATGACAGTAAGTTACAGTGTGTTCTAGATGACTAGTTGTTCTCAAAGTTCATGGTTGGAGATGTGCGGCACAAAATATTTGATGTGTAGAGTTAAAGGAGTGTTTGGAGATGTTGTTTGAGCCCTGTAGACTCATCTAGTAGAGTTTCATGAAGGTCTTTCTTGTTTCCAACACTGCACAAGGTTTTCAAGTTGTTGTGGCCATTATGCTTCAAATTTCATGTCTTTGTTTAAGACTGTCCTATTTTCAAATGAGTAGAGTGTGCATATGTAATTCCTTGGAAGGATGTTTTGGACCTGATTAAGCAAGTGTTGATGTCCGCAAGGCATTGGTCTTCTGCTAGTGTAGCGTGTAGTCTTGTTTAGGACTTGTCCTCTACACGTTTTAGGTTGTGTGTTGTCTGACCGACTTATAAATGTATTTTTCATGTTGTCTATGTCTGATAAGCAATGTAATCAATGTTATATCATGTATAAATAGTAAATCAAAGTGTGTTAGGTAAAGTGTGATTGCAAAGTGATTAAAAGGGGTCACACGCAAAATAAGGAGCAAAATGAATGCATTATGATGTGCGACTGAAGGAGAAAGAGCAGAAGCTATTGATGCTATCTTGATTCATCTTGAAGACTTCTTTGTGACATTGATCAAGTGTAGAGTGTGCCTAACTGATCCGATCATTAGAAGGAAGTGTGAAGAGGCAGAATTGCAATCATCAAAGGTGTGAATTTCAATGTCAGTTTTCAGATAGTAGAAGGACTGTCATACTATAATCTTTTGTGAGTTTGTTCTCAATTCACGAAGTAGTATCTTCCTTGGGAGTGATCGTAAATCAAAATTTTTAGGGAGTAGTAGCTCCTTGGGAGTGACCCTAAATCAAAGTTTTAAGGAGTAGTAGCTTCTTTGGGTTGTAGCCCTAAAACAAAGTCTACAGAGAGTAGTTGCTTCCTTGGGTTGTAGCCCTAAAACAAAGTTGCATTTTGAGCTTCATATATTGTGAGTTAATCCTCATCGTGGTTTTTCCCTTCTTGGGTTTTCCACGTATATCTTGTTTTATGTGTTGATGTGCATTGTGTTGATCTTTCATGCTTATGTTAATACTGTGATACTTAAGTTTTAATCTGCTCTGGAGGTTTTGAAGTTTGTTTAGATACTGATTCACCTCCCCTCTCAGTATCCTTGTGTGTTCAACAAGAGGGTAGGAGGTAGAGAGGGGAGGGAAGTAGAGAGTGAGAAAGAGGGTAGAAGGTAGAGAGGGGAGGGAAGTAGAGAGTGAGAGAGAGGGTAGGAGGTAAAGAGGTGAGAGAGAGAGAGGAGGGGAGGGAGAGACCTAGAGGGGAGGGAGAGAGAGAATAATAAAGAGAGGGGTAAGGAGGGAGGGAGAGAGAATAATAGAGAGAGGGGTAAGGAGGGAGGGAGTGAGATGATTTTATTTCACCATAACGTGAATGTGTTAGAACACACTTGTGTTATGCTTTGCTTTGGTAATTTCCAAGCCTTTGGGTTGGATTTGCCTTGGGATTCCAACCCAAAGGCTTGGACTATGTTTTGGATGTCCAAAGATGTGTTTTTGCAGATTGTAACAAAAATTACATAATTTGGAGTGTGCTCCTCATCACGTTTGCTCTTGTTTTAATGTCAAGTTGAAAAAATACCACCATAATCTTAAGCTCTCTCTTAGCTTTCTAACCATATAATTTTTTTCATGTTTTGAGTATGTTAAGGATTTCATCTTTAATTTCTTTTGTTAGTGTATTCATTTTTTTGTCAAAAACTAGTGTGTGGTATTTTTGAATTTTTTTTAACCGTTCATCGAAATTTCAAATAAATTATATTTTTAGAAACTAGACTTCATTCTACATGTATTAAAAAAATTGGATTTTCGATTAGTTTTCAAAAAATTTAGGGGGGAGCATGCTCAATTTTCTATTTTTCAGGATGTGTCCACTTGAAAATTAGTAAAAAATCAATTATTCATGAAAAAATTATTAGAAAAATCAGGGATAAACTACACGGTGTTAGCTAATTTCTCACTGAACTGATTTTTGAAATACTAAAAAAAAGTTAACATTTTAGGGGGGGCACACTAGATGCTATGTTATGTTTTTTTGAAAAAATTAGGACCAATTTGTGTGCCCCCTTTTTGAACCCCTTAATCTCAACCATTTTTGAAAAAAAAATAGTAGTTTAGAAACTAGATTCGGAGTACTGCGATTCTTGTTTTTGTTGTATCTTCAAATTTTGAGTGTAACTATCTTCAATTTCTCATCCAACATTAGTCTTTCTTGATTTCAGAAAAAAAAGTGACATCTTAAGACCCCATTTTGGTCCCCCATCTTTGTGCACTTACCCTTATATATTATGTCATTACATAAACTATTATGTTATATTATATTATTATAATTATAATAATAATATTACTATTATTATTAATTATAATAATATTAATAGCATATTTATATTAATAATAAATTGTTCACAACTATAATCTTCACTTAGTATAATTATAATACATTAAACTTCAAGAATCTATTCTTCTCAAACTTCTTCTTGCTTCCTATCTAAAATGGTATGTCATACCTCATCTATCAACTACAAAATAAGTACTATTATTACGAAAATGTCATATACCTCATCTATCAACTACAAAACAAGTAATATTATTTATATTAATGAGCCAATTTTGAGTAGATTCAATTTTACTTATTCAGGCGGAGCACCTTGAGTGATAGCTATTTTATTTTACACTGACAACCGTTTTTATTTAATGCTATAACATGAGGGCTATGGGTTGGATGATGAAGAGATTGACAAATGCTTAGCGATTGTGCTCTGATAAGGAAATTCGAATAACATACTCTATATACTCCCATCATGTGCACAATCCTTTGGTTGGTGTAATTGATGAATGCTTCTTCCACATTGTTGCAAGTTTGTTAACTTTTTCAATTCTTTGTCATATCAATCACGTAGAAAGTTACTTCTGATGGCTAGAGTATATTTCATAATTTTAGAGTTTTTTGAGTTATACAATGTAAATGATGTTTTCAATTTTGTTGTTTATTTTGAGTCAATATGTGCAGTGGAATATTAACCCATATAAATGCATGTATGAAATTTCTAACGAACTTCACATTTTCACATGTGCAACATTGGAGAGTAATGCTAATGATGGAAAGTGATAGGGGTTGTAAGATAGTGTATTTAAAATTTACCTATCAACAATGACAATATAACAGAAATGTATAGTTTTACTAAATGCAAATAAATGTTCATGCAATAATGTGTCCAAATACTTGGCTATATTATGCTTCTAGATTAATGTCTAACAAAAAGAGACTAACCATATGTTATTAGAGACCATTATAGGCTCGGTATCTAATGTATATGTCAAACACACTTCATACCATAAGTTATTTATTCTATCAAATTTAAAACATACTAGCTTACTAGATGACAATGCACAAAATATGTGACTTTGATGAATGGGCATGAATGGCGTGCTTGTAGAATTCTTATTTTGTACAATAATTAAGTTAGATAGGTACACATTTTTTCTGTTTATATTTAGAGAAATATAGAATCAGATATCGTGTGTTTCTTCTGTAAGCATACAATGTTATGTAATTTTTGTTGGTTTATATGTAGACTACCATTTCTTTGTTTTCATCTTACCATTGTATTCTTCAAAATGTCAAATAATTTTACAATTACAAAACATTTGCTTATACGTAGACTATAGACAATGGTTGATGTTGTCAATGTTGAAAGCTATAAGCTACACAAACAACATTCTAGTACTGGATTAACTATTCTCCTTGCCTTTCATTTCATTTTAAAATTTTAAATTTGACTACATATTTTCAATGTCTTGTAGAAAGATGAACAAAATCCTAACTTTTCATTTCTTAGGTGTATATAGTCTATCTTGATCATCAGTGATAGAGGAGGATGCAACCTTTGGTTCTCCATTTTCCATTGGTAGAGGGAGAAGATCATGTTGGAAGTAAGCCATACCTAGACCGATGATGGACTAGCCACAAGGCGCTGGTAGCTTAGTTGGTAGAGCACTCCAACAACAAATTGAAGGTCCTAGGTTTGAGTCCTAGTTGGTCCATATGAGTAGAAACTCAACAATTGGTATCAGAGCCAGGATAGAAGCCCCAAGCACCTGCAATGTGGCTTAAGGTAGGGTTTTGGAAGTAAGCCACACCCATACCAATGATGGACTGGCCACAAGGGGCCAGTAGTTTAGTTGGTAAAGCACTCCAACATCAAATGGAAGGTCCTAGGTTCGAGTCCTAGCTGTTCCATATGAGCAACAACTCAATAGATCAACAAATGCATTTAGTGATCACAACTTAAATTTTTGCTATTATTTCAAATTAACACTCACAGTAACTATTGAAATAACAACTATTTAACTATATATTACAAAACTTTTCAATAATAAATTATACATGCAAACATCATTAAAAAATGTTAAATGTCTTATTTGTTAAAACTAACATTTGTAATTGCTTTAATACTATATCAATATATTATATTAATATTGTACAAGCAAACATCATTGATTTACATACTATTCAATCCACACCAAATTTTACAAAAAAAAAACAAATTATAGGCTTTTATACTGAAATAATTAAGCATTACAAAATTATTACATTACTAGAATTACCTTCAACAATTACATTTAAACACTACAAATATAACATATAAAATTGTTTAACTTCCAAATATAATTTTCTCTCCATAACAATATGCCACACCCCTTCTAACAACCACAATACACATACTATTACTACGACACAACAGAGGTGGCACTTGTTACCTAGTGTAATTAACTACACAAATCGTTCACATGACCCAATATAATTAACTTTTAAGAGATGTATGCCACATGCCGGCATCTACATCAACCTATATACATCATAAACTAGGCACATAACAATTTGTAACATATTTGTTGATCATGGATTCTACTTCTATCTCAATTAACTTGAATTCTTGTGGGTGCATCCACATCATCATCTTAAATCCACCAGCCTTTCTCTTAGAAGGATGGATGAAGACAAAAGCATTTGTCATGTTGAATCCATTTTCAGTCCGGCGCATAGGACACACATTCATTGGACTTCCTGATCCAAAGTCAACTTCGTTAAATCCCAACCACCTCCAGTCAGTCAAAATTATATTACCTTGGTTTAAAAGAACATCTAATGGAAATTGGTCCATATCAATGATTGATCTAAGATACTTGTCAGTTAGTGACATCTTTGTTTTTTTTTATAATATTCACTATATATGAAAGTGGTTGGTTCACGACTTCATGGACAGTAGCTTCTGCACATGCTAAAGCAATACCATTTCCATAGTATCCATTTGGTAGTGGGGGATTAAATGATCCCCTCACATCTACCGCAAAGAAAATATTCACACTTTGGCTATGTGGAATTCCAAGTGCTTTGGTCCTTGCTTGCCAAAGCAAGGCTGCAACAATTTCAAATGTAGTGCAAATGTTTGCACATTCTTTCATAATTCCTCGCTTCATATATGTTATCATCTTAGAATCTAAAATAAGAGACATTTGAATTGATTCTTCATATTTTTGAGGTGTCCATGAGTGTGATGTACTCCCTATTTTATCTTCAATCAAGTCTAAGTCATGAACCAATAAGTTCCTTGGTTTAAGAAGCTCTCTATCCCATATTGGTTCAATAGAGGGCTTAACATCTTCCCTAGCCATCTCTCCAAGACCTTTGAGAAATTGTGCTGCCCCATGCCCATCACATACACAATGGAGGAAACTCGCTAC
This sequence comes from Cunninghamia lanceolata, assembly GCA_027924645.1. NCBI lineage: Eukaryota > Viridiplantae > Streptophyta > Pinopsida > Cupressales > Cupressaceae > Cunninghamia > Cunninghamia lanceolata. The sequence goes on along the minus strand of BSBN01000558.1, from coordinate 1,862,131 downwards.
TACAACAAAGCCTCCACATGTGAAATGATTTACCTACAATAAATTGGTGAACAAAAAAAATCTAATGTTAATAAAGATAAGTAAACTAAATATAGTATATCATTTCTTACCAATGATGCAAAACCACAAATAAATAAAATGTAAGAAAATGAAACAAATTAAAATTATGGATAGAAATAAATACACAAATGAAGTGAATAAAAATATCTTAATTTTTTTTTAATTTAAAATATAAATTTTTATAAGATTAATTTAATCTAACAATCAAATAAATATGGAACTAAATTTTTTTTCTCTAAAAATATGTATGTTTTGTTCTTCCATCCAAACTTTTATTATTTTCTTTCCACCTAAAAATTGTAGGCTAAAATAAAAATAAATTATTATATTGAAGAAAAATCTAAGCAAATAAAATGTTGCATGTAAGATTAGTAGATTAAATTTAATGTTATAAGTTGTCTTTATTTTTAAATTAAATCTTCTTTTTAATTATGCCAAGAGGCATTCTACAGTCACATCTGGGTGGAGATTGAGAGCACTCATTTTCTATGTAAATATATAGCAAAAAAACAATAAAAAATAAAAATAAAAACAAGAAATTGGAAATGGTTGATGGAAAAAAAAAGTGGAGAAAATAGAACCAAAAAAAATTGGAAAAAATAAAAAAAGAAATTGGAAAGATTGTGGAGAAAATAAAAAAAGTATGAAAAACGCAAAAAAACAAGTACATAACGTGTAGAAGATATCTGCTGCATTTCTTTAAGAATTCAGAAATATTTTTATATAAATTTTTTATTCTTGTACCAATAATTCTTACACACAAAGTAATTTATTTCTATAGATTAATTGAGCTCTACAAATGTTAATATTATTTTCTAATTATACATTATGGAAGCTTGAAATCAATTATATGAGATGCACTATGGTTACAATGCAATATAAATTTATTTTATTTTATTTTAAGTACTGTTACCTGAAGAACAACCGGATGAATCTCCTGAATATCTGTATTGAAAGGGAACCTAAAAAACAGGTGCTTAAATGATGGGTTGATGTAGTCTAGATCTCCGAGGAGTGAGAGAGTGTTGTCTACCATGGCTTCTAGAAAGAAAACACCTTCTCCTGTGCACTCCACTTGAAGCTTCCCATCTTCTTTCTTTCTCAATCTCCCAGCCAGAGGATAATAATGCACCAACACCTTGGACAGAGCCTCTCGAATTGTTTTGGCAGGATCTGCTAAACTTTTTTCACAACTCTCGTACACAAGCAAAGTATTAAAGACAGATCTCACTAGTGGCTGGTTATCAATGTTGGAGAGATAGAGGGTGGCTTTTGGCGTAGGCAGGCATGGTGGAACCAGGCAACGCTCCACAATCTTCACATTTAACTCTGCTAACCCTTCCTTCTCCATTGTCTCTTCTCTTGACTTGACTTGGTTGAAACAAGAATGGTTGTCTAGTGTATATATAAACCCCGTAGCAGAGTTGTAATGGAAACTTCTGTTAGCTCTTGACTTGGGCGACTGCAACTTTAGTCTATTCTCCCAACGGTTTCTCAATTAGTTGGCAATTCTAAAATGTAATTACGCCCAGGGACTGGCCTAATATATATATATATATATATATTTTTTTTTTTTCCATATCTCCGCATTGTTTTTATTAGTACCTGCCTTCATAGTACTATTGTAATGAGTTCTCACTTATCTAGTTATTAATCTATTGATTGTAAACCAATCAAAAGACTTGATTATTTTTCTTCTCGGGCAAATTTGATTTAAATTTGTACTTTTCTTATGTCAACATGATCAATTTTTAACAAAAAATTATTGAAAAATGATTTATCTGTATTGTCATTGGCTAAAAAAAATGTGATTTAAATTTGTACTTTTCCTATCTCAACATGATAAATTTTTAACAAAAAATTATTGAAAAATGATTTATCTGTATTGTCATTGGCTTAAAAAAAATAACCTCTGCGGATTCTCGGAGAGTGCAACAAAAACTATAAATGTGTAGAGAATTTTGGTTTGAGGGGAGGATGTAGTAAGTAAACAAATTATGAACACAAATTTTGTCTCCCACTAGTGCCTAAATGGATGGCGATAATTATGAGAGGGAAGAATCATCAGTTTTTATGAATTTAATTTTTTTAATGAACGTAAAAATTACTTTTTGTCAAAGAGACAAAGTTATAATATTAATAATACTATTAAAAATATAGGGTTCTACACAATCATCAGTTTTTATGAATGTAATTTTTTGCAATAAACGTAAAAATTACTGTCAAAGAGACAAAGTTATAATATTAATAATACTATTAAAAATATAGGGTTCTACACATTTTATTTTATGAAATTAAATTATTTTTTGGGATTTCAATTTTATTTATTCAAGAGTTAAAAATCTAGTATTTCAATTTTATTTACTCAAAAAGTTAAAAATCTACAGTATCATGAAAAATATTTCGCCATGTTATTACATTTTTTGTTTTCATAGTATTAATATTATTACATTTTAATATCTTAAGCAAACACTCAACTAGGGTCAGGGCTCTCCACATAAATACTATTATTTGTAAAGTTTAGTTTTATAGTTAAAGGAAATATTTTAGTGCTATTTTATTTTTATCAAATTAAATTATTTTTGAGATTTCAATTTTATTTACCCAAGACATTTCAAAATGACTTCACATAAATTTTTCCTTATAAATTTAGTTCTTGAAATATAATAGTTACAAATTTAAAATGATAAACAAAATTAAAAAAATAATTAATATCATGCTCTCTAAAAGTACTTACTAATTAATATCATGTTCTCTAAAAGTACTTACTATTATTACTTAAACAAAAAATTAAGTGACTAAGATAAAATACTGTAGTGATCTAAATATGAATATGTTATTGTTATTATATTGTGTAATTATTCTTAACTTACAATATTTTAATACATTTTAAATTGTAATAGTATTCAATATTATTACATTTTAATATCTTAGGTAGACATTTCAAATCTCTCCACACCCAACTAGGGTTAGGTTTCTACACATTTTATTTTATGAAATTAAACTATTTTTGAGATTTCAATTTTATTTACTCAAGAGTTAAAAATCTAGGATTTCAATTTTATTTAGTCAAAAGTTAAAAATGTAGAAAAATATTTGGCCATGTTATTACATTTTTTATTTTATTTTTCAAACTTACAATATTTTAATGCATTTTAAATTATAAAAGTATTAGTATTATTACACTTTAATATCTTAAGGAGACATTTCAAATCTCTACATGCTCAACTAGGGCCACGACTCTCCACATAAATACAAATATGGAGGCTTTGTAAAGTTTAGTTTTATAGTTAAAGAAATATTTATGTTATTTAATAGGCTTTGTAAAGTTTAGTTTTATAGTTAAAGGAAATATTTTAGTCCTATTTTATTTTTACCAAATTAGATTATTTTTGAGATTTCAATTTTATTTATCTAAGACATTTCAAAACAAGTTCACATATATTTTTCCTTATAAATTTAGTTATAGAAATATAATAGTTACAAATTTGAAATGATAAACAATTCTTTATCTTTAGAAAAAATTATTACTAAACCACAATATTATATTAATTAAAATAATTAATATCATGTTCTCTAAAAATACTTACTATTATTACTTAAACAAAAAAATTCTCCAATATTTAATGTATTTGTCAGTTTTCTATAGTTTTATATGAATAATTTGTTTTTAATCTATATTTAGTAAAGCCTTTGAAGTTGTTCATTAAAAGTTAGTTATCTTTATACTTCATTAGCATATTTCTACTAGAAATGGCTTAGGTTGCCGTTATACTTGTCTGTGTTGATGTATTTTATAGTTGAACCCTAAGTAGCATGATGTCATTTTGCTTCTTTGGTTTTGTATGTCTCCGTGTCTGTCTGTTCATCTCTTATGAAGTTGCCATGTTCATGCAATTCCTTATCAAGCTTTGGGTTGTAGTATTTTTTTCAAAAGTAGGTTTGTATTTTGTTATTGGGTTTCTTACTATGATTTGTACTTGTGCAGCTTGTTCCACTGTTCTCCTACCCTCTAGGATAGTGCAGGCACTAAACCTCAATGTTGAAGACATAAATGCTCAAACAGGGTTGCAGTGTAGTATTTCTCACAACTATAGTGGTGACCTATAATTCATGTTGTGTTTGTATCTTGATCTTAGCCTTAGTCGTGTGTTTATTTGATTGACTAGTTTGTTTAATATTGCAGATGCTTTAACATCAACACCTGCAATTCATCCATCAACAGAGTATGTGGGGAAACCTGTCCCTAGAAATGGATTCTCTGAGCACCAAAATAATACTTTCTATCCAGCCATTTTTTAGATCCAGGCCACACCAACAGAAATAAATCCACCTCAGGAGTGGATTTATTAATTTCCACCTCAGGAGTGGATTTATTAATTTTGACATCAGAAGTGGGTTTATTAATTTCCACATCAAGAGTGGATTTATTAATTTCCACCTACTGCTAATATCTAATGCTTATTTAGGATCTACAGATAATTTCTAATCTACTTGATTGAAAATTTAGAAGTTTAGGATTGTTTTGTGGGGTGGAACCATTCTATCTGGAGAGTAGTTTGTTAGTTTTTAAGTTGTGAAACACATAATAGAAGTGACAAGTCATGGATGGTGGCTTGTATTTTACTTGGTCAAGAGTTCACCAAATTCTTTATATGGGCTGTACAGTAGTAAAATTTTCTAGGATACATTAATTTGGCATTATTATAAGCATCATTGGATCGAAGGGGCATTGTTGTAAGCATCATTGTATTAAAGGGGCATTGCTATAAGCATCATTGCATCAAAGGGTGCTAGTGTAGCACCAACAAAATATTATCCAATAATGTGGTGTGTAACATCCCGCTACATAACCCTAAAGGGTAAGAGCCAAAAGGGGACAAGATAAAAAAAAATTGACTTAAGTAGACAACATACACAGATTCGATTGCCAATTTGATAGATTGATAGCATTCATTTTAAACACCAAAGCAAATGCTCCTAATCCCATCTGATATAAACATGAATCCATAATCAACATAGTACAAGCAAATCTGATACCCACACCGGAATCTGTCAAGTAATTAAGGAACGTCACATTTCTTCTCATTAAATTCAATGATTACAACTTCTCTCTTAAGAGAGTATAGTTACATAACTGCATATACAATTACAATGAAATAATCTAGAATATGATACAAGTACAATAACAGTCCTGAATATGATACAAGGACTAAATGGGTGCAATAACTGAATGAAGTAATGGAGAGAGAGATCATCTCCAAATGGTGCTCCAAAACCTGTTCGCCGGTCCCCAATGGTGGTGGCAACGCCTCCCAACCATGTGGACTCCTAAGAGACCACCCCACCATGCTCAGAGATAGTCACAAGGCCCAAACGGAAGAACAACAACAAGGGGGTACAAGATGGCCAACACTCACATCAATCACGGAGCAGACACGGAGAACAATGCATACAACTAAGGTCATAACACCGGTGTACTCATCCAAGCCATAGGTCAGGTACTACTTATGACTGCTAAGGTGCTAGATACTAGAGTGTACTCATATGGAGTGTCATCATATGTGCTCGAATGGATGGCACCACACGAGACCAAGTACCTCTCATACAGACGAGGAGACTCAATCATGCCCGAATCCACGTCCCGCAGATAGATAGGCCTTCTTGTTGCATCCTTAGCCTTTACAAGCACTCAAGGCCATGCAAGAGGTCTAATTATCCTAGACTCTCAAGTAACAGACAAAATGTACTAGGTACACTACAAATCAAGCTTGAGCAGATCACAGGAGGGAGTATAACAGATAGCACTGCCTCAATTTATACCTAGTAGTGAGTGACTAGGGTGTTAGAGACACCACACTCGTTGGCAACAGAAATCAGAGTTCCTCACAAGATAAGGTGCCTAGGCGGGTAAACAGATTCCTCCATACACAATTCTTGTGAGGAACTATTCCGGGAGTTTCCAATTAGCATTGGTAGAATGGAGACAACATATAAAAAGGTAAACCACTTCTTTCATTAACATCTAGACTGGCAATTGAATTTAATCTTAATCAATCTTATGCATATAGGATTAAAATCTACAACACATCCAGATGAAAACATATAAGTGAAGTATAAACACTTCAATGGATGTTGAAACTACACATGTTGCACCAATACAATAGAGCTACTCAACCTACCAATAACTTCACATCATCCCAAAAAATTATTTTCCTCACAAGTCCAGAGATGGTCTTGCCAATTTATTTGGTAACTTCAAAAATTGAACCTTGCTAAGGCACCTAGGAATTTCTTAGATCACACGAGCCCATCCCAAGAAGAAGCTACACCCTTGGAACAAAAACTGGTAGCACACCTCTATACCAACCGCCAAGATAAGTAATCCAACTTCATTTGAAACTATACTCTTATAATGATAATAAGTTTTCTTATTAATCTGTACATAAAAACCCTACGTCCACAAAAAAACATTAAAGTTCTAAATGCACTAAGATATACCAGACCAACATCCTTGTAGTTCTATTCAAAACTGTAGTCTAACCATAAAGAGCAGGTTTAGTATTCTCTAACTTATCTGACCATGAGAAATCACAAAACTTTGGAAGAAAGAAAATAGTAGTACACAACCATCGGACTTCAGTTCGCAACCACACTAAAATACCATCAGATAGTCATTCATATATAAACATGATAAACCTGCTACAAGACCACCTTCCACTTTTTACATAAAACTTAAGAGCTAAAACCTTAGACTAATGGGTATTTGATAAAAGGTTAAAAAAATCTTTTTGTCCAGCTCTGAAAACAAGAAATTCAATTTTCTAGATGCCATTTAAATAAAAATAGTCCTCAACACCGGAATGTATCCTTTCTCACACAAACCGATCTATCACTACCAATCTAAAATAATTATTACATTTGATATGAAACCCAATACCAAAACCCTAATAACATCATCTTACGGACACGAAACAACAAGAGGATTTCATTGAGCTAAAACTTAATCGCTTGTTTTGGGTAGCCAATAAAATGCAAACTAGACAACTACTAATAACATAGGAATGTATAACACAAGATTTGGTTTCTTGGACCCCTTTTTTTTAATAAAGTGAGATAAGCATTTTACAGAAACTTACTTGATCACCATGGCGCCTGATTAAATCTCCCTTCGCTCCACTACTAATTCTACTACCTCCCCTGCTCTGAACCAAAAAACATAAAGCCCTAAACAAAGGCTCTGTTTCACAGAATGCCTAAAAGATGTGCGGTCTCATGAACTGCAATGATTGCAGGAAATGCACAAATTAGATTTGTTGAAAAGGCGCCAGAAACTTTTAATCAGATGTGACTAGTGGCTATAAAGCCAGACTCCTCAACCTTAGCCAGCATCCTCACTGCTCGTGCCAAAGTGGCAGCTCTCTAGTAGGGCAAGGACATCCCTCCTCGCATCATGGAAGGTGGATTTCCATCAAATATTATAGTCAAAAATGCTCTAGTAGACATCTATGCAAAATATCGAAGCCAAACAAGGCTCCTGAACTGTTTGACCCAATCCTCAAGGTGATGCCTCTTCCCTTTTCCCCCCCACCAAATGATTTGATCCCCATCTTCAAGATATTTCTTTTTGCCATAAAGATTTCAACCATTTCCCTTTCCTTCTACGCTGCCCCCCCAGAAAGAAAGGCCCAAAATACTTGTGTTTTCCCAATGCAATGGAATGAGGGTTATCACATTTTTAAAATAAATCTGGAATTTTGTGTCAGTGTTGTGTCCTACTATGATATGAGTGTCTGCATAAAGATGATTCACATTCCTCCAAAACATCAATTTTTCACGTAACTACCAAAGATATTTCTGGCAGCATTTATCACACAACCAACTCCTACCTAAATAGCTATCATAGCAAAGGGAGGGTTGTTACATCCTACCCCCCTAGGACTAGGCTTACTCCTGGAAGCCTGCAAACACTAAGACGCAGCCCAAACACACACTAGTCCTTGAAACTTGATACAATAATAAAATCAAGTTATCACATGCACAAATACATGCAATTAGTCTCAGAACATGGGTAAGGAATAAGCAAGGTACTCATTCCTACAAAAATATACATTAGCATAATACAATTTTCTCCAATCAAAATAAAGAATGCTGCCAAGGAAGCCACATCGAACAATCAACAGAAACCAAGGAGAAAAGCCTCAACCACCACACTGGCAAACTACACATGACCATAAGGGACAATCCAGACATTACCGTTAGGTAACCGGATGATAAGACAATAACACAGGAACACTGCACTAGCAGGGTACAGTGGCTAGGGTAGGGAACATGGCCTGTGACTATCTCTAGTAACCACCATCAGGGATAATAAGAGTACGCTCAGGCCTGTGAGCCCAGGCAGAGTTGATACCCAATACCTCCATCTCTCCGATCACACGTCAAAGCACATGTGCATATAGCATACATCATAGCCAAAGCAACATCAAGCATGTAATCCAGCATGATAACCAATCCTGTCAACATCATAATAATATCAGAATCCATCAAGGAAAAGCAACAACCATCAATTTGTACATATATACCAGCATAAACCACACAATTTTCTCATAATTTGCAGTAAAATGCACTTTTAAGACATAAAATTTTCAATTCTCTAACTTTTATATGTAGCTATCTATAAAATGAAGCACAAAAACACACATATACATAATTCCAACCTCTGATTACATAGCATGCACGACATCTCTTTACATATAATGCAATAGTTTGTCACTTTTCAAGGCATAATGATGCAAATTTTGTTCTCTTCTATATTTTAATATGCAACTACATACATGACAATTGTACCACCTACATATACATACATACTCATACACATCACAAGGCTATACACAAGGGGTTCACATGGATGTCATAGTACCATCCAAATCCAAAGTAACCATGAGTCCATAACCAATAACCATGTCCAATATCCATATCCATGTATCTTGATAGTATTGACCCACCTATTGAGCCATCCATACAAGCCACAATGACATATCTCTTGTTTGTGTAAGGGTTTTAGCCTCCAAGAGATAGTCAAACAATAGGAAGGTAGTGAATTAGAGCTTAGAACAACTCACACATACCCCCATCCTTAAGGGTTTCCCTGCGTCTACTTCCTCGTATAATCTCAAATGGGCAGATCTCACCATACTCGATGAGGAATCACATCACAACACAAGACCAACATTCAAAAAATAAAAGTCAATTAGTTTAGCCACCAAAAATATAAATAAGGAAGAGTAAATCTCAATTCCAACAATGAAATAAGAAAAATGTGCATAGTTTCAACAATAAATCAAATGTAATAGCAAAGAGTTACATGCCAAGAAAATCATCCGTGGCTAAACCAATATAAACAAGATAAACCAAAGTACTAGTCCACACAAGCAAAGTAAAAATCACTAATAATAACTGAAAGGAAGATTCACAATCTTTGAAATATACACATTACAACACCACGTGACTATCGCTAGTCTCCACACGAGGAAGGAGGGAAATAAGCGTGACTATCTCGATAGTCCTTCATGTGGGTGCAGCCTACTCATGCAACCTCACATGGAAAGGTATTATGCCAGTCGCCAAGGTCACATACCTCATGCGGCGCGATCGCACATGGTATACAGCAAGCGGAGAAAGCACACAATGGTCATATACTGCATGGCAATGTCCTACTTAGAGGAACATCCCGCATAGTGTGTACCCACAGAGAAAGCATGTGTGGCTACACATCGAGCCAGAGGTGCACATGGCTAGGTTCCACTTGCATGTCAACCGATCGGAATCGAGGCCCTCTTGAATGAACCCTCTACTCTGTGCGAGCAACCACTCCTCTCAGCACAAGTAGGAGCACAACATATATACTACTCCTTCATGCATCTAAGTATGTGGCATTGTGTCCTCAAGCTCATCTCGCTACCATCAGCGACACGACGTCCTCACCAGCACTATGTCAGAACACCAGTCAAGGGGTGACATCATATCTAAAACAATCACATTAGGGTAAGATCATAGCTATCATAGGTGCTCATACCATAAACTAATATCATCCTCAAGAACTGAGGGGATTAGGCTAACATTGTATGAACCAAGTATCTGGTCTATTAATAAGGGGAAGTAGTGAGTACTTTCCTGGGAGGTTGAAATGATCGTCGTCATTTCGTGCCACCATTATACATACGTCGTGCAATTCCCTCCCAAGGAACTTTGTTGCTACTACTACCCTCCACATATTGACCTATCCACAACCCTCAGGTTGGTAGTCAATAGGGTGACAACAGGAAAACATATAGATGGTATGGTTTTCTCCCATACACATAGTCCATACATATCGTCCATGAATGGGTACACAGTATCACCATCCCATGGGCACACATCTCAAGAACTGGTCAATCACAACACTCAATAGGAATACATCAATGGAGGCTCTCATCACGGGGAATACAATCACAATTTCACTTACCCAGGCATAACCATAGCCTACACATGACTATGCAACATAATGCAAGATACACAACTTTACCAAACAATAGGTACTCTAGAATAGCCATACCAATTTTCCTCTTTTCACAAGGGCAACTCATTTACCCATAACATCATAGATTCACTTGCAATTCTTTCAACATAACATAATAGTGTATGAATATGTATAGCATCATCACTATCATTTTTATACTAATGCATAAACATAACTAACATTTTTCACAACCACTATTACAGTCACTTCTATAATCACATAATGATATACATCTCATACTAACACATAATGCGACATCATGTCACAAGTCACAGTAATACCATTCATTCACAAGAGAATCGGATGCTAATAACATAATGAAATGAGTTTTGTTTGAGGAACTCTAATCATTTCTCTATGTTCGCATCCATACATATTAGCTTAAGTAACCATGGTCGTGTCAAAGGCATGCAATTGCTCATCAAGCAAGATATGCAACATACTTATTACTCTAACATGCATTATTTTCAGTTTGCATTAAATACAATAATTCACCTATATGATCTCATTAAAATCACAATGCAATTGAGGAGATCAAATTTCATCAACAAGATATATCCACAACAATTACTGCTCTCATGTAAACTCATTAAGTAAGGAGGCACTAATAAACATGTAATCATTCTCAATACATAACCATAACATGCATAATGTCTTATTCACTCCTAACTCATTAGATCTTTTACTTATTGCAATACTAACATACTAATTAAATCCATATGTTATTATTCTAACATCTTTTCAACTAATGACAACTAAGAAGAGGAGAGAAAGATAGATTTCATCTCATGTCAAGACATCACATGCCATCCAATATTTGTTATACAAACATACAAATTGTACTAAGGGAAAGTTTAAAGCACCATTAGTATTCCAATGACTTCAATATGTTATCAAGGATGATAAATGGTAGCAACTCAAGCACATTAAGAGGATATAAGAAAAATCAGCAATCGTCCAACGCTTACAAGAGAGCATGGAGCAATCAAACTAATCTGTCCACATCCGCAAATAGCTACATCCTGCCATCCTTTACATCTATAATACAAGAAAGAATTACAAGAGCAATTCATGATCAATTAGGCTCATCTCATTCACTAGCAACATAAAGGAAGACAAAAGAAGAGTATATCCCAACAAGGGTAATTAGGCAACCCAAGTTACCTTCAATCCACAAACACATAAGGCAGAACATTCCTACCCTTGTCTTATAACATGGGAGAGTGATCACTATTAACCATGGGAGACTCTCAACCAAGGTCAACACTCTAGTCCCATTGAGTAAGGTAAGGCCAAGGAGGCTATTTCCTCCATGATTTCTAAGAACGGGGTTGTAACTTAACCAACTAATGCCATGCTAAGGCATGAAAGCAATCAAGACTATAAAAGCAATAAAACAAGCTCACACCACACATGCCAAACACAACGAAACATAGAAGGCTCAAGTATGCTAGAGCTCTCAGTGTGTGAACATGGGCTCTGATACTAGATGTAACATCCCGCTACGTAACCCTGAAGGGTAAGAGCCAAAAGGAGACAAGATAATTTTTTTTTTGACTTAAGTAGACAACATACACAGATTTGATTGTCAATTTGATATATTGATAGCATTCATTTTAAACACCAAAGCAAATGATCTTAATCCCATCTGATATAAACATGAATCCATAATCAACATAGTACAAGCGGATCCAATACCCACACCAGAATCTGTAAAGTAAATAAGGAACATCACATTTCTTCTCATTAAATTCAATGATTACAACTTCTCTCTTAAGAGAGTACAGTTACATAATTGCATATACAATTACAATGAAATAATCTAGAATATGATACAAGTACAATAACATAGTCTTGAATATGATACAAGGACTGAATGGGTACAATAACTGAATGAAGTAATGGAGAGAGAGATCACCTCCAACTGGTGCTCCAAAACCTGTTCGTTGATCCCCAATGGTGGTGGCAACGCCTCCCAACCATGTGGACTCCTAAGAGACCACCCCACCATTCTCAGAGATACTCACAAGGCCCAAACGGAAGAACAACAACAAGGGGGTACAAGATGGCCAACACTCACATCAATCATGGAGCAGACACAGAGAACAATGCATACAACTAAGGTCATAACACCAGTGTACTCATCCAAGCCATAGGTTGGGTACTACTCATGACTACTAAGGTGCTAGATACTAGAGTGTAATCATATGGAGTGTCATCATGTGTGCTCAAAGGGATGGCACCACACGGGACCGAGTACCTCTCATACAGACGAGGAGACTCAATTGTGCCTGAATCCACGTCCTGCAAATGGATGACTCAATGCCCCATAGATGGATAGGCCTTCTCATTGCATCCTTATTCTTTACAAGCGCTCAAGGCCATGCACGAGGTCTAATTATCCTAGACTCTCAAGTAACAGACAAAATGTACTAGGTACACTACAAATCGAGATTGAGCAGATCACAGGAGGGAGTATAACAGATAGTACTGCCTCAATTTATACCTAGTAGTGAGTGACTAGGGTGTCAGAGACACTAGGCTCGCTAGCAACAACGATCAGAGTTCCTCACAAGATAAGGTGCCTAGGCGGGTAAACAGATTCCTCCATACACAATTCATGTGAGGATCTATTTCGGGAGTTTCCAGTTAGCATTGGTAGAATGGAGACAACATATAAAAAGGCAAACCACTTCTTTTATTAATATCTAGACTGGCAATTGAATTTAATCTTTTTCAATCTTATGCATATAGGATTAAAATCTACAATACATCCAGATGAATGCATATAAGTGAAGTATAAACACTTCAATGGATGTTGAAACTACACGAGTTGCACCAATACAATAGAGCTACTCAACCTACCAATAACTTCACATCATCCCAAAAAATTATTTTCCTCACAAGGCCAGAGATGGTCTTGCCAATTTATCTGGTAACTTTAAAAATTGAACCTTGCTAAGGCACCTAGGAATTTCTTAGATCAGACATGCCCATCCCAAGAAGAAGCTACACCCTTGGAACAAAAACTAGTAGCACACCTCTATACCAACCGCCGAGATAAGTAATCCAGCTTCATTTGAAACTGTACTCTTATAATGATAATAAGTTTTCTTATTAATCTGTATATAAAAACCCTACGTCCACAAAAAAAACATTAAATCTCTAAATGCACTAAGATATACCAGACCAACATCCTTGTATTTCTATTCAAAACTGTAGTCTAATCATAAAGAGTAGATTTATATTCTCTAACTTATCTGACCATGAGAAATCACAAAACTTCAGAAGAAAGAAAATAGTAGTACACAACCATCGGACTTCAGTTTGCAATCACACTAAAATACCATCGGATAGTCATTCATATATAAACATGATAAACCTGCTACAAGACCACCTTCCACTTTTTACATAAAACTTAAGAGCTAAAACCTTAGACTAATGGGTATTTGATAAAAGATTAAAAAAATCTTTTTGTCGAGCTCTGAAAACAAGAAATTCAATTTTCTAGATGCCATTTAAACAAAAATAGTCGTCAACACCGGAATGTATCCTTTCTCACACAGACCGATCTATCACTACCAGTCTAAAATAATTATTACATTTGATATGAAACCCAATACCAAAACCCTAATAACATCATCTTACGGACACGAAACAACAAGAGGATTTCATTGAGCTAAAACCTAATCGCTTGTTTTGGGTAGCCAATAAAAAGCAAACCAGACAGCTTCTAATAACATAGGAACGTATAACACAAGATTTGGTTTCCTGGACCCTTTTTTTAAATAAAGTGAGATGGGCATTTTACAGAAACTTACTTGATCACCATGGCGCCCAATTAAATCTCCCTTCGCTCCACTACTGATTCTGCTACCTCCCCTGCTCCGAACCTAAAAATATAGAGCCTAAACAAAGGCTCTATTTCACGGAATGCCTAAAAGATGTGCAGTCTCATGAACTGCAATGATTGCAGGAAATGCACAAATTGGATTTGTTGAAAAGGCGTCAAAAACGTTTAATCAGATGCGACTGGTGGTTGTAAAGCCAGACTCCTCAACCTTAGCCAACATCCTCACTGCTTGTGCCAAAGTGGCAGCTCTCGAGTAGGGCAAGGACATCCCTCCTCGCATCATGGAAGGTGGATTTCCATCAGATATTATAGTCAGAAATGCTCTAGTAGACATCTATGCAAAATATTGAAGCCAAACAAGGCTCTTGAACTGTTTGACCCAATCCTCAAGGCAATGCCTCTTCCCTTTTCCCCCCACCAAATGATTTGATCCCCATCTTCAAGATATTTCTTTCGGCCATAAAGATTTCAACCATTTCCCTTTCCTTCTACGCTGCCCCCCTGGAAAGAAAGGCCCAAAATACTTGTGTTTTCTTGATGCAATAGAATGAGGGTTATCACATTTTTAAAACAAATCTGGAATTTCGTGTCATTGTTGTGTCCTACTATGATCTGATTGTCTGCATAAAGATGGTTCGCACTCCTCCAAAACATCAATTTTTCACCTAACTACCAGAGATATTTCTGGCAGCATTTATCACACAACCAACTCTTGCCTAAATAGCTATCGTAGCAAAGGGAGGGTTGTTACATGGCATGTTTCCAAGGCCTCAGTGGAAACAGTTATTACATTTTGTAATAAATCGAATATAATGAAATTCATTACTGTAAAAGGTTCTTTCTAGCATTGATATGAGAATTTGTGTTATTACTGATTCATAAAGCACTACTCTGTTACTTGTTTTAATTCACATGGTAGCAAAAATCTTGATTGATTTGATAAACCCTGGAGCGACTGCAAACCTTGCAATTTTTTGATTTAATTGGTCAACATGACTCTTCACCTATTTTTTTGGCTATGCAATTTTTTGAAATATTGCAATTTAATCCCAATTTTTGGGTTTCTGATCTATGGTGATTTTTAAAAATTTTACACCAACCCTAACCGATTTTCTAGATTAAATCCTAATTAATTTATTTTTTTCCAGAGAAAATATTTTCCATTGAATAAGTCAGGTTATTTGTGGTAAAGAATAATTTGATGAGAGAAATTTTCTATTTAAAAGAAGCAAAGTAATATACAATGTTTTCTGATCTGTGGTGATTTTTTAAATTTTTTTACCAACCCTAATTCTAACCCTAACCCTAACCTTAACCCAATTTTTAGAGATTAAATTCTAATTAATTGAAAAAATCATTATTTTTTGTTTTGTCAGTTCTTTCGTATTTGCCACTGACATAAGTTAGGTTATTTGTGGTTAAGAATATTTTGACAGAGAAGTTTTCTATTAAAAAGAAGTAGAGTAATATACAATGTTTTCTTAGTATGGGCTATGTCAAATGTTAAAACCAACTAACAATTTTTTAATTAATATTATTATTACAATATTAAATATAATAATATTATATTTTTATTTTTATTTTTATTTAATGGGCCACTACAACCGAACGACTTAACCAATATTTTGACACTACAATGTTTTCTTAGTATGGGCTATGTCAAATGTTAAAACCAACAAACAATTTTTTAATTAATATTATTGTTACAATATTAAATATAATAATATTATATTTTTATTTTTATTTTTATTTAATGTGCCACTACAACCCAATGACTTAACCACCGAACCATCGGCAATATTATATTTGTATTATTACATTATTATAATATTATATATTATTATATTATATTTATGTTTATTATTATATTATTATATTATTATATTATATTATGTTTATATTTATGTTTATTATTATATTATTATATAATATTATTATAATAATATAATATATCAAGTGTTATAATAATATTATTAATATTATAACTATAAATAATAATAAATTTGAAGTTTACCTAATGAATTAAAAAATTAAAACTAAAACACAACTATAATTACAACTAAAACACATACTATAATTACAACACTACAAGATAGGTACTGGCCTCTACATGGCACTTATTATTATTATTATTATTATTATTTTGCCCTATAGGTATATACCCTTTTTAAACTTGATCTATGGATTTTGAAATGCGACCTTTATTATTAGAATCCCTCTAATTTCTTAATTGTAAGGAAATACAATATAGTTTTGGTAGGTTAATTCTTATTTAGACTACATTGTTTTTTACAATGTTTTTAATTTTTAAAAACTTTTAAATGGATAGATATATTTTGAAATGTGACCTTTATTCTTAGAATCCTTCTAATTTCTTAATTGCAAGGAAATAAAATATGGTTAGGTTAATTCTTATTGAAACTACATTGTTTTTTACAATGTTTTTAATTTTTAAAAACTTTTAAATGGATAGATAGATTTTGAAATGTGGCCTTTATTATTAGAATCCCTCTAATTTCTTAATTGCAAGAAAATAAAATATGGTTTTCCTAATTTAATTCTTATTTAAACTACATTGTTTTTTACAATGTTTTTAATTTTTTAAAACTTTTAAATGGATAGATAGATTTTGAAATGTGACCTTTATTATTAGAATCCCTCTAATTTCTTAATTGCAAGGAAATAAAATATTCTGTAGGTTAATTCTTATTTAGACTTCAATGTTTTTAATTTTTAAAAACTTTTAAATGTAATATTTAATTAACTATAATATTATATATTAAAATGCATAAAATTATTAAATATGTATAAATATTAAAATTAAATATTATATTAAATAAAATAATATATATATTGAAATTAAAAACTAAATATTATATAGAATATAATATATGTAATAGTGAATATTATAGATTTTATATAATGTTATGTTTATTAAATATATTTAAATATATCTTGTGGATGGAAAGAGAAAGAGAGACAAAGGGGAGATATATATATATATATATATATATATATATATATATATATATATATATATATATATATATATATATATATAGAGAGAGAGAGAGAGAGAGAGAGAGAGAGAGAGAGAGAGAGAGAGAGAGAGAGAGAGAGAGAGAGAGAGAGAGAGAGAGAGAGAGAGAGAGAGAGAGAGAGATTATATGAAAATTGAAATTATTTGTAATCAAGTAAAGAGGGAGAGAGAGATAGAGAAAAATGAGAAGTAGAGAGACAAAGAGAGGAAGAGAGAAATAGAGAGAGAAAGAGGTAAAACCTTGATTTGTGGAAAATGAAGGTTGAAGATCTTTTAGTGGAGAGAGATCAATAGATTGAATAATAATTGTTGCACTCAATTTTCTACCATCAGCAATGGATCAAGATGAGTGGGACAAGTTGGATAGAAGATATAGATCTACTATTAGGTTGTGTCTTTGTAATTTAGTCTTGATGAATGTTTTAGTTAAAAACATTGCTAAGAGTTTATGAGATAAAATTATTGCAATATATCAAACTAAGTGTCTTGTAAATGAGCTATTTTTGAAAAGAAATTTGTATTCTTTAAAGATGCATGAAGGAGACTTTGTAACCAAAAATTTAAATTATTTTCAATTAGTGGTGAGTGAACTAGATTTCATAGATGTAAAAATAGAAGAAGAGGGAAAATGTATCACTTTGATTTGTTCATTATAGGATACCATATTTCTATTTTAAAGCCTATTTATCTAAAGGGGATCAAAATCCTTTCTTTGTTCTCTATAATTGAGGGTGCAGAAGTTGCTTTGCATTGTTTGGGTATACCACTCAATTATGTTGTATCTACAAAAAATTGTAAATAAAACAAGCTTATCCTCAAAAGTTGGGTGGAAAAAACACATCAAAAAGGTAAATTGATTGAGCTAGAAGATGTGTAGAATTTCCATAGATTGTGAATTATGTAAGGCTAATGTAACCTTCATTTTGTACTAGTCTAAACTTCAATAGATTATGAATTCCTTGTTTTTCATAGCCAAGTTCCAACTTAGATTGAAGAGGATACCAAAAATAAGTATTGAAAATCATGGACATTATTATTATTTTGATTCTATGTAGCAAATTTATTTGCAGAATTAGCATGGGACTAACTATACATATGGATGTTGCTAATTTTAGACCCATATGGTATTCTGGTGACAAATTCTTTTTTTTTCACTTGTATGTACTTAAATAGATTACTAATTTCTTGTTTTTTCATAGTCATGTTCCCCAAAATTGAAGACCTATTAAGAAAAATAAGTATTGAAAATTATGGACATTATTTTGATTATATGGAGCAATCCTATGGTTATTAGTTTGATTAGTCATGCTAACCATTGTTTCGTTTCACAAGGATTGAATGAAAGCTAGAGGATGTGCAAAAAATCAAATTTCATAAAATAATGCACTTAGATTTAGAAAAGGTGTACTATGAAATCCATTAGAAGAAACCATTTAGAACATAAAGTTCAAAGAAAGTATGTATTCCAAAGGTTTGTCTATATAAAAAAAAGATCTAAATTTTCATTTACCACACTATGTTAAAGGATTGGTTGGATTTGGAGTTCCACATCACCTTATAGGTCAACAGTGGAAGCTTCAAGAGTTTCACCAAGATCCACCATACTTTTATTTTGAATATGTGTATAGTATGCCGAAGGGTGCATGGGCAAACCATATCATTATTTATGTATGATGTTGAACTAAACTTTGTGGATTCAAAGTAATTTTCAATTTCAAGTAGAAAACATGGCTACATGCATAACCTTCCTATGAATAATTATTTTTAGATTTAACCTTTACCACCCATGACACTTGAAGATACATTTCCTAAAACACAAAATCATCGACCATCATGGGATTACAAAACTAAGATTAACTACATAAACATAGTGGCAAAAAGTGTTTCATTGTGTGACAGACTTGGGGCTATAGTCAAGCATTCCAATGGAAGACCCTACATTAAAGATTATGCTATGGTACTTTTACAATGTAAAAAAGTGGAGCTTGGTATGGGTTGTTCCAGATCATCTAGCTCCACTATAGCCTCATGAAATGGTAGCGAGAGGAATAGAGAAAGAGAGATAGAACAAAACACATCCTTACATGGTTTCAATATTATTCATAATAAATTTTATTTACCACCATGTATACATGTTTATTCTAATCCATGAGAGAGAAATATAAGAGATATAGCTATACAAAGAGAGGGAGATTGATAGAGAGGAATAGAGATAGAGAGATAGAGATAGAGATAAAATATATAAAGGGAAAGAGAGACTAACTTTTGATCAACCATTTCTAATCCTTTCTTCTATTTATTGATCAAAAACCTAAAGCGAGAGAGAGCCTGAACAAAGAGAATCTGAATCTAGAGAAGAGGAGAGATGGAGATATAGAGATATATATTCATTTCTCATTTATAAGCAATGTATCATACATGATAGCTCGTTCCTTTTACTACCTATTCACCCAGTCTAAAATATGAAAAAATAAATCAAATTGTCTCACCAATGTATCTACGCACAAAGGGAGCAACAATATTGAGTAAAAAGACTTTTTAAGAGAATTGCATAAATTTATGTGAAAATTGAAGTAACATACTCCATGATGTGCATTCTATGTCATGTTCCTTTTATAAAATTTCTAGAGTGAGATTGAACACAACAAGCTCCCATAACATAGAATGCACACCATTATTGAGGTTTCAAGATCATTCCCATATCATCTGTAGATTCAAACAAATCAAAAAGTTTTTCCCTTGAAATTTAATATTTTTAAACAATTAGGAATTCTCATTCTAAATTTATAGCATGTCTATATTTAATTTTAAGCCATTTGACCTCTAAATTATGGAAAGGTGTGAAATTATAAAACTAATGAGGGTCACTATATTTTATTATTCTTTGTATCATGTGACGTCCCCATTAGAGGATGCAAAATGGTAGGCTAGATAACAAATGAACATGATGTAGGTGGTGGCCATTTTTATATTGGCAAGATAGTGCGTATTAAAAGTAGGTGACGACTAATGGAAAGCAAATGAACCTAGGTGCAATGCATGAACAAGAATCTACAAAGGGGATGCATGCAAATAGAGACTACACACCAAACATGAAAGATCACACATTTGAAGTAGCTACTAAGAAAAACACATGGATCTTCAAATCCATTAAGATTATGTAAATTTATTCATGACACTCAAGAAAACTAACAAAAGACATGGGCCATAGCGATACAAGACAATCAACATTCACTTAAAGACATGGTAATTAAACTTCCACAACTCTTCAGCGTACCCATTGCACACCAAGGTGCGATTGCTAGTTATAGTGTACAGCTAGAAATAGGGACCAATATCTTTAGGTGGTTATATGATACTGATGTAGAAGAAAATAAAAAACTTTTCAGTTTTTAGAATAGAATGTCTTTGACACAAATTTTAAATAGTAAAAGAATAAAGTAAATGTTTTTCTATAAGAATTAAATTTATCACAGAGTTTCATTCATTGCTTTGCCTAGAGAGAATTTTTCATAACTTCTAAACTAATTTTTTTTACTGTAATTTATAATGATTTTTCTAATCTTAACAAGTTTCTCAATTTAATAAAAGTTGAGTAACATCTATGTTTTATTTTTAAATTTTTATATAATATATATATATATATATATATGGAAGTTATATATATGAATGAGTAATATTACATTAAAATGTATATATTTAAGTAATAATATTCTTACACACTAGCATATCTATGTGGTATAGGCACATGGAGAAAGCTATCTCTTGGCATATTTTAGATAGATTTTTTAAAAGATAGATATGCTAGTGGCCAACATAATTTTAAGATAAGTAATACTTATACATTTAGATAAGTAAAATTTTATTATTTTAAGATAATTAAAATGTGACTTATGCTCTCTGAAACTAATCTACATCTTGAATATTTATGAAAGTAATATTACTTATATATGTAAGTAATAATAATATTATAGTATATATATATATATATATATATATATATATATATATATATATATATATATATATGAATGGAGGACTATGACAGAGGAAAAGAAGGTGAAATTTGCATGCACCAAGTTAAAGGGCCATGCAATGATCTGGTGGGATCATCTGCAAAAGGAAAGAACTAGAAAGGGAAAGACTAAAATCAGGACCTAGAGCAAAATAGAGAAGAAGCTGAGAGAGAAATTTTTGCCTATGGACTATGCGCAAACTCTTTTTCATAGATTTTAGAATTTGAAACAAAACTTATCTACTATGCAAGACTATACAAATGAATTTTACAAACTGTCCATTCGCATGGAGCATCAAGAAATTGATGAAAAAATGGCTGCAAGGTATGTAAACAATATAAAATTCTCTATTCAAGATGAATTGAGCATGCATAGGGTTAACAATATGGAAGAGGCATATCAATTAGCTTTAAAGGCAAAAGAAAAACAAAGTAGATGATATTTTCAAAGGAATAGAGGAGCGAGGAGGGGGACATCATCTCCATTGCGAGGTGGCTTGAATTATAGTCAGGGAGAATCATCCCAAGGAATAGAGAAATTAGAAGATATCTGGCAAGATCCTCAAAGTCAACAAAGAGGAAGAGGATTTCAGAGGGGCAGAGGTTAAGTGGTGGTAGAGGAAGGGAAAAACCATGAAAAACTTTCATTTATTATAGGTGTGGTGAAGAGGATCATAGGGCATTTAAATGTCCAAAATATCACATTGAAGAAAGGAAACAAGGAGAACAACCTAGGTTGAACTTGGTTCAAGCTAAGAATGAAGGAGAAGGGGTAGAACTAGAGCTTCCACCATATGTGGGTGGGAATCTCATGATGAGAAGAGCAATGATGATTCTAGAAAAGGAGCAAGCACAAATTAAAGGTTGTGATGGTTCTTGGCTTTGAACCAATATTTTTCGGACCAGGTGCACCTCAGGAGGAAAGGTATGTCAAGTTATTATTGATAGTGGTAGTTGTGAAAATATGGTTTCTAGAGAAATGGTAGATAAACTAAATCTGGACTGTGAAAAACATCCCCATCCTTATCATATTGCATGGTTTAAAAAGGGAAATGAAGTCACTGTTGATAAGAGGTGTTTAATTAAGTTTTCCATAGGAAAGACATATATGGATGAAATATGGTGTGATGTCATTCCAATGTATGCATGCTATGTGTTGTTGGGAAGGCCATGACAATATGAAAGGAAGGTAAATCACGGAGAAAAAAATACATACACTTTTTGGAAAGAAGGTTCTAAAGTGATTTAATTACCCCTTAAAGATTAAAGGAAAGTTGAGAGTATGTTGTCCACAAGAGAACTTGTCAAGGAAATGAAGGTGACAGGGTTCTATTACGCATTAGTGGTGCAGAAAGAAGATGGTGAGCAAATACCAGTACCAGTAGAAGCAGCAAAGGTACTAGAAGAATATGCTAATGTTGTGTTAGATGAGTTACTTGGTGGTCTACCATTAAAGAGAGATATTCAACACCACATTGATTTGATCCCAGGAGAATCTCTACCTAATTAGGCAACTTACAGAATGAGTCCTACCCACCATGCAAAACTCAATAGACAAGTGATAGATCTCATAAGGAAAGGTGTGGTGAGGGAGAGCATGAGCCCATGCATTGTACCTACATTATTAACTCCAAAGAAGGATGACATGTGGAGGATGTGCACAGATAGTAGATAAATCAATAAAATCACCATCAAGTATCAATTTCCCATCCCTCGTTTGGATGACATGATGGATGTGCTTGCAGGGGCTACATACTTTAGCAAAATTGATCTACATAGTGGTTATCACCAGATCCAGATTTGAGAAGGGGATGAGTGGAAAACAACCTTCAAGACTAGGGATGGATTATATGAGTGGATGGTTATGTCATTCAAGTTATCTAATGCACCAAATAGCTTCATGAGGCTAATGAATACTATAATGCGTCCTTACATTGGTAAGTTTGTGGTAGTTTATTTTGATGATATTTTGGTTTTTAGTACGAGCAAAGAGGAGCACCTACAACACTTGAGGATCATATTGGATGTGTTGAGAAAAGAGAAACTCAATACAAACTTGAAGAAGTGTAGATTCATGCAAGAAAGTCTAGTATTTTTAGGTTTTGTCATTTCCGTAGATGGTGTCAAAATGGATGTAGAAAAGGTCAGGGCAATTCTAGAGTGGCCTAGTCCAAGGAGCATAACAAAGGTAAGAAGTTTTCATGGGTTAGCCACATTTTATAGAAAATTCATTCAAAATTTTAGTAGTATTGTAGCACCCATAACAAATTGCACCAAAGGAAAGGAATTTGTGTGGATTGAGGAAGCTGAGGAGAGTTTTAAGTTTCTGAAGAAGAAGGTGATAGAAGCTCCTATTTTAGCATTACCACATTTTGATAACGTATTCAAGGTGGATTGTGATGCCTTGCATGTGGGAATTGGAGTTGTACTTAGTTAAGCAAGTAAACCCATAGCCTTCTTTAGTGAAAATTTGAATGAGGTAAGGAAGAACTATTTAACTTATGATGTAGAATTTTATGCAATTATGCAAGCATTGAGACATTGGAGGCATTGCCTAGTGCCCAA
This sequence comes from Cunninghamia lanceolata, assembly GCA_027924645.1. Lineage (NCBI taxonomy): Eukaryota > Viridiplantae > Streptophyta > Pinopsida > Cupressales > Cupressaceae > Cunninghamia > Cunninghamia lanceolata. The sequence continues at coordinate 1,838,037 of BSBN01000558.1, read as the reverse complement.
GGAGTTTGTGTTGTTTACAAACCATATTACCTTGAAATACTTAAACACACAAAAAAAATTGAATAGCAAGCATGCAAAATGGGTTTCTTTCTTACAAGGATACACCTTTGTTGTGAAGCATAAGTTAGGAAAATAGAACCAGGTTACAGATGCTTTAAGTAGATGTGCTATATTATTGACAGCAATGGAAAATGAGGTGATTGGTTTTGATGCCATCAAAGATCTATATGAATTTGACACTAGTTTTTGGGATATTGTGGAATTGTTGAAAACCCTAGTAGTGGGTAGCATGGAGCACATCCAAGATGAATATCTTATGCAGGATGACTATCTCTTTAAGGGAAAGCAATTATGTATTCCAGTTGGGTCTGTGTGAGATAATCTTATAAGGGAACTTCATAGCAGTGGGTTGGCCAGACATTTTGGCAAGGATAAGACCATAGCTTTGGTAGAAGACAAATCCTACTGGCCAAAGATGAAAAGAGACATAACAAGATATGTGACAAGGTGTAGGATTTGTCAGATGGGTAAAGGACATTCATAGAATATAGGGTTGTATATGCCATTACTAGTACTAACAAGACCATTGATAGATTTAAGTATGGACTTTGTGTTAGGGATTCCAAACACACAATGAGGTAATGATTCCATTTTTGTGGTTATTGATAGGTTCTCTAAGATGGCTCATTTTATTGCTTGCAAGAAAATTAGTAATGCAACTAGGGTGGCAGAATTATTTTTTAAAGTTGTTAGATTGCATGGTAATCCAAGAACTATCACATCTGATAGGGATACCAAGTTTTTGAGTCATTTTTGGAGGACCCTATGGAAGAAGATGGGAACTAAGCTCTAGTTCAATAGTCACCCTCAAACATATGGGTAGACAGATGTTGTAAATCAGAGTTTGGAAAACTTTCTAAGATGCATCGTTGGAGAGAAACCCAAACAATGGGACTTGGCCTTACCACAAGTTGAATTTGCATATAACAGTTCAGTAAATCGATTAACAGGTAAATCACCATTTCACATTGTTTATGGTAGGAATCTTAGGGGTGTTTTAGATTTGGTGTAACTACCAATTGAAGATAGGATTAATGATGATGGAGAAGCATATGCAAAACATCTTCAGCAATTGTAGAAAGAGGCGAGCCAGAAGCTCTAAGAGAGTAATGATAGGTATAAAACTACAGTAGATGCTAGTAGAAGACATTGAGTATTCATTGAAGATGACTTAGTGATGGTTTATCTAAGAAGAGAGAGTTTTCCCATAGGAACTTACAACAAGTTGAAATACAAGAAAATTGGTCCTTGTAGGATTATAAAAAAAATCAATGACAATGCCTATGAGGTAGATTTACCATAGCATTTAGACATTTCTCCTGTGTTTAATGTGTCTGATTTATATGCTTTTTGTGGAGAGGATCATGATGAAGAAGGTGAGGCCAAAGTAGATTGGCAACAACAGGTTCCAAGAAAGAAAAGAAAAAGATTGCACAGATTTTGGACAAGCAGACAATATACACATGATAGGGTCAATATAGCAAGTTTATGGTATAGTGGGAAGGGATAGCACAAGAAGATAATACATGGATTCCAGAGTGAGAATTGAATAAGTTGGATTAGGACTAGTGGCACAAGTTCCAGTAAATAACTTGTAGGAGCTGCGTTCTTTTCAACTAGAGGAGAATGATGCAAAAACTTCCAAAGGTCATAAATTTTGACCCGGGAGTCCCTTTGAGCTGAAATTTGGTGTGAAGATGCATCTTGAGGAGTTGATTGAAATGCCGAAAAACCTAATTCAGTTTGACTCTATTTTGACATTTTTTTGGGACCTTTCTCAATCATCTAGGGCCTCAAATTGAGGTCTTAATGATTTTTTGAGATTTTTCTAATTTGTTTTTTCTAATTATTTTTTGAACTTTATATTCAATTAGATTAGAAATCTGACAATTAGTCCTACTTTAGTTAGTTTCAAATAATTGGCAACTTTCATGGCCATGTGGATAAGGATGTGAAATTACCTAAAATGGCAAATTTAGAAAGTTGCTAAAAACTGCCAAAAAAGTTAATTTTCATTTTTGTATATATATATGGTGTTTCTTTTCAGTTGTAGGTGAGGATGGAATGGGATGAGAAGCAAAATTGATAATCTTTTTGAGTTTTTGAGTTTGTTGGCAATAATAATAATGATGAATCATATGGTGTGAATGTTTGGTTGCATCATTATATATATTTGTAAATCTATATATATTTATAGAAGATTATATATATAAGAATGATATATATAAGTAATGTATATATAGTAATATTATTTTTATTAGTAATATATATATATATATATATATATATATATATATATATATATATATATATATAAAACCTATAATCTATATCTATCTATATAAATTTGGATAAGCTATATATAAAATACTTTTTATATATAATCTTCTATATATATAACCCTAATTCTAACCCTAATTGTAACTCTAACACTATCCCTAATTATAACCCTTCAAAAGTCACCCACACACATGGCTAGTTCACCAGCTCACTCTACTAAAACCATGGAAAAGGAAAAAATGATCTATGGTGAAGGCCCTTCAGCCCTATGCCACCATCCTAACTTCTCTATTACCCCACACCATTCACCCTAAATATAAATCCAAGAAGGATCAGATTGCTCCTAGCCCCACCCCCACTGTGGACCCTAGGGTTGCCAATACGATTGATACTAAACCCTCTGGTTCCATGGATGATCAATAGAATGGGAAGTACCAAATGAAGTTGTTGAATATAATGAAATGTTTGATAAAAATGAAATTGACCATGATATTGAAAATGAAAATGAAAATGTTGCAAAATTTCTTGAAACACCTATTATAAGAGTAATATCATAGAAAAAGAAGAACAATGTAGACATCTACTTGAAGATTGTAGATTTGAATTGTATGCTATTAAAAATACACTCCGTAATACAATTCTTCATAACATTGATGAAATTGTTAACACACATGAAACAATGAAAATCAATGTATCTCCAAATTACATAAGAAGAGAGGACTTTTGTCAAGAAGAAAATGAAATCCCACATCCATCATATTCTAATGAGCCCGATAAAATTGTAAACATCTAAGGACCCCAAAATGGTTACTTGAAATTGATGAGAACATAATGGAAAGACTTGAAGGCAAGAGGCCATAAAAAACCATTTGATTGTGGGCTTTGAAACTTTTTAATGAATACTTTGCAAATAAAATATTAACTAAACAATGTTTTGATAAAAGTTGTTGTTATATGGAGCCTAATCAGACTTGGAGGTTAAATTAACCCCACTTTTATCGGCGCGGTTTCCCCCCAAATTCCTATGAGGTCAAGGGGTAGCGCCCCTTGCGGGGGTTTGGGGACAGCGCCCCCAAGACAAGGTTCAGGGGTAGTGCCCCTAGTGCGCTCCCTGTCACAATATAGGGCAGGGTCGAGGGGCAGCGCCCCCATGGGGGCTCGGGGGCAATGCCCCCAAAACCTCACATGGTTTTTTATTATTTTATTAAGGCGTCAGGAGTTATTTTTCATTAGTCGACATAAAAAAACCCTATTTTGTAACCGACAAAAGTCGTGATAAAAATGGCTAAGGGTTAGGGTTTTCGTTGATGTATTGTAGCATTTGCAGTGATATTGAGTTTCAGGGATTGCTGGTTGTAATCAGTTTGATTTACTGGATAATAATATTGGACTCCCTGTTGGTGGATGTAGCCTGAGTTTGGGTGAACCACATTAAAAACTTGTCTCTCCCTGTTATTATTTCTGTGTATTTTCATTCCGTTGTTTAATCTTTATTTGCATTTAATTGATATCTTATGCCGGCTAACCCTAACAAGTGGTATGAGAGTAGGTTGTGTTCGATTATTGTCTGCAGGAAGGTCTCACGGTTGAGTGGGAGCAATGGTGGATGAGGGTAAATTGAAAGTCAATAAATTTAATGGGCAGAACTATCAGTTATGGAAGATGCAGATGGAGGATTACCTCTATTAGAAGGATTTATGGAGGCTGTTGAAAGGAATATCCAAGAAACTGGTAGGAATGACAGATGAGGATTAGGAACTTCTAGACAAAAAGGCACTGGGAACCATTTGGTTGTGCCTGGCACCATCTGTTGCATTCAATATAATAGAAGCGAAGACAACAAGTGAATTGATGAAAGCTTTGGCTAAATTGTATGAAAAACCCTCAGCCTCAAATAAGGTATTTCTCATGAAGTGTTTGTTTAATCTAAAAACGATTGAAGGTGGATCTGTGACAGATCATTTAAATGAGTTTAATACGATTGTCAGTCAATTAACTTCTGTAAAAGTGAAATTTGATGAAGAGGTGAGGGCTCTCTTGGTTTTATGTTCTTGCTAGAAAGCTAGAATAGCTTGGTAATGGTTGTAAGTAACTCTGTCTCTGGTTCAAACACTTTGAAATTTGATGATGTTGTTGGTGTTATCCTTACCGAGGAAATGCGACATAAAAACTTAGGAGGGTCCACATTAAGTAGTGTTTTGAATACAGAAAGCGGGGGTAGATCAAAGGAGAGAGGAAAAGGTTTTGGAGGTCATGGGAAGTCACGAGGAAAATCAAAGGATAAGAGATCCCAATCCAGAGGACAAAAGGATTGCTGGTACTGTGGGAAACCAGGTCATCTGAAGAAAGATTGTTGGTCTCAGAAGAATAAAGAAGGAGAGAAACAAGAAGGCAATAAGGAGGCAAATGTGGTAAGTAATAAATCTGAAGATGATGCTTTGATTCTTTCCCTAGATAATGTTGATGATTCATGGGTTTTAGATTCAGGGGCCTCATTTCATGCTACGCCCCATAGAAGTTATTTTCTTGATTATGTCCAAGGGGATTTTGGGCTGGTTTATTTGGGAGATAACGAACCTTGTCAGATTATTGGAAAGGGAAGAATTAAGATTAAGTTGCAGAATGGGAATCATTGGCTACTACAAGAGGTAAGGCATGTTCCAAGGCTTAGTAGGAATTTAATTTCAGCAGGGCAGCTAGCTGAAGAAGGTTGCATTGTTACATTTACCGATAAAAATTGAAAGGTTTCAAAAGGTGCCTTAATAGTAGCAAAAGGTGTGAAAGTAGGCACCTTATATATTTGTATAGGTCATACTGTTCCTTCTACTTTATCTGTTGCAGAGAAAAAACAAACAGGTTCAGGAACAGTTGCTGCAGGTTCACAGGAAGAGACTGAAACAGTTGCTATAGGTTCTGAGACAACGTTGTCGCATAACAGACTTGGGCATATGAGTGAAAAAGGTATGAAGGTACTTCATTCTAAGAAAGTTTTACTAGGTCTAAAATGTATTAATATAGATTTTTGTGAAAGTTGTGTGTATGGCAAACAAAAGAGAATTAGTTTTCTCAAGGATGGGAAGCAAAAGAAAGATGAAAAGTTGGAGCTTGTGCATATAAATGTATGGGGACCGGCTCGGGTATCTTCTCTTGGTGGCTCTTGGTATTATGTTACATTCATAGATGATGCAACTAGGAAGGTATGGATTTATTTCCTTAGGCAGAAATCTGATGTATTTGAAACATTTAAGAAATAGAGAAGCTTGGTTGAGAATGAGACAGGTAAAAGATTAAAATGTCTCAGATCTGATAATGGTGGTAGTATTGTAGTAAAGAATTTGAGGATTATTGTTCCTTTAATGGAATTCGTAGGCAGAAAATGGTTCCAGGGACTCCACAGGAAAATGGAGTGGCTGAACGCATGAATAGGACAATAATGGAGCGTGCAAGGACCATAAGATTGCATGTTGGGCTATCTTTAAACATGTGGGCAGAGGCTATCAACATCGTTGTATATTTAATTAATAGAGGTCCTTCAGTTCCTTTGGGTTGTGGTATTCCAGAAGAAGCATGGACAGGTAAGAAGGTGAGTTATTCTTTTCTCAAAACCTTTGGATGTGAAGCATTTGTACATGCAGATTCTGAAAATAGAACCAAGCTAGATGCAAAATCAAAAAAGTGTACCTTCGTTGGATATGGCATTGATGAATTTGGTTATAGGCTTTGGGATATTGATACCAAGTGGAGTACTACAAGTTATGTCTTTACTGTAGGTGGGACAGTGATGAGTTGGATTTCTAGGTTGCAAAAGGTGCTTGCTTTATCCACCATAGAGGTAGAATATGTAGTTGTAACAGAGGCAAGCAAGGAGATGATATGGCTGCAATCTTTCATGGAAGAATTGGGAAAACAACAGGCTAACAGTTTTTGTTTACAGATAGCCAGAGTGTCATACATCTTGCAAAGAATTTTGCCTTGCATTCAAAGACCAAACACATACAGTTGAGGTATCACTTCATTCAGTCGGTGTTGGATGATGGACAATTAAGGCTGGAAGAGATACATACAAATGAAAATCCAGAGGATATGTTTACAAAGGTAGTGATAAGGGAGAAGCTGAGCTCCTCTTCAGCTTTGGTTGGTCTTCAAGACTAAAAACAAAAATAGAACAGTAGAGTCTAGGGTGCTTATTTCCAATGGGAGCTACAGGGTCAACAGTGTTACGATCAGTCTCCAAATGGTAGATGATATGGTGTGGAGTCTGATCAGTCTCCAAGTGGGAGATTGTTGTTATGTGGAGCCTAATTAGACTTAGAGGTTAAATTAACCCCACTTTTATTGGCATGGTTTCCCCCCAAATTCCTACAGGGTCAAGGGGCAATGCCTCTTGCGAGGTCCAAGGGCAGCGCCCCCGTGGGGGCTCGGGGGCAACAGCCCCAAAACCTCACACAATTTTTTATTATTTTATTAAGGTGTCAGGAGTTATTTTTCATTGGCCGACATAAAAAAACCCTATTTTGTAACCGACAAAAGTCGTGATAAAAATGGCTAAGGGTTAGGGTTTCCGTTGATGTATTGTAGCATTTGTAGTAGTATTGAGTTGTAGGGATTGTTGGTTGTAATCAGTTTGATTTACTAGATAATAATATTGGACTCTCTGTTGGTGGATGTAGCCCAAGTTTGGGTGAACCACATTAAAAACTTGTCTCTCGTTGTTATTATTTCTATGTATTTTCATTCCTCTGTTTAATCTTTATTTACATTTAATTGATATCTTCTGCTGGCTAACCCTAACAAAAGTAACCGAAAGGGCACGAAACCATATAGAAAAGCTAAAAAGGTGAAACCAACAAGTTTTACGAGAAGTAAAATAAGAGACAAAAAGAAACAACAAGAAACATGAAAAGGGCCAACAGAGCCAGCCAAACACAGGAGAACCAACAACTGGCCAAGCTACTTGTTAGCCATGGACTTCAAGCTGCTGATGGGCTATCATTCTCTATTAAGGAACTTCAGCTTGTCTTCAAAAGTATTTTCCAACATGTCCCGGTCTTGAATATCCCGAGTCTTAGCCGCCTTGTCCTGAATCTCCTCGATTTCCATGCTTACATGTTTGCCCTTGACATCTTTGTTCTTTGCCCTAGACCTGTTAGCAGGGCCAAATGTAGACTGCTTCTGATTCCCTTGAACCTTTTTACCAGCATTGGCCTCCCTCATGGCCTTGCATTTTTCAAGTTCTTCTTGGAACACAAACAAAGTAGTAGAAGAATTTTTCACTGTTTCTCTGCTAAATTCCACTAGCTCCACTACATTCTTCTTGAGTTGATCCTGGTTATCCTTTATCTTAACAATATCATCTTCCTTCCTCTCCCATCTTTCAAACTTCTTAGCCAAATTCTCCACTTGGTCCCACAAATCATCCTTGATGTCCTTAGGCCAATTAGTAGTTTCCAACTAGGTGATCACTTCGACAAGTTGAATTTTCCTCTTGGCATGGTGAAGTTGAGCCAGCTGCCATTTGAGCACCTAATTTTGTAAGTCTAGAGCTTGGTAGAGGGTGACAACCTTTTCCACCAGTTGAGTGCATGAGTTACAGTCCTTCTTATTATCACCTTGGAAGTGGGTAGGGGTACCTTGACTCTTTTTGGGAGGGGGTTCTTGATCCTTAGGACTGTCATTGAGGTTGGTAGCCCATTCCATAGCTTTCCTCTTACCTTTAGAAGTGTAGTCCTGCTCACTAGCGAGAGTACCATGATCAATAATACCCTTACCCTCATTAAAAGGAATTTTACCTTTGCCTTTCATTCTGCTAGGTGGGGTGGTTATAGCCTTCACAACATTCTTCAGATTCTCCTTTTCTTTAAAGTCCTTACTACTTATGAGGCAAGGTTTTCTAGGGGGCTCAAATTCAACAACCTCAATACTAGTCTCATAATCAAGGTTAGTAGTATTCCTCCTCCCTAACTTCAGGGTCTCAGCTTTCCCAGAAGGGGCCTTTAATTCTTTCCTAGTATCCTAAGTAGGAGAGTCATCCTTGGCCAAACCCTTACCCTTCAGCTTTACACCTTTGGCTGGCCTAAGCTTTGGAAGTAGAAGCTTCTTGAGTTTTTCTAGGAGAATAACCTTCATCCCTACCTAGGGTTTAACTTTGAATGGCATATTTACTACCACCCTGTTGCAAGTATGTGCCTAACCAGTGTTGTCATTGATGTCAACATATCTATGTTGTTATTGGTGTCAATTGTGCTCTTGTTTTGATGCTTGCTTGTAATGAGTTAGATGCTTTGCATTACAAGTGTTGGAGATAATGAGTAAGTAATCCTGATATTGAGTTTCCACGTGCTTTTGAGAAAATTTGCTCCTCCGGTAGAAACAATGTGATTGAAGAGTATCTCTATTTATTGAAGAATAATCCAGTAGATTGCTCTGCATTTCTTGTAGAATGAATATCTTTGTCTGCGGATTGGAAATTAGTTAGAGGCATGTCTGAAGATGCTATGTTCCAAGTTTGAGCCTCTGGTATGAAGATTTGAGTAAGCTATGTTCACCAGAGTGAAAACTACTTTTTCTGTGCATTCAGAGGTGACAGGGAGAAAGTATTTTGCTCCACATTCCTCTGCATTGAAATATTACGGTCTGTGGTTCTAGAGTCAAGTTTGTAATGATGACAAGTGCCTTCAACTCCAATGGTTCATGATTTGGTGGTCCGCAAGTGATCTTTTCTTTATGACAGAAGTTGACAGTTATGATAATGTGCTCCGGTTTGAAGAATCTTCTTGACAAAGTGATTAGAGGTTGTGTGGATGTTCTGAGTGATTACAATGTGCTTTTAGATGTCTCCTAATCATGTTCCTATCTTTGGATTGGTCTGCAGAGAGAAATTTGGATCATGGATGAAAGAAGACTCAGTGTTAACACCAGTCTTGGCTGACTTGGTTGTTTTCACTCTTGCAGAGATGCTTCAGAGATTGTGAAAGTGTGTCGTGATGTGGAAGATTGCATTTGAGTCCTAGCTAAGGATTATCATGATCTGCATACATCTTTACCTTAGTAAATTTAGTTTAGGTCCAGACCCATTTCTGTGTATGCTTGTAATGTCGACCTTGGAGATTGTTCCAATGGTTGATGAATGTAATGCTGACCTTGATGTACATTCCAAGGTTGATGACTTGTATAAAAACATGTAATGTAGTTGCAAAAAATGTATCCTTGTCCAAAAATGTGAAGATAAGTGCGAAGGTGTAAGAAGAGCAGAGCAGAGAAGTTATACGGTGCTTCAATGGAATTGAACCCAAGCATCAAGTAGATGCTATTAAATTAGTTCACCAACCCTTGGCAGTGAGCCAACCTTGGCAGTGAGCCTCAACAATTGCAGTGAGCATATTGGGCAGTGAGCCTCTATTTTTCAGTATTGATATATATATTTCAGTGTGCTAACACCCCCCGTGGTTTTTCCCTTATAGGGGTTTCCATGTAAAAATCTGGTGTCACATGTGTTGAATGTGTTATTGTGTTGAGCTTCTTATTTCATGCTTTCATGATTAAATCTTAATAACAGTGATTAAATATTTGATGTGATGATAAGTGGTTAAAGTTTTGTGACAACTGATTCACCCCCCCTCTCAATTGTCTAGTGTATTTCAACAATTGGTATCAGAGCAAGGTTCCTTGGAAGAAATCCTAATAGCTTGAGGAAGATCTGGGATGGCATATAAGAAGGTTTCTCTTGAAGACCTAGAAAAAACTGAAGAAGAAATCAAAGATCTAAAGGAGAATGTCAAAGAAGTAGATGAATGTATTAGAAAATTAAGAGAGCAAGTCAAGAAGTTCAAAGAAAAATATAAGGAGGTTAGTGAACAACTGATATCAACAAATGAAACTTTGAATAATTTGAAAGTGGAAGTTGTAGAAAGAGGAAAAGTAGAAGAAGATCTAAATCAGTTAGTGGAAGACAAATCAAAAGAATGTACTAAGCTTGAAAAGGAAGTTGGGAACCTGCAGTCAGATTTGGAGAAAGCAAAAAGTTATGAAGAAAAGTTTAAGATAAGTTCTGCAAAACTTGATGACATGCTTGCTAACCAGAAGAGTCATGATGACAAAGAAGGTTTGGGATTTGAGAAAGGAGAAAGTTCTAAGATAGATGAAGAAAGGAATGATGAGATCAAGAAGAACAAAGTCGAACAAACTCAGAATTGAAGGTGCAGACCTAGAAGGCCACCAGTCAGGCAACCAAATGCTCAAAGGTATCCATCTTTCAATGGTTTTTGTCATTTATGCAATAAGTATGGACACAAATCAATAGAATGTAGAAGCAGAAAGAATCAAAATGTTCCATCCTTCTCTAGTAAATGTTTCACATAAAATAAAGTTGGTAATAGAACTATTGAATGCCGAAGTAGAGTGAGTCAGAACCCTATTAGGTGTTCTGCATGCAATAAGATAGGACATAGAGCTAATGAGTGTAGGAGTCAAAAGAGAAATGGCTATGGCAAGGATAGATCTTTCAAAGGCTACTATTTTACATGCAAGAGATTTGGTCATAAAGCTGGTGAATGCAGAAGTCAGATAACAAACAAATACAATAATGGAAGGAATACTAAATCTTTCAATGGAAATTGTTTTACTTGCAATAAATTTGGGCATAAAGCTAACTAATGCAGATCCAGAATGAATGGAAGAAATACTAACTAGAGAAATGTTGTATGCTACAGTTGCAATGGATCTGGACATACCTCTAAGTACTGCAGTAGCAGAAGCATGAAGAAGGATACTTAGGTAGAATTGAAGAAACCAGTGGAAAAGATTGATCCAACAGAAGTCAAGAAGGAGATGAATAAGGTTTGGGTCAAGAAGGAAGTAAATGAAGTCAAAGATGGGTTCGTACCAGACTCTGGTGTAGATACTTCCTTTGAGAAGTGAATTGGGTGCTTTGGCTCAGGGGGAGCTTTAATGAAAAATCTCTTCTCCCCTGCCAAAGGATTGGTGTTCATATTCTATATTTATATACATATATATATATATAAATATAAATATATATTTATATGTATATGTATATATCTATATCATTAAATATTAAATGAGTGGTTACTCTTAAATGTTATTGTATTCTTACCCCTTCACTATGAGTTGGAATCATAACTATAATTTATTTTATTATGGGTGGATTTCCCATTAGCATGATTAAAAATACAATGATTATATATATATAATGTTTGTAAATTTTTTTTTTTTTTTTTAAAGATTTCTCTAAAGGGTTATTGCATATATATGTATAGGTAAAATTTATATAAATAAATATATATTTATATAAATTAATATTGAACAATATTAATGGGGTAATTGTAGGTTACACTAATAAACTTTTCCCTTAGACCATTCATAACGTTATTGTATTAAAAAGAAGATAGAGAAAGAAAAAACGTAACACGAGCAAACCCGAAAATTATTAAAATCAAACAAATGGAGGAGTAAACCTATGTTGCGAGGCAATGAATAATAAAATGAGATAACCAATTAAAGATCAACCACCTACCAATAGAACCCTAAATGAAGCAAAATGAATCCGACTCAAACATAGTGATCGATATCAACATGCACATGTGTGTGGAATATTATGTATCAACAATCACTTAGACAACTTAAACAGACGCACCGAGCACGCTTGCGCGTGCGAGGGAGGCTTTCAGAGTAGTTAGGGAAACTTTTTTGATAGTTCATATCATGACCACATGATGCATGTGGACATGACACGCAGGTTAGCGTGTTGTGAACGCATGTGAAATGTGGGCATGACATAAATTTAATATGAATAAAAAAATATTATATATTTATATACATATATATATATATATATAAATATATATTTATATGTATATGTATATATCTATATCATTAAATATTAAATGAGTGGTTACTCTTAAATGCTATTGTATTCTTACCCCTTCACTATGAGTTGGAATCATAACTATAATTTATTTTATTATGGGTGGATTTCCCATTAGCATGATTAAAAATACAATGATTATCTATATATATATAATGTTTGTAAATTTTTTTTTAAAAAAAAGATTTCTCTAAAGGGATAATGCATATATATGTATAGGTAAAATTTATATAAATAAATATATATTTATATAAATTAATATTGAACAATATTAATGGGGTAATTGTAGGTTACACTAATAAACTTTTCCCTTAGACCATTCATAACGTTATTGTATTAAAAAGAAGATAGAGAAAGAAAAAATGTAACACGAGCAAACCCAGAAATTATTAAAATCAAACAAATGGAGGAGTAAACCTATGTTGCGAGGCAATGAATAATAAACTGAGATAACCAATTAAAGATCAACCACCTACCAATAGAACCCTAAACAAAGCAAAATGAATCTGACTCAAACATAGTGATCGATATCAACATGCACATGTGTGTGGAATATTTCGTATCAACAATCACGTAGACAACTTAAACAGACGCACCGAGCACGCTTACACATGCGAGGGAGGCTTTCAGAGTAGTTAGGAAATTTTTTTTGATAGTTCGTATCATGACCACATGACGCATGTGGACATGACACGTGCATAACATTTGGTATCAGAGCCCAGTCGTTTTAAAACACTGGGCTTGTTTAGGCACATTATCACTTCTGTGATTAAACTGACTAGAGTCTACCTCATTTTGTAGAATGCCTCCCAGACAAGTTCGACAAACACTGTCCCGCCACACTCCAGCCACCAAGGTACACACTGATTCTTCAGCTGTGGGACCGGATTAGCCAGCCCCACCAGAACAGCCAATTCCACAAGTTCAGCCGGTTATACAGACACAATCAGTTCCTCAGGTACCGCAAGGACCACTAGCTCCACCAGATATGGGACCACAGATATTACAGGCCTTATAGGCTATTTTGGATAGGCTTCCACCAGCTATAGTTGAGCCATGCGTAGAGCCATGTGACAAGCCCCGCGATGTTCCGCGAGAGGAGCCACGCGTGGAGGCACGAGTTGAGTCTCATGTCGAGCCACGTGAGGAGCCCCGCGTAGAACCGCAGGGGGTACCACGTGTGGAGCCGTATGTCGAGCTGCCTGATACAGAGGAGGTTGGTTTGGCCGACAGGGCCCGTAGCAGGAGCCCCACACATCATGTGAGGCATGACGAGACAGTGAGAATAGAACAATTTGGTCCCAGGCCTTATGATTATCATGCAGATGAGCCTTACAGGGGGCGCAGTGACAGAGGAGATCCCATTAGGGATATACTGAGATTGAACCCTCCTACCTTCATTGGAAGCACAGAGGGAGCTGAGGCAGAGGCCTGGCTTATCAGTTTGGACAGGTGCTTCGTGTTGCGTCCGTACGCAGGCAACACGAAGGCCCGTGTGGTAGTACATTTATTACGGAATACAACAGTTACCTGGTGGTGCACTGAGGAGCACAAGTGTCACCTTTCCATAGACACCCTCTCATGGGAAACCTTTATTGAGTGCTTCAATGCGCGTTATCTATCAGATCATTACAAACATCGTCGTATAGACGAGTTTCATGATCTACAACAGAGGGGACTCTCAATGGCACAGTATGAGAGCAAGTTTATAGAATTATCTAGATATGCAGAATATCTCCATGATGAGAAACTCCTGGTGCATAAGTTTATTAGAGGTCTAAACCATAGTATAGCAGGACCGGTTTGGATGGTAGATCCCTAAACTTTGAGTGATGCTGCCGAAAAGGCTTATATTACTGAGGAGATTCAAGGACGGGAGCAAAATTCTCGCCCTCAATTCTAGGATCGGGGACAGCAACAGCATCAACAGAATTATTGCAGGCCAACATAGCCACCCAATATAGGAGGATACAATTCAGCACCATTACCTCCTAGGCCTCCACAACAACAGCAATCACAGAAGCAACAGAAAGCTAAAACACAACAGAAGTCATATGGGGGAAATAATAGAGGTTGGCAACAGTAGGGCCCGCGTAGAGATCAGAGGCAACAAGGACCACCTGCGAGACCCACGAGACCGCAGCATTCGTATAGGGGTTCATAGGGGTCTACTGGCAGAACAGGACAGCAGCAGTCGAGTAGGACTCAGACTGTATAGGTACAGGTTAGAGGCCCTTGTTATACTTGTGGTGAAGCAGGACACATAGCTAGAGAGTGCCCACAGGGTTATACAGCTGGGGGACAGCATCATGCAGGAGGTTCCGAGTAGACTGTGGGTGACATGGGTAAATCCCTACAGCGGTTGACAACCGCCAGGCTAATTTTTAGGCTTCAGTTATTGAGACAGCAGGCATGATTGTAGAATCTCCCATCTCTATCCTTTTTGACTCTGGAGCTACTGACTCCTTTATATCTACATCGTTAGTGCGATGTTGCAGGCTGGTGGCTTCTAGGCAGGACATTAGGTGGGAGGTCGAGTTGGCCTCTGGGGCCAGGATGCCTGTTGATACCGTAGTTAGAAATTGTGAAGTTTCCTTGGGTTCTTTCAGTACAACATGGGATCGTAGGGTGATGCCAGTAGGAACCTACGGCATAGTTCTTGGCATGGACTGGCTTACGGCTCACAGAGCCAAGTTAGATTGCCGTCAGAAGATGATTAGTTGCTTAGACGATCATGGTACACCGTTTGAGATAGTGGGCATACAGAAGCCCACGATTGCTCAAATGATATCCACTCAGCAACTTAAGCGTTGCATGCGGAAGGGTTGTTAGATGTTTGCTATCACAGTCAGTGATAGATCAGAAGATGAACCTGAGACTACATTAGATGATCACCCCATCCTGAGAGAATTTACAGATGTCTTTCCACCAGAGTTACCTGGCATGCCTCCACGTAGAGAAGTTGATTTCCACATCAATTTAGTACCAGGGGCAGAACCAATATCTCGTGCACCTTATAGAATGACTACACATGAGCTTACAGAGCTTAAACTACAGTTAGAAGAATTATTAGAGAAGGGACACATCCGACCTAGCGTTTCACCATGGGGCGCACCGATTATCTTCGTAAAGAAGAAGGATGGTTCTCTTCGGCTATGCATGGACTACAGGCAGTTGAACAAAGTGACGGTGAGGAACTGATATCCTTTGCCGAGGATTGATGATCTTTTTGACCAAATGCAAGGAGCCAGAGTGTTTT
Source organism: Cunninghamia lanceolata (assembly GCA_027924645.1). Taxonomy (NCBI): domain Eukaryota; kingdom Viridiplantae; phylum Streptophyta; class Pinopsida; order Cupressales; family Cupressaceae; genus Cunninghamia; species Cunninghamia lanceolata. Next base: position 1,822,558 of record BSBN01000558.1, on the reverse strand, counting down.
CAAATATTGATCTTAAATCTGGGTATCACCAATTGAGAATTACAGAGGTAGATATTCACAAAACTGCTTTCTGAACCAGATACGGCCATTATGAATTTACAGCAGTACCTTTTGGATTAACGAACGCCCCTATAGTGTTCATGAGTCTTATGAATGGGGTGTTCTGCACTTACCTAGATCGGTTCGTGATTATTTTTCTAGACGACATTTTGATCTATTCACAGACCAAGGAGGAACATGTGGGCCATTTGCGTCAGGTATTGCAATGTTTACGTGAGCAACAACTTTATGGCAACCTGGCGAAATGTGCCTTCTACAGGACAGAGGTGCAGTATTTGGGGCATATTTTATTAGGCGATGGCATCTCTGTAGATCCATCGAAGATCAGAGAAATTCAGGATTGGCCAGCACCCACCAGTGTTACAGAAGTAAGGAGCTTTATGGGACTAGCTAGTTACTACCGTAGGTTTGTCAAAGATTTTTCTAGAATAGCTCATCCTATCACTTCCCTTTAGCGAAAAGGGAAAGGATTCACCTGGACTAAGCAGTGTGAGAAGGCCTTTGGAACCCTTAAGGAATGTCTTACCAGTGCTCCCATATTAGCTGTTCCTAATCCGGTAGAAGATTTTGTTGTCTGTACGGATGCATCTTTAGAGGGATTTGGAGCTGTGCTTATGCAGGGTGGTAGAGCAATTGCTTATGAATCATGAAAACTTAAAACACATGAGCTAAACTACCCTACTCACGATCTAGAGTTAGCAACTGTCATTCATGCTCTTGTTCGTTGGAGACATTTTCTCTTAGGCCGATGTTTTGAGTTCCATTCAGACCACCATAGCTTGCAGTATATTTTTACTCAGCTAAATTTGAACACCCGCTAGCGGCGTTGGATGGAGTTCTTATGTGAGTATGACTTTGATGTCCACTACATCAAGGGAAAGGAGAACGTGGTCGCCGACGCTTTGAGTCGAAGGCGCCACGAGATCTTGACTCTAACTTTGAAAGTGGATTTGAGAGAATGTATTTTACAACATTTGCCTAAGGACAAATGGTTTCTTGAGGTGCAGCAAGAAATTCAGAATCAGAGGGTCCTGAAGGTTAAATTCGTAGGATATTCCCTGGAGCCAGATGGATTACTTAGACATAAGCAGCGCATCTATGTACCCCGTGCGGGTGATCTACGTGCAGTAATACTCTCTAAGGCTCATAGAGCACCCTATGCAGCTCATCCAAGAGTGAAGAAGATGCATGCAGACTTGCGGCAGTTATATCATTGGGCTGGGATGAGACGCGATATTGCAGAGTTTGTTGCTTGATGCCTTGAGTGTAAGAGGGTCAAGCCCGAGCATCAACATCTAGCAGGACTTTTGTACCCACATGAGATACCTGAGTGAAAATGGGACACCATTTCCATGGACTTCATTGTTGGTCTACCTATGTCATCATGACGCCATGATGCCATCATGGTGACAGTTGACAAGTTGACCAAGGTGGTGCATTTCTCACCAATACACACAACGTACAATGCACCATTGGTGGCGAGAGTGTTTCTAGAGCAGATCATCAGACTGCATGGAGTACCTCGCCATATCATATCTGATAGAGACTCCGTTTTCACATCTTCATTTTGGAGAGCTTTACATCAGGCGTTGGGCACACAGCTTAACTTCAGTTCCACTTACCATCCTGAGACCGACAGCCATACAGAAAGAGTTAATCAGGTGTTGGAGGCTATGCTATGAATGTATGTTATGGATCATCAGTCTAAATGGGAGGAGTACCTGTATCTGGTTGAGTTCACTTACAATAATGGGCATCACAGCTCGTTGGGTATGCCTCCTTACCAAGCTTTATACGGCAGACCTTGCAGAACACCTTTGAGTTAGGATCGATTAGAGGACCGAGTTGCCATTGGTCCTGAAATAATCCAGGATATGGAACAGTAGGTTACTTTGATTAGGTAGAAACTGCATGAAGCTTAGGATAGACAGAAGAAGTATGCAGATGTGAAGAGAATGGATCAAAGCTTTTTAGTGGGTGACAGGGTATTCTTGAGAGTGCGACCGCATAAGAGTCCAATCCGTTACGAAAAAAGACTCTAAGCTCGCACCCCAGTTTGTAGGACCTTTTGAGATCTTAGAGAGGATAGGACATATAGCCTATCATTTAGCCTTGCCACCTAGCCTGTCTCCTATCCACGATGTCTTTCATGCTTCAGTTTTACGTCGTTATATATCTGACTTGTCTCACGTATTAGATTGGAGTGCTCTTTAGGTAGAGGCAGACGGACAGCTGGCTTTGGAGCCAATATGCATATTGGCTCATCAGACGCTGGGCCTTCGAGGTCGAGAGCTGGACCAAGTTAGGGTCTAGTGGGATATGTACGATGAGGTCACTGCAACATGGGAAGATGCTACGAGATTGAAGACGCTTTACCCTCACTTCTTTGATGACTTCCAGGAGGAAGTACAATCTTAGGGGGAGAGGATGTGAGGCCTACTTTTTACACTACTGTTCATGAGACTATTTGCAGTGATATTGTTATTATCTTTATGTTGAGAGACTATTGATCTTGAACCTTGTTTATTAAACCCAATTGATTTTTTAAGGAAATAATTGTGCAATGATAATTAGATGTTGCTTTTAAGAAAATGATGAATGGATAAACATTAGAAATGGGAATTTATTGTGATTTCAGTATGATTATATGGTAGAATGTTTAGGGATGCATGTATTGAAATTGCTTCGGCTATGATATCTTTATGAGTTATTGACTTCGAGTATACAGGAGATCATCCCATACCCTATGTTGTATCCCTTGTGAGCCGATCTAGTTCCACGAGGAACTAAGATCAACCTCATGTTTGGAGAAATGTTGTAATGTTGTAATGTGCTAATGTTGCATGAGGTCAAGGGAATGAGGGCTATCTTCTGATTTACTTTTATTCTGATAAGTGTTGTAAGAAATGTTGTTTTAAATCTTGTTTAAACTTTATTTCTTTTAGACCCTTTTCTTGTGTTTTTACTTGACTCTGGGCATCTTAACTATGTTTAAATCAACCCTAGGTTATACCCTATGGGTCTAGGGACCTTTTTGACTAGGATAACCTTGGGGTAACCTCCATATGGTCACTTCAACTTCAGGGTGAAGTTAAGTGACGAATTTGGAAGCATAGGGATAATGGGATGAGTGGAATCCACACTCAGGCCCACTTCCAAGTCATGGAACAACTCCATGATCCCCTAATAATGGAATGCTTGTCTCCTTGTGCCTCTCTTTTGGTGGGGTTCCCCTTAATGAGGGTGGTGTGTCACCCACTCCCTTTTTATTTTTAGTTACTTATTGTATTTTATTTCTACATGTGGGCTATAATGGGGGACCTCTTGAGTGGGGTTAATTGTTTAAGGTCCACTAGGATAATGGATGGGTTGTGGTTGAGTTGTTTAATGCCACTTGGGAAATTAGGAAAATAGAAGGAATTAGTTTTAAAAGAGAGAGGATGAGGAGAGTAAGGGGGTTGGATTATTGTGGAAAAGAAGGAGATTTTGGAGAAGGAGGCTAGAGAGGAGCTCTTCATCAAATTTTATCCATAATTGGGCTTTGAAAGGTTGGTGAACAAGACTACTCTCTTGTGTGATCTGTTTGTTTCTTGCTTGATGAATGAGTTTGCAAATGTCTTCTATGAGTTTTCTATTATTTTTGGGGTTGGAGAGAAGATCCACCCTTATAATGTTGTTAGTTGTGACTTAATTGGTTATTACATTACCTCATTTGTGTGAACTGGGAGAGGAAAGTAAATTACTCCCTTAGAATGTTTGTGAGTAGTGGGAACTTATAGTTGCTTGCTCTTACTTATCAAATAGTAGATTGTTAGTTTGTTTGTTGATTTGGATCATTTGATAAATATATCCCTTGCATTATCTAGTGAGAAAGTTACTTTTATAGTTTTATGAGTGATGCATTTTGCTTTTGAAAACACAATTAAAGTTTGAGTTATTGTATGCAATGGAAATAATCTAAATCAAATTTTACTTGACTATTGTATGTTAATGAAATGAATAGATTCAATTAGATTTCTGTATTATCCTTTGATCCTTAAATTTATTTGAAATGGAAAAATTACATGATAGATTAAAGTGACAAATACAGATTATAAGGATTAATGTCTCCTTTTCATTTGGATAATTTTTATATGGAAAGTGAATTGTAAAGATTGTGTGAAATGAATTTTACCATGAAACTACATTTTTATTTTTAAATATAGATGTGAAAAAAAAATTGATATAACTGCATTTATATTTCTTCTTATTAATCGAAATTGAGAAACTGATCTAGATATATATATATATATATATATATATATATATAATAGTTAATGAAAAGAAGTTGTGAAAATTTGCAGTGTGTATATATATATATTAAAATAGTTTTAAACTAATTGTAATCCTGAAAATGATACACACACACACACACACACACACATATATATATATATATATCATTAATTAATATTAATTGAAAATTTGAAAATGAAATGAAATACAATAGAGGAAGTTCGCTGTGAAATACAGTCGAAATTTTACATGTATTATGGTGGGGGTTTAAACCCCCACCGAAACTTTATAACAGTGGGTGTGGGGAGGGGCGGAGGCCCACCCACACCCCACGATGTGGGATGTGGGTGGGGCTCCGCCCCTCCCCACATCCCCTCTCCTTATGACCTCGCGGCCTTTACACATGCCTTCCTCCGCGATCCACCACGCCCCCTTCTGCCACTCGATGCGGCCACCAAACGCCGCCCTCCGCAGTCCCTTCACTGTCATTCACCGCCGCGCCTCTCCACCCTCCATTCACCCCTGTTTCCTCTGCCACCGCCGATGCCTTCAGCCCTGCGACCACCATCACCTCCGCCCTCCGCCCCAACTCAGATCCGCTACTCCATGCCCTGCAATAAACACATTTAAAAGTTAGGGTTGTAAACCCTACTTGATATAACATGTGAAAACAAGCACTTAGTGCTTGAGTGGAGTATAAATTTAATATGAATAAAAAAATATTATATATTTATATACATATATATAAATATAAATATATATTTATATGTATATGTATATATCTATATCATTAAATATTAAATGAGTGGTTACTCTTAAATGTTATTGTATTCTTACCCCTTCACTATGAGTTGGAATCATAACTATAATTTATTTTATTATGGGTGGATTTCCCATTAGCATGATTAAAAATACAATGATTATATATATATATATATATAATGTTTGTAAATTTAAAAAAAAAGGATTTCTCTAAAGGGATATTGCATATATATGTATAGGTAAAATTTATATAAATAAATATATATTTATATAAATTAATATTGAACAATATTAATGGGGTAATTGTAGGTACACTAATAAACTTTTCCCTTAGACCATTCATAACGTTATTGTATTAAAAAGAAGATAGAGAAAGAAAAAACGTAACACGAGCAAACCCGAAAATTATTAAAATCAAACAAAAGGAGAAGTAAACCTATGTTGCAAGGCAATGAATAATAAACTAAGATAACCAATTAAAGATCAACCACCTACCAATAGAATCCTAAACGAAGCAAAATGAATCCGACTCAAACATAGTGATCGATATCAACATGCACATGTGTGGAATATTCTGTATCAACAATCACTTAGACAACTTAAACAAACGCACCGAGCACATTTGCGCGTGCGAGGGAGGCTTTCAGAGTAGTTAGGAATTTTTTTTTGATAGTTCGTATCATGACCACATGACGCATGTGGACATAACACGCGGGTTAACGTGTTGTGAAAGCATGTGAAATGTGGGCATGACATGTTGATGCCTCAGCATGAAGAAATAAGGTGAAGGATTAGCAACAAAGGTGTAAGTAAAGATAGAGACTGTAAAGGATAAAGGAAGAGTTGTGTAGAAGTGTTTTATGCAAGAGGATTTGATCAGGAAAGAAGACAAGTTATGAATTTTAGCTAAGTATCTATCTGATAGAATCAAACTACAGTGTTCTAGTAATTTGGTCCACATTGGTCCGCTGTTGAAGATAATGCTTTGCGGTTCTGGCATATGATTGTTGATCATTGGTTACATCAACATCCAGAAGTTTGTCTAATTTTGATAATTGGCTTGAGAGTAATAAGTAGCAAAAATTCAGGTTGACAGAACACAGTTGTTTCCAGTACAGAGCAGTTTTCATTAGAGGAGTCTTCAAGCAGTGAAGAATAAAAGGATGAAGAAAGTGTAGGATGAAGAAGCTCCGTAAAGTGTTGCTAAAACTCCTAGGTATGTAAGGATCAATCATTTTAAAGATTAGATTATAGGGGACAAGAACAAAGGGGTACTAACAAGGAAAAGAGCTACAGAAGAATAGGTGAATTACTATTTACTTTCAAAAGTTGAACCTAAAACTGTGAATGAAGCTTGCAATGATAAAAATTGGGTAAAATCTATGGAAGAAGAACTGATGCAGATAGAAAAGAATCAAACTTGGGAATTGGTCCCTAGACCTGCTGATAAGAATGTGATTGGAACTAAATGAGTTTTTAGGAATAAGATGAATGAGAATGGAGAAGTAGTTAGAAACAAAGCAAGGCTAGTATGCAAAGGATATTCTCAGGTTGAAGGGATAGATTTTGAGGAAACCTATGCTCCTGTGGCAAGAATTGAGGCTATTAGAATGTTTTTTGGCATTTGCAGCACTCAAAGATTTCAAAGTATATCAGATGGATGTTAAGTCTACATTCTTGAATGGTGATTTTGAAGAAGAAGTCTACATTGAACAACCAAAAGGATTCAAGTTATCAGACCAAGATGACATGGTGTGTAGATTGAAGAAGGCCTTGTATGGACTAATGCAAGCCCCCAGAGCCTAGTATGCAAGGTTAGATAAGTATTTCTTGCAATTAGGATTTAGTAAAGGCACTACAGACATCAATCTCTATTCCAAAATCAGTGATAATCAAATTTTGATTATTGTAGTCTTTGTTGATGACATTATCTTTGGAGGCAATGAAGGTATGTGTATGAAATTTGCAGGGGAAATGCAAAATGAATTTGAGATGTCTATGTTTGGTGAAAAGAATTTCTTTTTGGGTCTGCAAATTAATCAATTAGATAAAGGAATCTTCATATCCCAGTCTAAGTATGTGAAAGAGTTGTTCAAGAAATTTGGGATGGAGGACTCTAAACTGGTATGTACTCCCATGGTGACTGGCTGTAAGTTGAGAAAAACTATTGAATCACCCAAGACTGATCAGAAAAGATACAGATCCATGATTGGAGGATTACTTTATCTAACTCAAACTAGACCTGATATAATGCATGCAGCGTGTCTTGTGGCAAGATTTTAGGAAGATCCAAGAGAATCACATGTGATGGTAGTCAAGAGAATCTTAAGGTACTTGAAAGGAACATCTGATCATGGCTTATGGTATCCAAAAGATAATGATTTCACTCTTAGTGCTTATACAGATGCAGATTGGACTGGAGATGTTGATGACATAAAAAGTACAAGTGGAGGTGCTTTCTTCTTGGGCAATAGATTGGTTTCATGGTTGAGCAAAAAATAAGATTCAATCTCCTTATCCACTGTAGAAGTAGAGTATATTACAGTAGCTTGTTGTTGTACTCAAGTGTTATGGATGAAGCAGACATTGAAGGACATAAGAGTTGTGTATGAAGATCCAATTGCAATCTTTTGTGACAATACAAGTGCAATAAACATTTCAAAGAATCTAGTGATGCACTCAAGAACAAAGCATATATCTATAAGGTATCACTTTTTGAGAGAAAAGGTCATAGAGAACGAAGTAAATATGGAATATGTGTCCACAAAGGATCAAATTGTAGATATTTTCACTAAGCCTTTGCCTAAGGATATTTTTGAGTATCTCAGAGAAAAGTTAGGGGTTATTACCCCTCCTACTCTGAACTAAGATGCATAGGAATGCATCAATCCAGTGGTGCCTAGAGCCTCATTCATTGATCTGGATTGATGTTTGGAGAGCTACCTCTTAGGGGGAGTAGCTAGATGTTACTGACATAAGTTCCTAATAATAAGCAGTAAGTTTCAGTTTGATTAGAGCAGTAAAGTACAAGTATGTGCCCTTTGCCATTGATGTCAAAGGGGGAGAGAAATCATGTGAAAAAAACTCAGGAGGAGAAAGAATGCAAATGTATAAAGAGAAAGGGGGAGAATCTTGTCTTGATGATCTTTACAGTTTTTCACATCATATGTTGCCATCAATGACAAAGGGGGAGATTGTTGCAAGTATGTGCCTAATCGGTGTTGTCATTGATGTCAACATATCTATGTTGTCATTGGTGTCAAATGTGCTCTTGTTTTGATGCTTGCTTGTAATGAGTTAGATGCTTTGTATTACAAGTGTTGGAGATAATGAGTAAGTGATCCTAATATTGAGTTTCCAAGTGCTTTTGAGAAAATTTGCTCCTTCGGTGGAAATAGTGTGATTGAAGAGTATCTCTGTTTATTTAAGAACAGTCCAGTAGATTGCTCCGCATTTCTTGTAGAATGAATATCTTTGTCTATGGATTGGAATTTAGTTAGAGGCATGGCTGAAGATGATATGTTCCAAGTTTGAGCCTTCGGTAGGAAGATTTGAGTAAGCTATGTTCACCAGAGTGAAAACTTATTTTTCTATGCATTCAGAGGTGACATGGAGAAAGTATTTTGCTTTGCATTCCTCCGCATTGAAGTATTATGGTCTGCAGTTCTAGAGTCAAGTTTTTAATGATGACAAGTGCCTTTAACTCCAATGGTTCATGATTTGGTGGTCCGCAAGCAATCTTTTCTTTATGACAGTGGTTGACAGTTATGATAATGTGCTTCAGTTTGAAGAATCTTCTTGACAAAGTGATTAGAGGTTGTGTGGATGTTTTGAGTGATTACAATGTGCTTATGGATGTCTCCTGATCGTGTTTCTACCTTTGGATTGGTCTACAGAGAGAAATTTGGATCGTGGATGAAGACTGTTCTTAGAAGACTCAATGTTAATACCAGTCTTGGCTGACTTGGTTGTTTTCACTCTTGTGGACATGCTTCGAATATTGTGAAAGCGTGTCGTGACGTGGAAGATTGCATTTGAGTCCTAGCTAAGGATTATCATGATCTGCATACATCTTTACCTTAGCAAATTTAGTTTAGGTCCAGACCCATTTATGTGTATGCTTGTAATGCCGACCTTGGAGATTGTTCCAATGGTTGATGAATGTAATGCCGACCTTGATGTACATTCCAAGGTTGATGAATTATATAAAAACATGTAATGTAGTTGCAAAAAATATATCCTTGTCCAAAAATGTGAAGATAAGTGCGAAGGTGTAAGAAGAGTAGAGCAGAGAAGTTATATTATGCTTCAATGGAACTGAACCCAAGCATGAAGTAGATGCTATTAAATCAGTTCACCAACCCTTGGCAATGAGCTGATCTTGGTAGTGAGCCTCAACAATTGCAGTGAGCATATTGGGCAGTGGGCCCTAAGGTAGTGAGCCTCTATTTTTCGATATTGATATAACATATATATATATTTCTGTGGGCTAACACCCACCGTGGTTTTTCCCTTTTCCACATAAAATCTAGTGTCTCATTTGTTGTAAAGTGTGGAAAAATACATACTAAACATAGTATTCCAAAAAACAATGCTTATTCCAAAAATGGAAAATGAATCATTTATAATTTGCAACATCCATAACTTATAAAATAGCAAGATTCCATTAAAAGGAGTATAAATTTCCATACACTAGAAAGTGTTACAAATCCATTACATACACCAATTTGGTGTTACAAAACATTTATTTCACACACACACACACACACACACACACACACACACACACACACACACACACACACACACACACACACACATATATATATATATATATATGAATGTAAAGTTACATTTACAACTTGGCTATACTAGCCATACAAAAGAATACAATGAAATAAATATCCATATAACATAAGAATCTCTGAACTTGACTGCCATGATCCTCTGATCTTCTGCAAGCTGAGACCAAGAGTGTGGTTAAGGCACTTTTTCCACCCAACCACGAAGTACTAGACTTCCCTGGGTTTCTTCCTAACTCGAAGGAAACACCGACCCTACACAAGGAGCCTAGCAACCTGGAACGAAATAAGTAGGAGGGAATCTCTTGATGCGTGACTGTTGTCTGTATGCATCCTAACCTAGAATGACATAAACTCTTGCAAGCAGGATGTGGCAGAGACATATATAGCATAAATCTAGGCTTTTTCATAATCCATCTATTTCAATGGTACAGTAACTTGGCAAAACAATAAAACAAAAGTGATAGTTTTAGAAAAAGTAAAACTATCGTCTCTGGGAGCCCACATTCGGCATCCTATCCTGAAAGTACATCACTTTACCCAAAATACATGTAATGAATAGTTTTCTAAGATTAGTTATCCATGAACAAGAATGTAGTGTCCCTCATTTTGTCTTTCTGATAGTTGTTAGTATTCCAATTATATCTAGACAATTTTGAGAGATGTGGATGATGGATTACTTATTTATGCTCATCATGGATTATGGACTTACTGATGTAGTTGTGGATATTTAGTTATGATCGTTATGATGACATTGTTGATGTTATAAATAGTATATGATGTGTTTTTGACATGATCAGTTAATGGTTAAATGACTGTGTAGATTAGAGTTATCATGATTTATGTGATTATTTGATGTCATGATACCTGATTGTTAGTTAGACATGTGCATGTTATATGTCATGTTTTCAGTGAAGGGACAATGTAGTACTTCTCATTACGAGCACCCTACTGTGCTATGATTCCCTATCACAGTGTGTTTAATTATATATATATATATGCTTGTATACAACACCTTGATTTGATGCAGGTTGTAGGTACCAAGCATCGACTCCACCTAAATTGGCAGGTCTGAGCATGCCTTTATACCAATGGATTATGTGGAAAGGAGATATCATGAGGTCCCTCGGTTGGTCTATATCTGCTATGTGGATAAGTACTTAGTTGTGGGTGTCGTCTGTCAATCAGTCGAAGCTTGTCAATGGGACCCGGTCATTATTGAGTATGTTGTTATCTGTATTTGTTGGGTATGTGGTCTAGAGTTGATTATTGTAGTCCTATGGTACATTTGATATAAATTAGTTATCTTTGGGTAATGTAGAGTCAATATTCATTTATTTTGGTTAAATAAATAAGGTGGTTTAAGGAGAACATTAAATAATTGTTTAAGTAGGAAATTAAATTTATAATTTTAATAATTAACAATAATAATAATAATAATATTTATAATAATCAAGTTTTAATTATTTAAATTAAATAAATTAATTTGTTGTTGTAGTCATCATTATTTATAATTTAAATTTTGTAGTGGGTTGCCGTGAAAATGTCAGATTTGGGGAATCTACAGAAGAGGAGGAATTAATGAAATTTTAATTTTGGAGTGAGTGGGTTCCCATTTCGGTATTTTGGTGTAGTGGGAATTTATTGGTGAGACTATTTTTGGTGAGGATGTTGGCAAGAGACACTATATGGATTCATGAATGTTGTCATTGATGGCAACAAAGGTTAGCCCACACATCCGCAGGACATAATGAGTCTTTACCGGAAGACAGATTGCAAAGTGTTGAGGTCTGATAAGCAGGAATAGAGGAGTCAGCGAGGTTCGACAGACAGGTCTGGATCTCTCAGAGGAAGTATCTTGGTGAAGTGCAGATTTGGGGAAGTCAAGAGGACTACCTTGAGTGATAGATTCCAAGGATTTAGCCTCCGGTGATAGATGAGGAAAAAGATATGATCACTTGAGTATTGGGTTCCTGATTGGTAGTGTGACAGAGGAAGAACTGACCGTCAGAACATCAGACATTATTCTGGATGTGTTACTGATGATGGAAGAGGTTCTTAAGGCATAAGTTTTGTTTGACTGACATGATTGATGACTTCTACAAGTATACTCTTGATCCACATTACTTGATGTGGAAGGATTCAGCCGACAGATCAGAGTTTTTGAAAAGATTGACTATTCCAGATGCCAACTTGAAAGGTGATGAAATCACTTGTGCGGATATATATACAAGATGGATTTAGTTTTGAGAAGTGTTGTTGTTAATGGTGTGTGAATAAAAGTAGAAGAGCAGAGCAGAAGCAATAAGAAAGGTCTGGTATGTGAAAGGAAAGCAGCATAAAAGAAGAGGAAAGATGAAGTGCAGCAGATCAGTGTACTGAGCCTAATCAAAACTGAACTCTAGCATATGTAGATGCTTCCAATCAGTTCAAGTATTGTATAATACTCTTTTTGTAGACAGTGTGTCTCTTGTAGGCAGTGTGCCTCTTGTGAGCAATGTGCTCGGGAAGTGAGCCCTAATTGGCAAGTGCCATTTTGTTTTTCCTTATTCTTCTAACAAAGAATAATTCTTGGGTTAATCACCCCATAGTTTTCTCCCTTAACAGAGTTTCCACATCAAAAATATTGTGTCATGTGTATTTCCATTTCATGGTTATGTTTTCTTATTGAATTAATGTTGCATTAATTATTAAGAAAGTTCAGAAAGCAGAAATAATTAGGATAACTGATTCACCCCCCCTCTCAGTTATCAACAATTGGTATCAGAACCAAGTTCCTCCTAACAGAGTCTAACAGCTTGAGGAAGATCTGGGAATTTAAATGGATGCATATGGTTTAAGGGAGCAACTCAAGACTACCCTTGATGATCTTGAACAGTCAAACGCTGAAGTCAATGAATTAAAGGAAAGACTCAAATAGGCTGATGAATTTATGAGAGAACTAAAAGACAAATTAAGTCTCTCTATGAAAAAGAGAAAGGAGCTGCTTCAGCAATTGGCAAGACAAGGTGAAACAAATGATGCAAATGAAGAGCTGAAGGAGAAAACCAATTTATGTGAAAAGCTATCAAAAGAGATCATTATGGTAAGACATGAAATGGAATCAGGAGTTATGAAGTTTACCCAAGAAGTTGAAGAGAAAAGAAAAACTGAAGATAATCTAAGACAATCTCTCAAAGAGAAATCAGAAGATTGCCACAAGATGGATAGAATTATCAGACATCTTGAATTTGATCTTGAAGATGCTAAAGATAGTGAAGAAAAACATGAGGATCAAATTGTCTCTCTCAAAAGGGATCTTCAAACAGTAAATGAATATAAAGAGAAATTCAAGATAAGTTCTGCTCAACTTGAAGTTCTTCTTGGAAGTCAAAAGAGGGCAGATGACAAGTGTGGTTTGGGATATAAGAAAGGAGAAAGCTCCGGATCTGGTCAGAGGAATTTTGGATCAGAAAATCCAAGGAATAGGCCTAGAAGACCTTTGGTAAGATAGCCTAATGCTCAAAGATATCCAGCCTTCAATGGATACTGCCACAACTGCAATACCTTTGGTCATAAAGCTAATCAGTGTAGAAAGAGAATGAATCAGACTAATTCATCCTTCTTCGGACAGTGTTTTAACTGCAAAAGGTATGGTCACAAATCTCATGAATGCAAAAATATGCAAATGAACAAATCATTTAATGGTAGATGCTTTACATGCAATAGAATAGGTCATGTGGCTAATCAATGCAGATCAAAAGGATATCAATCAAATATGCAAAGAAATGTTGTTTGCCAAATCTACAATAGATCTGGTCATATTGCAAAATTTTGTAGAAGCAAGAATCAAGACAAAAGAGGTCCGGTATATCATAATCTGAATCAAGATAAGGGTAAACAAAAAGTGAATGCGGATGAAGTTAAAAGTGAGATGAACAAGATTTGGGTGAAGAAAAATACTAAGAATGTAGAGGTTGGATCTGCACCAGACTCTGGTGCTGATATTCCTTCTAAAAATTAAAAAGTGAGCTCTGGCTCAAGGGGAGACACAAAGAAAACCTTGTTCCCCCAGCCAGTCAATTGGTGCCAGAACTGGCACAAGGAGAGTTGCAGATTAAAGGGCTCATAAGAGAAACATCTAAGTAAACTATGGCTAAGATTTGGAAGATCCACAAGAAAATTTGAAAAGTTTAATTCCTTCAGAATTGGTCCAGTTAAACAAGTCTTCTGGTAAAATAGGTTTCTCACAAGATTGGCCCAGTATGGATCCAAATTGAAACAACTTGATCTGCGGATACATGAGATGATCAGAAGAAGAAGTGGACATTATGATTCATCACTAACATCGATCACAAAGGCATCATAATGATCCGGATGAGTTTCTTCCTCATTGAACAAGAAAAACAAGGCAAACCGAAATGAATTAGGTTGCGCATTTATTGCAGGGTGAAAATTAGGGCTTCTTGGAATAAAATTTGTTCATTTGTTTGTCATTTACACATTTGCACTCAGGAAGAGAAGGAAAAGGAGCTCTGCAACTACTTCCCTCAAAGATCAAGATGATTCTTCATACAGCTCAATCCAGATTTCATCGTGTGTGCCCTAATCAGCATAAAAGGTACTCTTCGTTCTTGATATCTTTCAGTAAAATTCCTTGATGATGGCTACTCCGAATATAGAAAAGATTTTTGATAGACCTCACCCCATTTTTAAGAAGCATCCATACAAATCCTTGGAGGTAGATCCCCTAGGAGCCTTCTCTAGTGTTCCGCACGGTGTTTTGCACACCGAAGATATTAGGGTTTACATACACGTAAATGTTGAAGAGTTTGGGGAATTCAAACTAAGAGATATCTATCACAAACAACTGTTAGATGATTCATTTGAGCTCAAACCCCAATACAAGGGCCTCCGGAATAAACACTTTGCACAATACATACATTTCCCCTGTTTTACTGAGGATGAATGGGTCAGGTATATTTTGAGCAGGATACATGACAACTTCATGTGGTTAAATAGACCATTCAAAATCACAAAAGATGCCATCAGGGTAGTTACCAGATTACACTCATCCGGTGGGATTCCTATTCTTAAATCTGTGAGGAATCAAACTGTGAGTGAGGCTACTGGATCCAAGTTTGACAAAAGAGCAATGACAGTAGATGACATCTCTGATCCGGATGTCAAGTTTGCCTCCATGATCATTGGATATAAAATATATCATTCTAGCAGGGAAAATTCTGTACCTGGAACTGCCATCTACACCGCTTATGAAATGCTAAGAAAGGATGCAGACTATGATCTTTGTCAGCTTCCCTTAAACCAACTCTTGGAGAGTCTACAGAAAATTAAAAAAGATAAAAAGAATTCATTCAAGTATGGTGGTTTAATATTGTGCTTATTCTTCTACTTTATGATTGAGCTTCCGGGATCTAGTGGCTGGGTGTGGGAGAATGATAGACCAGTAGCTATCCAAATCAGAGATTATTTGCATGGACTCGGTGATGACAAAGCACAAAATACAGCTCTGTGGGGATATTTCAAGAACTTTCAGAACATGATGCAAGCAAGAGAAAGAATTCCCCAGTCTCTTGTTGAGAAATACAAAGACACAGTCTGTTTTATGGTAGAGACTGATCAATGCCTAATGGAGGCAATAGAGCCAAGGACAGTCTGGATCATGCCTATGGGGTATGAAGTCGATGAAGAAATTGTGAAGCTGCATGTTCAACACATGCTAAGTCAGCCAAAGGATCCAAAGGCAGAAAGGTTTCAAACCTTTGAAGAACTGAGTATAAAAGTTCATGTGGAACTCAGACAACCGGAAATGAAGAGGAAAGTAAGAAAAGAAGTTGAAGAAATTGCAAAAGGCTTAGGCATCTAAGAAAAGAAGTTGAAGAAATTGCAAAAGGCTTAGTCATCTCAAAGGAGGCACTTGATGCCAACAACGAAAAGAGGCAAAAGGCTGAGGAAGAGAAGAAAGAGGCAGGAAGGGAAAGTGCTCCGGTAGAAACCTCAACCCGAACCAGATCATCAAAGAGATCTGCACCTGCCACAGCCAAAAGCTCAAGAACATCAAAACTGGAAGTCTAGGCATTCGACATAGGAGAGAAAAGATCAAAGATAAAAGCCACAAGGGCTTATGCCAGTCAAAGAGATGAAGAGGAAACCGAATCAGATGAGGGGATAAAGGAAATAAAGAAGCAGAAGAAGAAAGGATCTGATAAACCTTCCACAGGTCAAGACAAGGAAGAAATGGCAGAGGAATTTGTTGAAAAGCCCACCCTATCTTTAGAAAGTGTAATCAAATCAGTCACAGTGGATGGAAACCTTCAACCAATGGCTGAATTCTATGATGATTACAATGAGGCTGACCAAAAGATCTTGTAAAAAGCTACAGTCAAGTATCTGAACATATACAATAAGGCTTTCATTGAAATTATATCTCTTATTCCTAAGAGCCTAGAAAAGGAGTTAGAAATGAAAAAGACCAATGCCATGGCAAAAGACCTAGAAATCTGAGAACAGATAGCTATTCAGCTATATCCTTCAATCGATCCCAAAATAATGAATATGGTATTCAAAGATTGCAAGGATGAGTTCAAGAGCAAAGCAAGGATGAATCAACTTATGCTTGGTGAGACCGACAAGGTAGCCAAGGACACAGAAGAGATTCTTCATAAAGCCTTCAAAAGATTTAATCTTCTTGTTATAGAGGACTTGGGTACTGACCCCTTGAGCACAAGTGTTGCAGGAGAATCTTCTGAGAAAATGACAGAAGAAGCTACGGATACCGGTGTAGAAACAGTTATGGATTTGGAATCCTCTACTCCAGAAGAGGTGGCTCATGAACAAACAAATATCCCTCCTTCGGTTTCCCCTATAGCTTCCAGATCTAAAGGAGAAGATAGAATACATGAGAAGAAGTAGGAGTGAAGGAAAAAGAAGTTGACAGTACCAAGGTTGCAGAGGGAGAGAAGACCTCAACAGAAAAGACCACAACTGCTAGTGGTGAGAATATAGAAGGAGAGAAAGCTCAAAAGGATAGCTCTAAGAATGCAGAAGAGAAGAAACATCTGTCTTCAACAAGAGACACTACAAAAACTGTCCAAGAATTCCTGAACAAAGAATCAATGGAGATTGATGAACCGGAGCTTCTACAAGGACCATTTAATTTTGATTCACTTTCTCCAGTACAGACAATGAAGATAGCCTCATTCGCTAATGCAAAGGCTAAAGAAAAACTCCTAAAGTCTCACATGGAAGACTGTGAGTTGATAGAAGCTACTTCTGGAGTGCTAGAAAAGATTATGCCATCGTTTCAGAAGGATCCCACAGCCTCCTCATCCAGTAATCTCAAAACTCTAGTCAATAGTGTTAGCACACATTTTGATTCTCTAGAGAAGTCAGTTGAAGAAAAGGTCCGAAAGGAGTTTTTGGATAAGAGATTCTCATAGGTACAAGGGTTGATCATTAATGATAGGAGAAATATGAATATTGGGATAAAGAGCTTAGAAAATGCTCTTAAAGATGGTGGAGAAGTATACAAATTTTGTATTTCCTAGTCCAAAGCAACAGTGGAGATTGAGAAGAAAATAAAAGAGCAAGAGGATAAACCACTAAGTTTGTCTCAAATTTTTGATCCTCTCTCTTCCTCTATAGTAAATCAAGAGTGTCAGACTATTGTAATCACAAATGCAATAAAGAACTTTGAGAAGGAAAATAACATAATTAG
Source organism: Cunninghamia lanceolata (assembly GCA_027924645.1). NCBI lineage: Eukaryota > Viridiplantae > Streptophyta > Pinopsida > Cupressales > Cupressaceae > Cunninghamia > Cunninghamia lanceolata. Next base: position 1,804,942 of record BSBN01000558.1, on the reverse strand, counting down.
CTGGATGGGTGAACTCAGAAGAATCATTATCCCTAAGTTAGAGGCCATGCATGAGGCCATAAGTGATGCTCAGACTACCGCCTGAACCAATGATCCGACAGATATTAAGAGGGCAGAAGCTTTTGCATTTTTGTTGAGTGGTCACATCTCAATTTTGGATAGAATGAAGCAAAGTTGTGCTACAGAACTCGTCCAATTCAAGACATCTTTTGCAAACATTCTTCAGTTTATGTGAGTATATACTTATATGGCTAAGTATAGTTAAATTTTTGAAAATTTTGGTATGCGGACCCTACCTTTTTCCATTGATGTCAAAGGGGGAGTGAGGAGCAGTGAGAAATGAGGAATCCAACTAAGGGGGGGCTCCAGAACATGTATATAAAAATAGAGCATCAACCAAGGGGGAGCATAGTGTATACACTTAGTTATTTTTCACTAAGTGTTGCCATTAATGCCAAAGGCAGAGATTGTTGGCAAGAGACACTATATGGATTCATGAATGTTTTCATTGATGGCAACAAAGGTTAGCCCACACATCCGTAGGACATAATGAGTCTTTATCAGAAGACAGATTGCAAAGTGTTGAGGTCCGGTAAGCAGGAACAAAGGAGTCAGCGAGGTCCGACAGATAGGTCCAGATCTCTCAGAGGAAGTATCTTGGTGAAGTATGGATTTGGGGAAGTCAAGAGGACTACCTTGAGTGATAGATTCCAAGGATTTAGCCTCCAGTGATAGATGAGGAAAAAGATATGATCACTTGAGTATCAGGTTCCTGATTGGCAGTGTGACAGAGGAAGAACTGACTGGCAGAACATCAGACATTATTCCGGATGTGTTACTGATGATGGAAGAGGTTCTTAAGGCATAAGTTTTGTTTGGCTGACATGATTGATGACTTCTACAAGTATATTCTTGATCCGCATTACTTGATGTGGAAGGATTCAGCCGATAGATGAGAGTTTTTGAAAAGATTGACTATTCCAGATGCCAACTTGAAAGGTGATGAAATCACTTGTGTGGATATATATACAAGATGGATTTAGTTGTGAGAAGTGTTGTTGTTGTTAATGGTGTGCGAATAAAAGTAGAAGAGCAGAGCAGAAGCAATAAGAAAGGTCCAGTATGTGAAAGGAAAGCAGCATAAAAGAAGAGGAAAGATGAAGTGTGACAGATTAGTGTACTGGGCCTAACCAGAACTAAACTCTAGCATGTGTAGATGCTTCCAATCAGTTCAAGTATTGTATAACACTCTTTTTGTGGATAGTGTGTCTCTTGTAGGCAGTGTGCCTCTTGTGAGCAGTGTGCTCGGGCAGTGAGCCCTAATTGGCAAGTGCCATTTTGTTTTTCCTTATTCTTCTAACAGAGAATAATTCTTGGGTTAATCACCCCATGGTTTTCTCCCTTAATAGGGTTTCCACTTCAAAAATATTGTGTCATGTGTATTTTCATTTCATGGTTATGTTTGCTTATTGAATTAATGCTGCATTAATTATTAAGAAAGTTCAGAAAGCAGAAATAATTAGGATAACTGATTCACCCCCCCTCTCAGTTATCAACAGAGGAATGGTTATTTGAAGGGGATGGGAAGATTTTGGAAGGGGATAAGGAAAGATTGGGGAAACGTTGCAGAAGAAAATGGGGAAGAAAGAGAGAACCAACTAGAAGAGGATTCAACAATTCAAAGTTATTCCAGGTATGTTTAAGCCTATATCCATATGTACGAATTCTTTTCTATCTCTCTGAATCGTTGATTACCTGAATTTCCAAATTTTGTTGCTTGATATTTGAATATCTCTTCATCAAATAGATTTCTCCATGAACACAAGTCCCTGTCGACATATGAATTCTATTAAAACCATCATGGATTTGTTTTTCTCTGTATCTCTGCCCTACAATTGTGTTCCTGTAAAAACATTATTGTTGTCATTCCTTGAATCGTAGACCAGCTTGATTTTATAATCTCTTCCTCCTTGAATCTTTTATCCTTCAACCTTCTTAATCCAGAAAATCTTATTCAAGATTTCTATAGGTTCTTTCTCTAGTCAGCGTTTAATTGGAATGCCTCTGGCAAACCCTTACTGTGGGCAAATGGTTAAACCACTATGAATCCTCTTATACTTTTACAGAGAAGCATTATTTCTTCTTCCTGATGTGAACCTCAGTAAGATATTTATCCATGAACCGCCTTGCTGAGCACTTTAGCTTTTTCTTGACAAGTGATTGGGTACCTAGTTCTACCAGTAACGCTTCCTAAGTAAGCTTAGATTCTATACCATTTTATCCTCTTTCTAATAATTTTGTTTTCACTATCTCTTCCATTATGTCTACTTCAAATCATTGCCTTATGGCTTCACCTTGCCTATGGCGAACCCCACGTTTCAATCGATTTCTTATTCTAGGCGATGATATTCAGTCGGGCGCTCATTTTGAGCTAATCTTAGGTGCACTCTTTCCTAATAATGACATCTTTATCCTAGGGCATATTGCCAAGCAGTCTGTATGATTTATATGGTGTACTTCATGCAAGTTTAACAAATTTTATTTTTTGCTAAAGCTTACACTTATCCATTGATTTACTCTGTTTCCTGCAACATTTCAATCGACCTTTCTACCCTGGCAGCATTAAATATGCCCATCTATAATAGAAGATCAAAATCTTTCATAGCTGATGGCAGCCAACCAGCGAATCCTCTGACCTAATCTCTCCTCTGAATTGAATCCACAAGATCATTGTGAAATGAAATCTTCCATGTAGAAAATTTTAGTGTCTAAATCATCCACATGATTCACTCTCTTCAACATCTGGCTGAGCTCTCTCTAGAGGTTTATCATATGCTTCTTATTTCACATTCCACTAAATTAATTAGTTCGATCAGGAAATTAACAAATTTCTATTCTCACAGCAAAACTGACGTCTCTATTTATTTCATCAACCTCTAATTATCGCACCCATTGTGGTCACTCAGATATGATTTTGTAGCAATACATAATTATGTCGTATGCCATTCCACTAGCCATCTCAGCTCCAACTGGACTGTATCATTCTTAGCATTTATATCTTCTTGAAATTAGAAATCTAACACTCATAGCTAAGGGGATTCGGCTATGTCTGTGAAATCCATAATGTGGCTTCCTTAAATAAAATCAATCTCTTTTATTTCTCAATCTCTCTAATTATTTCATTCAACTCATCCTTGAGATCTACTTGTTATTAAATGCAAGACGTCACCACTTTATAGTAATTGTTGTTTTGAAGAGACTCTTAAACTGGAGATCAAATGGGCAATTTTCTTATTTCTGTAGGATGTATCTATTTCAAGGATCGTTTTCTAATCTATCTGGACGTTAGTGAATTCTACCTTTTAGGGTGATTTCTTATCAATCATTTCAGTTAAGTTTATCATAGCTTATTAATATATATATGTAGGTATCTCTCTATAATAAATGACCCTTGATATTTCTTTATAGCGTATATAGCCAATTCTTGTATTTCGACCCTCTATCAAGTTTAATGTCTATCGAATGTCACATAGTTGCATTATAAATTGATATAAGTTATAGTATGAAAGGATTAGCAAATCGATGGAGAAATTATTAGTTAAGTTAATTAAATATTAAATCATGATAATAACATTGAGTAACTTTGTTATATTTAGTTAGAATGTGGTTAAGGGTAATTGATATCTCTCTCTTTGAATATTAATTAGATAATTAGTTGTTATTGTCATAGTTTAACATCATTGTTATTTATTTACATTATTAGGTCATTTAAATCTAGTATATTGATAGTGTGTAATCTTGGACATTGATTAAATTAGTTGTATTATTATTAATTTTACTCATTTATAGTTTTAAAAGATGGGAAGATCCATAGAAATTGTTAGACAAGCAAAATAAATGTTAAACTTTATATTATAATCCGATAGGCCTAGTAGGAAGATGTTGTGAAATATACTTGTATCATGAAATGTTGACAATGTAGTTTCGTGATTTATTTGGATTACTTGTGATTTATGCCTTATTATCACGTGTAGTGTGGACAATTTTCTTATGGGTAACTGGAATTGAGATAGGACATGGCCATTTGTTAAAAGATCTAGAGGCTAGCTTACTTTTGAACCCAATGTAATATTGTGGTATGGATAAATTTATAATATCTTCTCTTGGTATGAGGTCTTGTTGAATTTTGAAATTGAGTTTGTGTTTATAACTGTATGCAAGAGGGAGACACATTGCAATGTCAGTGTATGCATGGGTGATTTCTGTCAGGTGGTAGGGTTACTAGTTATAGGTAGGAGGGTGGCTTCCATAGCGGGGCCGGTGCCCAAAGTGGCTGCCTGGATAACCCTATGGAACTTGTAATCAAGTGAAAACCTAATAATTAACCTAGGGGGAGTTTGGGTAGTTAATTCATTCAACAAGATAAATGGAATGCCTCACCCATGCCTATAGCACTCTCTCAGGCTAAGGATGGGATGAGAAGGCCCAGTTGGCATAATCGACCTCCTTGTCTTCACAAAAGGACAGTCGATTCCGCATGAGTCACCCTATGGGGTCAGTGCCTAGAGAGGGGCTGCCAGGATAACCATAGATGGGGGCTGGTGTCTAGTGAGAGACAACTAGGATAACCCATGCTAGGACCATGCGATGACACTCTACTTGTTGCATCATAGTTATCCCTCCTTTGTTCATGCTTGTTAATCTTTTTGCCTCTGGATGCATTGTTGAGTCATTTGAGTTAGCTGAGTTTGATTGATTGGTTATTATATGTACATCTTTGCCATCTTGACTGTTGTCTTTGTGGGACCTCATCATTATCTCTTAGCTCGGGGGGTGGACCTCAGGGTTCCACATGGTTGGGTGGAAGAGCTTAATCCATTGGTTCCTTGGCATCTTGGTTCGTGTTTTGTATCTATCAGTTCCAGTTCTGTATCTGAAGATATGCCTTGTACCGGTTGGACCCAGATTTATGTATCTATGTTCTTCATGATGTAAATTGATGTAAACTGATAAGGAGGCCACGTATTTATGTAATCATGTAACATGATCTCCTTTGTACTTGTAAACATTATTAAAAGTGTTGTAAAGTTTCCTTAATGTAACAAATCTTGCTAGTGGACACTTATGATGAATTATGTTGTTATGGATTTATGTTTGAATTTCTTAATGCAGTTATGTTCCCTAGAGATGTTAGTTGGTTAAATGGTTAAACTAATGTTAGTTATTATCTTATCTGGTCATTAGTATTTTTACTTGTTTTTTAAAAAAAAAATTCTACATTTTATTGCATAATTTATCCTAACTCTCTAGGGTTGCATGGTGGGGCTTTACAAAGAATATCCATTCCATGAAACAATTATAGTTTTCATCATCCAATTCATTCATCTAGTTTGTTTGTTGTCTAAGTTTACAATTTTCCAGAGGTTTATATCAAATTGCATGACAAGACATTTTCTAGATAAGATGGGTAATTTCAGTTTCGTAATCAAAATGAATCTATCAGTTTACTATAGAGCATTTCTTTCACAATTCAATGGTTTTGATATAATGCTAGTTTTGACAAAAATAAGTCTTAATACAACATTTATCTTCATTCAAGAGACTCTTAAACAATAAGTTTATATAATAGATATATTATACCCTTTACAACTGTATAAAATAAAATAAAATATAAACATCTTTTGTCACCTTTCAATCTAAATACAGATATAAAATACACACACACATATGTATATATAAAGAAGTATATATACATATTCAATTACATCAAATAAAATCTAATAGCTTTATCTTCATATATAGAGAAAACCAAATCATTATAGTGTTGTTACAACATTTCATACAAATTACAGTGAAGGCATAATGATATATATATATATATATATAAAAGAAAATCGATAAAAATAGGGTAGCACCTAGATTTGGATAAAATTTCATTGCACAGTAATTAAATCCAAGCGAATATGTTAAACATCAGAGAGTTCATATAAATCGCATAACATATGATTACACACACATAATCATTATAACTGAAAAGACTGTCGGTGTCAAGCACAATGATACACCGGAATATACATTAGATTGCATAAAGTTTTCAGACCTGCGAATTGTAATTCGCGTAAGTGTAAAGTCAATGAAATTACATCTTTAAAACAGTGGTCGATGGCCCTAATGTTCTAGCAGCAACGCTACTTGGAAAAGGTGCTATGAATATTTATATTAAGCACAAGTTTTAAGCTAAAAATTTAGTAAGCAATAATCCTGGGGCTGACATCCCCATATGGGGTTGAAGTCCCTTTTGGGGACTGCGGCACCATATGGTGGTGTCATAGCCACATAATTTCCTTCTACATTATGATACAACCCTAACGCAGTAAAACCCCCCTTTACTCTTTAGTTTAATTTGAAATATTATTAGATCCAAACTGTAATGGATGTATAATTCAAATGCAATACTGCGCTTTAATATTTATATATATTTATACAGTGCGAATTCCATATATATATAATCACATACATAGTAATATACTCAGTAACATGATTTCATACATATAATATTCACAATGTTTTAATATAAATTTAAAAAATATAGAAAAACATATCTTTTCATAAAGAAAATCAGAGGTTTGTCCACACAAACTTAATTACACACAATTTGAGAATATAGATTTGCATAAAAACCTAGAGTTTCACTCTCCAATCAATCGAATGCTTCATACCTTTTGTTTCTCAAAAGTTTCCTTTGTTCCAGATCTTCAACCTTTCACCCAAAGCCCTCTTTTCTAGTATCAATAAATCTTGTATTTTTGTTTTCAAATTTAGAGACGAGAAAGAAAGTTGTGAATGAATTTTCTATGTTGAGAAAATAATTTTTATTCCTCTTTTATTATTTTCCTCCCCAATCTTGCTTTGCTTTCTTTTGAGCTTTATTTCCTAAATAAAGTTTTCTTTTTTAATTTTTCTATTGTTGTATTGTTTTATTGTTTTCTTTCCTTTTTGTTTTGCTTCTAGAATCTTGTTTTATTTTCTAATTTTAATTCTCTAATTTATCACAAATAATATTAAATAAAAAACATGATTATCTCAACTTTCTATAAAACAAATAATAATAATATATTCATTCTTCAAATAAAAATCAAATAAATAATTAAACCATTTAATCTATTTTTCTATGAACATATAATATCATATAACAATTAATTAAATAATCTAATTGTAACACAATAATAAAATCAATCAAATGCAATTATAATGCATCTACATGACTCTAAGTGATATGTGTGAGAGAAATCCCTCCATCTTAACCCTGTCAGGCTGCTAACCTCCTTTACCTTAACCACACCCTTGTCTTTGACAACCTGTAACTCATGATAAACTCAAATTTGTCATTAATAGGTTAGTAACCCAATAGCTAAAGCATAGCCGAAGCATCAAAATTAATAACATGAAAATAATATTCATTTCATTTCATCTTTCCCATATCAAAATAATCATTCATCTTTTAAAATAACAAATCATTTATCTAACCGCACATAATTGTTCATAAAATATTTCCACATAAAGTAATTCCAGAAAGTATCAAAGACTGAGACGTGACATCCTTCCCCACTTGGAAGAGACATCATCTTGATGTCTTATTACAAAATATCTACATAAAGAGTCTTAGACATCAAATATCAGTGATAAAATAAATTTCATCATATGCATAAATAAAAATGAACTAAAATCTCAAATCAGGAAATAATCTATCAATATCTTCTGCATTTTCCTAGGTGGCACTGTCCATCGAATACTAGTCCCACTGGACCCTATACTACATGACATTGTGGTTCCACAACTTAACATTGTGCCTCTCCAAAATATTGGTGGGCTCCACTAGCACCACCCCTGGATCCTGAACCTACAATGCATGCCAGTCAAGAATATGAGATGCATCCGGATGGTATGGCTTAAGTACAGAAACATGGAAGACATTATGTATCTGGGAAAGAGCCGATGGTAGAGAAAGCATGTAAGCAACTAGATTAATAACCTCCAAGACATCAAATGGCCCAACATATCTAGGGGCCCACTGAGAACTGTCTAAAGGTTATGTTCCTATCTGCAAATCTCTTCTGACAATCTGAAGCTTGCTTCAACTTTTCCTTAATTAGCTTCATCTGATCTTCCATCTCCCTCAACATCTCTAGCCCAACAACAATCATGTCTTCTACTCTATCCCAGCTGATAGGTGTACGACATTTGTGGCCATACAAAGCGTCAAAAGGTGTCATACCTAGAGATGCGTGAAAAGAGTTATTATAAGGTACTCCTCCCACTTATGTTGCTGATCCATACAATACATTCTAAGGAGATCCTCTACTACCTGGTTCACCCTCTCTGTCTAACCATCAGTCTGAGGATGATATGCTGAACTAAAGTTTAGTTTTGTCCCCAAAGAAGCAAACAGAGTGGTCCAAAATCTAGAGGTCATTCGAGTATCATGATTAGAGATGATCGTTTCAAGCACTCCGTGCAACTAGAAAATCTCTTGCACAAACTTCTTTGCTAAAACCAAAGAACCATCCTTAAGATTCCCAGGAATGAAGTGAGCTACTTTTGTCAATTTATCAACCACAACCAAGATGACATCATGTCGAGTCTTCATCATGGCAACCCCTAAATGAAATCTATAGTGATTACCTATCATTTATATTCCAGCACCCTATGTGGGTAAAGAAGTCTCACCGGATGTACATGCTTAACCTTAACTTGCTGGCATTCTAAAGATCAGGCTACAAAAGCTATAACATCCCTCCTAAGTCCAAGCTAGAAATACAATGGTTTGAGTCCTTCTATCATCTTTATTACACCGGGGTGCCCTGAATAAGGTGCATTTGAAATTATTCTAGCACAAGTTCTCTCAATCCTGCTGCATTTGGAACATACATACATCCTTGATATCTCAAGAGTCCATCGGACTCAAACATGTATCCATCATATCTGTGATATGAAGGATCCTTCCCTAGGGGTTGTTTCACCCTATCATAAAACTCATCACCAGGTAAAGCCTGCATCACCCACTGTCTAAAAGTTGACCTTACAATTGTTGGAGTCTAGGACAACACTGAGAGGGGGGTGAATCAGTGTTGTGTAAACTTTTACAAATTTTTGCACCTTTTAATTTACAAGACATACAGAGATGAGGACATCAATAATTTGTTAAACACATATGTACAAGTATGAATTAACACAAGACATGAGACCAAGACACAAAATATTATACGAGAGGAAAACCCTCCTGGGGTAGAAAAAACTTTCAAAATTGCCTTACTAGCTTATTCAAAACCTCACTAGTTAAAAATAGGTCTCACTGACCAAAGAAGCTTCACTAGGTTTACACAATGCCTCACTAGCATACACTGTGCCTCACTAGCTGATACAAGTGTGCATAAGAAACAAATCAGTTCAGGGGGTTACCCTATTTCACTCCATCACAAAACCTTATATCTCCCTTTTGATCTCACACAACAAATTCACTACACAATGTCACATTCAATTACACATCACAACTTATCAGTCTCTGCAAATTATAAATGATTTGAAGAACCAATCACTGTCAAATTACACTTCTCTTTCCTTGTTTTGAACAATCTTGAACCTCTTCAATGTCAATGTCTTCATTAACTGAAATTTCAATGCCTTCATGCCTAGAAATCATCCATATTTGCAAAAGACCTTCTGGTTCTTATTATAAATAGTCAACCTTTAAAAAAAACTTTCAATCATCTCTTTGAATCATCTTCAATCATCTCTACAACATATCAAAACCTGCAACATATAACCTCTACAATCACCATCTCTACAATTATAACCTTTGCAATTATACTCTCTGCAATGTTTTCTTCTCCTCTACAATCTTTCTTTTGCATTAGCCTTCAACTCTATTTTAAACTTCAAACACAAAGAAATATGTCATCTTCTTCAAAACATATATCTGCATACTGATAATGTTCTCTTTAGCTTGAAGAACAATCAAATTTTAGAGCAACCTTACACAAAACTCATAAGAAAAATCTTTGGCCTTTCATCACTTATTATCTTTGCTTTCAAAACAGTTTCAAGCACTCAAAACCATGTTTTTATGGCAACATTATTCACAGAAATAATAAGATTCGATGAATATGGGTCTTAATAAGGCATAAACTCAACTCTTACTCAAAAAAGATCTCTGACATCATGTTTCCAAAAACTCTTCTCATTGAACTTAGCAGAAAACCTAAAAAGCAAGCTTTTTAGCCTTTTAAGAGCAGAAAGCTCGTCAAATTTTATGATGTAGCCCGACCGTTGGGCTTCAAAAGAAAATTAAAAGCTATCCTCATGTTTTCCTTTCGTGCCACTTCTCTTTTTAATCTTAACCATTAGATTTTAATTGTCACTCAAAACACTTTTAAAACCTGTAATAATCGGTAACACTAGGTGGTCGGGGCCGGTGGAAACATGTTTAAAGACACTTAAGCAGGTCAACTTAAGTGATTTTACCCATTACCTTAGGTCAAATGAAAAATATAACAAAAAGATAATAACTAGTATGATGGGCATATTAGGGCTTAATATGATATGACTTAGGGTTTTTAGCAGTAGCTTTCTTTAGGTAGGTCTTCAAAATAACTGCCAACTCTCATCAATGTAGATATTGACCTGTAGAGCATAATTGAGATATCTAATCAACAAGCTTTTGCAAATTTTTAACAACTTTGAACACTTTGCATATATGTCAATGAAAGTTGTAAAATCTTAACCAATATGCCTTTTCATTAAGCTTTGAAGAATGCCAATGTAGATTCACTTTGAGGATAGTATATTCTACACCATAGAGATGATCTGAAGACTTCAAGCTTGTGACTTCATCTTGCCAAGTCTTGTATCAACCTTTTGGCATTAATGAAGAATCATCTAAACAAACTCCTGAAAAAGAACCACTATGCCAATCCAAATGTTGTGGACAGAAATGTTGTCACCAAACTTTACCAATATATCTCAACCTGTCACTGATCACTGACCAACTATCCATTTCCTTAAATGCATGTTGATCTCAATGCAAGTTACTCAACAACCCCTATGACTATTCTTTCATGCTTTGTCATTCTCTATCTTGCATTCTGTTTCTAGTGATATGCAGAGAACATTAGGGACCTTTTCTTATGCTTCAACACTGACTGAATGACTTTGCCTTTGGTTGTCCACCAACACTGGCTATCATGTAAACTTGAGAGTAACCTGAATTATGAAGTGAACAAAGACATTCTGTCCCAATTATATAATGAACACATTGCATATCTTACCATGAAAAATACCAACAACCTTAAAGATAATGAAAAGATCCATTACACAAATGACATCATGGAGCATGAACCATTATACCCATGATCAACATGAACATCATCCTAATCAAATATATCAACCACTGCATGAAGATATCAACAAGATAAACAAACTTAAAGCCTCCATAAGATGATCTTGATCTTGATGTCCTGCAAGAAGCAACACTTGTGAGAGCATGGAATACTTATGAAGCAACAATTTCATACAAAGAGGTTTGATATTTCTCTTCTCCTGATTGATAATGGTCTCGTTTTCAACTCAACTCGTCTCCTGATGAGAGTGGTATCTACCTTTGACATCAATGACAAAATCAATGCCAATACTTCTACAATCTCCCCCTTTGGCATTGATGTCAACATTCTCCAAGTTTTTCTCACCTTATTACTCCCCCTTTGACAACAATGACAAAGGGCTCTTGGAGCATCACTCCCCCTATGTCCAAAGTTAGAGCTCACTGTTCTATCACAACGTTGTGAAAGAGGGAATTTGTCAAAGTGAAACTTTGCATCTGATAATTGTCCCTCCAAACCTAGAATTTGCATCAATCATTCTCTACCTACTAATGATAGTCCTTGAAAATACAGACCCCTATTAAAGATTTTGACAAAGATGGTTACCCCAAATAGACTATCTCAGACCTTGTATTGTACATGCAGGCTATTGCAGACTTGTAAAATCTTCTAGTTTTGAGTCTTTCCCTTATTTTTATCTATATTCCTTTGGCAAAAATCTTAGACACTACCCAAAAAATCATAAGGACCTATCAACGTGAGAATACAAGTTTTATAAAAATCTTTTGATAACCATATTCCTTTGTTCAGGCTTTCATGACTACTCTGTCAGCACTATATCATTCTGATGCAACCAATGCACACATGATGAATATCAATCAAACTTTGATGCAAACAATTTAACCTTGTTTTTCCTATCATATGCATTATAACTCTAACTTCCATGATGAGCATCCTTATCATGAAGACCTTATGGAGACACAATTAGATTGTTCTAGTTATGAGCACCAACATTATGATTTATAATACCAACAACATCACCTTTGTAGCAGATCCTTATCACTGTATGAACTCTAGATGATTACCAAGCCCTGTAAAATCATTGATGTTGAAGCCATGATTAACAAGATAAGGTGATCCAACACTATTATGATATAAACAAGTCTTCAAGATCACTTTTATCCTTCTCTAACTGTCAGAGAATAAATCATGAACAAGAACCATTGTTTTGAAAAAAAATACAATCATACTGTTAGTAACTGTCATTACACTATTGCATTCCCTTCAAGGCCATGAGTATGCAATTTATGATGTTTGTAGCTCCTGTGAACAAAGTACCTTTGAAACCATCATAGCAACACAACTATAAGACCTCTAAATCAGCAACCTTAATGTCAGACATAGACCAATACCAATCTTACCAGTTACAAATCAAGAATCCAAGCACCAAACAATGTAGCCACTGTGAGAACAAAAACAACACCACTGATAAGCATGAAAACCATGCTTCTATAGCTTCAACAACCTACACCAAAGTCTATCATAACGAAACTATAACCTCTGTAATACATGGTCCAATGCAATGATGACCTCTAATCTTATTAAGCATGATGAACACCAAGAGTTATTGCACCTCATGAAGACTACTTATCACACTATTCAACTTCCATCCTGCATCTTGTTTCAATATTGCCTTCACTTAACACACAGTTCTTGACATAATGAGAATTCTCTGAAGACATAATGAAGACATTTCCTGCAACCTACACATGACACTTTTTGCAACACTATCAAATTTGATATATACATAACCACTATCAATACTTTTGCAAAACCAAATGAAGAGACATGTGCAATGAATTATCTTCTTCCATTTTCAACCTCCTAAAACTTATTGGGGATAATTGATATAACCTGAACAACTCTGCCTAACTTCATGCTATCTGTTATGCAACTGATGATGTAACTTGTGCAAGATGCACAAGTTTAGAATTTGTCTTCTTTTGACTTTGTTTTTGCTTCAACACTTTCACAGATTCTTTCTTCCTCCAAACTTTTTCAGCCTCTTTCTTTTTCTAACCTATCAAACCAGGTGATGTTATTCCTCTATACATTTTGCAACTATATGCTTTGTGACCAGAGAGTTGCATATATAAAAAACTATATTGTAATCATAATCAAATGATTGATAATACCTTTTTGACATCCTTTGAGCACTTATGTTATGATTCCATGTATTAACATGTCTTTCATGCATTTTGCAGTTTCTTTGTATATGACCAAGAGAGTTGCACTTGAAACATACAAGATTAGTATTCCTTATTGAAGCAAATTGATTTCTTCTGCAATTAATTGCTTTGTGTCCAAAGTGATTACAGGTATAACAATAACCATTAAATGAATAATTATACATGTACATATAAGCTTGTCTTGTTGGAGCAGCCCTTCTTGAATTTCTCTTTTGATTGTTTATTTTTACAAATTCATCTTTGGTTTTCATTTTAGCTTCACTCATCTTTTTACCTTCAGGGGCAGCAACATGATGACTTAAATCAATTTTCCTTCTTGGAGTTTCTCTAGCTTTGGAACACTCGCCTTCTTCATATCCTAAACCAATAGAGTCATTGTGATACTTTTGCTTGTTCAATATATCATTCAAACATTTAGTACTCTTTTCAAATTGAATATTCTTATGCAACTTTGAAGATGCCTTTTCCAAATCCTTTTTCAAAGAGACTATTTATGTCTCTAACTTCAGACATTCAATTCTTTTCACCTCAAGATCAGAATTTGTTACATCTATCATTCTTTTGCCTTCCTTAATTTCAGCCTTTAAACTAATAATCACTTTGTTAGATTCATCAACATAACTCTTTATATTTGCCTCTTTAAATTCTAAAGAAACTTTTGCAAAATCTAAAGATATCTTGTCTTTGAAATCTTTTTCTCATTGAAGCTAGTCTTCTAATCTCCTATTCTCTTTTTTGAGCTGCTTGATTATATCCAGGGCACACAATAGTTCTCCTTCAACATCAACTTCACATTCTTGTTCATCATACTCCTGATTGTGATCTTCTTCTAAATCTGATTGAGTCTCATCTTCTTCATGTGAAAGTCTTCCATCATTGACACTCTTCTTAGACACCAAGTTGTCCTCATCTTTATCATCACCTTGATAGATTCTTATCAATTCCTTCCACAAATCCTGAGTTGTTTCACAATGCATAACTTTAGAAGAGATTTCATTAGATAAACTAGATAAAATGGCCTTCTTTGCTATATGATCACATTCATAAGCATCTTTATTATTTGCAATATTAGGAGATTGAGAGGAAACACTATACACATTCTCAACTGACATCAAAACACCATGTCCTAAAGAGGATAAATATACTTCCATTCTAATACACCAAATAGTGAATTCTGAACCATCAAAGAAAGGAACACTTGAAGACTCTTTCTCAACTTGTGAAACATTTCTATCAACAGATTGTATATCAACATCTAAATTTGATATAGATGGTGTCTTTTGAGTCTTTTGACCAGTATGAGACTTGACATTTCTCATGCTCTTATTTCTTCTACACTTAGCCATGGTACTCCACACTCAAAACCTACCCAAGCCGATTAGACTTCTATAGGGAACCTATGCTCTTATACCACTTGTTGGAGTCTAGGACAACATTGAGAGGGGGGGTGAATCAGTGTTGTGTAAACTTTTACAAATTTTTGCACCTTTTAAATTACAAGACATAGAGAGATGAGGACATCAATAATTTATTAAACACATATGTACAAGTATGAATTAACACAAGACATGAGACCAAGACACAAAAGATTAAATGAGAGGAAAACCCTCCTGGGGTAGAAAAACCTCTCAAAATTGCCTCACTGGCTTATTCAAAACCTCACTGGTTACAAATAGGTCTCACTGACCAAAGAAGCTTCACTAGATTTACAAAATGCCTCACTGGCTGATACAAGTGTGCATAAGAAAACAAACCAGTTCAGGGGGTTACCCTGTTTCACTCCATCACAAAACCTTATATCTCCCTTTTGATCTCACAAAACAAATTCACTACACAATGTCACATTCAATTATACATCACAACTTATCAATCTCTACAAATTATAAATCATTTGAAGAACCAATCACTGTCAAATTACACTTCTCTTTCCTTGCTTTGAACAATCTTGAACCTCTTCAATTTCAATGTCTTCATTAACTGCAATTTCAATGCCTTCATGCCTAGAAATCATCCATCTCTACAAAAGATCTTCTGGTTCTTATTATAAATAGTCCACCTTTAAAAAAACTTTCAATCATCTCTTTGAATCATCTTCAATCATCTCTGCAACATATCAAAACCTGCAACATATAACCTCTACAATCACCATCTCTGTAATTATAACCTTTGCAATTATACTCTCTGCAATGTTTTCTTCTCCTCTGTAATCTTTCTTTTGCATTAGCCTTCAACTCTATTTTAAACTTCAAACACAAAGAAATATGTCATCTTCTTCAAAACATATATCTACATATTGATAATGTTCTCTTTAGCTTGAAGAACAATCAAATTTCAGAGCAACCATGCACAAAACTCATAAGAAAAATCTCCGACCTTTCATCACTTATTATCTTTGCTTTCAAAACAGTTTCAAGCACTCAAAACCATGTTTTTATGGCAACATTATTCACAACAGTAATAAGATTCGATGAATATGGGTCTTAATAAGGCATAAACTCAATTCTTACTCAAAAAAGATCTCTGACATCATGTTTCCAAAAACTCTTCTCATCAAACTTAGCAGAAAACTGAAAAAGCAGGCTTTTTAGCCTTTTAAGAGCAGAAAGCTCATCAAATTTTATGATGTAGCCTAACCGTGGGGCTTCAAAAGAAAATTAAAAGCTATCCTCACAATTACCTTTCACACCACTTCTCTTTTTAATCTTAACCATTAGATTTTAATTGCTGCTCAAAACACTTTTAAAACCTGCAATAATCGGTAACACTAGGTGGTCGAGGCTGGTGGAAACATGTTTAAAGACACTTAAGCAGGTCAACTTTTCTAATTTTACCTGTTACCTTAGGTCAAATGAAAAATATAACAAAAAGATAATAACTAGTATGATGGGCATATTAGGGCTTAATATGATATGACTTAGGGTTTTTAGTAGTAGCTTTCTTCAGGTAGGTCTTCAAAATAACTGCCAACTCTCATCAATGCAGATATTGACCTATAGATCATAACTGAGATATCCAATCAAAAAGGTTTTGCAAAGTTTTAACAACTTTGAACACTTTGCATATATGTCAATGGAAGTTGTAAAACCTTAACCAATATGCCTTTTCATTAAGCTTTGAAGAATGCCAATGTAGATTCACTTTGAGGATAGTATATTCTACACCATAGAGATGATCTGAAGACTTCAATCTTGTGACTTCATCTTGCCAAGTCTTGTATCATCCTTTTGGCATTAATGAAGAGTCATCTAAACAAACCCCTGATAAAGAACCACTATGCCAATCCAAATGTTGTGGACAGAAATGTTGTCACCAAAATTTACCAATAGATCTCAACCTGTCACTGATCACTGACCAACTGTCCATTTCCTCAAATGCATGTTGGTCTCAATGCAAGTTACTCAACAACCCTTGTGACTATTCTTTCATGCTTTGTCATACTCTGTCTTGTATTGCGTTTCTAATGATATGCAAAGAACATTAGGGACCTTTTCTTATGCTTCAACACTGACTAAATGACTTTGCCTTTTGTTGACCACCAACACTAACCATCATGTCAACTTGAGAGTAACCTAAATTATGAAGTGAACAAAGACATTTTGTCCCAATTATATAATGAGCACATTGCATATCTTACCATGAAAAACACCAACAACCTTAAAGATAATGAAAACATCCATTACACAAATGACATCATGGAGCATGAACCATTATACCCATGATCAACATGAACATCATCCTGATCAAATACATCAACCACTGCATGAAGATATCAATAAGATAAACAAACTAAAAGCCTCCATAAGATGATCTTGATCTTGATGTTCTGCAAGAAGCAACACTTGTGAGAGCATGGCATACTTATGAAGCAATAGTTTCATACAAAGAGGTTTGATATTTCTCTTCTCCTAGTTGATAATGGTCTCCATTTTCAACTCAACCCATCTCCTGATGAGAGTGGTATTTACCTTTGACATCAATGACAAAATCAATTCCAATACTTCTACAATAGTTACCATGGCTCTGAGATGTCTCCTTCTGCTTAGGGCATCCGCTACTTTGTTTTCTTTTCCTTGTATATGCTCAATGCCAAAATCATATTCACTCAGAAACTCCAACCATCTTCTCTTTCGAGCATTCAGGTTGGGCTAAGTAAATATGTACTGTAATCCCAAATGATCTGTCTTTAGGTCAAAAGGCTTCCCCAAAAGATAGTGCCTTCACATTTGAAGTGCGTGCACTACGGAAGCCAACTCCAAATCATGTGGTGCATAATTGAGCTCATGTTGCTTTAATTTCTGAAATTTGTAAGCCACCACTTGGCCTTCCTACATAAGAATTGCTCCTACACCTTCCCCTGAAGCATCTGTAATAACTATAAAGTACCCATTTGGATATGGCACAATCAGGGTGGGTACAAAAGTTAGTTTCTCTTTTAACAACTGAAATGTCTACTCACATATATCAGTCCACTCAAATTTCTTTCCTTTTCGCTAGAGTGCAGTGATGGGTGCTGCAATTGTTGAGAACCCCTTCACAAATTTTCTATAGTAACCGTCAAGCCCTATAAAGCTCTAGACTTCTAACACATTTTGTGGCACTGGCCACTCCATGATCACCTTAATCTTATTTGGGTCCACTGCTATCCCCTCAGCCGAAATAACATGGCCCAAATAATGTACCTTAGTTTGGTAGAAGGCACATTTTGACATCTTCCCAAAAAGTTTATGATCTCGCAAACGCTGCAACACTATCCTTAGATGTTTGTCATGCTCCTCCTCTGATTTGGAGTATATCAAAATATCATCTAGAAAAACTAGTACAAAGTCATCCAAGCAGTCCCAAAAGACGTTCATCAAATTCATAAAATCTACTCGGGCGTTACTTAGCCCAAATGGTAACACCGTGAACTCGTAGTGTCTATATCTAGTTCTAAACGCAGTCTATAAAATATCTTCATCTTTTATTCTTAGTTGATGGTATCCCGATCTCAAATCAATTTTTGAGAATACCTTCGCTCTTTCATCTGGTCAAACAACTCATCAATTCTAGGGAGCGGATAGTTATTTTTGATGGTGGCCTTGTTTAACGTTCTATAATCAATACATAACCTCAAGGTGCCATCCTTCTTCACAAATATGACAGGTGGTCCCCATGGAGACACACTTGGTCTTATGAAACCCTGGTTAAGAAATTCTTACAACTACACCTTCATCTCATACAATTCAGTTGTGTTCATTCTATATGGTGCCTTTGATAGAGGCTCAGTTCCAGGTAACAATTTAATTAAGAAATCAAATTCCTGCTTCAGAGGCAACTTGGTCAGTTCACCAGGAAATACATCTTGGAATTCCTTCAGAATGGGATGGACATTAGCTGATGATTTGGAGTAATCAAGATCCCTAACCATTACTGCATAAATAGCACACCCTTTTCTATTGGCCTTTTTCAGTTGTAATAAATAGATCCCACAACTGACCAAGTTGCCTGCTTCGGAGGCAACTTGGTCAGTTCACCAGGAAATACATCTTGGAATTCCTTTAGAATGGGATGGACATTATCTAACGATTTGGAGTAATCAAGATCCCTAACCATTACTGCATAAATAGCACACCCTTTTCTATTGGCCTTTTTCAGTTGCATGGCAGAAATCTACCTGAGCTCTAGGGGTCTTCTTAAACCATGGATCTCAACTCGGTTGCCCTAATCATCTAAGCATTTTACTATTTTCTCTTCACAATCTACAATAGACATATGCTCTGTAAGCCAATTTATTCCCAGAATTAAATCATATGATCCTAGGGGTGCAACATACAAATTGACCTCTGTCTCAAAACTAGGAAGTTCAAGTTCAATGCATGCAAGACAATGCTCTACCGTTTTCTCTACCTAGTTTCCATATTGTACCTTCCATGAATTAGCCATAAATCCTAGTTTAACTGACAATTTAGAAATAACACTTGGATCTACAAAACACTCAGTGGCTCTGATATCAATTAAAATTGAAATAAGGCATCCAAAAAGCTTACCCAAGAACTAGATTGGCGTAGCCTAGAAATCAGCTTGGCGATTATCTACTGCAGCATGGATGTGATGCTATTTTCTATTTTTCTGATTATTCCTCCTCTGAGGACACACACTAGCATAATGCTCACCCCTACATGTGTAGCAACCACCGCGGGGTGCTCTTGGTCTATCTGAAGCATCTCTCTTGTTATTGTTGTTATTATTGTTATAATTTGGCTTCTTGTTACTATTATAATCTCCTTCATTGCGGTCTTGAGAATTGTTTCCCCTCTTAAGATTCTTGATCTGCATATTATTGTTATTGCCTTGGTTGTTCTAATTCTGATTGTTCTGGTTGTTTCCTTGAGATTTTTTGTTACAATACTTTGCATCTCTACTTTTCCTGTAATTTTCAACCTATTGTAGTTTCTGTTCCTGCTTGATTGCTTTTTCAAAAACCTCATCCATGGTGGAAGGGTTATGAATATCAACATCAGCTCCAATTTGAGGCCTAAGCCCCATAATGAATTTATGAATCCAAAACCTCTCATCCTATTGATACTGAGGCACGTACTTGAGCAAGTGGGAAAATTTCTCATAATATTGAGTTACCGTCATTCCACCCTGTGTGAGATTCTAAAATTGATGCAGCCCACAACATACACTCAATACAACTTTGCCATTAATCATGTGAGAGCCAAAGATTTGAAGACTCGAACATAAAAAAACTTCTATTCATCAACTCTGCTGCTACAATGAGAGAAAACTCTCTTATATCCAAGAAAAACAAAAAAATAAAAAAATTACTTTTTTTGGCAGATTTCGACAATTGTCAGATTTTGCCATTTTAGGTAATTTTACAATCATATCTTGAAAATCCTATTTTTTCTCAAAAGCTTCCTAAAACTAAGGTAGGATGAAATGCCAACTAATATTCTAAATTTGAAACATGAGTTTTGATTTATTACAAAAGCAACTTTTTAAAAATCTAGAAAAAAACACTAAATTGCTATTTTGAGGGCCAAGATGAAAGTTTTAAGCCCCGAAAAGGTGACAAGATGGAGTCCAACCACTTTCCACCTCATAACACATCCACCCGTAAGATCTTGTAGAAAACCCACATCCGAGTCAAAAGTTATGATCTCCGAAAGTTCCTACATCAGAAATTCAGACATTTTCTTGTCAAAATATAGCTGCGGTAGCCACCTTTTCTGGAACAACTGCAAAAATCACTCCCAAGTTACCTCACTAGGTAACATCCGCTTCTCAACCTTTTCATTATCCCACCATGTGGCAGCCTCACCAGTGAGTTGATACCATCCCCATATAGCCTTAGTCTCATCAGACAAATTTTGCAGGGCAAAGTACTTCTCCATCTCAATTATCCAGGCTTCTGCCCCATCTCTAATTGTTTTTCCATCAAATTTTGGTGGAGTGACCTTCTTGAGGTCTCTACCCAACTCTTCAGCCACTTTCTCTTGCTTGATTGGGTTTCTTTCAATCTCAGGGTTTTCTTCATTTATTTCAGTTCTATTACCCTCATTTCTACCTATGTTCAACCCAGGTTGACCTGTTTGAATTTCCAGTTCTAGACTATCCATTCTGGTCTCTTGTCAATTCAACATGGCTAGAATCATATCCAATCTGTCATCTGGATCACCACGGGATCCTCCACCACGTTGGTATGTGAATCTAGTATCCATCTAGATTACTCTAAAACATTGCATTAAAGCGTAATTAGGCATAGGTCCAAGAGTTGAACCTAGCGCTTTGATACCATATGTAAGGTGTGGAAAAATACATACTAAACATAGTATTCCAAAAAACAATGCTTATTCCAAAAATGGAAAATGAATCATTTATAATTTGTAAACATCCATAACTTATAAAATAGCAAGATTCCATTAAAGCGAGTATAAATTTCCATACATTAGAAAGTGTTACAAATCCATTACATACACCAATCTGGTGTTACAAAACATCTATTTCAATGTTACAAGTAAGATAATATATATATATATATATATATATTAATGAATGTAAAGTTACATTTACAACTTGGCTATACTAGCCATACAAAAGAATACAATGAAATAAATATCCATATAACAAAAGAATCTCTGAACTTGATCGCCATGATCCTCCGATCTTTCGTAAGCCAAGACCAAGAGTGTGGTTAAGGCACTTTTTCCACCTAACCACGAAGTACTGGACTTCCTCAGGTTTCTTCCTAACTCGAAGAAAACACCAACCCTATACAAGGAGCCTAGCAACCTGGAACGGTCTAAGCAGGAGGGAATCTCTTGATGTGTGCCCGTTGCCTGTATGCATCCTAACCTAGAATGACATAAACTCTTGCAAGCAAGATGTGGCAGAGACATATATAGCTTAAATCTAGGCTTTTTCATAATCCATCTATTTCAATGGTACAGTAGCTTGGCCAAGTAATAAAACAAAAGTGATAGTTTTAGAAAAAGTAAAACTATCGTCTCTGGGAGCCCACAATTGGCATCCTGTCCCAAAAGTACATCACTTTACCCAAAATACATGCAATGAATAGTTTTCTAAGATTAGTTATCCATGAACAAGAATATCCATTCTGTGAAACAATTACAGTTTTCATCATCCAATTCATTCATCTAGTTTGTTTGTTGTCTAAGTTTACAATTTTCCAAAGGTTTATATCAAATTTCATGACAAGACATTTTCTAGATAAGATGGGTAATTTCAGTTTTGTAATCAAAATGAATCTATTAGTTTACTATAGAGCATTTCTTTCACAATTCAATGGTTTTGATATAATGCTAGTTTTGACAAAAATAGTCTTAATACAACATTTATCTTCATTCAAGAGACTCTTAAACAATAAGTTTATATAATAGATATATTATACCCTTTACAAATGTATAAAATAAAATAAAATATAAACATCGTTTGCTACCTTTCAATCTAAATACAGATATAGAATACACACACACACAATATATATATATATATTCAATTACATCAAATAAAATCTCACAGCTTCAGCTTCATATACAAAGAAAACCAAATTGTTATAGTGCTGTTACAGCATATCATACAAATTACAGTGAAGGCATATATATATGTGTGTGTGTGTAAATCTAAGAAAATTAATAAAAATAGGACAACGCCCAGATTTGGATAAAATCTCATTGTACAATAATTAAATCCCAATGACTGTGTTAAACATCAGAGAGTTCATATAAATCGCATAACGTACGATTACACACATAATCATTATAACCGAAAAGACTGTCGGCGTCAAGCACAATGATGCACCAAAATATACATCAGATTGTATAAAGTTTTCAGACATGCAAATTGTAATTCAAATAAGTGTAAGGTCAATGAAATTGCATCTTTAAAATAGTGGCCGACGACCTTAATGTTGTAGCAACGACGCTGCTTGGAAAAGGTGCTATGAATATATATATTAAGCACAAATTTTAAGTTTAAAATTTAGTAAGCATTAATCTTGGGGCCAACATCCCCATATGGGGTCGCAGTCCCTTTTGGGGACTGCGGCACCATATGGTGGCGTTGTAGCCACATAAATGCCTTCTACATTCTGATACGGCCCTAACACAGTAAAACCCCCCTTTACTCTTCAATTTAATTCAAAATATTATTAGATCCAAACTGCAATGTTGCATTCAAATTATACATACATTAATGAAATTGCATCTTTAAAACAGTGGCCGACGACCTTAATGTTGTAGTAGCGACGCTGCTTGGAAAAGGTGCTATGAATATATATATTAAGCACAAGTTTTAAGTTTAAAATTTAGTAAGCATTAATCTTGGGGCCGACGTCCCCATATGGGGTCACAGTCCCTTTTGGGGACTGCGGCACCATATGGTGGCGTCATAGCCACATAATTGCCTTCTACATTCTGATACGGCCCTAACACAGTAAAACCCCCCTTTACTCTTCAATTTAATTCAAAATAGTATTAGATCCAAACTGCAATGTATGTATAATTCGAATGCAACACAACACTTTAATATTTATATATATTTATGCCGATGACGGCATGGTTCGGTGGTTAAGTCGCTCGGTTGTAGTGGCGGCCACCAGAGTTCAAACCCCCGCTGGGCCAATGAGCTCACAAGGCTTTACGCCTTCGTTGGGCCAACAAGCTCACGGGTTTGAAGTGTTCTTGCTAGGGGATGAGGTCCCCCATGTTGTGGCCTCACCGGTTCATTTCTCCGGGCAAAAGCATTCGCATGGAGCCGGAGGGCGTGTCGTACCAGCGTCACTGGTCACGTTAAAAAGTTTACCAGGTGCATTATCTTTAAAAAAATAAAATATTTATATATATTTATACAGTGTGAATGCTATATATGAATATACATATATACAATTTTGGTATATATATATATATATATTTAATCACATACACAGTAATATACTCAGCAACATGATTTCATACAAATAATATTCACAATGTTTTAATAGGAATAAAAAAAAATACAGAAAAACATATCTTTTCACAAAGAAAATCAAAGGTTTGTCCACACAAACTGTAATGCCCCTCATTTTGTCCTAAGATAGTTGGTAGTTTTATATTTTTCTTTGCTAGTTAAAGATGTTTGTGTTTATTGTTATGCTTGTGAGCCGGGACGGTGTAGTATTACTCATTTGAGTACCCTACTACACTGCAATTCCCTGACTCTGTGTGCTTGATGTATTTGCATATACTCGTATACAATCTATTGTCCTAATGCAAGTTGCAGGTACTGGGCATCGACTCCACCTGACTTAGCAAGTCTGAGCGTGCCCTTGCACCAATGGATAATGTTGATGGGAGATAACATGAGGTTTGCCCTAGGTCAGTTATGCTTTTAGTTGGTGGTCGTGAGTTTTGTTGTCACTTTATGGTCTTTGCCTCGGTTATGGTCATCATTGGTATGCTTTGGTTTCGGTCCTTGTGTATTGGTTAGAAATGAATTTATTATTATAATAATATTAATAGCATTTTTATAGTCGATATTTATTAATGTGAAGCTAGGAGTATGTGTAAGTGATTAAATTGTTGATTTTAATGAATTCTAATTAGATATTGTCCTAAGTCATGGATAATAGTTTATGATTAATACTATATGGTAGTTTGAAAATATTTTTAGTTAATAATTTATTGTTGTGAGTTGTCGGATGAGAATTCGATTTGGGAGAATCTCTTTGTTAAAGAAAATTAATTGTTTTCTGATTTTAGTGAGTAGTGGGATTCTCTGTAATGGATTTTTGGGGTCATGGAAATTAATGAGTCTTAGCTATTTTTTATTATGGAGTTATATTTTGGAGTGGGAATTGTTCTGAGGGGGGAGGAGAAATGGGTAGGATGTGGCAACGGGAAACTGGAGGAGTTGGGAGCTAAAGAATTTTAGAAGTTGGATTGAAATCCGGTATGTATTTTGCCTCCTTGTGTGAGATTGTGCCCTCTGTAATTTTGTTTGTTCAGGAATTTAAAAACATTATTGCTCTTTGCCCTCTGTGTGGATGAATGTATGTGAAACTGACACTATCTCTGTATCTTGTGTGTGACTGTATGCATGATGCTCTCTTCTAGTATATCCTTGCCGGAAATGAAGATTTCAGCCTTCTCTTGGAATGAATAACTTGTTGAAAATGTAATCAAATTTCTCTTTGCTTCTAAAGTCGCCGAACGACCCTCCTTAGTTTATCATCTCTTCTATTGGTGCTTGAATTAAATATTTAGGCAAGTTTTGATTATTTTTGTCTGTTGCATCAACTCCTCTCCTCACTCAACGTCGTCGTACGACCTTCCTTGGCCTCTATTTATTCTGATCTCTGCAGTAATTAAACACTCTAATTTGGTAGTATTGGATCAAAATTTTTTTAACAAACATTAGATTGCTATACTCCTAACCCTATATTCATATGTGATATCCAGGGCACCAAGGAAAACCCTTCGTTACTACTAGCACAGATCTAATAAGTATCTCAATGATAACGGGACTTGCCAAATTGATCAAATCACCTTGTGTCTTGTTGAATGCATTGAATACTTTTTAGGCCAAAATCACCTTGCCTTGTGAATCTTCACCCGCAAAGAGAAATTTCTGATTAGCTTCCAAAGTTTTCGCATAAAAGTTTATAATGACCTTTTATCCGATCCATTCTGTACATATTCAGCAATCATTGCTTCCATAAGTTGATGTTTCTTTAAGGTATTCTGTTGGTAGTTCACATCAAAGTTTCCTAAGAGTTCCTTACCCTACCGATTGCTTTTGCTTAAAATTTTCTAAAGCCTTTTCAACATGCAAAATATTTAGTCGATATCCTTTTATATGTGAGCATTATAGTATTATTAGTAGTAGAAATTGTCACATGCTGTAACAATTAGTATTCACGTTGAGAAGTTTCCTAAATACCTTGGTCAATCCTATCGGCGTATTCCCTAAACCCTCTGTGGATGCAAGTGGAAATATAATTATCCTGCAGCACGAAACCACTTCTCTTTAAGGCATTTTGTCAAGCAGTTCATGTGCTTTGTGAATGCATCTTCATTTTTTGCATACTTGTGTTGTAACATCATCTGAAGAGAATCGTCTTTCCTTATGCTTTGTGTGGTTGTCCAAAACCCTGTTCCTAAGCTTTTGTTTAACACTAATCTGAACTGGTGTAGATAGAAATGGAGATTGATCATTGCGCCTGACATGTTTTAAAACCATAGATCTACTTTGTGCAACGTCTAAGACCTTTTTGTTGAGCATCTTGGATGACAGCATCTTGTTAAAATCAGAACCTTTCCTTTTAAATGGCCCGAACCTTTCCTTTGACATTTTCTTATAATAAAGTTTTAGCTTGGTTGGAATGGAATTTAGAGTATTGTCAGGAAATTTGTAGGTTTCTATTTAACTTGCTTTAAAAGAATTTCTTTAATATTAGGAAGGATTAAGGTTTAAAATAGAATGCTTCCATTTTCTATCTTTAGATAAAAATTAGTATATATATATATATATATAGATGACATTTCGAACTTGCATATAGTGCATATGTTATATTTTAGAAATGTCCTTATCCTTATGTAAAAAGAGAATTAAGACTTGTGTAACTAATTATTATTAGTATTAATTATAATATTTCTTGACCTATATAAAGTAATTAAAATTTAGAAGATTGATAAGGAATATCTTGTGCTTTCTTTCATTTAGGAGATTAGTTTAAAAATTCATCCTATCATGCAAATGTGATCTTTCTTCTTTTAGTAGAAATTCAAAGTATAGATATATCAACAGATAGCAAGTGGCCTTGACATTCAACCTGCACATTAAATCAACTGTGGGTATAAATTAATAAGGGTTATAACTGTAATTTAAGTTTGTGCAACGCTTATTCTTTAAATCACCGCAGGTTTGATATTGACTACTTGCGCATCTTATTACTCGTGCTAATTACATTTGCTTGAAAGTTTCTAAATATCTTCAATCAAATCTCCTGGCTCAGCCTCGATAGCATCTTGTTTGGTGCAGCCTTGGCATTAGTATCTCTAGTCTTTGAACCTTCTTTCATTCTTTATGAATGGTGTCATACTTCACAACCGTGATCGGCATTCCCTCCCTAACGTTTTTCCTTACACCAAAGCTTGTTGCGATTAAGTAGCCTCAGTAGCTCGGCGCCGACCAGCTAAGCCTTTTCCATTGAATCAAACTAATTTAATGCTAGGATTCTAGTTGATCCTATTTATAGTCCGGTCTTGTCATAGGATCCTTACTGCATTCATACTTATTACACCTCAATCATGGCACTTATACTTGTAGAATGATGTTCTTTTCCTCCTAGAATAGATTATTGGAGGTTGTTTAGAGGTTTCTTAAATCAAAGGTTCTCTGTTCTGGTTTGCCGAAAGGTTAGTGGAGTCTCGAATAGTTAGTACCGTATTTAACTTTAATTGTAATTTTGAATTGGTAGTAATCGATTGTTGGGATATGATTACTAAATTACTTTCCTTATTAATTTTTTTTCTTATATTTAACTAGTCATTAGAATGTAATAAAGTTAATAATAGAATAGTATTAATTCTTTGATATGTTTATTGTTCATCTCAATAATTGGAAAATAGCTTATATATATATATATATATATATATATATATATATCTTGAGACTTAAGCATTCTTCCATCTGCTTCATGTTAGGATTTTAGATTTATCTAATTGTATGGATCCACCTAATAATAGATTATACTAGATTACCTATCAGATTATGCTAATAAAGTTTGGCTTTCATTATACCTAGTTAGACTAGAAGTTTGATGATCAAGAAAGTAGTTTTAATTTAAGTTGAATAACCCATTCAATAAGAAAGCATTCTTGTTCTAATGATCTTCATTGAGTTCTTGAAGTCTTGAGATTTGTAAGGTAAGAGTTTAGGGCTTTCATAAAATTGCATCTATTTTAAGAAATTAGTTAATTACCTTGTTAGGATTTTTATTGAAAAGGAAGTTAAAATCTCTTAGTGCCATCTTGTTTAATAAATGGTTCAATAGTGATATGCTAGGTAATTTCAGATATACTTTATGGTTGTGCTTACAATGCCATTGTCATTAATATTGTCTTATAGTAATGGAGGTTTTGGTTTCTGGCATTATCTTTTGGTCCAGAGTCATGTTGTTTCAATGGATTGTCATGGTTATTAAATGCCAGGTTGTTAAAATCTTCATATTGAGAGATGGATGTATCAATAGTAGTTTTGTGTTTCAACTTACCCGGCTCCAAAGGATAGTCTACTTGGGTTCCAGTTTTAGCATTGTGTCATGTCGTTTAAATGTTTTATTTGGATTTTGTAATGGACAGGGGAAAGTTTCGTGGTTGAGATGTTGGATTTATAATGGTCTATGTAATGTTTTGGTTGGTGAAAAGATAGAAGCCTTTCAATCCCTTGTCCATGCATGTTATTGGTTCCAGATTTTAGTTAGGGGTACTAGTTGTATGTAGGAGAGTGGCTTTCATGGTGGGGCCGGTGCCATGGTGGCTGCCTGGGTAACCCCATGGAAGTTGTAATAAGTGATAATTTAATAATTTACTTAGGTGGGTTGGGTAGATATTCACATATCAAGATAACCATGATGCCTCACCCATGTCTTGAGTGCTCTCATAGGCTAAGGATGGGATGAGAAGGCCTGGTTGGCAAGGTCGACCTCCTTGTCTTCATGAGAGGATGTATCGACTCCGCATGCGTCACCCTATGGGGCCAGTGCCTAGAGAGAGGCTGCCAGGGTAACCATATATGGGGGTCAGCTTCTAGTGAGAGATAGCCTGGGTAACCCATGCTAGGACCATGCGATGACACTCCCTACTGTAATCTAGTTACTTCCTGTTATCTTGATGATTTGATTTGTCTTGTTTTGGCGAGTACTGTCGTGTCTGTGCAGTCTTGTTATCCTATTTTATCTGCATGGAGTATGTATCTTGTTATTGTGTTCATTGTTGTAACCTTGACTTAGTGGAACCTCATTGTTATCTCCTAGCTCAGTGGGGTGGACCTCAGGGTTCCACATGGTTGGGAGGAAGAGCTATCCATTGGCCTTTTTGGATGTTATGGTTCAAGATCAATGCAGAAGTGTTCCAGTTTCAGATTTGTTCTTCATCTTCAGAGTTGTAGTGTACATTCATAATTGTATTATTCTGTAAACTGATGTGATCGGTCTTGTAATCTTGTATTGAACTTTGTAATTATTCATTGCTGCAAATGTATAATGTAATACCCTTCTATTGTATTATGTTACATATCACTTGTAATCTTATGTTTTTCTCTGATGCAGTTATGTTCCCTAGAGGTGTTAGCTATTCATTTCATTTAATGTTGTTAATAGTGTAATTGTATTTAAGAATTAATGCATCTTCTTGCTTCAAAAAAAAATATTTCTGTTACTTTTGCTCTTGTTAGAGTAACACTTAGGGTTGCATGACGGGGCATCACACAAACTTAATTACACACAATTTGAGAAAATAGATTTTCATAAAAACATGGAGTTTCTCTCTCCAATCAATCGAATGCTTCAAACCTTCTATTTCTCAAAAGCTTCCTTTGTTCCAAATCTTCAACCTTTTGCCCAAAGCCCTCTTTTCCAGTATCAATAAATCTTGTGTTTTTGTTTTCAAATTCAGAGATGAGAAAGAAAGTTGTGAATGAATTTTCTGTGTTGAGAGAATAAGTTTTATTCCACTTTTATTATTTTCCTCCCCAATCTTGCTTTGCTTTCTTTTGAGCTTTATTTCCTAAATAAAGTTTTCTTTTCTATTTTTCTATTGTTTTATTGTTTTATTATTTTCCTTCCCTTTTGTTTTGCTTCTAGAATCTTGTTTTATTTTCTAATTTTAATTCTCTAATTTATCACAAATAATATTAAATAATAAATAGGATTATCTCAACTTTCTATAAAACAAATAATAATAATATATTCATTCTTCAAATAAAAATCAAATAAATAATTAAACCATTTAATCTATTTTTCTATGAACACATAATATTATATAACAATTAATTAAATAATCTAACTATAACACAATAATAAAATCAATTAAATGCAATTATAATGCATCTACATGACTCTAAGTGATGTGTGTGAGAGAAATCCCTCCATCTTAACCCTGCCAGGTTGCTAACCTCCTTTACCTTAACCACACCCTTGCCTTCGACAACCTGCAACTCATGATAAACTCAAATTTCTCATTAATAGGTTAGTAACCCAATAACCGAAGCATCAAAATCAATAACATGAAAATAATATTCATTTCATTTCATCTTTCCCATATCAAAATAATCATTCATCTTTCAAAATAATATATCATTTATCTAACCACACATAATTGTTCATAAAATATTTCCACATAAAGTAATTCCAGAAAGTATCAAAGTCTGAGACGTGACATCCTTCCCCACTTGGAAGAGACATCATCTCGATATCTTATTACAAAACATCTACATAAAGAGTCTTATACATCAAATATCAATGATAAAATAAATGACATCGTATGCATAAATAAAAATGAACTAAAACCTCAGATGAGGAAACGATCTATCAATATATTTTGCATTTTCCCAGGTGGCACTATCCATCGAATATTGGTCCCACTGGACCCTATACTGGATGACATTGTGGTTCTGCAACTTAACGTTGTGCCTCTCCAAAATCTTGGTGGGCTCCACTAGCATCACCCCTAGATCCTAAACTTGCAATGCACGCCGGTCAAGAATATGAGATGCATTTGGATGGTATGACTTAAGTACAGAAACATGGAAGAAATTATGTATCTGGGAAAGAGCCGGTGGTATATCAAGCATGTAAGAAATCAGATTAATAACCACCAAGACATCAAACAGCCAAACATATCTAGGGGCAAGCTTAGACCCCTTCCAAAATGAGATTGAACTCTTCTGTGGTCGAACCCTCAAGAAGACCTTGTCTCCCACTGAGAATTGTCTAAAGGTTATGTTCCTATCTACAAAGCTCTTCTAATGATCTGAAGCTTGCTTCAACTTTTCCTTAATTATCTTCATCTGATCTTCCATCTCCCTCAACATCTCTGGCCCAACAACAATCCTGTCTTCCACTCTATCCCAGCTAATAGGTGTACAACATTTGCAGCCATACAAAGCATCGAAAGGTGTCATACCTAGAGAGGCATGAAAGGAGTTATTATAAGCAAATTCTACTAGAGGTAGGTACTCCTCCCACTTATGTTGATGATCCATACAGTACATTCTAAAGAGATCCTCTACTACCTGGTTCACCCTCTCCGTCTGACCATCGGTCTGAGGATGATATGATGAACTAAAGTTTAGTTTTGTCCCCAAAGAAGCATACAAAGTGTTCCAAAATCTAGAGGTCATTCGACTATCATGATCAGAGATGATCGTTTCAGGCACTCCGTGCAACCGAAAAATCTCCTGCACAAACTTCTTCGCTAAAACCAAAGAACCATCCTTAAGATTCCCAAGAATGAAGTGAGCTACTTTTGTCAATTTATCAACCACAACCAAGATGACATCATGTTGAGTCTTGGTCATAGGTAACTCTTGAATGAAATCCATAGTGATTACCTGCCATTTATATTCTGGCACCCTATGTGGGTAAAGAACTCATGTCAGATGTACATGCTCAACCTTAACTCGCTGGCATTCTAAACATCGGGCTACAAAATTTATAACATCCCTCCTAAGTGTAGGCTAGAAATACAATGGTTTGAGTCCTATCATCTTTGTTACACTGGGGTGCCCTGAATAAGGTGCATTATGAAATTCTTCTAGCACAAGTTCTCTCAATTCTGCTAAATTTGGAACATACATACATCCCTGATATCTCAAGAGTCCATTAGACTCAAACATGTATCCATCTTATCTATGATCCAAGAATCTGCAAACTCTCTAGATAAGATCATGTCATAGCCATTCATCATCTCAATGTACTGTGCGAAGTTTCCTCTCTACAATATCCCCCAAAGCTCCTCATATTCCAAGATTTGCTCATACCCAGAGGGTTCCGTTTGATTGAGTTCACCACCCATTTTACAATTCTCAGATTTGTTACCACCCCTGTTGCCTGAAACAATGCTGAGAATGATCCAGAAGGAGATGTATATGATAAGATAAATGAGGGGTTTGAGTCTTTCTAGGTTATGATTCATGACAGTCGAGAAGTTGAGTTGCTTCATGTGATGAGACCCCTGCTCTACCTAGGCATTCATTTCATTAATTCAAATTTGTGTCCTCATTATAATTTAGATCTTTGAACTGCTCCTGGATGTCATCTCCAAGCCTCCACTTTATAACATCATTAATCTTGTAACCTATGTTGGCTAAGGTGTTAGTTTTAGTATTTCCTTCCCTAAATATATGAAGATACTCTATGTTTTCCATGTCTCTCAATTTGTTCTTGCTTAATTCAATAATGTCCTTGACTGACCAATTTGGGGTGGCCTTTGAATTTAACATGTCTAGGACATTCTTGGAGTCCCCTTCCACAATCAATTTTCTTATCCCTAGCTCCTTAGCCATGCGGATTCCTTAGTAGGCTACGTAAGCCTCTGCAAATTTGTTAGTTTGAATACCCAGGTTCTCAGCATCGGTTCCCAGCATGCTTCCACCACTGTCTCTTATTATCCCACCCCCTCTCACCTGACCTGGGTTTCCTTTGGAAGCCCCGTCAAAGTTGAGTTTAAGCCATCCAAGATCAGGGGGCATTAACTAAACAATGTTAACTTTTTATACAATTACTAAAAATGTACAAAATGAGACCTTTACTTAAGAAATTAAAGATTTGGGTAATCAAAGTGTTTGATTGTAATAAAATTATTGTTAAAAGTATTTTTAATGCACTCAATTCTATTGGAAAGATTAGTAAGGACAAAGATAAAAGAATTTCTCATAGAGTAATAACAACCTCAATAATAAGCACACAATTAAGAAATACTCAATTAATGACGCAAACTTGTCTTGACTTAAATCTAAATCGTAAAACATTATCAAAAGCACTATCATTAAGAACAAGACTAGATAGTCCTTTTAAAAATGATACTTAGGCTTTCAATGGTAGGCTTCCATGAGTTGATAAGAGTCTAAATAATAGCACAAAGGATGAAATTGAACAAATGTGGCAATCTAACTCTAGAGTATCACCCGATGTAAAAGATGTTTTAAGATTAAGAATTGGTGATAAAAACCGCACATCACATCCTGAAAATTACTCACAATGTAGTCAAACAACATTGTAGAAACAATTTTGTGAAGCACATATAGGTTTGACAATCTCATAAAGAGCATTTGAATCTTGTAAGCCCTTTTATTGTGTGTGTCTTAAAATTGTACTACATGTTGCAAATACCACATGGAGTTTTCTATGTATCATGAACTATTATGTAATATTTGTTCTACTTTGCACACTAACAAAATGTTATAGGATTGTGATACAATTCAACTATCAAAGTCATCTAAGGACTTCTTAGATTTATTTTTGTGTTAGAGATGATGGTTGCATTTTCTATAAAAATGATTGTTTAAATGAAAAGTGTTTACAATGTGATGGGCTATTTTATTTTATATCATATATTCATGAGGGTGTAATGAGCATGATTTTAGAAATAAAATGGCTAAGAAAAATAGATACACTACAGTGAAATATAATTTAAAGAGTGTGGGTGAAGGTTCCAAATGTGAGTTGGTTACAAAAGAAGTAAGTGTTGCTATTTTTATTTCTGATTTTAGGAAAAATCTTTTTTACAAGTATGCCAGACATAGCCATAGGTATCAATGGTTAGATCAATAGTTCAAGATGTGTAAATATTTTTTCCCAATTAGAACTATTATCTGTGTAATCAATTTTATAGAAAACTACACGTTGCAGCCACAAAATGAAGTGCAATCCCAGTACTACAATTCTATCCAGATTGCTATTTTTGTCTGCATCACATATAGGCATGCCCCTAAAAGTAAATAAGAGAATAAGAAGATAGTCAGAGAGTACCATTTTTACATGAGTGATGATCAATCTCATTCATTAGATTTTGTGCAATATTGTTTTCAACAATTTTATGAGTTTTGGAAAGAAAAAGATATAAGAATGGTTCAAAATTTTATTTGGTTAGATAAATACACTAGTCAATTCAAGAATGCTCGTATGTTCTATTGGTTGACTACAATGCATGCAGAGAAGGGTATACCTCATATTTGGAATTTTTTAAAGTTGGGCACAAAACATGGAGCATGATGGAGCGAGTGCATGCATGAAGAGAGATCTAGTTAAAGAACAACTAGAAATATTAAAGGTGGTGCTAGATTTAGTGATGCATATTCTATTGTTAAGTGGTGTAACTATGCATTGTCACAAGGAGTAGCACTTGATTCAAAAGTATGCAAGTTCTTTTGGTTGGTTTATGAGGGGACAGTAGGAGAGAAATTGGACTATCATAGAATCAACAAATCATCAAAGATGAATTCATTTTGAAACTTAGATGCAAGTACATGGACTATTTAGACATGAGAATTAGCCTTATTTTGTCAAAGTTGTATTAAATGTGATTGGGATTGTTGTGAGTCAAGTGAGTGGGTAGATACATGGATTCCACAATATCTAACGCCTTTATCTCAAGCTCATTCATCTCTAATCAATGACATGGAGATTATTTGACTATGAACATATTTTAGACCATGTACAACCAAGTCATGTTTATGCTATTGTTGCACCACATGGGCATGATGAGAGATCAGACTATTGGTTTGCATGATGTGTATAGGAAAAACATAAGCTAACAGAGGCTATGACAGATGATGATGGGTTCACATATCCTATGGGATTAGACATTATTGTTGGCACTTGGTTGTGAAAATATATGATTGAAAAGAATGACATACTTGCATTAAAAGAGTTTGAGAAGCACAAAACCATACTCATGTATTTGTACCTAGTTGTAGTAACAAATGTTAAGTTATCAAATCATCATGTAAAACCAAAAACAAAAGAACTATGGACAATTATTAATGCTATCATGAAGCAATATTGGATACTCTAATTTAGGAAAGAGATGGCCCCTCAGGTCTGCTCGACTAGCACATTGAAGACAAAGGAAAGTGAGAAGACACATAAACATGAAGAAAAACCAAAACAAATAGCTTATACCTCAATTCTTCCACTAGTACAAAAAGAGCAATATGTGATTAAAAAAACTACTAAAAACTGCTTATAAATGACTAAACTTGATCACGTGATCATTAGTAGTTTATTCCCAGTCATTTATAATGCGATCAAACTTATGACTAAACCAATTTTAGTCATTTATTTGGTCATTTTGATTGATCGATTTGGTAGTATATTTAGTCATTATTTTAGTCATTGATTTAGTCATATTATTCACTAAGCTTGGTCACGTGACCATTAGTAGTTTATTGCCAGTCATTTATTTGGTTGTTTTGATTGATCAATTTGGTAGTATATTTTTAATCATATTTATTCATTGATTTCTATCAATTGGTAGTATATTTATTCAGTAGTATATTTAGTCATATTTATTCACTGATTTCTGTAAGTTGGTAGTATATTTAGTCAATTGGTAGTTTATTTAATTGTTTTTGAGGTTTAAACATAAAACACAGAAAAACATAATCAATCATTCATTTGCACATAATGAAACGGCTATTAAGAAGGTAAAATACTAAAATTTTATTGAGAAAAGGTGTTCTTATAGCAGATACAAGACTTAAATATGTCTTTGCTTTGAAAAATGTGTTACAAAGTGTGTTTCTCAGTGCTGTGACTGAGAAAACTGAGTTACAATGCTCTATTTTTTGCTTATACAACTCTAAAACATGAAAGAACTATTGAAAAATGAAGCCTAAATATTTCATCACGGGCTTTTACATCTCAAAATATGAATAAATGTATCAAAACTCACTTAATATTGCTAATTACTGCATTACTTCTTCTTCTTTGTTGCATCTCCTGCCTTGGTTTGCACAAACAGTAGACTATGATTCAACAATAATCCTAATAGCTAATGTGTTACAAGTCCTTAGAATTTATATTAACAAGTTCTACAATGCATGAGGAATAGGGAAATAGGAAAAAGCTTATAAAAGTTGAATCTTAAAATTTAAAGTATTATTTTTATCATCTCAAATGTAACATTTTTCTTTACCTTCACAATTCTCAACTTCCACATGATTTTCATTATCAACCACAAAAAAATTGGCATTTCCAAGCCATAATACTGCTACAAGCATCGCAAACATATTTTTCTGATCATCTTTACTAATCTGGACAACATTCAAAGCTTCATGAACATAAATAAATAGACATCAATGAATCACATAAATAATAAATGCCCAATAGTAGATTTTGCAAAAAATGAATTGAAAGAAAAACCAAAATGTATCTAAAGACTTAATGAAAAAGTAAGTAAACTCGTATAAGTCAAATTAATTATCTTCATATTAGGTTTGCATTAATGAACAAAGATTGGGTCAAATTTGATTGAAGATCAGTAACTTACAAGAATACTCTTAATCCTCTGGGCATCATCAACTTCATCAATTGTCAGACAGTTACTCTGGTTCAGGTAGGAATACTCTTCAGCGGGCTTTAAATTTAATTGGTCTGCATTTAACACAACAAAGCACTCAAATAAATTATGAATGCATTAATAATAGAGGAATAGTTCAGAACACTTTTTGTATTCTCCATATTTAAGTCCACATTATTTGGGACATTGGACAAAATCTTGACAACATATAGCATGAAGATTAACAGAGAAAAATTGGAACTCAAAATAGTGAATTCTAATATTTTTGTGATAGAAGAGACATGTCCTCATGCTCCCATTGCATAGAACATTCCTACTTTAAATATTGATGGAAATGGTGTTCTGACTAAAGGGGAAATCATGGGTTAATTATTCCAAGTTATAAGCTACATGTTGCCTCCTATACATTATTTTCTGATGCATAACCCCTTAAAAAGCACAAAACTTGAAAATTACCACCATCCTTCAGCTTTGTTATGGCCAAGGCTGCATACTAGGCTATGATTTTGGCATTCAATGCTAAAACTTAAGTAAACTAAATTGAACTCTATCAGATTTAGGCCATGAAGAATATGTTAGACAAGTATGCAAAATGTGGAAGCATAGACAAGGCACGTGAACTATTTGACATAATGCCTCAAAGAAATGTGGTCTCATGGACTGCAATGATTGCAGGATATGCACAAAATGGATTTGTTGGAAAGGCTTTAGAAATTTTAAAGCAAAAGCAATTGGCTAGTGTAAAGCCAAATTCCACAACCTTTGCCAGCATCCTCCCTGCTTGTGTCAAAATGGGAGCTTTGGAATAGGGTATGGACATCTATCAAGACATAAAGGAGAGAGGAATTTTGTCAAATTTTGTAGTTGCAACTGCCCTGTTAGACATGTAT
This sequence comes from Cunninghamia lanceolata, assembly GCA_027924645.1. Taxonomy (NCBI): domain Eukaryota; kingdom Viridiplantae; phylum Streptophyta; class Pinopsida; order Cupressales; family Cupressaceae; genus Cunninghamia; species Cunninghamia lanceolata. The sequence goes on along the minus strand of BSBN01000558.1, from coordinate 1,767,362 downwards.
GCAAAATGTGGAAGCATAGACAAGGCACATGAACTGTTTGACAGAATGTCTCAAAGAAATGTGGTCTCATGGATTGTAATGATTGCAGGATATCTACAAAATGGATTTGTTGAAAAGGTTTTAGAAATTTTAAAGCAAATGCAATTGGTTGGTGTAAAGCCAAATTCCACAACCTTTGTCAGCATCCTCCCTTCCTATGTCAAAATGGGAGCATTGGAATAGGGTATGGACATCCATCAAAACATAAAGGATAGAGGAATTTTGTTAGATGTTGTAGTTGCAACTGCCTTGTTAGACATGTATGCAAAATGTGGAAGCATAGACAAGGCACGTGAACTGTTTGACAGAATGCCTCAAAGAAATGTGGTCTCATGGAATGCAATGATTGCAGGATATGACAAAATGGATTTTTTGAAAAGGCTTTAGAAATTTTAAAGAAAATGTAATTGGTTGGTGTAAAGCCAAATTCCACAACCTTTGCCAACATCCTCCCTACCTGTGTCAAAATGGGAGCTTTGGAATAGGGTATGGACATCCATCAAAACATAAAGGATAGAGGAATTTTGTCAGATGTTGGAGTTGCAACTGCCCTATTAGACATGTATGCAAAATGTGGAAGCATAGACAAGGTGCGTGAACTATTTGATAGAATGCCTCAAAGAAATGTGGTCTCATGGACTGCAATGATTGCAGGATATGCACAAAATGGATTTGTTGAAAAGGCTTTAGAAATTTTAAAGCAAATGCAATTGGCTGGTGTAAAGTCAAATTCCACAACCTTGTCCAGCATCCTCCCTACCTGTGTCAAAATGGGAGCTTTGGAATAGGGTATGGACATCCATCAAGACATAAAGGATAGAGGAATTTTGTCAGATGTTGTAGTTCCAACTGCCTTGTAAGACATGTATGCAAAATGTGGAAGCATAGACAAGGCACATGAAGTGCTTGATAGAATGCCTCAAAGAAATGTGGTCTCATGGACTGCAATGATTGCAGGATATGCACAAAATGGATTTGTTGAAAAGGCTTTAGAAGTTTTAAAGAAAATGCAATTGGTTGGTGTAAAGCCAAATTCTACAACCTTTGCCACCATCCTCCCTACCTGTGTTAAAATGGGAGCTTTGGAATAAGGTATGGACATCCATCAAAACATAAAGGATAGAGGAATTTTGTCAGCAACTACCCTGTTAGACATGTATGCAAAATGTGCTCTTTAGATCTAAAAAGCAACCAATCATGTGATGCCACATCAGTGCACCAACAAAACATGACTTAATACACAAGTATTGGTCAACCCTTTTTTGGGTCTTTTTGGACACCTCAAAAAAAAGCATGATGATATGGCATCATATTTGATGATGTGGACCTGAAACCTTAGTTATAAGTAGAGGCCTTGCCAAGTAAGCTATTGTGAAAATTTTGGAGCGATTAAAAATTGCCACGTATGATGTTGAGAGGCATGGAGTTAGGGTTCTCATGAATTATTGGGTCCTCTCCCCTACAATATCCTCAAGTAATCTAAAGAGACCATAGGGGGAGAAAACATAAAGAAATAGCCCTGAGGCATTGTCCAAAACATCACATTTCCAACAGAGATTCAATATACAAATCTAATTAGGAAGAAACTGTTGGCAAGAGACACTGCTAGGATTCATAAGTGTTGTCATTGATGGCAAAAAAGTATATCCCACTCATCCGCAGTACATAAATTACTCATATCAGAAGTCAGATTGAAGATAGGTTGGTCCGGTAGTCAAGAATAGAGCATATGATAGGGTCTGACAGTTGGGTCTGGAACTCTCTGATGGTGAAACCCAGCATGTTGCAGATTTTGATGAGTAATAAGGAGTATCTAAAATATTGTATTCCAGAGATTTAGCCTCCGGTGACAAAGCATGTGAAATATATGAGCATTTGAGTATCGGACTCCAGTTAGACAGTGCAGACAGAGGAAGAATTGGCAAACAGGGTATCAGACCTCAATCCAGATGTGCAAAAGGTGTTGATCAAGTAAATTGAGGTGTTATATGATTTTGGCCGACATAGGTAATGATTTCTATGCCTAATTTTTTGGTGCACATCATCAAACAAGTATGAATTCAGCCCACAGAATAGTAACTTGCAAATATCCTAAATGTTCTTGTTGCCGACTAGAAAGTTGTTGTAAATACTTGATGCAGATATATATACCCGATGGATTCAAGCTTGTGAAGCTATGCAAGTGATAGAATGATTGATTAAGTGTGAAGAAAAGCAAAGACAAGTGCAAAGGCAGTAATCCAAGCTCAGAATGTGATAGAAAAGTAATACTGAGCAGAGGAAGGATGAAATGTGCTAGATAAGTATATTGTGCCTAACCGGAACTGAATTCTTGCATATGCGGATGTTGTTCATCAGTTCAAACACTTTGTTATCATCTGTAAGCTTTTGTAGATAGTGAGTCTCTTGTAGGCAGTGAGCCTTTTGTGAGCAGTGTGCTCAGGAAGTGAGCCCTAACTGGCAAATGCCATTTTGTACTTCTTTATTATTTTAACAGAGAATACAATCTTGGGTTAATCACCCCGTGGTTTTTCCCTTAACAGGGTTTCCACATAAAAAACCTTGTGTTATGTGTGTTGATTTCATTTAAGATCTTATGGTTGCTTATGCTTTCATGTTTTGATATATCACTGAATGATAAGATAAGAAAAGGAAGTAAAACTAAGAAAGTTTTGAGATAACTGATTCACTCCCCCTCTCAGTTATCTACCTTGTTTCCAACAATTGGTATCAGAGCTAAGTTCCTTAGAAAAAGCCTAACAGCTTGAGGAGGATCTAGGAATCTCAATGGATGCATATGGTATGAAAGAACAACTACAATTTACCTTAGAAGATCTTGATCAATCCCAGTCTGAAGTCAATAATTTGAAAGAGCGACTTAAAGAGGCTGATGATTTCATCAATGAGGTGAAAGAAAAACTCAGTAATTCCATGAAAAAGAGAAAGGAACTACTTCAGAAGTTAGTAGATCAGAATGAAGCCAATAATACTAATGAGGACCTGAATGAGAAAATAAAGCTATGTGAAAAGATGTCAAAAGAAGTTGTTATGCTAAATACATGAAATGGAATCAGGGATTATGAAATTTACCCAAGAAATTGAAGAAAAGAGAAAGACTGAAGATAAATTAAAACAATCCCTCAAGGAGAAAATAGAAGATTGCTACAAAATGGATAGAATAATTAGACATCTTGAGTCTGATCTTGGAGAAGCCAGATACAATTAAGAACAACTTGAGAGACAGATTAACACTCTTAAACAAGATCTTCAAACTGCAAATGAATACAAAGAAAAATTCAAGATAAGCTTAGCCAAACTTGAAGTACTACTTGAAAGTCAAAAGAGAGTAGATGATAAGCATGGCTTGGGATATGAGAAAGGTGAAATCTCTGGATCTAGTCAAAAGAATTTTGGGTCAGGAAGACAAAGAAACAGGCCTAGAAGACCTCTGGTAAGACAACCTAATGCTCAAAGATATCCATCCTTCAATGGAAGCTGCTTCAACTGCAACAAATTTGGTCATAAAGCAACTCAGTGCAGGAGTAGAATGAATCAGAATAATCCATCCTTCTCTGGTCAATTTTTTAATTGCAAAAGGTATGGTCACAAATCTCATGAATGCAGAAATATGCAAATAAACAATTCTTTCAATGGTAGATGCTTTACATGCAATAGAATGGGGCATATGGCTAATCAGTGTAGATCAAGAGGATATCAATCAAATAAGCAAGGAAATGTTGTGTGTTACAATTGCAATAAATCTAGTCATATAACTAGATTCTGCAGGAGCAGAAATAATGATGGAAAAGGTCCAGTGAAACATTATTAGAAACAAGACAAAGGCAAAGGTAAAGTGAATGCGGATGAGATTCAGAAGGAGATGAGCAAGACTTGGGTAAAGAAGAGTGTGATGAATATTGGTGATGGGTCCGCATCAGAATCCAGTGCTGATAATCCTTCCAGAAATTAAAAAGTGAGCTCTGGCTCGGGGGGAGCTGCAAAGAAGATCAAATTCCCCCAGCCAATTCGTAAGTGCCTGAATTCAGCACATTGAGTAAGAATCAAAGGTTACAGATTAAAGAGCTTTTGGAGGTTCATCTAAAAATCATTCAGTTAAAATTTGAGAAATCCGCATATTGATTTGAAGAAGTTATGAGTAGATTCAGTTCCAGCAGCTATCTGATAAAAATAGAAGTACACAAACAGATCCGGTATGATTTGAAAATGCAATTTTATGGTCTGCGGATTTATAGGCATGTTTTGAAAAGATAAATTTATGTTGTCAATTCACTTGGATAATGATTTGAAGATCCGCACAATGATTCACAAAAATTCACTTAAAACAGGGTAACCAGATGACTTAAAGTGTGCATTTATTGCAATGAGGAATTAGGTTTTTGTGCAAGGATAAAAGGTTCTTCATTCATCATTTACAACACTTTGCATTCATGAAGAAGAGAGAAGATCTCTGAGAAGAGATCCTACAGAATATTCAAGTTAAAGTTGAAGATCAAAATCAAGCAGAAATTCACTTCCGCAGTCGCATCAAACCCTAAGGCGTAAAAAGGTATTTCCCTTCTGCAAAATCTCTTTGAATTTCATTGCTAGAATGGTTACTCCTATGGTTGTGAATGTCACTAAGAGGCCAAGACCGAAATTCAAGACTCATAAATCTATTGAAGTTGATCCCTTGGGTACATTTTCTTGTATCACGTACGGTGTTCTGCATGTAGAAGATATTAGAGTTTACATTCATGCAAACATTGAAAACCTTGGAGACTTAGAATTGATGGAAATATATCATAAACAGTTAAGAAGTGAGAATTTTTTTCTCAAACCAGAATTCAAGGCTCTAAAAGACAAGCACTTTGTACATTGCATATATTTCCCGTCTTTTGCAGAGGATGAATGGTCCGGTATGTCTTGAGTAGGATGCATGATAACTTTATGTGGTTAATGAGTCCATTTAAGATAACCAAAGATGCCATCAAGGCTATAACCAGATTGCACTCAACTGGTGGGTTGCCTACACTCAATCTGTGAAAAATCAAACTATAACAGAAGCACCGGATCAAAATATGACAAGAGGGCAATGACTATAGATGATATTACTAATCTAGATGTCAAGTTTGTATCAATCATAATTGGTTACCTGATTTACCACTCAAGTAGGGAAAAATCTATATTTGGTACAGCAATCTATATTGCATATCAGATGCTGAAGGAAAATGCAGATTATGATTTGTGTGAGCTTCTATTAAATCAACTGGTGGAGAATCTGCAGAAGATTAAGAAAGATAAGAAAAATTCCTTCAAGTATGGCAGTCTAGTGTTGTGCCTGTTCTTCTATTACATGAATGAGTTACCGGGATCAAAAGGTCTGATCTAGGAAAATTATAGACCTGTTGCAATTCAAATCAGAGATTATTTGTATGGACTTGGTGATGCACAAGCCCGAAAGACAGCTCTCTGGGGTTACTTCAAGAATTTCCAGAGCATGATGCATGCAAGAGAAGGAATACCAAAATCAATAGTGAAGTAATACAAAGACACAGTTTGCTTCATGGTTGATATAGACCAATGCCTAATGGAGGTAGTTGAGCCAAGAACTGTATGGGTAATGCCCATGGGTTATGAAGTTGATGAAAACATATTAGACGTACATGTTCAACACTTGCTAAGCTAACCCAAGGACACTAAAGCAGAGAGGTTTGGCACCTTTGATGAGATAAACATAAAAATACATGTTGAATTAAGGAAGCCTGAGTCAAAAAGAAAAGTGAGGAGGGAGGTTGAAGAACTTGCTAAGAAGTTTGGCATAACAAAGGAGGCAGTAGATGCAAATAGAGAAAGAATAGAGAAAATTGAAAAGGAAAGGGAAGGAGCAAATAAAGAAAGTGTTCCAGTGGAAGCCTCTACCCAGACAAGATCTTCCAGGAGTTTTGCTGCTGTCACTTTTGAAAGCTCAAAAATTGCTAAACCGGAAGCCAAACCATCTGTTAAAGGAGAAAAGAGAAAGAAGTCTAAGGCCACAAGAACATATGTGAGCCTTAAGGATGATGAAGAGACAGAATCAGATGTGGAGGTCAGAGATTTGAAGAAATCCAAGAACAAACCTTCCAAGAATGAAAGGAATGATGAGGAGCAAAAGACAGAACAACGTGTTGAGAGACCCACTCTCTCCATTGAAGACATCATTAAAGAAATCACTATGGATAGAAACCTACAGCCGGTAACAGAATTCTATGATGAGTACAATGATGCAGACAAGAAAATTCTTGAGGAAGCAACAGTAAGGTACCTGAACATCTATAACAAAGCTTTCATTGAAATAATTTCCTTGATTCCTAAAAGCTTAGAAGAAGTTTTGGAGTTAAGAAAAGTAAGTGCAAAAGCAAAAGACTTGGAGATCCAGGAATAGATAGTGATACAATTATGTCCAACCATCACTCAAAAACAAATGGACATGGTTTTCAAGGATGTCAAAGAAGAATTCCAGAGCAAGTCCGAATGAATAAACTCATGCTTGGAGAAACTGACCAAATAGCTAATGAGACAAAAGAAATTCTCCAGAGTGCCTTGAAAAGGTTCAATCTTCCCATTGTAGAGGAAGCAAATGAAGAGCCTTCTGACATGGATGTTGAAGGATTAAAGAAAATTGATGAAGAGCAATCTCAGGCCTTAGACTCCTCTATTCCGGAAGAGGAAGTGCAGAAAGAAGAGACAAATATTATTGATGGCAACAAGCAAATCAGTCCGAATGCCCCCAAAGGAAAGGAAGTTGAGACTACAAGAGACACTGCAGAAGCAGTGCAAAGTTTCTTAGACAAGGAAGTTGTGGAATTAGATGAACCAGAGTTGATTCAAGGGCCACTGAATCTGGACTCTCTCTTTGGTTCAGATAATGAAGATAGCATCTTTTGCTCAGGCCAAAGCCAAAGAAAAACTCCTAAAATCTCATATGGAGGACAGTGAGCTGCTAAGTATTGCATCCAGAGTGCTGGAGAAGATAATGCCCACATATCAGAAGGATCCATTTGCCTCTCCATCTAGTAATTTGAAAAACTTAGTTAATTCTATCAATACAGATTTTGAGTCTTTAGAAAAATCAGCAGAAACTAAGGTCTGGAAAGAGTTCTTGGGAAAAAGATTCAGTGAGGTACAAGGGCTAATTGATAATGATAGAAAAACCCTAGATGTTGGCATAAAGAGCATTGAAAATGCTCTTAAGGATGGTGGAGACATATATAAATTTTGTTTATCCAGGCCTAAAGTTGCAGAGGACATTGAGAAGAAAATGAAAGAACAAGAAGGAAAATTGACAAATCTATTTTAGAATTTTGATCCTCTTACTATCCCTCTGGTAAAACAAGAATGCCAGGTAGTTGTTATAACAAATGAAATAAAGAAATTGGTTAAGGAGAAGAAGAATATAATGGATAGAATGGGTGAACTTAGAGGGATAATCATCCCTAAGTTAGAGTTAATGCATGATGCCTTAGCAGATGCTCTAAGTACAGCCTAGACCAGTGATCCAACATATTTAAAGAGGGCAAAAGCATATGCATTTTTGTTGAGTGGACACATCTCCATTTTGGATAGGATGAAGAGAAGTTGGGCCACAGATCTTGTACAGCTGAAGACTACATTTGCAGATATAGTTAAGTATATGTAAGTTTATCTTATGGACTATATGTACATATGAGGCCTCATATAATAATTTTTGCACATTTTTGGTTTGTGGATCTGACCCTTTGCCATTGATGTCAAAGGGGGAGTGAAGAGCAGTGAAAAATGAGGAATCCAACATTAAAGGAGCACCGGTAAGCAATATGGAAAGATGGAGCACAAGCAAAGGGGGAGTTATAGTGACACTTAGTCATTTTTCACTAAGTGTTGCCATCAATGCCAAAGGGGGAGATTGTTGGCAAGAGACACTGCTAGGATTCATAAGTGTTGTCATTGATGGCAAAAAAGTATATCCCACTCATCCGCAGTACATAAATTACTCATATCGGAAGTCAGATTGAAGATAGGTTGGTCCGGTAGTCAAGAATAGAGCATATGATAGGGTCTGACAATTGGGTCTAGAACTCTCTGATGGTGAAACCCAACATGTTGCAGATTTTGATGAGTAATAAGGAGTATCTGAACTATTGTATTCCAAAGATTTAGCCTCCGATGACAAAGCATGTGAAATATATGAGCATTTGAGTATCGGACTCCAGTTAGATAGTGCAGACAGAGGAAGAATTGGCAAACAGGGTATCAGACCTCAATCCAGATGTGTAGCAAGTGTTGATCAAGTAAATTGAGGTGTTATATGATTTTCTATGCCTAAGTTTTTGGTGCGCATCATCAAACAAGTATGAATTCAGCCCACAGAACAGTAACTTGCAAATATCCTAAATGTTCTTGTTGCCGACTAGAAAGTTGTTGTAAATACTTGATGCAGATATATATACCCGATGGATTCAAGCTTGTGAAGCTGTGCAAGTGATAGAATGATTGATTAAGTGTGAAGAAAAGTAGAGACAAGTGCAAAGGCAGTAATCCAAGCTCAGAATGTGATAGAAAAGTAATACTGAGCAGAGGAAGGATGAAATGTGCTAGATCGGTATACTGTGCCTAACTGGAACTAAATTCTTGCATATGCGGATGTTGTTCATCAGTTCAAACACTTTGTTATCATCTGTAAATTTTTGTAGACAATGAGTCTCTTGTAGGTAGTGAGCCTTTTGTGAGCAGTGTGCTTGGGCAGTGAGCCCTAACTGGTAAGTGCCATTTTGTACTTCTTTATTCTTTTAACAGAGAATACAATCTTGGGTTAATCACCCCGTGCTTTTTCCCTTAATAGGGTTTCAACATAAAAATCCTTGTGTTATGTGTGTTGATTTCATTTTAGCTCTTATGGTTGCTTATGCTTTCATGTTTTGATATATCACTAAATGATAAGATAAGAAAAGGAAGTAAAAGTAAGAAAGTTTTGAGATAACTGATTTACCCCCCTCTTAGTTATCTACCTTGGTTCCAACAGAAACATTTAATAATAATAGAGACACAAAAGAGACTATGTCATGTGACTTTCCACTCAGCCCTCAAAGTAAGCTTAGGTGCCACAAAGATAGACAGATTGAAACCACCAACAGGGCTGATCAAAAATAGAAAATTTAGGTGTAGTTTACAGTGAATCATTAACCTCTGTGAGGCATAAGCTCTCCAGATCCACTGCTAGACCCTGTGAGCAATTTTGTCCTTGATCTAAAAGTCCATTCTGAAGTCGGGGCATCTCATTGGGGTAGTGGATTTTGTGAGGAGCTCTTCTCAATTCTGAGCCATTGAATTAGATAATAAAGACCAGCATTTTGCCACTTTGGTGAGCTTGTATCGTGTTCTTTTTTGGGGATTAGTTCAACATATCAACACTTTGTAGGTATATGTGTAAGACATCCTTTGTGACCCCTATCTATGTTGGTGATATTGATTGCAGGCAACCAACAGTTGCTTGCAACCAGATGGAGTATAGAATTGTGCAGGACAGAAGCAATAGAACCACTCTCCGACATTTATCTGATCACTTCTTGTATGGTGGTTCAAATTTTTTGACATCCTTAAAAATGGTGATTGGGTGTTTGCAGATTCAGTATGGCCTTAAGGTGAAGAAGACACTTCCTTGTTTAACTACAACAGAACACTATGCTAGAGTGAAAATTCAGAGCAACTAGGATCTAATTTCTCCAAGAGAATCACAAATTTGTACCAAGGTGCTAGAAAGCTAAATCATCTCTAATGATTTATGTCTTTGACTTAGTTTTAAAATTTAATGCGTTCATGTTTTCAAGTCTTGGATTGTGTGGTATAAACAAATAGGTGTCCTTAAGACTACTATTTTAGCAAATACATGTATAGTGCAATACCATACACCTCAAAATGGTTCCTTTCTAAGTTGTAAAAATTATTTGTGCAATAATATAATCTCACATAAACACAACTACTCTATGATAATGTCCCACAGAATGTAGCCTAGAATCACAAAAAAATAGAAAGAAGTTCAGAACACTAAAAATACATAGAGTACAGAATAGAGTTTGGGTCTTGGCGGGAGTGTTTGTAGTTGCATATAAAAGCATGTTTATATATCATTGGGTAACCTATAACCTACAACCATGAAAACTTTGGGAGGGGGTTGTGGTGTTTAGAGGCTTGCCTCAGTCAAGTCCCAGAGCACACTTAAGCCTTCGAACACCATCGTTAGATAGAGAATGCATGCCCTTGTGAGGTAGAGGAAATAACCAAAGGAAATGATGATGAAAACACAATATAATGTCACCTTGTAGTGAAGATATCATGGGAGGAAGATGCTCTTCATTCCATGATGAAATGGATGCTCAAATCTGCAAACACAAACACATAAACAACACAATTTTGCTCTTGCAATACAATGAAAGCCTTGAATCACCTTTAGGATGCCAAAATCACATGAACATAATCTAGTTTTCAAATGAATGGTTAAACATACTTTTATATGCAACTACAAACACTCCCGCCAGGATTTTTGTAATTCAAACTTACTGTGTTGGCATAGGACCCAAATAACAATCACAAGACGACACCCAAAAATTGGGACTACCTCAAAATAGGGCAGGACTAAGGCGCGGGTGCCCAAGTCCTCCCCCCTATTTTGGGTAGGTTCAAGCTCAAGGGGTCCTCCTAGGTCCCATTTGTCATGTTACCTAGGGCTCATTCCATCGGGATGCCAAATTATGATGCAAGATGTCCTAAATGTGTGTAAAAGATCCGGGAGCTAAACCTTATGAGGGAAAAGCCCCCAAGGGGACATTTTCCAACATTACATTTAGCCCCCACTTTAATGTATGTATAAACACAAGGCCAATACATGCATTAAATTATGATACAACAAACACACCAAGCACGGAGAAGACACGCCAATCACATAGAAGACAGTAACAATCACGCAAAACATAGAGAAGACAGTTACAGTCATGTAGAACATGGAGAAGACAGTAAATGTATAGAAGACACATTAATGCATGGAAGATAGGCATGATATCTTTTCTTTTTTTTTCTCATATAGATGCAAGTACTGGAAAGTAAACAAACCTCCCATAATACATGATGCACTCATCGCACAAGTCTTTGTATATATGGGGCAACATACATGTAAGACATGCAAAACCTCCCAAAATGCAGACTGCATATGGGGCAATAGACACGCCAAACAAAGAAAGCATGCCAAACACACACACTTTGAAGACACGGAGAAAACATGGTAGACAAGTGATGGAGTGTTCCTATTTCTAGGCTAAACACCATCTTAGGCACATTACAGGCACACACCGACAATTGGGCTTCACCACAACAATTGTCAAAGACACGCTTAATGGTTGAGTTAGTCACAGAACCGCTCCCCGCCTCCGCAGAGGACTTTTGAAAACGCAACCCCACCCGCATCACAGAGACACCTTATAGTGAAAAGGAAGCATGGCATACAACCCCACCCACGTCATAGAGACACCTTACAGTGAAAAGCAAGCATGGTGTACAACCCCACCCGCATCACGGAGACACCTTATAGTGAAGAGGAAGAATGGCATACAACCCCACCCGCATCACGAAGATGACTTATGGTGAAAAGGAGGTATACGCAATAGTTTTTAAGATCAATTGGTTGATTGCAAACAAACTCAGGATGCAGGAAGTACTCATTAGACTAGTCTACACCTGAGGACAAGCACATTGCTAACATCTATAACAGACAGCTTACCTTATATATGCCCCCACCTTAAGGTGGTTAATATCAGGCATCGATATAAAGCATGTTAAGGTAGGAAGAAAATACACAAGGGAACACAAACTTTTGCAAAGCCCATGCCCCCCGAAGGTGACATGTACTTTACGATCGCCAAATGTACCCACAAACACATCCCTGCAAGAAACATGTTAGTGTCTACAAAATCATGATAAACAACAACATTGATGCATATGATTAACCACACAAAGAGCCAAGGTTATACTACAAATTCAGATTTCGAGGATAACCTTGTGGCTATATCACGAAGCTCTCTGAATCGAGTACCACCAAGGCTAGATTCAAAGACAAACAAAGGTGCATAGAGCAGCAATATTGTTAAGGTTTGTAAATGCGATAGAAACATCATGAAATTCACTATGCAGAAAGCATGAGTGCTTCCACTAGCCAAGCATCGGATAAGATATACAACCCCATCGTCATATTAGGAACTAAGTCCAATTTTTTATTTCTCGCTAAAGGGATGCTAGGTCCGCATCAGTATAAATGTTTTCCATCATCCGCCTGCTAGATAGAAACACTAGAGGAAGGGAAACAATAAATAAGAGAGGAGAAACAAGTGTCTTAGGGATAGTCACGTAGGAGGATGCCCCCAGTGTCACCAATCACAACGCTATGTCCGTAAGACACAACACACAACAATGAAATCAGAGAGAGAGACAATATAAAAGAATGATGATATAAATAGAAGAAGATCATAACAGAGGCGGTCTCCTGGTCTAGACCTTACAAGGGAATTAGTGGTCATCCCAGAAGTCCTAAACAACACATAACACATCATGAGGGAAGCACATCATGAGAGAAATAAAGGGTTAGAAATACTTACCTGGTAGAACCATCGTTAAGAACATACACATTTAGATATCTCTCATGTTGTTTTAATATTGTATTAACATTAAGTTTAGGATGACAAGAGGCTTTGGTGGGTTTGAAAGAGCGGTATCCTATACCAGTTGTGTAGTTAATTCCAGCAACTTGTAAAGGTACTCTAATTCCTTGTTGATTTACACCGCAACCATTACCTACATAGTTGTTATTTTTGTACAAGATTTGAAATCCACAACCATATAAAGAGTCCATTTATTTAGAAGAAGGTGAAGCCTCATAGGTATCATAATTTGTAGTATAAGTGAGGGTATTGTCTTTATTTTCAACTAAGGAAACTTTATTTTTCTGAGATGTTTCAAAAGATTGTTTAGACGAGATCTATGTGACTTTTGATGTATCAAGTTTATTAAATTTGTATTCCACTGTACTATAAGGGTTCAAATCTCATGAACCCCAATCATCACCAACAAGTGCATTCGATGGTTGGGAGTCTTGCACAACATTAGTCATTGATGGATCACCTTGCAAATTGTTTAAGCTGATATGATTGTAAACTAGTTTTTGCATTTCAATGTGTAAACAGTTATCTGGTCCAGGATCAGCATGAATAGTATGAAGTTTACCTTTGAATATAAATTTGATTGAACGATGTAGAGTGGAAGGGACTGCCCCCAATGCATGAATCCAAGGTCTACCAAGAATCATGTTGTAAGATAAAGAACTAGGCATGACATGAATCAGAGTAGGCACAATCACAGGTCCCACTTGTATAGGTAAAGTTATAGTACCTATAGATTGTTGTCCAACATTGTCAAAACCATGGATACTAAATGGTTCTAGCTTGATGGCAGATGTATCAACTTTAATCTTATGTAATAAGTCTATGCCACAAACATTAAGAGCCGATCCATTATCAATCATAACTCTCTTCACCAATGTTTTGTTTATTGTGACAAAGATTATAAGAGGATCATATTGGTTTTGAACTTCAACTGATGGTAATTCATGTGGTTGAAAGAGAATATCTATTTTTGTCACATGCATACTATCCAATACGGCTGCTACATCATTTGGCTTAACAACAAGTGGCATAATCACCTTTTGTAAAGCTTCTTGGAGCATTCTATGGTATGTAGGTGATGTTTGTATTAAATCCCAAAGAGAGATCTTAGCCAGAGTTGCGCGAAGCTATTTGACAATATCATACTCTTGACCACTTTTATGAGTAAGGCGAGGTGATGGAGGGAGCATAGGTTGAGAACATGGAAGAGAGATAGGTACATGTGGTGCTTGGTTACCTTGCTTGTTATTACGGGTGTTGTATGTGTGAGCAATCACATTGTGGTGTGGTTGTTGTAACACATTTTGAACACCTTGACTTGGTTGAGCAATTTGTTGTGCATATTTATAGATGTAATCCGGAGGTCAACCTTGAATAGTAATTAGCAGCTTTAAACAAGAGGGTGCACTAGGTGCCCCTCGGACAATCATCTTAGGAATATTGCTACAAGGTCTATTAATGACGATTGAATTAACATTGTTTCCCTCTTGATTGCATCCAACATCCATCCCTAAAGGATTTAATGTGAGAGACCTTTTCTCATCCACTAATGCTACATCTTGGCTAAGGAGAGCAGTGGGACGAGAGGAAGGTACAATATTGATAGGAAGATTAGGTGTTACATCATTGATAGGACTATCCATGGTCTTCTCATCTAATGTTATTTATCTTTCAACTATAGGAGGAGGATAACTTATGGAATCATCATCATCGTCATCACCATATGTTTTAGCTATTAAATCCAAAGCATTAAGAGAACTTTCACTCTCATCATTCTCAATGTGTTTTGTCAAATCTCCTATGACCCAAGGGTATGTATTCATGAGTGAAGTGAAGTTGTAAAAATCAGATACGTAATTAAGGATTTCAAATGAGGAGCATTTAAATATATCCTTGTGATACATAGCTTGTAAATAAGTGAGCACATGAGGATTCATATTAAGAAATTTGTAGAAACTCTCGAAGTTTTTCATATATGCATGTAAAGATACCAAAGAGAAATGAGATGAAGATGACATAATGAAATGTCTTGTAACATCAATGAAAAATCATATTTTAAGAGCTTTTCAAAAGTATGCAAGAGACGAGTGCAAAACTATATGCAAAAATGACCTAAAATGCTTGATTTTTATGTTTTTTCAATTCAAATAAGTGAAAGCAAAGAGTGTTGTAAGGATTTTGATCAGGGGAAACAAATTATATGTCTGATATCAGTCCAAAACATCAATAAGATCCTTCTCAACACACTCTTCATGCAAATACAAGATAATGCCAAGTCAAACTATATGAAAATATGTCAAAATAGGCACTTTTTTCACCAAAACTCAATGCGAAGGAGCATAAAAAAGGGTGTTATGAGGAAAGTGATGATGGACAGAAAATTATATCAGTAATAACAGCCACTTAATGTCAAAATTCCCAACACAACACACTTTTAGTGCCAGTTAAGGTAAGACCTTAGTGAAAATATAGCAAAAATAGGCTATTTTTCACGGTTTTTCAATTCCAAGACCTAGGAAAAGGGGTTTTGTAATTAATTTCAGGAAGTGAAGCAAATAAAATCAATTATATCAGTCACTTCAATCCATAAAATTGATCACAACATGCTTGGAGTGCAAACTAGGTCAAACCCTAGGGCAAAAATAGTCAAAAATGTGTAGTTTTTCACTAAATTTTCAATACAAGAGCCCGTTAAAAGGGTGTTGTGAAGATTTTTAGGAGGGGAAGAAAATTATTACCCTGATAACATCTAATTAATTAAAAAATACCCTTCACAACATGCCTATGGTGCAAGTTTAGAGAATCGATAAGGTCAAATTTAGTGAAAATCGGTGTTTTTAAAGCCCTGGGTTTGAGATCTTGGCACAAAATGTTATATGAATGTTTTAAGGTATAATTTATGGTTAAAATGAATTAATCTCAGATCTGAAAGTTAATTCCAAGCTTTAATATGCAAAATGCCAATGCAAATCTAATGAAAATGCATGAAAATTGCTAGTTTTTGTTGAAATTTTCTATGCAAAAATGCAAATATTTTGAATCTAAATGCAAATTTACACTAAAATGCAAGACTAAAGTCAAATTCTAATTTTAATGAGCCTCTAAAATCAGTAGAAAAATTTGAAAGAAGATTTTTCCTACTAACCCTAGATTTTGGAATTACTAGGTTTAATGAAAATTGTCAAAATTTCTACAAAAGCCTAGCAAATTAATGATGAAAATGCAATGCAAGTTATTGAATTTTTGTGTTTTTCTATAGTTTATATCAGATCTGATGCAAAAATCATGAATTAGGGAAATTTAGAAAGAATTGATGCAATTTAGTAATCTATATGAAAATGCAAGCCAGGGTTTTCAAAGTTTTACAAATTTTTCAATTTTTTTCTAATTTTCTCAATGCAATAAGATGAAAGACTATATGAATTAATGAAATCAATCCAAATCTGAAGACAAACACTCATCAAGTTGCAATTTAAGTCCAAAAACACGGGTTCACCAACATGTTTAGGGTAAAATTACGATTGTTCAATGTTTAATTTTTAGTGTTTAGATGTTTGAATCCTCCTTTCACCCTATACATTCAAGGACCTAGGGTCGAGTGGTAATTCACTATCATACCTTAGGACACTGGGAAATGTAGGGAAGCTTGGATTAGGGTGTTTAATTATCAATTTTCCTTCTCTTATGCTTAATTGATCATTAAAACCCTAATTATGCAAATACAACAATAAACTGATGAATAACAGAAAAAGATCTTGCAGAGGGAAGCAAAATATCAAATCATAGAGTACCTATTTTTAGGGTTTCAAGGTAGAGAAGTCAAGGACAAAAGAGCGGGCGCCGAAGTCCAATGCCCTACTTTTTTTCTGGATCTAGAAACTCGATCTACAACTCTTCCTGTTGTCCCAGAGATTTTCCCGTCTCAGAAGTTGGAGGACTAATGACCGGGTGCCCAAGTCCAAGGTGCTATTTTTCCTTCCATTCTACAATTATGACTCTTCAATATGCCTTCTTGCAACTTTACTTTTCCTAGCTCCGCAACCTATAACCTGCAACCATGAAAACTTTGGGAGGGGGTTGTGGTGTTTAGAGGCTTGCCTCAGTCAAGTCCTGGAGGACACTTAAGTCTCCAAACACCATTGTCAGATAGAGAGTGTGTACCCTTATGAGGCAGAGGCAGAAACCAAAGAAAATGATGATGAAAACACAATATAATGTCACCTTGTAGTGAAGATATCATGGGAGGAAGATGATCTTCATTACATGATGAAATGGATGCTCAAATCTGCAAACACAAACACATAAACCACACAATTCTGCTCTTGCAACACAATGAAAGCCTTGAATCACCTTTACGATGCCAAAATCACATGAACATAATCTAGTTTTCAAATGAATGCCTAAATATGCTTTTATATGCAACTACAAACACTCTCGCCAAGATTTTCATAATTCAAACTTATCGTGTCAGCATAGGACCAAAATAACAGTCACAAACCGACACCCAAAATTGAGACTTCCCCAAAATAGGGCAGGACTAGGTCGTGGGTGCCCAAGTCCTCCCCCCTATTTTGGGCAGGGTCAAGCTCAAGGGGTCTTCCTAGGTCCCATTTGTCATGTTACCTAAGGTTCATTCCATCAAGATACTAAATTATGATGCAAGATGTCATAAATGTGTGCAAAAGATCCGGGAGCTAAACCTTATGAGGGAAAGCCTCCAAGGGGACATTTTCCGACGTTACAAGAGTTAATCAATCAATTGGAGGCACACCAATTGGAAGACACTAGTGTATACAAGGCAATTCCCATTAGCAATTAATTTAGACAACAGATACCATTAAAATGTTTGACAGGAATATAGTAACTTGCTTACTACTTCCACACTTTACAAAGAAAGCATGGTATTCAAGTACAAATGCACTTGAAAATCTCCTCTAGAAGTCTAGGCAAGAACACATTGATGTGTCCAACAAATTTCAATCTGATGATTTCTCTTGAGAAAAACTATTAACATAGAGGGTTAAGCATGGTTGTCCCTAATATGGAATGACATAACTTGCACATAAAAAATAAATGTTAGCAAAATACCTAAGTAAATGTATCATTTTCAGGATACAAATGCCTAAATATGTTAGAATGCAGTTAGCTATAGTTTCCTAGCTTTTGAAGCATCCATTTAACAAAGCAATCTAAAAGTTACCTAAATTATAGTTAAATATGCTCCAGTAGACATATATGCAAGATGTGGAATCATAGACAAAACACCTGAATTGTTTGATAGAATGCCTCAAAGAGATGTCATCTCATGGAATGAAATGATATGATTGCAAAATATGCACAAAATGGATTTTGCAAGGAAGCTCTCAAAATCTCTTAATTAATGGATTTTGCAAGGTTTTTATGAGGGTTTAGTTAATAGCAAGGAAACTGCAATAATGTCAATGCATGCCTCAATGGAAATAGATCAGTGGCTTGTTAGTGAAATAGGTCAGTGGCTTGACACTTTCTTTGGGCTTTGTAAGAATATACTTCAATGGAATACAATGACAAGACCTATGACAGGTTTTAAGCAATGTTTTTTATAAGCTCAGACCTCATGCAATGCTTTAATCTCAACACCAATGTGAAACCTTCATTATGGGTAGGCAAAACAATGGGATTGATCACCTACTACCACTGTCAACAACATGGATAGTAACAAGAAGTTTTAATAGGGGTTTGGACAAGGATCAATAACTCTTGACAATGAAGTATAAATTGAAAGATAGGCCTACCATTTATTTGCAACAAAAACTTTCTTCTTTTGCTCTATAAATTAATTTTTTTCTGTTACTTTCCTTTTCTATGATCACTTGCAATTTTACTTGGCTGCTACTTTTTGTGGCTTATAAATGGAGGAAATACCGTAAATGTGGAATGACGTATATTAGGCTATAGTTTAAGGTTTATATTTATAAATAAGATTAGTTAATATGTTGAGTGTGGAATGTCAAATATTAGCTCCCAAAACCATCCAAACCAAAAATGTCATCCTTTTCCTCTAATGCATGGGCTCACTGCTTTCATGACGCTAATCAAGTTGCAAACTTGGTACCTAGCTTACGAGCATACACTTCTAATGTGCTTGTATCTTGAAATGGCCTTGAAAATACTTTCAAATGCTCTAAATGGCTCATGTGTTGCTCCTATTTGTCATTTTTCCATTTTTCTATTTATGCTATACCTTGATAAAGTTTTCACCAAATTCAAATCATTTGGCACTTGCAAAATAGTTGATAACAGATAACCAAACAAGGCATCCAAATGAACTTCAAAGTTTAAGCACTACATACTAAAAAAATTTAAGGCTAATAAAGCTTACATGGACACAAGTAAGTTTGCAAGCAATTGCATGGCTTGCTTCATGAAGAAACACAATTATGAGCATAAAAGGAGTCAATAATGGTGTCCTCCAAAGCTGCAAAACAGGATTTATAAGTCAAAAAAAAACATATATCCCTAGAGAACAAAATGACTTCAAATGAATTATGACAATTAAATTTAGGTTCATCCATACTATCATAGTAAAATCACGAATACAACCTAACATTTCATCTTTACTAAATCAACAATCTGATCAAATGTGAGAATGACTTGGTGGCCATACAGCAAGGATCACAAAAATAAAGGCACCAATAGTCGCAATAAAGGTGACTTGATCATGATTGCAACATCTTTGAAGTTCCCAATCTTCCATTTCCTGATGCAGAAGTTTCAAAATGTCAATGCCAATATTCCTCACAATTATGTTTCTATAAATAAGCAAATAAGTAGTGTGTGAGGCTTGAAAAGACCACGAACCATACAGAAAACCAAGATCATAAAAAAATACATTGCTTGAGCAATTACAAGCATTTCCTTGCACTCAAAACACAAAAATGATTACATAAATAAGAAAAAATCAATTTCTTGAGAAAGATATAGGACTTAAACAATAATAAGAGAATAGAAGGGGTAGTCACTGTTGTGGGTCTAAAATAGAAGATGCAATTTCTCCTCTTCCAATGTCTCAAGAGGGAGAATGAACATTTCTTCCCCTTCATATTTCAAACCGACATTGTCAAACAACTCAGGCAGGTAATTGTTATAAATTTTAAATGCATTTCTGTTTGATAAAGATATCTGAAACCACTTTCTCTATTGCTTAAGAATGACTGACTTAAAAAAAGGTTGATGAGGAACAAGTTATTGACACCCACCATTTTACAGAAAAGAATTCAAGAATGAGATTTTGTGCCCTTAATTACAAATTCATCAGTTTGTAACCTTTTCATAAATACTTAAAGGTTAAAGCAAATGCTACCTCATCTTTCAAAGTGCAGGTTACATTGTTGCAAAGTTGGCCCAGAAGGAAGAAAGGGAAAAAATCGAAAATGATTTTTAGTCCACCGATTTCCATCTATTGTCCTTGTTGAGATGATTGTAGCACACCCACAATAGGACAAAAGGAATCCTCAAACAATGATAATAATGATATTGAAGATAGGTTAATGATATTGAAGATGGGTGGGTCAAACAATGGACAATGATCCCATCAGCAACCTATAAGAAATTATTTGAGTAGAATACTAGTTCGGGGCTAAGAGAATTCAAAGGGAAAGTCCAAGATACTTCGATGTACCAATAGGAAATGTATTCCATTAATAGATTGATTTAATTTGCAGAGCAATTAAATCAAAGCAATCTGATATCATGCACAGTGTAGTGAGATTAAGTTTGGCAGTGACTGTACAGGTGAAGGGTTGCAAGGTTTTGTGTTTTCAGAGATAAAGGTCAAAAGATGTAGAATTTTAAGCAAAGAAAACCAAATAATAATGAAGGCTTGTCTATTGATCAAGGGACAATGGGTTAACATTGAGAGATGTTTGGTCAAGAAACAGAACATGACAATCCACTGTCAAATGGTCATGTGAACAATCATATCAAGAATAATGTGCAGTTTGAAGACTTAGTCTCGTTGCAGTCAAAGGACAATAAGAATGTTTAGTGGTTATTAAGTCATTCAAGGTTGTGTGACCAGGTTTTGGTTGGCATGATGAGATTCAATATGGAGAGCATGAATGGTATCAATAGTAGTGAGCAAGGTAGTGGTTTTGCCTAATCCAATCACAATCAAGCAAAAGCAAGCAAATTTTAAGTGGTGACAGTCAAAAGAGATGAGGAGTTAAGGTAGTGTAGCAATCAATCTTGAATGTCATGTGGTGAACCCCTTTGATTCCAAAACCCTACTGTCCATAGACCAAGATATATTTTTAAATAAAGATGGAGGTCAATATAGTTAAAGGAGGCAGTGGAAATGCAGTTTAAATGTAGTGTTGAGTGAAGATCAAGAAGGTAGTCCACTGTCATTAATGGCTGTGAGGATAGTGCCTTAGGGATGTGTTTCTCTTGAGAAGATCCAAGCAAGCAATGGAGCACAGTTTTGTGATGATCAAAGGGAGATAAGGTGAATATCATCTCAGAGGTTTAACACAGATCCTTGAAGGGGATTAACACAGATTTATTCAGCAGGCAAAAGAGACAAATTCTATATGATTTTGCTTTATAACTCATCCCAATGCTGATAACGATCAATCTCAGCTTTGCAAAATACATAGCATCATTAACTAATAAGTTCTTAAAAAAATGTTAGGATGCACCCTTCCAAGGGACAAACCTCTCCAAAATTTCAAAAGAATTGCAACTGGTCTAGCCATAAAATCTTAAGATGCATAGTGTTGAGGGACTACCTTAAGATGCATAGTGTGGAGTGTAACCCAACATTCCTCCCTTGATTCAGTAAACTGCTTCCAGGCCATCAAATGCCTCACCATGCAATACCTCTAAACTTCTATTTCGTGGGATTCCTTAAAACTTGAGACATTTGCATTTGTCCCTTGTAAACGAGATGTCGCCTGTGAGTAAGCCAATACCAGCAGTCAACCAGTACAACTGTCTCTTATCCACAACTACCATAATATTCTCATATAAGACAAGCCAGAGAGATCTGTTAATCAAAACTTGAGAGCATTGTGTCGAACCTTCTCGAAGACCACATGCTTCCTGTGAGGACTTAGCTATGTCTGCATTTGGAAAAGATCAAACAATCACGACTGTGCGTCTTGTGTACAATAAAAGAATCTAGGATGTTCTTGTAGTTATTCTTCTGCAATATGCTTTTACTATGAACAAGGAAATTTATATAAGAATTGTTGGATTACAAAGAATACAATTGAATTCACAAGCATAGACACAAACTCAGGAACAAGCAAGAAAAAGAGAGAACTTGAAGTAAATTGCTAAATTCTTTTTAATCAAAATGTTAAGAATGATTATGTTAATGAATATAAACACTTCTGTTTTGAACCATGCCATTGGTACCAACAGCAAGAGCGGGTAACTCTAAATTCCTTGATCCGAACCTTGCAAAGTCTCTAAAGATGATGTAAAGCCCTTAATACCTGGTGTTCCAAATTCCTGCCATTTACAGGCGGTGTTTGGTAAATTCCTCAATCTACTCTTTGTTTGAACCACAGAA
Organism: Cunninghamia lanceolata; assembly: GCA_027924645.1. Classification (NCBI taxonomy): domain Eukaryota; kingdom Viridiplantae; phylum Streptophyta; class Pinopsida; order Cupressales; family Cupressaceae; genus Cunninghamia; species Cunninghamia lanceolata. The sequence goes on along the minus strand of BSBN01000558.1, from coordinate 1,745,048 downwards.
CAATTTCACCAAATCATCTAATTTTACAGCTATTGTATTTCCAGATTTATCATTTCTTCTAGAATAAAGCATTCTGCACATTTTAGATGCCATATTGCAATAATAAAATAGCCTTTAACAAACTGAAATGATATTGGAATTTTGATTGAAAATCATCAATAGAGGTCAATACCTCGCCTTTTGTTCCACATCAATTGTTCCGATCCATGGCGCTTTTGACTTGAAGCATGTCTTGATAGCAAACAAAACTTCCAAAAAAAGACTTGCAATACAAAATTCTCTGTCAACCAATCAACATGTTCTCAATGTGTTCTGTTATTTGGCTTCTAGTACGACTGCTTTCAAGTGATAAATCTGGCCTATTAATTAAAAGAAAACTGTACACCTCCCATTGGAGGTCACCAATTGCATATCTGACAAGGCCAGCCTGCAAAAATATAAACAAATCCCAGTCATCCTATGTGACAAATCCCATTCTGGATAGTCAATTGGATGAATGAACCCCACGTCTAACAACTTTTGAAGCTCTGCTTTTACCAATACCGCTATTTGAGGATGCATTTTCTAGAGTTTTTGCTTGATAGGTTTAGCATCAAGGAAAGCTGCTAAATGATGTACTACCAATGAAGGGTCAAGTCCGGGAATTTCTACGTAGGACCAAGCAAAGTTTATAGTCCTTTTCAAAAAGAAAGATATGAAGTTCTTTGTCTCATGTTCTGAGAGTGATGCTGCTAAAATATGAGCTTATGATTCTGTGTTGTCCCCAAATTCAATTCTTGTGATTCTTCCACAAAAAGTGGACATCTCTCTTGATATTTGGAAGTTGTGGGAAGGTCAAATCCTCCATCCTCAGGTGCCTCATAGATGTTTTCACCTTTGGATACGTACTTTCTTTTACTATTTTTGGATCTGATAGTGCAACATTGTCGTTTTCAATAGGGTATCTTATTGTTTTGTTTTGTTCACTTTTGCGACTAGAGGGTTTAGCCTTCTCACCAAAGTACGTTGTGATGTCAAGGTCCATGATAAAACCAACTTTATGGTCTCCTAATGGTAGACTGTCTCGAAGTCCCATGAATTATGTGATAGCCTCATCATTCTGAAATAGTTTGAGAACTGGAGGATCTTGTTGGTCCCGTTCTATGAGCTCCGGGTAGATGAGTGAAAGGTCTTTGGTATTTGAGGTGGATGTGAAGGAGGCGAAGGATAGCATGCAAATATATTAATCTTGGAATAACTTAGCGATATGCATAAAGGAGTCATTGATGGTATCCTCATTAGTACTCTCTACTACGAGAAAGGCTTTCACTACTTCACTAAGGATATACTCAAGGTCTGAGGACACCGATTCCTCCTTTCCGTACCCTAACCCTTGTCAGTTGTACTTCTTGGTCACAATGATGGGATCTATTTGTCTTTGTTCATGAATTCCTAGGCCACCTTGACCTTTACAGCCCATATTCTTTACAATACGAAGACCTGTGGTGTACTTCTCCATAGGTAGTGTTGTTGGATCTTTTTCTTCCTTGTATAACCACGGGAGACATCTTCTTCAATTGATTCTTTGTCTAGAACCCCCCAATGTGCAAATGTTGTGGGTTTACATTGTATAACAACTCTAGGAACTGATTTTGATGGATGCGTTTTACCATAGGACTTTGGTGATAATGGAAGATTACCTACATAGCAGGATTTTTGTAGTTCATATTTGCCAAATCATTTGTCTTTAAATTGGACATTGATCTCTAAGACATGGGTGTATTGGATGTGGATGATTTGGTTAAAGTGGAGGAATCTATATATGTGGAAGATGGTTGCGCTACATCATTATTATCAATTTGGTTGGAATTGTGATATCTTCCTTTCATGACTCTACAGAACTCAAAAGGTCTAGGATCTCCAAAGATGGTTACTTCAGTTCCATTATGTGGGAATTTAAGGCATTGATGGTATGTAGAGGGTACATCTTGCATGGAATGTATCCATGGGAAGCCTAGGATAATATTATATGGAAGTTCAAGGTCCAAAACTTGATAGATAGTATATATTATTGTTGAACCAACTTGAATAGGTAACTTGATAACACCTTTTGTCTCACACTCAATATCATCATTGGCTTTAATAGTTATACTTTTCTTTGAATCAATGACACCCTCAGAGTATCCCAACTATTTTAGCAATTTAAGAGAACAAATATTGAGGCTAGCACCATCATCTATGAGGACTCGTTTGACTCAATGTTGACAGATACAGACTTATAGGTGAAGGGCTTCATTATGATATGGATTGTTGGATGGAAGGTCCTTTTCAATGAAGACTGGGTGATGGGGAGATACAATGTGCCCTATCATGGCTTGAAATTGGTCAACATTAAAGTTATTAGGGACAAAAGACTCATGAAGGTATTTCTCAATGATTTCTTTATGGGTCGGAGATGTTCGGAGGAGTTCTAGATTACAAATTTGAGCAGGTGTTTTACCTAGATTATCTAAGATCTTATACTCAGATGGTGGATGGGTGATAGATAGTTCCTTTCAAAGGGTGACACAACCACGGTGGGTGGTAACTGCACAATCGGGAGCTTTTCCTTTGATAGAGATGGCAGAAATATGGGTATGACTTTCCTCTATATGACCCACGATGGAATCATAAGAGGTAGATGCATGATTGGCATTTTTATTGTTGTTTCCCTTATCAAGGGCATTTCCTTTACCATGATTAGGGAAAGGATCCTTGTATATATCAAGATTGTTGTTTGAGGAATTCTTAGGGCGATCGTCAACTGTTATCACTCCTCAGTCAATGAGATTTTGAATGAGGTTCTTTAGTTTCATACAACTGGTTGTTTTATGTCATTTGACCCTATGATATTCACAATGTTTGTTGTATTTGTACCATGAGCCTGGTTTGAAATGGAGTTCTTCATATTTTTTGACTTCAGGCAATTTGATGAGACTTGACTAGACCAGTTTTCGTAATATTGACTCAATGGGTTCTCCTAGTGGAGTGACTTTTCATCTAGGTGTTGAATCTTGTCTTGGTGGTTCCTTAGGAGTAGTCACAACATTATTGATGGGTTGTAGATTGACTAGTGTTTGTACATTTTGAACGTGTTTTGTGTCTACCACACCATCATTGACAATAATTTTGTTTTTGGCCTAGAAACGAGGTTTTTCGTTGGATTGTGTACCATTGTCTTTGTATATTTTGACTAAACGCTTAGCAATAAGAGCTTTTTCAATAGTTATTCCCTTGTCATGATTTCATCAAATGAAGTGGCACATTAAACTTGTAAGTGAAAGCCAATCTCTTGGTTTAGATTTTAGACAAAAATATGGACCAATTATTTTTTAGGGATAGGCCATGGGAATTTGCTTGCCATATTCCTCCAATGTTGTAGGAAGGCAATGAATGTCTCTCCATTTCTTTGTTTTTTATTACATAATTATGTCATGGAGATTCCATGTTCAATGTTGTATGAAAAATGAGCAATGAACTTTTCAGCGAACTCATTAAAAGTTTTAATCCTAGGGGATAGATGAGAGAACCATTCGATAGCCTGTCTATCCTAAACTTCAAGGAAATAGGTGCATAAGGTATGTGTCATTTTCAGTAACCTCTAGGCAAGCAATGAAAAATTCTCGAATGTGTTCTTTTGGATCTCCTTTTTCCTTATACTTGTCAAATTTGGGCATCTCAAAATTATGGTGAAAAGGGATCATAGGAATAGACCTGTCAAAAGGATAAGGACATATGTTTTCCAATGAATAATTTTTCTTCGAGTGTCCTAGTGTGAGGTCTATGATTTTCTTCTGCATGTTCTAGAGTTTTTGTTCCAAATCTAGTGTGGTGTTTTGATGAGTGAAAACACCCTGATAGTTAGATGATGGGGCTTGTGATGTTTGAGGTGGATATGAAAAGGGATTGGATGTTTGAGATGGATTGGAGTGATACAAGAAGGGGTTGGGTGTTTGAGGTTGTGATGAAAGAGATGAGAATGGGTTGGATGTTTGAGGTATGTATGAATTGATGGGTATGTTAGGTTGACCCATGGATGAAATAGATAAAAGATTTTGAGGAAATGAAACAATTGTGGAAACATGGCTAGGTGTGATTGGAGTCTGATAGAGGGGGCTGATGTATTGATTATCATATCGTAATGAACAAATATTGAGTGAGGGGATAGAAGTTTGAATAGATGGTATGGGAGTGATTACTTGTGATGAAGGGGTACTTGTGACAGGGATGTGTGATGATGAATTGGGTATGGTAGAAGTTGGATGAGGATTTGATCCTCCCATGGCAATAATAGAAATGTTGATAGGGTCTTGTTCCTTGATAGTAGAAGTGTCAAAATCACTTGGTAGTTTTGTATCCTTTTGAGCAAGAAAAAGGAAAAATCTATTTGGATCTGATGCAAAAAGATTATCTAGGGCTTGTAATGTGTCAGGATCTTGAAATTCTTTGGCTACAAGTGGCAATTTTGATGAGTCTTGGGTATTCTCTTGTAAGAGTGGAGCAATGTTTGTGGAAGATGCTTGACCTATTGTATACCCACTTGGGACAAAGACTTGAGGAGACATACCTATCGTAAATTGACTAGCATCTATGAGGCTTGGATTGGTTTGATTAGTCTCCATAAGTTTCTCATGTTGGGATCTTGTGACCAACATATAAAGATTTGAAGACCTTTTAATGGATGAAAGTAAATGACAAGGATGGATGATAAATGAGTTTGGACTTATTTTTGGAAAGTGATGAGACTCTAATGATGATTGGATATGAGGATTAGATAATTGATTTTGGAAGGATAATGTTAACAACCAAAATGGATCAAGGTAAATCTAGATCTTTGATATGATAGGATCAGGATTATCTTTCTAGAACTAGACTAGTGAGTCCAAGAAAGACAAGGAGTGAAATTTACTAACTCAAGAGTAGCCAAATGCTCCTAAGCTAGTTTATCTGCTAATGATATGGAGTAACTTGGTTCCAACTTGAGAGAGGCAAATTCTCAAGCAAGTAACAAGCTAGAGGATAAGATCTAGATCTAGACTTTCACAAATTTGGTTGGGATAACTAGATGATAAAAGGATATGTTGATTGAGGATGATGATGATGTCTAATGGCTACCTAAAGTCTCAACAAGGATCAAATCTCTAAAGTCCAAAAGATATGATGAAAATTTTGATGGACGGATGAATGATGGAATGTTGATGACTATGTTAAGAAGTTTCAGGTCTGTATTAAGTCTGTCTAGGTGTAAAGATCTCAAAATCTAAATGTGGAATAACTAGAAACTCAAGATTCGTTGAGAAGTGTCAGACTACCAGTCAAATGCGTAGAATGATAAGACAGAAGCGCAATTGAATAGTTCAAAAGTGCAGTAGGATAAATTAGAAGTGTAGCAGGATTACTCAGAAGCGTAATGGGATGACTTAGAAGCACAGAATGATAACTTAGAAGTGAAATTATATCAGTCAACAGTGCAGGTAATATACCAAAAGTGTAATACTATATATCATAAGCGCAAGACTATCAATCAAAAGCACAATGCTGTGGATCAAAAGCGCAAGGATGTGGATCAAAAGTGCAATACTATTGGTCAAAAGTGCAAAACTATGGATCAAAAGCACAATACTGTATGCAAAAGCTCACATGTATAACTCAGAAGCGAAATGGGATAATTTAGAAACGCAATATTGTTGGTTAATAGTGCACAGATATTAATCAGAAGCACAATACTATTGGTCAAAAGTGCACAAGTATTAATCAGAAGCACAATACTACTGGTCAAAAGCATATAGGTATGAATCAAAAGTGCAATACTATCTATCAAAAGCAATATTCAATGGTTTCAATGGTTTTCTGTTGTTGGACAGCTTGTTTTTGGCAAGAGATAAAAATAAAAGACACAATGGCTGATGAATTTTCAAGGTATTGGGTGCAAAAGGTAGTTAACTCTCATGGATAACAAGAGGCTTTTACAGGTATATCACATGAAAGACACACCAAACATGCTTACAATCCTAAAATTATTCAAGAACGGTGTGTCAAATCTTATGGACTCACAATGCCAACATCTGTCCCCACTAATTTGATAATGGTGACATATGTTCCATTCATACCATCTACCATGCCTTGAATAGCTAGGGAATATAAGGCCTTGGACCACCTTACACCCCTTGCCTTGGAGACAAAATCCTTTCCCAAAGTAAACTCTATCTCAAACAACGGAGGTACATGTGAGCACTTTTCCTCCTATTACAGCGATGCACCACAAGATATGACAGCGGAAGGTCTTAAACTAGGATTAACAAAGCTTCTAAGGAGTCCTCGATATACACTAGGTACGGTGAGGCACAAGTCTATTAACAGAGGGCTCATCTTTAAAGGGTGAGATTAGGTCTCTCCTCTCTTCACCGCACAAGTCTCAGCGGATCAAGGGTCTTGGGGCTTCCTGAAGCATGATGATGGCTCACTCCTTGAGGTATAGCTTTCTCTCCCCCCTTTAATATACCCCACCAAAACATGTGGTTGAGGTCATCCCTAGGGGTGATGAAATCCCCTAGCAGGTCTCCTAGAGAGGATTCCAAGTTCTTTTGGTTCTCAAGATCATTTTGCAATGTAAGAGAAGAGCATACACAAGGTTGGGTCCCCGGGATTGAAATAAGTAAAGCAATTAAAATAAACTAGAAAGTGTTTGTGATCTCCAAGATCGCCTTGTGGTGCGAGGAGAGAGCATACACATTAACTAGCTTAAAAAGCATGACAAACAAGATTCTTTCCCTTAAGAGATTGAAATATGTGATTACACTAGTGATAAAAATAGGTCTTCGCCAAACATCTCGCACCAAATGATATTAGTAGTCTGATATTTATTTTTTGATCAACGATTGACAAGTTGGACAAATCAGGTTAGTCTCCAAACACCAAACATTAGATGAAAAGATAATTCCCAGAATCAAAAGTGCGGGTACAAAAATCATAAGCACAGTAAAATAGATCAGAAGTGCAGTAAAACATGTCAGAAGCGCAATAAAATAGATCAAAAGTGCAGTAAAATAGATCACAAGTGTTGTTCTATGAATCAGATGCGCCAATATATTAATCAAAAGTGAACTTATACCTGTCAGATGTGCCTTTCTGTTTATCAGATGCAAATTATTATTCATCAGATGTGTCAATTTTTTAATCAAATGTGCCAAAATGTTCAAGATCTGCAAACAGAAAGTGAACCCTAGCAAAAAGATGGTTCATCAGATCATAAACCTCTATAGGGGGTAGGAACCAGTCATAAACGCTTGCAAACAAAAACTAGTCAAAGATGCTTGCAAATAAACCTTCTTACAAACAAAATAGGTCAAAAAATTCTCTCGTCCTGCAGATACAACAAACTCATATCAGAAGTGCCAAAAATCAAATTAGAAGTGTAAAAAGTCAAGTCAAAAGCACAAAAAGTTGACTCAAAAGCATCATTATGTCAATCAAAAACATCGTTATGTAGGTCAAAAGTGTCAATATCTATCAAAAGTGTTGTTCTGAACTTCAAAAGCACTGTTCTGAACCTGGAAATCTCTAACCACGGAAATCTCAAGAAAAATTGTTAGTTTCAAAGACATGGGTCCCATTGAGCATGCCAAAATGTATATGGAGAAGACTGGAATGTAAACAAAAGCATAAAAGACCCTATTCTAACTCTACATAACCTTCAAAGAATGATCACAAGAGAGTAACACTGAACTCAATGCAAAATAACAAAGAAATTACCACAAGTGATGTATATTCCTTTGTATAATAGATGTGGATTGGTCAATTACTTTGCATAACCTTGATTGCAATGGATGACAAGTGCTCAATGATAGTCGATATGAATACTCAAAGCTCAATATGAATGCTTAAAGCTCAATGATCATGGAGGATTTGTGAATTGGAGGATGGATGTATTTATAGCTTTCATAGGATATTGATCAATGGTGGAGAATAATTGAATGAATCGACGGATAAGATAAATTGAGAGGACATGAAGAATGTACATGTGACATGTGTCCATGAAAAAAAAGCTTGTTTTATGAGTTAACTGCTTGCATGCATAATAAAACTGATTTGATTTTCATAAATAGAATGTTTTTTTTCTATTTAATGAATTGATTTCATAAAGATAAAGATTTGAAAGATAAGTTAACTCGATATTTGATTTTCTTTTCTACATTCAAATGGATTTGAAAGAATAGAATTAAATAAATAAATTGTGCATGAGGAGATATTTTGAAGATGAGAAGATATTATTTAATTCATGTGCATGATTAGAGAAATAGAAGATAAATAAAATAATTGATTTTATTTATTTTGTGAGAGAGGAAAATAGAAAAGTCAACTAAATAAATTATTTTAATTTATTTAATTGTAGAGGAAATGTTAGCTAATTAAATAGTTAAAAATTATTTAATTATTGTGGATAAGAGGAATAAATTGATGAATTAATTAAATAATAGAAATCATTTAATTAATGTGAAATTGAGGATTGAAAAGGGTGGATTTAATTAAATAATTAAAATTATTTAATTGAAGTGGATTAGAAGAATAAAATTGGATGAAATGTTAGATTTAATTAAATAATTAGAAATTATTTAATTAATGTTGGAAGGAGAATTGAATTGATGAAATGATGGATTTAATTAAATAATTAGAAATTATATAATTAATGTTGAATTAAAAGCATTAATGAGGAAATGATGTGAATGTTCATACGAATGCATTAGTCATTTTTAGGTGTCAACAGTTTCTACAAATATGTTTACATTGCACTACTAATATTGTTGGTTAAAAGATTATCATGGTTTAAACCTAAAGTTCCTAATGTCCTAACATTAGGAATAACTACGAATTAATAATGTCTATAGAAGGCTTGTTGTCTTTACTCTCATCTTTGTATTGTTGGCAGATTAAACAAATAGGGGTTGTTCACTCACTAGTATGATATGGTAGATGGGGGAGGGTAACCATAGAATACCATAAATGTTGGCATTTTTATAGTAATATGAAAATAAGTGTTATACCACTCTATTTATGATGGTCAATGTCCATGGTGAGTGTGTATCTAATGCAAAAGAATGAAGATAGTCCTCCAAACATTTATTAACTATCTTTATTGGTCCATTTGATTAAAGGTGTTAAAGAGGAGTTTTAAGCTAGTTAAGTACCCATACAATAGAATAAATCATTCTATAAATGACTAGTAAATATAGGGTCATGATCAATTGTTGAGTACTATGCAAATTTGTAATGGTCTCCATTAATGCCACGACAACTATGCTAGTTGTATGATGCTAGATCTATAACAAAATGCAAGAAATTAAAGCCATATTAAACCCTTATTCTAAATCAAGCAAGACTAGTAAATATAGGGTCATGATCACTTGCTATAATTCTTATGAGTACTATGCAAATTTTGATTGGTCTCCATTAATGCACCGACAACTATGCCAGTTCTGTGATGCTAGATTTAGAACAAAATGAAAAATTAAAGCCATATTAAACCCTTATTTTAAATCAAGCAAAATACCTTCGGATTGAGAATAAAGAAGATTAAAACAAATAATTCTTACCTTCACTTACCAAGCAGAGATCTCCTTTGTTGAATGGATTTGTTGAATGGATTTGCTCATGGATATGAGCAACGTAGTTTCTCGTGGAGTCTTCAAGATTTGAGTAGCATATACTTGTTGAATGATGTATGATAGAGTGCTATGTGCTTGGTATGCATGCTTGCTTGGTGTAGAAATGAAGCATCGAGAGCTTGATTTATATGTGCTCGAATGAGGATGTGAATGGTTGAGATTTAATGATAGATGGATGGCGGAGATGCACTTGGGGTATTGATCATGTTCAAAGGGCCCTTTTAATTTAATTTAATTATTGTGGAGGAATGATATGGACCTATTTATTTGAATTTTGGAGAGATAACTTTATTTAAATTTTATTTATTTACTTTAAATGGGAGAATAGATTTAATTTAATAATGGAATGGATTTTATTTATTTATTCTAAATTAGGTGGAAATGGGTTTAATTTATTTACTTTAATAATTGGGTGGAAATAGATTTAATTTATTTATTTTAGATAATTAGTGATGTGGTATTATTAGTGAGGTGAATAAAGGGGTTTGTAGATAAAATTAATTAATTACTGTGGTGATGCTAGACATTATTTTAGATGTGGCTAATTTTAGGTGTCTACATTAGCCATGAAAAAATTGATAAGAAAATCAAATGTGTATATTTGATGAGTTTATCCACCACTACCATGATGACATTCTTTCCTATAGATTTGAGGAACCTTGTGTTGAAGGCCATGGAAACCTCTTCCTAACAATGACTAAAAATTGATAATGGCTATAGAAGGCTTGTTGTCTTGAATTTCACTACAAAATTTTGTACATCTCCTTTGAGACTTTTCCCCCAAAAAAATATTCGAATCAATGATATGTTTTTGAGAAACCAAAATGTCCACCCATTGGAGATGTAAGAAGCTCCTCCAAAACCTTATTATTGAGTGAGTTTCAACAATAAAATAGTCAAGATGTTGTTTTCACTACTAGCTTTAGGATCTCACATAGAACACATGATCATATCACAAATTTCTACATAATCTTCAATCGCACCGCACAACTTCAACAATGTCATTCATGTTATATTTATCTATTCTACAACATTCTCATAAGACAAAAACTCATAGGATATGTATTGATAGAAGATGAGCAATTGTTTTATTTGTAGCGTTCCAAGCTATTATTTCATTGTCTAACCTTATATATTATTGTACAATGATTACTCTTTGAAAAGATAGATCACAAGATAAATCATATAATAGCATAGTTGTACATCTTATGTCATACATATGATCTCATATTTTTTATAGAACTTTTGCATAATACAATCTTACCACTTATAGTTCTAGCATGTCTCTTCTTGTTCTTGGATCTCCTTTGTTAAATAGAACACTAAATAAAGTTTTACACCCTTATCACTCTTGCATTCAAAATTCAGAATATTTGAATCTACTTAAGTGTGTTCTCTGTAAGCTACAAATGGGCCCAAATCAATGATATAGGAGCAATCAACTTCTCTCTACACCCTAGTGATGTTGAGTATCTCATTTGAATCCTCCTCCAAAATTTAAATGCCAAGTCACACAATGGTACAAGAATCATGGTCTCAAAATTTGCGACCCTCCAAAACATCTCCCTCCATGATCTTAGTAGATGGCTATCAAATCTAGGCTAGCGACCATAGAATTTTCTAGTGGCGATGTAAAGCAAATTGACAATTTTATATTTTTCTACCCTCAAATATAGCAATTTGTTGGCAATTAGCAAGTGATTCTTTTCCCTAAATTTGATGTTTTTTTCATAAAATCATGAGATAAAATTTTTACTTTTTTAAAATAGAATTTGGTCACCATGATATTCAAACCATTTTGGGCCCAATCACCTTGATATGTTTGGGCCAATTTTATTTTTGTATTTTATCTTTGAAAATCTCCCTTACTATGACTTGGTTGTTTACACTTTCTTGTGATTTTTTTTAATTTTAAACAATTTGATGGAATTCAACCCCACACTCAATAAAAATATTACAATATGTTTTTATTGCCTCCAATTTTAAGACAATTTTGAAGTTAATTTTATCTCCTTGAAATAGTGAAAATAACTAATTTATTGGAAATTGCAAAGAAAAAGCAAAGGCCTAGGGACTAATATGATGAAATTTTTTATACAACATGAGCACTATATAAATAACATTCATTTCATTTGTTTCTCACATTGCAATCTTGCACTATTCCCTTAATAAATACACATTTGATAGATAAGCACTTCAATGATATCTTTTTGGAAATGGGTAGTGAAGGACTAAATACAATCTTTAGAGTCTGTAAAGAGGCGGCACAAATTCAACAAAAAACTTTGGTAAGTTTTTTGGTCAAATCAACTTAATGGTTTGTTTATATTATATGTCTAATAGTTAATTTTATATTCCCTATAAAGCGATAAAACCTTGTAACCCTAGTTTTATGAATCACTAGTTTATTTTTTCACTATTTTTCTTTGTTCATGGCTAGATTCCTACCTTGTGCAACTACCACCTACATCTTTGGACCAATGTCTTACCAACCAAAGTTACACTTTTCGTAACATTTAGAGGCTATGTTTGTAGCACTCCTAACTCTACATCAAACATTGTGCAAGAGTGTAAAACACTACGCAACATATACGATTGGAACAATGATGGATGACAAGCTTTGGACAAATAGCCTACATGATTGATTATCTTTTATGAAAAAAATAAAGCTTGCTCTGTTAAACACTTTGAAACTTGCATGTTGTGCAATTTTGCATAAAGCTGAAACATTGAACAAAGAAAAGGATTGGAGCAAGGATGTAGGAAAATCCTTGGATCTATAGCCTACAAGGTATATTTTCACTTAATGCAATATTTAAAAGTTGTGTTATGTAACAATTCCAAATTTACATCTTGGGTAATAGTGTAATCTAGTGAAGCTTTACGTAGATGACATGAGTGAAGCATTGAGTTTTAAAAAAAAGTTTGGATGACCACCTTGCAAGGCATATTTACACTTTTATGTAATATTTAGAGGTTGTGTTATGTAACACAATTTCAATGTACGTTTTACATAAAACGCTGTAATATTATAAACATTGTGTAAATGATATGACTAGATCATTGACACAAAATATATATTTGCATTGATAGCATGCAACCTAGATTTACACTCAATACAATATTTAGAGGTTGTGTAATACACAATTCCAAATTTACAACTTGCATTACAGTACATATTACTATAAAACACTGCATAAATGGCATCATTGGGGTGTGTATGTCAAGAAAAGAATTTGGTGCAATAACCCATAGGCTACATTTACACTCTAAACAACACTCTGTCTTTGTTGTGTGATGTAATTCTAACTTTGCATCTTGCATTTAATTGTGCAAAAGTTTGATACAGCCTAAGTCACATTATTGGATTAAAATTACTAACTACCAAATTTATTATTTGTGATTGAAATGACTAATTCTTAAGAGGATATTTGGATTTAGATGAAGACAACCATACATCTCTTTATATCTTTAGATATTAGTGTACAATATTGCTTCCATATATAGATAACACCTATATTCTTGCAATTCGATAAATTTATATTACTAGACTTTGTTGTTCTCGTAAATGTCAATATATTATAGGAAGAGTACTGTCCCCAGTGATGGAGGCATAAATGGAGGAACATCAAAGAGAAGCCACATTATTTCATAATTTTCTAAACAAACAAACAAGAGATCCTTGTTCTACTATAACGTGTTTCATGATAAAGGAAGGTTATAAATGACATTGATTTTGTACAATCTAGTAGTAAGAGAATTGAGAACGATTTTGCACAAGCCAAGGATGAGGCTTATGATCATAACATGCCATGAAAAAGAAAGTTTAACATCAATGGGGCATACCACATTTTTTCATCTTGAATGGATTTCAAAGCATCCATTTATAGAACCAGTTGAAAACAAACATAGTATTGTGCAAAAACGATCATGCAGATGCAAGGTTTGCTCTTGGAAAAATAAAGACAAGACATCACCTGAAAATAGATACCATAGAGAAGCATATGGATAGTCTATGAAATGATAAATATATATTATATATGTATATGCATATATGAGCGTATTGAATCAAGCTATTAATATAGGTGCTATTAACACTGATGATTTTTTTGGAAACTAGAGGAAAGGATGAAAAGTAAGCGCATATATTATATATATCTGCTTCTAAAATAACAAGTAACATGGCAAGGTCTCCCTTAATACTTGTGATAAATTTCCAAGCAAGCCTATGTGCCCATTTAGAGGAGGGTTCACAAAAGGATGCCAGCTACATTAGTGAAGGCTTTTTTAGCCATCTTACATTTACTAACAATCAACGAACCACTTTCAGGAGGACCAAGCTGCTCTCCTGTGAGAGCTTTTTTGTTTACATGTTGGTAGATGAATAGTTCCAGCCCATTTCGTAAGTTCTCAAGCTCAGGAAAACTGGCAATGCGTGTGAAAATATTCCAGATTACATTATCTGAATACTCTGTGAATAAGCTCTCAAATAATATGCGAAAGTGCACAATAACTTTAGAAGTCAACACTGCAGAGTCAGTAAAATCAACTGCTTTAAGCACAGAAAGAGAGAGAGAAAATGATCCAATTAGATCAGCAAGGAACCGGGCAAGATTGGCCAATCTTCGCAATTCCATTGAGTCAAGCTGCTTAAACTGGTCCCATAAGCAATACTAGAAGACAGATATTCAAGGCTTTAGTACCTCTTGCATGCAGAAATCAATAAACATATGCATATCGAAATGATTTGTATATTATGTACCCATTATAATGGAAACAATGTGCCCAAGTCCAAAACACAGCTCTATAATAATATTTTGCCTGAGTCAGCCATGTAACATTAATATTTCTACAGTTGCACAAGACAATAATCTGATGTACTATCACACGTACCTGCAATGAGAACTTATGATTCTTATCATGGTGACATAGCTTAGCTGCAAGAAGAGAGTAGTACTTATTAAATACCTTCTCTTGCAAGCAGCAATCTACGAGAACCCGTAAAATCTCCCTATCCTGCAGCCACATTAGGTCAACAATGACATGAGAGTATGCATTCAGTGACAGATTCAAATAAAAACTACATATGTTCCTTTACAAAGTCAAGCCCAAATTCAAACATCAGGTTTGCCACGAGGACGGTAAAAAGTACTGGTGTACCATGATATATTACTTTATCTTTGTAATTGAATGCATATATTTCATTTTCAGCATAATACAATACACTGACCAAGACAACAAGACAAATACATACACCAAGGAAAAGAATGTCTCGGGCAAGAGACAGAAGCTGTGCTTGCAGGGTTGTTAATAATCCAGCCTTCATGAACTTCAAGTGGTTTTTTAATTTAGTATTACAAAGCGCCTTGTTTTCTGGTTTATCTGCCTCACTGGGTAGTAGATGGACCTTCTTATTAAATCAAAACTGTTAGGAATATTGATTCAAAGTATAATAGGCCTGGTTTCTACATAAAAATAGTTTTTATTTGTTTTTGTGTGCACAAGGATGGAAGTTGAAAGGTTATCCACCTCATTTTTGCCTCCAGGGTATTTTAGAAAAATAAGGAATTTGAAGAGTCAAGCTCTTCCACATCCCTTAGTTTTTTGTCTTTGTTTGAGCTTGTATGAGTACTATCTGTGGACACCCATCACAAATTTTGTAATCCTTTTTGTTCAGATTAATAAAATTGTCTCGGCCTAGGTAATACTCAGGGAGACCTCCTCTATTCTGTTCAAGTGGTATCAGAGTTACATGGATGAAAGGTGTTGGCTGTATAGATGAGACTTGGGTGAAGAGCTGCATTGATAATCCAGGTGATTAAAAGCTTGGTGCTTGGTAATGGTAATCTCTATTTGTTCTTCCATCCTTCATTGTGTGTGTGTTTACAGTATCAGAAAAAAAAATTAATATGAAATGCTGCTGCCATTTCCTTGCTTCTGTTTTAAAAGATGGTATTTTTTAGGGGGTATAAGGTGGGAGGAATATATAGGTTCATTGAGTTTTTTTTGAAAGGTGTTTGATATTTTTTCGTCTTCATTTTGTTCATTTACTCTACTAATGATGTGTGAGATTTTACAACTACTCACCAACTCAGACCGATTAAACATCCTAAACTATACAGAATGGAAAAGGGCAGTACAAGGAACTTTAATTTTCAATAATTTGTGGTAGTAGAGGATTAAAATGGACCCATTGTTCCTACTAATACGACTGAGAAGGCTATATTTATTTAAGAAATCAAAAACCACTAGCAATTATTCAATGTTCTTGCATATCAGAGACATGTTCCTATAGACTCATAAAACAAAAAAGTTTTAGGGCATGCTATAGTTGTATAATAAAAATGTCAGACGTAGGGTAAGTAAATATTTGTCTAAAATGAAAAATATCTGCTCACAAATTGGCAAAACAAGTTTTCATGCAGTAAATAATAGAACTATGATAACAGTCACATTGATTGGTCTTCCTCATTCTTATAAAAACTTCATTGAAACATTGCAACTAATAGATGAATTGAGTGCAGGGAAATATGACACTTTGTGAGTTGTTAATTTAACAAGCCAATAACTTACCTAGGAGAAATTGTAAGTCAGAAAGAAACTTTTGCTGCAAGTTCTAGCAATTCAAACAAAGGTAGAGGTAGAGGCACATGCAACAATGATGGAAGAGGTAGAGATTTTCATCACTCTAGTAGACATGGTCGATGCACATGTGATCATTATCTTGTGGGGCATGATGAAGATAATCATTGTAGAGGAAGAGGAAGATTTGATAGAGGATGAGGAAGAGGCCACAATGAAGGCAAAGAGAAATCACTTACTACAAATTTGGAAAGATTGGACATTACAGTGACAAATGTTGCACACCTTTTGAGAAGATTCCAAAGAAGCAAGATTCTTCTAGCTATGCACAATATGGTGGTACTGTGATGATGATGATTATTCAAATTTTGTTGACAGTGGGAAATATGAATCTGCTTACACTGCAATAGTAGTAGTGCATGAAATTCTAGTTGGAAACTTGACAGATGTGTGCATCATGGATATAAGAGCAACAAGACATGGCATTCAGGAAGAATTTCTTTTGGGAGTATCCAAAGGCAAATCTGGTGGAATTTTGTTGACAGTGGGAAATATGAATCTACTTACACTGCAATTGGAGTAGTATGTGCATGAAATTCTAGAAGAAAATTTGAAAACTTGACAGATGTGTGGATCATGGATATAGGAGCAACAAGACATGACATTCAGGAAGGATTTCTTTTGGGAGGATCAAAAGGCAAACAAGAATCTTCATAGAGCAGTTGGGATTGGAAGTGTGAAGATAAAATTTCCTAATGATATATGGTATGTTCCAGCTTTGAAAAGCACTTGTTGTTTAACCAGCCATTGCCGGTGAGGCCACAAAACAGGGGGCCTCATCCCCGTACGTAGAAACACATTGTCCACCAAAGACCAACATTAAGCAACAGAACATTGTCCACTACAGGAATCAAACTTGGTACCTATCACTAAACAGCCAATAGACATACCTAGTGATGTTGATCATAGAGAATAAATGTGATCCCTAGCATATTGTGGAGAAGATAGTGTCTATGTGAAGTCATTCTTGTGCTCAAAGTTATATAACAGTTATCATCGCAACATATCTGTATCATGTGTGATGATCTCGATTTCCTTCTCCCATATGATGTGGTATGCTATAATGTTTTCATTGTGTGATCTAATGTAGATGGATTAGTGTTTACATAAAGATTTTCCTTCTACACATCCCAGTTCCACCTTTGAAGAATCCTTGATTTATCATGCTTAAAGGGATTGTAACAAGATTATAAATCCCGTCATCAACTTAAATACCAAAAAACATATTATTTCAATTGATCTTTGTTATATTTTTTAAAAATTATATAAAGGTTGATAGTAACTAGCTAAGAATTTAGTTTCCTATTTGAGATGATGTCTTTAATCGTTTTAAACGTCTATGGACTTCCTATAGCAATTTTTTTATCTACATGTATTTAAATATTTAAAATAGTTAATTATAGATATAAAGCATTTCATTGCATGTGAAAGATGCAAAGGCTCAATGTATTTTAGAAAAACAAAAGATGCAAATAATGCTTACCTGTTTGCCAGGTAAAGCTAATCTAAGGATCTTTTCAAAGGCATCTAGGTAATCTTCTCCACTCATGATAATACAAAAAATGGCCCGGCGGGCTTCCGTATTCATCCTTTGAGAAGATGCCAGATGTAGCATCTTTTGTGCTTCTGCAACTTCTGCATCAATCACATCAGCAACCCCAACCTTAGAGTCTTTGCCTGTCGTCTCCATATCTCCAGAAAGCCACCACTGCCCTTTCTTGTTAGGATCTAATAGTTTATTCCATTTTATAGATCGAAGTTGAACATCCTCCACTCTAAGCTGCAGATGTAACATAAAACATTCAATCAGGCTTTATCGCATATCTACTTCCAAATAAGAACTCTTATCAAACATGCTCCAAGGTTAATACATACACATGGGTTATAACAGAGTAACAGAAATTTAAATAACTGAATTAAATTTCAAAATAATTGGAATTAAAATTATAGTAAACATCTCAAGTGCCCAAAAACACTTCAATTGTATTTATATGCAACTACTTAATAGATTAAAAACTGTCCATCTATACACAGAAACCTTAGCTTGCCTGCAAGCAAGCCTGCAGACAAATCACATGTGTGCTTGCTTGAAGCCAGTATGCTTGCAAGCATGAACAGCCATCTGCTATGCACATGCATACAATAGTTCATCCATCTATTACACCCATCTCTCATGCAAGAATGCTTATTTGTAAGTGTAAACACTTATTGCTGTTGCAGAAACATAATCAAACCAATCCATCCATATGCCCCTTGTCTCATCCAAGTAAAGGGAATAAATATGATAGTACTAAATCGATATAAGGATGACATGCAAAAAATAAGTTAATTAATTTTGAACAGTACCAATTAAGAACATTAGCCATATTTTGGAAACCACTCTTGGTTAGGGAAAAATGTAGTCATCTAACATGGAAAAAACAGTCACAAGATAGAGGAAAGGCATTTCTGCAAGCACAAAGTAGGGTGAACAATTTAATATGTAAAACATATTAATGAAATTTAATAGAATACAACAATACCATATGCATAATATGTCACCTAAAACAACATTTAATCATCACTTGAGCGAAATCCCACGGAGTAGGGTGACCATGAATCACCCACATGCAAAGCCGCCACTATCTTTTCATCCAAGTGCAGTTCCATTAACTTATTATGCCAAGGAAAAAAATGAGCTCACTGGAAGTGGGAGACTCTTCACATATTCCTATTTTGGGATCAGGTACAGTGCTGTTGGCAAATGGGTGCATCAATGATGTTCTCTTGGTTCCAGAGATTTCTGCTAACCTTTTCGTTTATCAAATTTGTCATTCTAGTGAGGCAAAGGTAGTTGAGTTCACACCACATGATGTAGTCATTCAAGAGCTACACAAGCCTAAGATTGTTGTTGCTTCCGGGAATGTTGATAATGGATCCCATTTGTACAAATTTGATGGTTTTGAGTCTTCTTCATTGCACATGCCAATTAAGTGAGTAAGATTTGGCACAAAAAGTATGGTCATTTGAATTATAGGTATCTTCAAGAGTTGAGCACACAGGATTTGGTGGTTGGACTTCCCAAGATTTCATGCACTAAGGGAGTTTGTCAAGGTTGTGTACTTGGAAAACATCATCAAGATCCCTTTCCCAAGGGTAAGGCCTCTCGTGCCAAAGCACCCCTCAAGTGGGTTCATAGTGATCTTATGTCATTCCCGACTCCATTTTCATGCACCAAGTATGCACTCACCTTTATTAATGACTTCTCACAGTGCACATGGGTGTACTTCCTTAAGTACAAGAGCGATATTTTCACCACTTTCAAGACCTTCAAAGTGTTTGTGGAGTAGTCTGATCTTCCTATTCGATGGATACACAAATAATTTTGGGGGGGCGGGGGGGGGGGGGGGGGGCGCACACAGTTACTTACACTTCTCAGCAGAATGGTGTTGCCAATAAGAAGAACAAAACTTTGCGAGAGATGGCAAAAATTTCATGATTCAATCCAGGACCATGGCACCTAACTTTTGGGCTAAAGCAATCGATTGTGCTAACTACATTCAAAACCGTATGCCCCACAAGGCAATGCAGAATGACTCTCGAGGAGGCTTGGTCCCATGTCAAGCTTGATGTATCTTATTTCAGAGTACTTGGTAGTGAGGCTTCGACATTCATTCTAGATGGTCGACGTAAGGCTATGGAGAAGAGGCAACCATTGACCTTTGTTGGCTATTGTGAGGATGTGAAGGCCTACAAGTTGTTTGATTTTGTTACTCAAGATGTCTTCTTTTAGCAAGATGTCCAGTTTGATGAGCACTTCACATGGATATCCCATCACTTGCTTCTCCCTCATACCTACTCAATCTCTATAATGTCCCCCATCTAGCCCATCAGATCAGTGGACAGGGATTAGCCTATGACCAGACTCCCGTAGGCTAATGGAGTTGTTTAGGGGGTCATTTCAGTGGACTTACTATTTATAGTAAGTCAGGAGCCGGGCACTTGCTATTTTTGGTAGGGCAGTTGTGGATGGTCCTTGGCACATAACTCATGGTTTCAAGATGTCTAAAGCACTAATGGGTACAATATAAGTTAAATTAAAGATTTAACTTGTGATATTTTATAAGATATAATATAACTTTAAGTTATATTATAATGTCACTTTATAAATTTAAGTTATAACTTAAAAGTGACATACCTAAGAGTAGACACCCCTCATGGAGAGACAAGGGGCTAATTTATAAATTAAAAATAATAGAAATTCCCTCATCTTGGGTGTTGAGGAAGGAAAGAAACAAAAAGGCAAAAGTGCTCTCATTTTCACTATGCGAGAATATTGGATTTTGCTCTCACTAGTGAGTTTATTGTGCTTTGGCATATTGAGCTTGGCTCTAGGGTTTGATTGTGACAGTGTTGACGAAAACCCCTTCATTGATCCTTTTCCTCGTGCGTGGAAGATCGTATCAGGAGAGGTTATTGGAGGCTTCATCCAGGAGTCTCATTTGTGCATTCAGGAAACACGTTTCGAAGTTGTTTTGGGCAAGAAATGAAGATATCTTATGGAGTTCGATATTGCAGTCATTAGAGGAGTTTGAAGGACAGAAAACATTGCTGTTGTGACTGATTTTTACTGCTGCAGAGTTGCTTTGGACTGGCCGTACCTCTCTATTGCAGGCTGTACCATCTAGGAGGCCGTACACTTCCTTGGGAGCAGATTTAACATTTGTTTGGGGTCGTTTTTGGCTGGAGATTGGTCGCCATAAGGAAGGAGGGTTTGATGTTACAAATCAGAGGTATTTCAGGCTGTGAGGAGTGTGTTTGATGCTAATATTTGCAGCCATGGAGGCCGTACCATTCTAGAAGGACGTGGGTATTGGAGTTGGCAATTTCTCAATGTATAGTGGTATTCATCTCTCCAAATCTTGGCGTCTAGTGCTATATTCCTTGCTATTGTTCATTGTAATACCATTCCTCTTCATTTCACGGAGTTGTGAGCATTTTACTGTGGCCTTGTTGCTGGTCTGACTATAGCATCCAGACGAAGTTGTAAACTGTGATATGGGTATGTACTCATAATTTCATATTTTGGCTAAATACAAACTAGGTCATTATTAGTTTGTTGTTATCTCTTTTAGTTTTTCTGGGTTTTCCATATATGCTTCATTTTCTATGTCAATGTTGCAAAAATCATGCATGCAAAAACATGCAATGAAAACCTAAACCCAAAACCGTCAGAAAAACTCAAAAACACATACAGAGCCGATATATACTAGGGGTGTATGTTACAGTGGTATCAGAGCAGAAAATCTTGCCATCCTGTGAGGTTAAATATGACATGCAGAAGATAAAAATGAGACATGCGGCCTACAGATAGATATAATTTTAGACCAAGACCAGGAACACGAAACCCACAGAGAATATAGGAAGGAGAAGTACCATAGATTGATCCATTTGAGTCAGAGATATAGATTCCACAGTTGATACAAGAGGGAGAAGTACCTGTAGAGGATCCATTTTCAGGTGAACTACCACCAGTTACAGAACCTACAGGAGAAATGGGTGACAGGGAAGGTGAGGAACCTAGCATGCGTGAGATCTTGAATGTGCTCACCCGGGGCTCGTTGGCTTTAGAAAGAGAATTGAGGGAGTCTTGACAGGAGTTGAAAGAATCACAGGCGGAGATAGCACATACCCTCAAACAGTTGCTTCTTCGAGATGGAAGAAATAACAGGGATAATAAAAATAATCACCGTGACAAGAACAGGTACAATGGCGGTGATAGAAACAGGGACAATGGAGGCAATAGGAACAAGAATAATGTGGGTGATAGACACAACGGTGACAGGAACCAGGGGGACAGAAATCAGGGGGACAGGAACCAGGATGACAGACACAGGTACAGAGAGGATGAGGATGAGGCATCAGTTACCCACCGGAGGGCTTCACAATTCACAGCAGGTGATAGACCTGGTATACCCAATTTTGCTCCCAGAAACCAAGTTCCTGAACAGGACCCCACACAGGCTGAGTTTCAGGAGGAGATTCTGAGGGATTGGAGAGCATCTAGTGCAAAGTTTAGGGCCGAGATGACTTTTGCAGAGTACTCTGACATTAGGATAAAGAACAGACCTTGCAGGGAAGGTAGACCTCAGAACCAGGAGTTGCAAAAGAAAGTGAGCAAAATGACGCTTCCTTACTTTGATGGATTGGGTAAGACCACCGCGAGAGCTTGGGTCCAGAAACTGGACAGCTACTTGCAGATTAGTCCCATGCCAGAGGAGGACGCCATTACGTATGCAGCTTTACACTTGGAGGGGACTGCAGATAAGTGGTGGAGCAACGGGAAGGTCACATTGGGTCACGATCAGATCACTTCATACGTGGAGTTCACTGCTAGACTGATCGATAGGTTTGACAAAAAGGACCCAGAGTGACAGTTTAAGGAGTTAGCACAGTTGAGGCAGAGTGGATCATTAGACTCCTACATATTAGAGTTCCAGAACCTATCTGTCATGGTCCCAAATCTCTCAGAGCGCAGATTGGTCATTCTATTTATTGATGGATTGTCAGACCCAGTACGGGGTTGGGTTAAGGGCTTTGACCCTGCTTCACTCCAGGAGGCCATGAAGAAGGCCCGAGATATGGAGTCATCAGTATGGCGGAGTAAATTTCAGTCTAAGGGCTTTCCACACAAGAGAGATAAGGAGGAGAGGAGACCCTTCCAGAGAGATGTTGAGCAACCTAGGGACAAATCAAACAGGTTGACAGATGATCGGTTCAACAATCAGGGGGAAGAAGCTTTGCTTCCATTGCAAAGAGACTGAGGAGTCACAGTCAGAGGCATTTGATTCACACTCAGATCAGCCTTCAAACCATGAGGATAGTGGAGATGAGAGGGCATCACAACACAGTGTTGGTAGTGGTGGTACTCTTGTCCAGCTTTCCAGTTTCCAGAAGGTTGGTTCTTTCAGGGTGCATGGTGTACTCGGTGGACAACGTATCATCACTCTTATTGATACAGGAGCCACACATAACTTTATTAATGAGGGGTTGGTCGCTCGCAGGGGATTGAAGGTAGAGGAATTCGAAGGCTTCAAAGTGATGGTAGCCGACGGATTCAAAATGCAATGTAACAGAAAAATATCAGGATTGAAGATCATTGTGGGGGAGTATGAGTTGGTGGATGACTTCTATGTTGTTGGCATTGGGGATACAGATGTTGTACTCGGCATGCATTGGATGAGCCAGTTAGAAGAGTTCACCATGAATGTGAAGAAGATGGAAATGAGATTTGAATTCAATGGAAAGAAAATATGCCTTAGAGGCTTGTCAGATGGTGGACCACAGGTGGTGTCACTAAAGAGGATGGAGAGGTTACTGAGACATGACTAGGTTGAGTGAACAGCAGAGTGCCTCATTATGCCAGAGTCCCCACCACAGCAAAAAGGTAGTTATCACCCTGATATTCAGAAGCTCTTATCCAAGCACAGCAAGGTGTTTGGAGATATACCACCAAGAGTGCCTCTTGATAGGGGCATAGAGCATGTTATTGAGCTAGAGGATGGGACCAAGCCCATCATGATCACTCCTTACCGTCATCCAAAGAGGCTCAAGGATGAAATTGAAAAAACAATTAAGGAATTACTGGAGATGGGACATATCCGGCCCAGTAAGACCCCATTTGCTTCTGCAGTTGTTCTTGTCAAAAAGAAGGATGGGACAATTAGGATGTGTATCGACCACAGGGCATTGGATAAGAAAACCATCAAAAACAGGTATCCTATTCCGAAGATTGATGAGTTAATAGATGAGTTGCATGGTGCTTGCTATTTTTCTAAGATAGATCTTAGATCGGGATACCATCAGATTCACATGAGGGCAGAGGATATAGAGAAGACTGCTTTCAGGTGTCATTACGGCCACTTTGAATTTCTAGTGATGCCATTCGGTTTGACCAACGCACCTGCTACCTTCCAGAGTTGCATGAACCAGATTTTCAGACAGCAGCTTCGGAAGTTTGTATTGATCTTCTTCGATGATATAATGATTTTCAGCAGGACTTGGGAGGATCATTTGAGACATCTGGAGGAGGTGTTGAGTATTTTGGAGAGAGTCCCACTATGCCAAAGACTCCAAGTGTGACTTTGGCATGACAGAGTTGCTCTATCTGGGTCACATTATCAGTGCAGATGGTGTCAGGGTAGATCCAGATAAGTTAAAGGCGATTTTTGATTGGCCCCCACCTACAAACCTCACATAGCTTAAGGGTTTCTTTGGACTATGTGGCTTCTATAGGAGGTTTGTAAAAGGCTTCTCACAGATAACAACACCTTTGACCGACTTGACCAAAAAGGGAGCCTTTGTGTGGAGTCATGCAACTCAGCAGTGCTTTGATCACTTCAAGCACTTGATGTCTACTTGCCCTGTGTTGGCAATCCCCAACTTCTCCAAGCCATTTGAGCTGGAGTGATGCTTCAGGAGATGGCATAGGGGCGGTATTGATGCAAGAGAAGCACCCGATAGCATTTGAGAGTAGGAAACTTCGGGGTGTTGAGAGGAGCTACTCGGTGTATGACCGAGAGATGTTGGGTATAATGCATGCATTGGCCAAATTCAGACCTTATCTAGTAGGGGGAAAATTCAACATCAAAACAGACCACAACATAAAATATTTTATGAACCAAAAGGATCTAAATGACAGACAGCAAAAGTGGGTGAGCAGGTTACAGGCATATGATTTTGACATCGAGTATGTCAAGGGCAAGAGGAACATAGTTGCAGATGCCTTATCACGTCAACCTCACTTATGCTTAGTTGGAGAGATCTCTGTTGATTGAAGGGAGATGATTATAGCAGAGTATGCTAAGGACTCTTGGGCAGCAGGAGTCATTGAGGGCACTAATAAGGATGACAGATATTATGTGGTGAATGACTTGATTATGTACAAAGACAAAATATTCTTAGTGCCTAATTCATAGATTAAACATAAGGTAATAAAAACTTTCCATGATACACCAATGGCTGGCCATCCTGGATTCTTCAAGACATATAAACAGATTCGGGAAAGGTTCACATGGAAATGACTAAAGGAGGAAGTGCAGAAGTATGTTCGTGAGTGTCCCATTTGCTAGTAGAATAAGCATGAGCATACTTATCCGGCAGGTTTATTACAGCCATTGCCTATTCCCAATCAGAAATGGGAATGTATCTCCATGGATTTCATCACAAGGTTGCCAAAGGTTCAAGGGAAGGACTGTATCTATGTGGTGGTCGACAAACTCACCAAATTTGCACGTGTCTTCGCCATTTCAGCAACCTTTACAGCTGCTCAGGTGGCTAATTTATTCTTCAGGGAGATATTCAGGTTACACAGGGTACCCAAGAGTATAGTCAGTGACAGGGACAGCAAGTTCCTGAGTTTATTTTGGCAGGAGTTATTCAGACTTTGTGGTACTGAGTTGACTCCTAGTACCAGCTACCACCCACAGACAGATGGCCAAACAGAGGTGGTGAACAAATGGTTAGAGGTGTACCTACGCAATTATGTTTCGGGGCAGCAGAAAGCTTGGATCAGATGGTTGCACTTAGGGGAGTATTGTTACAACACACATCACATGTCTATTCAGATGACTCCTTTCAGGGCACTGTATGGTTATGATGCCCCATGCTTTACAGATCTCTTGCTTGGTGATAGTCAGGTGCCTAAGGCAAAGGATCTTTTGCAAGACAGCCAGGACATTCTAAGGGAACTCAAGGAGAATATACAGCGGGCACAGAATCAGCAGAAGTTGTATGTTGATCAGCACCGAGTGGAGAGGAGTTTTGCGGTTGGAGACATGGTGTATTTGAGGCTCCAACCCTACAGGCAGTCCACTCTCAAGAAGAGTGGAGCAGAGAAACTGAAGCCCAGATTTTATGGTCCATTCAGGGTTATCAAAAGAGTGGGTGAAGTGGCATACGAGCTTGAGTTACCATCAGACAGCAGGGTGCACAATGTATTCCATGTTTCCAGGTTGAAGAAAGCTCTTGGCCACAACATAATTCCTTCTGCTGAACTTCCACCATTGGATGAAGAGGGGAAGTTGATCCTAGTACCTCAAGCTATCATTGACACCCGGGAGAGACACTTGAGGAAACGGGTTATCAGAGAGTACTTGGTCAAGTGGAAGAATTTACCAGTGGAAGATGCCACTTGGGAGGGTGAGCAGATATTGCAGCATCCAGAGTTGAGATTGCTTAAGGACAAGCAATCTTCTTTTAGCGAGATGTCCAGTTTGATGAGCACTTCACATAGATGGATATCCCATCACCTGCTTCTCCCTCATACCTATTGAATCTCTGTAATGTCCCCCATCTAGCCCATCAGATCAGTGGACAAGGATTAGCCTATGACCAGACTCTTGTAGGCTAATGGAGTTGTTTAGGGGGTCACTTCAGTGGACTTACTATTTATAGTAAGTCAGGAGCCAGGCACTTGCTATTTTTGGCAGGGCAGTTATGGATGGTCCTTGGCACATAACTCATGGTTTCGAGATGTCTAGAGCACTAATGGGTACAATATAAGTTATATTATAATGTCACTTTATAAATTTAAGTTATAACTTAAAAGTGACATACCTAGGAGTGGACGCCCCTCATGGAAAGACAAGGGGTTAAATTATAAATTAAAAATAATAGAAATTCCCTCATCTTGAGCGTTGAGGAAGGAAGGAAACAAAAAGGCAAAAGTGCTCTCATTTTCACTATGCTAGAATATTGGATTTTGCTCACTTGTGAGTTTATTGTGCTTTGGCATATTGAGCTTGGCTCTAGGGTTTGATTGTGACAGTGTTGGGACGAAAACCCCTTCATTGATCCCTTTCATCGTGCATGGAAAATTGTATCAGGAGAGGTTATTGGAGGCTTCATCCAGGAGTCTCATTTGTGCATTCAGGAAACACGTTTCGAAGTTGTTTTGGGCAAGAAATGAAGATATCTTGAGGAGTTCAATATTGCAGCCATTAGAGGAGTTTGAAGGACAGAAAACATTGCTGTTGTGACTGATTTTTACTGCTGCAGAGTTGTTTTGGACTGGCCGTACCTCTCTATTGCAGGTCGTACCATCTAGGAGGCCGCACACTTTCTTGGGAGCAAATTTAACATTTGTTTGGGGTCGTTTTTGGCTGGAGATTGGTCGCCATAAGGAAGGAGGGTTTGCTGTTACAAATCAGAGGTATTTCAGGCTGTGAGGAGTGTGTTTGATGCTGATATTTGCAGCCATGGAGGCCGTACCATTCTAGAAGGACGTGGGTATTGGAGTTGGCAATTTCTCAGTGTATAGTGGTATTCATCTCTCCAAATCTTGGCGTCTGGTGCTATATTCCTTGCTGTTGTTCATTGTAATACCATTCCTCTTCATTTCACGGAGTTGGGAGCATTTTACTGTGGCCTTGTTGCTGGTCCAGCTACAGCATCCAGACGAAGTTGTAAACTGTGATATGGGTATGTACTCATAATTCATATTTTGGCTAAATACAAACTAGGTCATTGTTAGTTTGCTGTTATCTCTTTTAGTTTTTCTGGGTTTTCCATATATGCTTCATTTTCTATGTCAATGTTGCAAAAATCATACATGCAAAAACATGCAATGAAAACCTAAACCCAAAACCGTCTGAAAAACTCAAAAACAAATACAAAGCCGACATATACGAGGGGTGTATGTTACAATCACTTGAGGACTCTTTTCTTCTTGGGGATGATGAAGATAATGGTCCTGATCCACCACCTCCTAGTGCAGTCTTTGCCCATTGGGCCCACACTACTCTTGAGGAGGCTAGACCTTTGGTTGGCGATCCTACAGATTCTTTTCCTACTCATTCACAGACAACAAGTGTCAATCTTTTGAGTCATACTCTTTCATATGATCTAAAGTTTTCAAATGTTGCAAGTGTTTCAACGTGTGACAATGCTATGGCACAGGAGTATTCTTCTTTGATGAAGAATCACACATGGGATCTTGTACCTCTTCCCAAGGGACTAAAGTTGGTTCGATGTTAGTGGGTCTATTAAATCAAATATGCAACAAATGAGTCCATTGACAAGTACAAGGCACATCTTGTGGCTAAGGGATTTTCCCAGGTTGAGGGCATTGATTATTCCAAGACCTTTGCTCCTATTGCCAAGATGAATTCTATTCGTCTTGCACTTTCTCTTGCTGCATCATAGGGATGGTCAATTTATCAAATGGGTGTTAAGAGTGTCTTCTTCCACAATGATCTTCATGAGGAGATCTTGCATGGATTAGCCTCCAGGTTTTGTGTAGGAATCTTCACTTGTTTGCAGGCTTCACCATTCATTGTATGGTCTCAAACAAGCCCCTTGGACTTGGTATGAGAAGATGGATAGCTCTTTTCTTGCTTCTAGTTTCTAACAATGCCATTCCAATCCGACGGTTTACACTCAGAGACATGAAGAGTATCTCTTGATACTTGTTTTGTATGTGGATGACTTGATTCTCACAAGTATTTCAACTTCCATAATTCAAGGTGTTCAGAGAGCATTGATGGAGCAATTTGATATGACTGATATCAGGCTTTTGCATTTCTTCTTTGGTCTCCAGGTTCTTCAGTCTTTCGAGTGGATTTCTATTTTTCAGGAAATGTATGCTCTTGATTTTCTTCAAAGATTTGGCATGGCTAATTGCAAGCCTACCTCCACTCCATTTCAATCAGGTGTCACATTGTCTACCAATTGCACTACACCAAGAGTTGATGCTACATTGTATAAACAATTGATTGGGAGTCTTTTGTATTTGACAAATAGTTGTCCTAATATTTCCTTTGCAGTTAGTCTTGTCTCTCATTTCTCTTAGGATCGTCATGAGTCATTGGAAGGCAGCCAAATGTATCTTAAGGTATATCCAGGGCACTTCACATTTTGGCATTCACTACAAATTAGGAGCTTCTCAGATTTCGGCTTCACTAACTCAGATTAGGTTAGTGATGTTGACAATTGGAAGTCTACTTCTGGTTTTGTCTATTGCCTTGGTTCTAGTCCAATTGCATGGTCTTGGAAGAAGCATACAACTATTGCATTATCATCTATAGAGGCTATGTATCGAGGAGCGGTTCTTGCTAGCCAGGAGGTTCTTTGGCTTCACCAATTGATGATGAAGTTTGGCTTTTCTCTAATCACCCCACTACTCTTTGGTGTGATAATCAAAGTGCCATACACATTTCACACAACCCAGTGGAGCATCAGCAGACTAATGTAATGTCCTGTACTGGTCGACCTCCTTGAGACTGATGTCATCGAATGAAATTCAAATGGACAACTTCATGATTAAAATTTAAATCAATTTTGATATGCAGGCCAACTCCTAATTGGCATCACCACTCTTAGAGAATTGAAATAAAGAAGAAAACAAATTAAATTTATTAAGGTGGCCAACCATGTTTGAAGCACTCCTCTACATGAGACAGAACTGTCTTATTTATATGAATAAATAATGTGCTATTAACAATACCTGAGAGGATGAGACTATTGAGATGAAGTATGAATTTCTTATACATTAAAAGGTGGCATTTAATTATGCAGGTATACGATTAGTATTGGTTTAACATAAAGAGTGCTCCATTGAAAAGGAAACGACTTGTTGTCATGCAATGTCTTTGGCAGCGAATAAAATTGTGAAGTGGTGCAACCCTTTGTAAGGATACCAAGAGATACATCCCTTCATAATAGAAGCTTCCATTGAATAATATAAAAGGTGAAAGATTATGAGAAGCGAAGGGAGGGGGAGATTACATCGAATCATCACAGAAATATCTTCTGATCACATAATCAGCAGCAAAGATCATTAGAAAATACCTTATATTCTACACCAGGTGATCTACAAGATAGTGATACTAATCATACTTAAGTGCAACAGCAAAAAGGGATCTGGTACGAATTTAAGGAATAATATGTAGTGATTATTTTATAAGTTTTGAAATTCTCTCATAGTACTGCTATTATAAATTGATACTTAGATCATTTAATATAAATAAATGATATACATATATGTCTTTATCCTATAACCAATCAAAGGTTGAAGGAGGCAAGATAGGATAATGTTGTTTACGGGCCCTCATGCTAAGCATGCCACTCTAAGGGTGGAATTGGATATTCCTGCCACTTGGGGCCAAGCGGTGGGTTGTTTTAAGACACTCGTGCTCTTGGGCTTAGGTGGGTGTAGTTACAAGCACCCCTTTCAAAGCTTTCCTTTCAAGCCGAACTATGGCTGGTTGTTAGGATGGATTTAAGGAGTTTTAAGAGGGATGGATAAGGTAACATGGATAGGGAAGCAGATACAAGTTTATCTGCCAAGTACGCCAACCCAAGGGTGGAATTGTCTTAGTTTGGATGTTCCCGCACCATGGGCCAAGGGGTGGGTTGTCTGAGACGCTTGTGCTCTTGGGCTTGGTATGGATAGCTTCGAGCGGACTTATCATGTTCCTCATTAAACCCTATTATGATTAAGACTTCCACTATGCATCATGGACATTGGTAGTTTATATGGTTTTGAAATAGACCTAAACCAGGATTTATCTTGCTTAAAGCATTTAATTGGTAAGTTTTAAACCCCAACTATATTAAACTTGTGATTCTACGACAAGATTTAGAGCAATCACAAAAGGGGGCATTACAAGTGGTATCAGAGCATCCTTCCTGCCATCTTGTGAATGATAGTGGATGCAACGTGTATTCATATGTATACTTCATGCCTTACGTGCTTCGTGACCTACGTATGTTCAAGTGTATACTTCATGACTTACATGTATTCATGTGTTTACTTCATGACCTATATGCTTCGTGACTTACGTGTATTCAAGTGTATACTTCATAACTTGCGTGTATTCATTTGTATACTTCATGACTTACGTATATTCATGTGTGTGCTTCGTGACTTACATGTACTCATATGCATACTTTGTGTATTACATGTCATTATGTGTGTGCTTCACACTTCGTGTCTTATGTATATTCATGCAAATACTTCATGTATTACGTGAATACTTCATGCTTCGTGTATTATGTGTATTTATGCGTATACTTTGTGTATTACATGTATGCTTCATGCTTCTTGTATTACATGCACTTATGCATTACGTGTATGCTTCATGCTCTGTACTTTGTGTCTTACGTATACTTCATGTATCACGTGTACTTGTATGCTTCATGCTTCACATGTACTTATGTGTATACTTCGTATATTACGTGTATCTGTGTATACTTCATACTTCGTGTATCACGTGTACTTGTATGCTTCATGCTTCACATGTACTTATGTGTATACTTCGTATATTACGTGTATCTGTGTATACTTCATACTTCGTGTATCACGTGTACTTGTATACTTCGTATATTACGTGTATCTATGTGTATGCTTCATACTTCGTGTATCACGTGTACTTGTATGCTTCATGCCTCACATGTATTTATGTGTATACTTCGTATGTTTCATGCTTTGTCTTATGTGTATACTTCGTGTATCATGTATACTTCATGTATTACGTATATCTATGTGTTTGCTTCATGTATAATGTTTTTCCAACAAGTTTACTCCATGTATGTTTAAGATTACTTTATGCTTAAAAATTATGAAAATGCCAAATCTATCAAAGCTTTATTTGTTAAATGCTTGAGAAGCACTAACCAATTAATTTAGGCAATAATGAAGAGTTGTAACTATTGAAGTTTAAAAGTGTGACTCCCTCAAACTTGAGATAGACAAGGGGAGAGCAATTCATTTGAGAAAGACATCCAAAACATCATTAAAGAATTCAAGTGAGAATAGAACCTTAAGTAATTTTTCAAGTGAATTAAATTAGGTTCTCAAGAATAGTGATGTGACTCCGAATAGTTGTGACCCTTCAAATGTGAGAGGGGGAATCACTTCCTTGTAAAAAATCATCAATAGGAAAGAAACCTATCAATCAACTTGGAAGTAAGGAATTATCCTCAAGGCAGCCATGAAGGGTGGTGATTCATTAACTATTAAGGGTGGTGCCTTCCCCAAATGAATATAAGGATAAATCAATTCATTGACATTTAATAAGCAATCATCACTTACCTATCTTTCAAGAAATCAAGCAATCAAAATATCAAAAGTTTCCCAAGGAAGGAACAATCAATCATAATCACTCAACATAGTTGAATTTAACAATATAATTTGACTTCTCATTCTCAAATAGAAATCCACCCATTACTATCCCTAGTTGCCATGGAAACCTGGGCATTACTAAAGATACAAAGATGGATTAAAATTATCTTTCAAACTTCAAGATTTAGGTGCACTGAGGTATCATCCTGACCTAGGATGGTCAATCTCTTAAAAGCCAAAACAACATTTTTGAGAGAATGTAATGAAAACAACTCAATTCTTTAAGAACCAAAAAATTTGGAACTCTTGAGATCTTAAGAGAAATGTTAGGAATCTATTGTAAGATATATTCGTCAAGCTTCAGGGAGGAGGAACATAATTAAGAATAAATTGTTCTATTCCTTTGGAATAAGATCAAATGTACAATCAAGTGATCTATCCCACACTTATTGAAACAATGGTGATACAATCCAGTCCATACCACATATGATCTACCTTGTATCCTATAAAATTGATCTAGTGAACTTTGTCTTATGGATCAAATTCACTTCCATATGTAATATCTAGAGTAGATCATTTTATCTAAGGGTCTTCTTCTCCTAAGTTCTTGATTAGAGTAACTCTTCATTCATGATTAAAGATCAAGGACTTCAGTATTAAGCACATAAGTACCTTAGATAAAGTTGATACACATCAAGTTATACCAAAATTGTTACATAAGCCTATGATAATTTTGTAATGTCCCCTACTGGAACAGTACTAATTTTACCCAAAAAAATTCAAATACCCCAAGTTTAGGGTTAGGGTTTCGGAATTATCATGTAATGTCCCCTTCTAGATTTGCCCTAGATTAAACCATACAATCACAATTATAATAAATTAGGGTTAGGGAGATGACTTACAGGTGGTTATTTCTTTGTTATGCTCTTGAATATAAATCCTGTAATCATCACATAGAAAACACAAGTGCATATATATACTAATGCCATTGTTAGGGTTAGCTAAGCATATATTAAACTCAGAATACAACTCCAATATCAGTATTACTATCAAACACATTTAGAGCATAGGTATAGGGACATGATAGGTTTGACCCAGCTACTCATACTAAGCCCAAGAGCAGAACTTTGGCCCTCCTGGCTTTGGTGGCGGGACTTTGACATCCACCAAAGTGGCGTACTTAGTATAGTGCTTGTCTTACTACGCTATCCATGCCTTATCTCTTACAATTAACAACTCATCATGGTAGGAATAGTATGGGGATCGTAGCAGGGTTCTTAGTTTCCAGTCTAAGCCCAAGAGCGAGACTTTGACCCTCTTGGCCTTGATGGCAAGGCTTTGACATCCATCCAAGGTGGCGTACTTAGACGGAAACCGTATACCCTCTTACCCACGTCTCCTTCCTTTCCTCCATGATGGGGTTCAATATAATTTACATCTAAAATACATTGATACATAATAAGGATTATCATTTAAGCTATATTATCATCTCATATTCTATACATTATTCATTATACATAAGTAATGCAATCTGAAATGGATATTAATTCTTGACTGCTACTGTGTTATCAGACTTACTGATTATTATTATTATATGTTGCTTCCTCTAATTATATGTTCTTTGTCTGCTGCTCTTTCCTCCTATATCTGTAGACTTGATCTGGAATAAATAATGTATATTTCTCCTCTCCTTCCAATGCTAAACAAATATATATATATATATATATATACTAAGTCACAGGATTTGCCGAATTTCGGCCATGGGATTCGAAATTCGGCGGATTTATACACAGTCTAAAAAATTCGCAGAAATTCGCTTAAAATTCATACGGAAACCTAATGGCAGTTGAACTTGACGTCTCATGCGCCCTCGTTTTTTCTCAAACATCTCCGTCTCCTCCCGACTCCCGTCACACAATTAAATAGAAGTTTAAAATCTAGTTATTAAAATGCAATTATATATGGGCTCTGAATTGTCTCACGTCGTCAAAAAAAATTCAAGCCGGAAATTTTTCTAAACTCGTCGCTTGTTCCTATTGGTGTATTTCGGTAAGGGGGATCGCAAGAGTAATGTAGTGCAGTAATGTAGTAATGTTTTAGCTGTTAGGTTACTTAGAGTAATGTAGTAATGTTGTTCAACCGGGTAGTGATATTCCGGTTTAGTATATTAATTTTATTTAAAATGTAATGGATTTTTATTTTGTGTCTTAATTTTAAGTTTTTTTAATAAAATTTAGATTTTTTCTTTTGTTTTCTAAACTTCAAATTTAAAGTTAAAAATGTAATGTATATATTATTTAATATACTTTTTATTTTTATATTTTTAAAATAAAATTAGTATTTTTTTATTTTTATTTTTATTTAAAATGTAGTGTATGTACTTGTAGTATATTTTTAATTTAAAATATAGTGTATTTATTTAAAATTAATATTAAATATTAAAAAATTCAAATTTATGTAAGGCGAATTTAATCACGAATTTTTTTTCTAAATTTTTCCTTGTCGAATTTATTCCGAATTTCATCCTTGCCAAACTCGAATTCGAATTCGAACCTTGTGACTTAGTGTGTATATATATATATATATATATATGTCTTTATGAAGGGATACATCCCTTTCAAAAGGTAATGACTTTTCATATGTTCGCACCTCTTATGAAGTTGCAGCCTTGTTTTAATTACTTTACATGCTATTTGCTGCGATCATCACAAGGAATTCGTTGTGTGCTGCCTAGTTAGAGATAAATCAGTCAATTTAATCGCTGCATCTTTTAGTAAATCGCACACCTCATTGTTTTATATAATGAGTAAGACAATTTGTCTTTACATAGAAGCGCTGCCCTCTTTCACCGTTGGAAATTAAGTCTAGTTAATAAGGGCGCCAAACTTAAACTCTACTATATATGAGGTCGGCCATACAAAGAATTCGATGCATTTTAATCTTTGTTTTGTTCTCTTAAGTGATTTCAATAATCTTTGTAGTTCGGTATTACAATCATACTCCCTTAATAAGACCTCTTTGTCTTATATTTTAATTGATGTTTAATTAATGATAATCGCTGCCTTATTACACGTGGTTATCTTATTTCTTTATATTAGTCGCTCTACTTTGAATATTACATATTATATTATAATAATATTTAATTTAATATTTATTCTTATAATTATATTTATATTTATATATTATATTTATATTGGTCATTTATAAATATAATAATATATTCTTGTTAGATATATCATATATTATATTATATAATAGTAAAAAAAATTCTAATAAAAAAAGACTCCACAATGCTTCGCTCTGCTCCCACAGCACTGTCTCCTCCTTCCGCTGGTGAGTTTATTGGCTCGGACAATGCCCTTCGAAGCGGTGACGATTCTGGCATATGTGCCATGAGGTGTTTGCTGCCAGATCAATATATTTTCCTGTGAATCCTGTGACTTAGTATATATATATTTGTTTAGCATTGGAAGGAGAGGAGAAATATACATTATTTATTCTAGATCAAGTCTACAGATATAGGAGGAAAGAGCAGCAGACAAAGAACATATAATCAGAGGAAGCAACATATAATAATAATAATCAGTAAGTCTGATAACACAGTAGCAGTCAAGAATTAATATCCATTTCAGATTGCATTACTTATGAATAATGAATAATGTATAGAATATGAGATGATAATACACTTTAAATGATAATGCTTATTATGTATCAATGTGTTTTAGATGAAAATTATATTGAACCCCATCATGGAGGAAAGGAAGGAGACGTGGGTAAGAGGGTATACGGTTTCCCTCTAAGTACGCCACCTTGGATGGATGTCAAAGCCCTGCCATCAAGGCCAAGAGGGTCAAAGTCCCGCTATTGGGCTTAGACTGGATAAACTAAGAACCCCGCTACAATCCCCATACTATTCCTACCATGATGAGTTGTTAATTGTAAGAGATAAGGCATGGATAGGGTAGTAAGACAAGCGTTCTACTAAGTACGCCACTTTGGTGGATGTCAAAGTCCTGCCACCAAAGCCAGAAGGGCCAAAGTTCTGCTCTTGGGCTTAGTATGAGTAGCTGGGTCAAACCTATCATGTCCCTATCCCTATGCTCTAAATGTGTTTGATAGTAATACTAAAATTGGAGTTGTATTCTAAGTTTAATATATGCTTAGCTAACCCTAACAATGGCATTAGTATATATATGCACTTGTGTTTTCTATGTGATGATTACAGGATTTATATTCAAGAGCATAACGAAGAAATAACTACCTATAAGTCATCTCCCTAACCGTAATTTATTATAATTGTGATTGTAGGGTTTAATCTAGGGCAAATCTAGAAGGGGACATTACATGATAATTCCGAAACCCTAACCCTAAACTTGGGGTATTTGAATTTTTTTTGGGTAAAATTAATATTGTTCCAATATGGGACATTACAAGTGGTATCAGAGCATCTTTCCTACCATCATGTTAATGATAGTTGACTTACATGTATTTGAGTGTATACTCTATGACTTTGTGTTTGTATACTCTATGACTTTGTATTCAAGTGTATACTTCATGACTATTTACTTGAGTGTATACTGTATGACTTTGTATTTGTATGCTCTATGACTTTGTATTCAAGTGTATACTTCATGACTATGTATTTGAGTGTATACTCTATGACTTTGTATTTGTATACTCTATGACTTTGTTTCAAGTGTATACTTCATGACTATGTATTTGAGTGTATACTCTATGACTTTGTATTTGTATACTCTATGACTTTGTATTCAAGTGTATGCGTCATGACTATGTATTTGAGTGTATATTGTATGACTTTGTATTTGTATACTCTATGACTTTATATTCAAGTGTATACTTCATGACTATGTATTTGAGTGTATACTCTATGACTTTGAAAGGGATGTATCCCTTCATAAGGACATATATATATTTGTTTAGCATTGGAAGGAGGGGAGAAATATACATTATTTATTCCAGATCAAGTCTACAGATATAGGAGGAAAGAGCAGCGACAAAGAACATATAATCAGAGGAAGCAACATATAATAATAATAATCAATAAGTCTGATAACACGGTAGCAGTCAAGAATTAATATCCATTTCAAATTGCATTACTTATGTATAATGAATAATGTATAGAATATGAGATGATAATATAGCTTAAATGATAATGCTTATTATGTATCAATGTATTTTAGATGTAAATTATATTGAACCCCATCATGGAGGAAAGGAAGGAGACGTGGGTAAGAGGGTATACGGTTTCCGTCTAAGTATGCCACCTTGGATGGATGTCAAAGCCTTGCCATCAAGGCCAAGAGGGTCAAAGTCTCGCTCTTGGGCTTAGACTGGATAAACTAAAAACCCCGCTACGATCCCTATAGTATTCCTACCATGATGAGTTGTTAATTGTAAGAGATAAGGCATGGATAGCGTAGTAAGACAAGCACTATACTAAATACGCCACTTTGGTGGATGTCAAAGTCCTACCACCAAAGCCAGGAGGGCCAAAGTTCTGCTCTTGGGCTTAGTATGAGTAGCTGGGTCAAACCTATCATGTCCCTATACCTATGCTCTAAATGTGTTTGATAGTAATACTAATATTGGAGTTGTATTCTGAGTTTAATATATGCTTAGCTAACCCTAACAATGGCATTAGTATATATATGCACTTGTGTTTTCTATGTGATGATTACAGGATTTATATTCAAGAGCATAACGAAGAAATAACTACCTATAAGTCATCTCCCTAACCCTAATTTATTATAATTGTGATTGTATGGTTTAATCTAGGGCAAATCTAGAAGGGGACATTACATGATAATTCTGAAACCCTAACCCTAAACTTGGGGTATTTGAATTTTTTTGGGTAAAATTAGTATTGTTCCAGTAGGGGACATTACAAAATTATCATAGGCTTATGTAACAATTTTGGTATAACTTGATGTGTATCAACTTTAATCATGAATGAAGAGTTACTCTGATCAAGAACTTAGGAGAAGAAGACCCTTAGATAAAATGATCTACTCTAGATATTACATATGGAAGTGAATTTGATCCATAAGACAAAGTTCACTAGATCAATTTTATAGGTTACAAGGTAGATCATATGTGGTATGGACTGGATTGTATCACCATTGTTTCAATAAGTGTGGGATAGATCACTTGATTGTACGTTTGATCTTATTCCAAAGGAATAGAACAATTTATTCTTAATTATGTTCCTCCTCCCTGAAGCTTGACGAATATATCTTACAATAGAAGGGCATTGTCTGCTACTGTGTTTTCAGACTTACTGATTATTATTATTATATGTTGCTTCCTCTGATTATATGTTCTTTGTCCGCTGCTCTTTCCTCCTATATCTGTAGACTTGATCTGGAATAAATAATGTATATTTCTCCCCTCCTTCCAATGCTAAGCAAATATATATATGTCCTTATGAAGGGATACATCCCTTTCAAAAGGTAATGACTTTTCATATGTTTGCACCTCCTCTTATGAAATTGCAGCCTTGTTTTAATTACTTTACATGCTAATTGCTGCGATCATCACAAGGAATTTGCTGTGTTTCCTAGTCAGATATGAATCAGTCAATTTAATCGCTGCATCTTTTAGTAAATCGCACACCTCATTGTTTTATATAATGAGTAAGACAATTTGTCCTTACATTGAAGCGCTGCCCTCTTTCACCGTTGGAAATTAAGTCTAGTTAATAAGGGCGCCAAACTTAAACTCTACTATATATGAGGTCGGCCATACAAAGAATTCAATGCATTTTAATCTTTGTTTTGTTCTCTTAAGTGATTTCAATAATCTTTGTAGTTCGGTATTACAATCAAACTCCCTTAATAAAACGTCTTTGTCTTATATTTTAATTGATGATAATCGCTGCCTTATTACACGCAGTTATCTTATTTCTTTATATTAGTCGCTCTACTTTGAATATTACATATTATATTATAATAATATTTAATTTAATATTTATTCTTATAATTATATTTATATTTATATATTATATTTATATTGGTCATTTATAAATATAATAATATACTCTTGTTAGATATATCATATATTATATTATATAATTATATTATTATATATTGTTATTAAATATTATATAATATTATACATATGTATTAAATATTAGTTCATATGTAATTATCTCTATTCAAATGGACTAAACACCGTATTTCACGAAGGCAACTTCACCGTCTTTTATCATGATGTTTAAATCTTTAATTTAAACAATGCCTTAATATTGGGACATCACAAAGTTATATTATAGGCCCATAACCCACAAATCCCAGGATCAAAAATGAAAGAAAAGATTACAAGGACATACCATGATACTCCTTTAGAGGGTAATCAAGACTATTATAAAACATACAAACAAGTAGACCAAAAAGATATATGACCATTGCAATCGAGATCATAGATGGGTGTTGTACTTCTAATTCCCATCCTAATATATGGAAAGCTCACTTTCCTACGTGAACTTAAAAGGATATCCATGTGCGAAGTTTGGACCAACTTAATTGGTTCTTTAAAGATGTAGTTTATACCAAAGAAGAAATTGATTTTCGGATTGATGTTTCCTTTTCTTGGTTTATGTCTCCCTTAGATGAGAGAAAACTTGTCTTAAGTTATGAATCTTACCAGTTGCCAACTCTGGGTTTTGTTGTTGAGAAATCTTGGGAAATACTAGAAGAATGTTGGACAATACATTATCTACATACCTTAGGAGAGGGTTATCAACTATGTTGGCAGTTGGATGGAGACAAGTAGACTAACAACCATTCTTCAAGGAGGATTAATTTGGGATGCTGAGTACTTTAGGAGCATCCTAGTTGTGATTGCTCGAGGGCAAGCAATCTTGGGCGGGGTGGACTGTAATGTCCTGTACTGGTCGACCTCCTTGAGACTGATGTCATCGAATGAAATTCAAATGGACGACTTCATGATTAAAATTTAAATCAATTTTGATATGCAAGCCAACTCGTAATTGGCGTCGCCATGGAAGCAAAAATCGCATTTTAATCGCGATTTTTTCAAAAAATCGTGAATCGAGACAAATCTCGATTTTTACCCTAGTTTAAATCATGTTTCCTATTAAATCGTTGACCAAAAATAACTATAAATCTTGCTGCTCACAAAACTAGGGTTTGCCGATGGAGTTTGATTGTGGTACGCGTTTAGGGTTTAATATGGCAATTCACGGCTACTGTAGATCACGAAGAGTAAATTTAACTATGCCGATAGGAAAAATTTAGAAAAATCTAGCAGAACCATACGCAGCGGGGGGGGGTGGTTCAAGGAATATGCCGATAGGAAAAACTGACGAGTTTAGAAAATTTTCCGCCGTGAATTTTGTTTACGGCGTGAGACAATTCTAAGCACTATAATGCTCACATATAAAAGCCTATCGGCTAAATATTATATATATTAATATTATTATATAATATATAATTGTAATTTAATAAATTTATAATTCATATATGTAAAATTATAAATTATAATATATTATATAACTATATTATAATTATAATATAGTTATATAATATATTATAATTTACAATTATAATATAGTTATATAATATATTATTATTTATAATTGTATATGTAATATTAATAAATAAAAAAATTATAAATTATATTTTTTTTAATTTAGATATAAATAATAAAATTATAAAATTATAAATTATAATTATATAATTATAATTTATAATTTTATTATTTATATATAGTTTATATAATAATATTAAATTATATAATATTATAAATTATATTTTGTAATTTATATATAAATAATATATTATATAATCTAATTATAATTTATTATATAATATATAATTTATATTTTTATAATTTTATTATTGGTATATAAATTATAATTATATAATATATTATTTATAATTTTATTATGATTTATATATAAATTATAAAATATAATTTATAATTTATAATATTATATATAATTACAATATATTATATAACTATAATTATAATTATATATATTAAAAAACATAATATTTTATAATTTTTTACTTTTTTTAAAATCCGATTTTTCCCGATTTTTTGAAAAAATCTTATACTTTTGGTTTGCCGATTTTTTCCCCAAAAGATTTTTGCTTCTTTGGGCATCGCCACTCTTAGAGGATTGAAATAAAGAAGAAAACAAATTAAATTTATTAAGGTGGCCGACCATGTCTGAAGCACTCCTCCACATGAGAAAAAATTGTCTTATTTATATGAATAAATAATGTGCTATTAACAATACCTGAGAGGATGAGACTATTGAGATGAAGTATGAATTTCTTATACATTAAAAGGTGGCATTTAATTATGCAGGGATACAATTAGTATTGGTTTAACATAAAGAGCACTCCATTGAAAAGGAAACGACTTGTTGTCATGCAATGTCTTTGGCAGCAATTAAAATTGTGAAGTGGTGCGACCCTTTGTAAGGATACCAAGAGATACATCCCTTCATAATAGAAGCCTCCATTGAATAATATAAAAGGTGAAAGATTATGAGAAGGTAAGGGAGGGGGAGATTACATCAACTCATCACAGAAATATTAATATCTTCTGATCACATAATCAATAGCAAAGATCATCAGAAAATACCCTATATTCTATATCAAGTGATCTACAAGATAGTGATACTAATCAGACTTAAGTGCAACAGCAAAAAGGGATGTAGTACGAATTTAAGGAATAATATGTAGTGATTATTTTATAAGTTTTGAATTCTCCCATAGTACTGCTGTTATAAATTGATACTTAGATCATTTAATATAAATAAATGATATACATATATGTCTTTATCCTATAACCAATCAAAGGTTGAAGGAAGCAAGATAGGGTAATGTTGTTTTCGGGCCCTCATGCTAA
The DNA here is from genome assembly GCA_027924645.1 of Cunninghamia lanceolata. Taxonomy (NCBI): domain Eukaryota; kingdom Viridiplantae; phylum Streptophyta; class Pinopsida; order Cupressales; family Cupressaceae; genus Cunninghamia; species Cunninghamia lanceolata. The sequence goes on along the minus strand of BSBN01000558.1, from coordinate 1,702,724 downwards.
GCACGCCACTCCAAGGGTGGAATTGGATATTCCTGCCGCTCGGGGCCAAGAGGTGGGTTGTTTTAAGACACTTGTACTCTTGGGCTTAGGTGGGTGTAGTTTACAAGCACCCCTTTCAAGGATTTCCTTTCAAGCCAAACTATAACTGGTTGTTAGGATGGATTTAAGGAGTTTTAAGAGGGATGGATAAGGTAACATGGATAGGGAAAGCAGATACAAGTTTATCCGCCAAGTACGCCAACCCAAGGGTGGAATTGTCTTAGTTTGGACGTTCCTGCACCATGGGCCAAGCGGTGGGTTGTTTGAGACACTCGTGCTCTTGGGCTTGGTATGGATAGCTTTGGGCGGACTTATCATGTTCCTCATCAAACCCTATTATGATTAAGACTTCCACTATGCATTATGGGCATTGGTAGTTTATATGGTTTTGAAATAGACCTAAACCAGGATTTATCTTGCTTAAAGCATTTAATTGGTAAGTTTTAAACCCCAACTATATTAAACTTGTGATTCTAGGGCAAGATTTAGAGCAATCCCAAAAGGGGCATTACAACTAACCATATTGAGATCCACACACACTTCATTCGTAGCTCATCTAGGATGGTGTTCTCAACCTGGAGTAATATTTGCCTATTGAGGAGTAGGTTGCGGACATCTTCACTAAGCCTTTGGCACCACCTCATTATCTTCAATCGCAATCGATATTTGGGGTGAAGGAAGTTATCCTTGTGAGTCATCTTGAGTCCTCCTTCCTTCACTTGTACATGTTTTCTCTCTTTTGGAGAGGATTTTTTCCTAGGGGTTTTTTCATTTTCTCCATTTGTAAGAGATCTTTTGTACTTGGGTACCTCATTAAGCCTTGTTGTTGAGACGCATCTTTAAGTCTTTTTTCTCTTTTCTTTTTCCTCTCTAAATTGCACTTAAGGGGGGTGTTGATGTGAACAGGGTTATTGCCTAATCGATTTCCCTTTTGGGTTGTTTTCACACCTAGTTAGTTTACTTAGGGCATTTACTTTTTGTGTCTCAAGTCATGCGATCATGACACTTGTCATAATCACATGTTGTCCTATGTCTCACCATTGCCTATATATACAAGGGTTGCATTGTATACTATTGTACCAATATTGGTGTTATAGCATTTTCATTGCTTCTTTGTTGTGTGGAAGGTTATTTTAGTGTTGCAGATGATTCTTGCTCCTGTGAGTCCTTTTGGTGACTTCAACATCTTTGTAATAAGAAAACAACTTAGTTCATTGGACATCAATTACTTATAAATTATTTTATGAAAACATTATCTCTTCAAAGACTTTGAAACAACCTATAGCATATAAAGAAGAATGCATCAACATCTACATTTTCTTATCCTAATAAATACAAAACTAGTCTGATTGGACACACATTTGCTATACTTACGAAACCATATTAGAATGCATTTATTTTGCATTACTAGAGAAGAAGGTTTCGAGGCCAAAGAACAAGCTAAATTAAAAATATCTTGATAGTATATCATATATCAACCATCTAGGATAGAATTGAAGAAGCTTGGCAGAGATACTACAAGGTATATCTGCTTGTGGACTTCAACAAGGCCTTTAAATCAATTTCCAGATATTTTCTTTTTGAGAGACTACATAGCAATACCATATCTAAGCAACTGATTCTTACTATTATTGAGGCTTCATAAGGCTGTTCTGGACCACTTTCAATATCCACGAGGCATTCCTCATCATTTGTCCAAATTCAATGTACAAAAAACCAAAGAGGGCGTCCATGTGGAAGATGCTTCAAAGATTCCATTTCAAGCTTATCACATTGGGAAACGTGCCTTCATTGCCTCTCTCATGTTCTAAAAATAGTAACTTTTGTAACAAACTGCTTTGTTGTCTCAATCTTGGCCATTGATTCTCGAATCAATCCTGGCCCTTTGTTATAATTTTTGGAGTCTATAAAAGGCTTACTTCTCTCATTTGTAAAATATAGAAATAGAGTTATTGTAGGAGAGTAGGATAGCAAGTAGAGTAGAGGAGACTCTTCAAAATTACTGAAGAGACATTGTGAAATTGTTGTAACAAGACTTCCAAGATCAATACAAACTCGTTGATTCTCATGGTGATTTTGTGTGGTTGTGGAATGTTAGCATAGTTTCCAATTTCTTGGAATAATTGAGATGTGTTTCCAAATAAAATAGAATTAGATTAGAAGTTCATTGATTTGGTGAATGAATGTGAAGATATTTGATGAATTCCTTAGTTCATACTTTTTGTGGATTGACGATGGTGATTTGCAATAGTTCGATTGTGAATGTTCATTCAAATTGCGCCAGCTGTGGGTATTTGGATGCATGTTTACAATTTGAAAATCCTTCACATTTCCTTTGAAGATTGCACTAGTTTCGTGTAGTTGTTGCTCTCATGGCGAAGCAAAGCTCAGTTGGAAGGAATTTGTCTATCGAAGCATTGTCCATCATTTCATTGTCCTTAGATTAGCCTTCTCAACCCTTCCTCTTTTGATATTTCTTTTAAGTTTGATTGAAGAAGTTCCATTCATTCACATCTAAGGAATAAGGAATTTCATTCATGTTCATGAAGGAGGAATTTAATGTAAGTCCCTTTGTGATTATCAGCAAGATCACATCCAATCACTAAGTCTATCCACTGCAAAACACGAATAAGGAACCTTGAAGTTGTCTCACTAGATCACAGAGCTTAGCCTTTGAGAGACTTTATTCAAGAGAGGATAGAGCACTTGGTGTTTTATTCTATTGTTGTTGTCACAAAAACATCATCAACAATACGTTCTTTCATTTCCTTAACTATTCACTATAATCATCATGTACCTTTGTGGCCTGATATATGTAATATTTGAGAAACATTAAATCTTATATGTTTGACATCCTCAAAAAATGGCCTCCCAAACTGCTATCCCCAAAATGCATCCTGCCTTCCCTTTTGTTCCCTTGCTGGAAACATCATGGAACATAGGACATAAGTTGTGAGAAGACACCAATATCTATTTATGTACATTACCAGGTTCTACACTTATCTAAGCCATACCTATACCGAAAATGGATCCTAGTCTGGATATGGCTAGGGTATGACTTAGGGCAGTGGGGTCATGCCCGGGTCAATCCTGGGATGTATCTGGGCATACTGTAATGTCCCGTTTTTCCAAGTGATCACCCATTGGAGTCGGCTTGCCTATTTTATTCCCGTGGGCCAGGTCAAAGAAGCAAGCGAATATTCAGATTAGTTAAATAATATATTTAACTAATTTTGGTGAGCTAAATGATGATGGAAAATGACTTTGCATATTTTTGGGAGCCATTTGGAAAAATACATAAATTAAATAAAATTGCCAAGAAGGTGGACGACCTAGGAAGAGGTTAAAAACTAAAAGAAATTATGCCAAAAAGGATTCGCTCCACTTGGAGAAATAAAATAAAATATTTTTTTGTGGGCGCCAAGCATGAGGTCAGCCAAGTTTAGAGGTGAAAGATGGCTATAAAAGAAGGGCAATTTGGAGTCATTTGATCATCCATTCATTCATATTTTTATTGAAATTTTCTCTTGGCTGCAACATTTGTTGAGCATGATTCCAAGGACGAAAACCCTTATGAATATCGGTGAGTTGGACGAAAACCTAGCTCATCTTGTGGTGGACTCATCACGGAGTTCAATTTGTACTTCATTGGAAACTTGGAGCTAGATTACATATTCAAAACTTGGAGCTAGATTGCATATTCAAATTTTCAGATCAGAATTGGAGCAGGACCTTTGGTGGTATTTTGTGTTGACATTGCACTAGGGTTTTACCCTAGAGTGGAGTGCCACCTGGTATTTTGGCTTGTGTGAGGCGATTTCATCATTTGGTGGGCTTTGGAGCCCTAACCCTAGCAGCCGATTCATCCTTGCATGCGCCGCCATTTTTGGAGGGTTTGTTGTGCATCATTCTTCATCATTTGGTATGTACAAACCTAGGGTTTAGATCTGATTTCGACAGCAGCATTCTGAGCTGTGTTTGATCATGTTTTAGCCCATGATTTGATGTAATTTCAAGTCATCATATTCTGATTTATAACAGCAGATTTATATTCAGAAAATCAGATTTTTGTGTTGCATTTGGATGGCTATATCTTGTGTATTTCATGGTGGAATTCATGTTTGATGTGATCATCATTTAGAGGCATTATTTAGCATGCTTATTTGGCATTATTGGCACTTGTATGTGTTGTGACGTTTTCAGACATCCCCCCATTGTAAATAGGGACCCCCTTTTTCTCGCTTTTTGTCCTCGTTTTTGTTTTAGGGTTTAGGTTTTTCTCTGAGTTTGTAGGTTTGGTGGTATTGATTGGCCTCAGTCTCGCCGAATTCTTGCTCAAAGTCCGCCGAATTCTTGCTCAAAGTCCATGAGATGACTGAAGAAATTGACTTAGGAATGGCAAATTGGCCTAAGGGATGGATATTTAACTAAGGGGTCCATATGCCTTCACCCTGACGCATGTCCCTGAAACCCTGAAATTGGCTAAGTCTGATGTCCTAAAACCCTGAAAAACTAAGTTTGAAATCTGGTGGATCCTCAAAAATCTAGAATCTGCATGTTAAACCCCATGGATCCGGGACCTATCTCAAACATCCTGACAGTATATTTCAAAATATTTAAAGTATAGGAAACCTATACTTAAATATATTTTTAAATATACTGTCAGGCAGGGACCTTTAAAATCTGGGGAAAAAAATTGTGAAACTCCAAGGAAAGTGCGCCCTTATTCCAAGGAATTCATTCCATGACTGAGTAAAATTTGCAACTTAGAAGGAAAAATCCAATACTCCAAGGTGCGATCACGGAAAAATCCAAGACTCCAAGGTGCAATCACGGAAAAATCCAAGACTCCAAGGTGCGATCGTGGAAAAATCCGCAAGTAGGTGAAAAGTGCGACTTGGAGAGATTTCACAAGGTGAAGTTGGAACATGGAATTTATAAAAGACAAGGCAAAAAGTGTGAAATTCCTTGGCATAATGAAATTTGCGACTAAGGATTAAATCCAACACAAGGCGAAGTGTGATCAAAGATAAATCCACAACATCATAAAAAATGCGACTTGGAATTTTTCAATGACCCCATGAAAAGTGTGACTTAGAATTTTAAGGACAAAATCTTGATAGACATGGAAATTGCGCTCCCAGACAAGGATGAAATCCACAATCCTACGAAAAGTGCGCTCAAGAAAAATCCAGTGCCAGAAAAGAAAAAATCCATGATGAACATGAAACTGCGTCTAGGATTCTTAGCCCACTTGAACACAGAAAAGTTGAAATTCAATGGAAAATTGTGAAATTCCTTGCCTAGGTCGGCCCAGTTTGAAAAATGCAAGAAAAATGAAGAAAATCCTTAATTTATTCAAGAATTTGTGAATGAAATTGATCAAAATTGTGTATTTTTCTTGAATTACGCAGAGTCTATTCATGTTTTATCTTAGTATTGCATTACATTGAAGGATTTTATCCGCCTTTGCTTCAAGATTTTTCTTTCTTTTGCAGGAAGTGAGGACAAGGATAAATTCCATGAAGATGATGCTCAAGGATGATCAAAGTCGTTTGAGAAGCATCAAGGAGACTACTTCCAATGACAAGGAGACTACATGTGAATTCCAGAAGAAGATGAAGAAAATCAAGACTTCAATGACACGAGGAAGTCTAGTATCAAGGTCGTCAACAGAATGGAGAATTCAGTTCGAATCTAACATCAAGGAAGAGAAGATCAATCCTCGAAAATCCAAGAGCAAGAATTCAGTACATCATTCATCAAGAGGATCAAGCTTAAACATCATGAAATCAAGAATTGCGCCAAGAAATCCAAGACAATGCAGGAATCCAAAGGAAGTACAACATAAAGATGAAGTTCCCAAGTTCAAAGTACACTCAAGAGATAATTGCTTGGAATATGCTGAGGTGGCATCCAGTCATCATCAACCAATCAAATTATGCCACGTCAACATGTCCAGATTCAATGAACCTGGCCACCAAAGAAAGAGATAAGGGAGGCACCCTACTATAATGTGTTGTTGATATTTCATTGGCTGAAGGTGATGGTAGTTGTAACTACCTTCCATTAGGGTTTTGTTGTCATAATCTCGGCCAGTGATTCTGAAATCAATCTGGGCCCTTGATTGTAATTTTGAGCTCTATATAAGGCTCATTCTCTTCATTTGTAAAGGAAGATTCTTTTAGAGATTAGAAAGTTGGTTCTTCTTTAGAGTAGGAGCTTTTGAAGAGTTGGAGAGACTATTGTGAAATTGTTGTAAAGATACTACCAAATTCAATACATACTCATTGAAGCTTGGTGAATATTGTGTTATTTTGGGATGTTAGCATGGTTTCTGATTTCTCAAAGACGATTCAAAGCAAATTAAATAAGTTTTAGTTGAAGTTCATTGATACGGTGGATTAATGTGAAGATATTTGATGAATTCCTTGGTTCATACTTTTTGTGGTTTGCTAATGGTAAGCTACAATGCAAAGTTAGCATGAACCCCATTTTGCAATAGTTCGATTGTGGATATCTATTCAAGTTGTGCCAGCTGTGGGTATTTGAATGCATATTTGCAATATGAAAATCCTTCATTACCTTTGAAGATTGCACTAGTTTCGTGTAGTTGTTGCTCTCATGGCGAAGTGAAGCTTGGTTCAAAGGAATTTGTCTATCAAAGCATTATTAATTATCTCATTGTCCTTAGGAGTAGATTAGATTTCTCCTAACCCTTTCCTTTTATTATCTCTTTTTAGATAGTTTGAAGAAAGTTCCATTCATTCACAAGTCCAAGGAATAAGAAGTAGATTTCATCCATGAGTAAGGAGTAATTTAGCGTAAGTCCCTTTGTGATTACTAGCAAAATCACATCATTCCACTGAGACTATCCATGTGCATGTCAAGCCCTGACATTCAAGGAACCTTGGAGTAATCTCATTTGATCACATAGTTTAGCATTTGAGGTACTTTGTTCAAGAGAGGATAGAATACTTCGTGTTTTATTCTAATGTTGTTGCTGTCATAAAAAACACATCAACAATATGTTCGCTGCTATATTTGTTTATAAATCAGAAACAAAAATCAGAATTCTGAAATTAGGGTTTGAGCAGAAAAATAAATCAGAATTCTAGGGCAGATCCAGTTGGGGATTTTACACATACCCTCATTCAGCAGTCCATCTCCCTTGACTTGACCTGTCTATTCCTTCATGAACCTAAACAGGCCAGTACTCGACTCCAGATCAATGCATTATTATAATCTTTCCTACAATTGTTAGATGGGTGATTTAGGAAGTTATAGCGCTGCATATATACAAGTTTAGAGCTGCAAAGCTACCGGTTTAAGCAGCAAATTTCTTCTTAAAATCTGCTTTCAGCTTTTTCCTAAATGGGTAGTAGAATGGTTGTTCATGGACAAGCTTATGGTAGCCATTCTAAAGCTGATTCTGTAGACAGCAATTAGTTAACTTGGGATTTTATGTGGGGATATGTTGCATGCAACAATCGAGATGCAAATGAATCATCCTCTCATTGTGCAGTGATAGTTTAGAGGTTTAACCTGTATAATCTCTCCCTGTTTATTCATTTTGCTATTGTTCATTTTCCAAGCAAAGATTATGACAACAGCTAAACAGATAAATAGTTACATAAATTTAATTATCAGCTGTATTTATATACTTAATTTTGTTTATTTTGTACAAACTGTGGCTATTTTTATATTGTTAGTAGTATATATATATGCCATACCAAACACGTGTAAAAACAACTGTGAACTGCCATACCCAAACCAGCAACTTAAGCTATTGACCATAATGATAATTCTATGGAGTCTTTGCCTGTATTAGAACGTCATATGCTTATTGGTTAGCATTTCTATATATATATATAACACAGAAACAGAGGATTCCTGCTTGAATCCTTTGTGCCAAAACAATACTTCCATGATACAGATTCCAGTAGAAAAATGTTTTACAATAAAACCACAACAGATTTAGTTTTCTAAAGTGAAGAACCTTTTGTAACCATTTTTTCAGACGAGCATGAGGTGAGGACTCCTCTTTTGACCGCTTCTTGTTATTTTTAATGTCACAAATAGTTTCCAGCATATATTCCATCTGCCAAGAAGAGGCAAAAGAAATTAGCCTATGAGTAATTAACTTCCTTGTCCAACAACTGTATAGCTTCAAGTGTTTTGACATATCAGATCATCACAATACCCTTTTGCCATTGATTATAGGATTTCCATCTTGAGTGCCTGAAGGTAGAGCTTTCAACTCATGGACATGTTGTTGAATACTGACAATAAAATCTTTCATTGTAGCTGGATCATCATTTCTTAAGCACATGCCACAGCCTGCTCAGGTCATACCCAAAATTTATTATGGCATTCAACATGCTGCAATAAGCTTTCAGTGGCATGACAACTTACTATATGAAAAAATATCAAATATAAAACAAAACACTGGTCAAAGAAAATGCATACATTGCAAGATTGTCAATATCACAGAGACATCCAATTCTTTCAAACGTTTGCTCAACAAATCAAGGAGGTCATAAATTAAGTCACTGTAAACAAACAACGAAGACAAATATCCGTCAGCACTTTTAGAGACATATAAATGACAACATCATAATATTATTCACTTGACAGAAACATCTGGAAGTTATGTCCTCAGACTGGCTGATAACAGAATATGCCTATATTCAAGTGCACACAGACAAGCATGTGGAACCTGGACCCAACACCAAAGGTGACAGAAATGCTGATCACAGCAAAGAATTGTTTATATTGGCTACACCTTAGAAAGCAAGCATGCACCTCTTGAGGAAGCTTGCTAACAACCTAGCAGGACACTGAGAGCCTTTTCTTGACGACTGGACAGAATAGGAATGCCATAAATACAGTATCAAATTTGCCATTTAAGCAAAAGAATCTAAAGCTTCTCATACTAAAAAATATCATTGTGGGACATTAAGCTTGAGTAAGCACCCGAAACACCTTTTCTAATAGAGTTGTTGAGCCGTAATAAAATCAAGCTGCTACCAAAACTTCCACTGACGAAGGCACAATCCAATATCAAATTTAAAGTTCGAGGGAAAACTAAATGGCAGAACAATTTGGAAGTGTAATAGGTTAGAGTAAATATTTACAAATCTCAAGAAATAACAATACACAATCACAAGACCAAAGCTAAAACCAAGACAGAAAAGATTAAGAAAGAATTTCTACCCTAACGATAGCAAATGAACAGTTTAGCAATAGCAAGCCAGCTCTGTTAAATCATCTAAAAATCTGTGTTCCCCAGGGATGTGTCCCCAGTGCCTGTTCTACTGAACAAGACAAACACTAGGTGGTGGACTGATGATCAAAGTTTTCAAGAGTTGTATACTTTGTATGTGCTCATGTTTATATTTTTGAAAGATATATTTAAATGTTAAGATTTTTAAAATTTCAGTTATTTTAGTTTCTTTAAGTCATTTTTAGGTATTTTTAATTTATTTGTGTTTTAAATATTCAAATATTAATTTTTATATATGATTTTAATAGCCATCCCCAAAATCTGAAAAACATTTTGCCATTCCCAGAATCCTGTCCCCCCTTCCCCAAAACTCAGTGAAACACTGGTATAAATTTCTTTCTGACAGTCATATGGATATTGATAAATATGATGGAGCAAGACCAAATTAAGAATCGCTTCAAGAATCCAAAAGGAAAGCAGTTCAAACCTCTTGCAGCACCAAAATGAGTTTAGATCTTGTTTTAAGAGATAGGCAAGTGAAACCATACTCAAACACTCAACAATATCAACAAGAAATTAGAATCAATGGTCCAATTTCTCTTTAGGAGACTAGCAAAGGATTTGCGGAAGCACCATCATTCTAGAAATAAATTTAAACTAATGTGCCACAATTTTCATAATCAACAAAAAAATTATATCCTACAGAATAGACGTCCCATTCAGTAACCATAAAAAACTTTGTTTTAGATTCTAATCTATACCACTTAACCAAATTCTGTTTTAAATTCTGCTCAAATAATGGACTTTGTTTTTCTAACACTTGACTCGTGCTTGTATGTTATCAGGCATAGTTTGTTATGTTTTACATAAAAACTTTTTGTTTTATGAAGAATACAATAAATATTACTGTAAAAGGTGAGGAAATACATCAGGCCAGGCCCTTGTGATTGACAAAAACATAGACCAGTATTTAGCAAATTACAAAAAGTGGTCATTCAGCTCAAAGATCAAAGGCATTCGGAGGGAGAGTTGATGACACTTGTGGTTGATGATTTGGTATTCTTGTTCCCTTAGCTACATAGACAGATTGCATGGAGGAGGAGCGGGATTTCAGAATTTGGAGGATGGAGCCAATTTGGGTTTGAGTGTGTATGGCTGGTTTTGTCTCATGAGGATGTTTTGCAGTATCCAGGGTTACAATTGCTTGTGGGCAAGCAATTCCAAGGGAGGACTGTAATGTCCCCATTTTCCGGGTGATCACCTAATGGAGTTGGTTAGCTTATCCCATTCCCGTAGGCTAAGCCGGAAGGCTCAGGGAATAACCTAAGTGACTTTGTACATTAGTCAAAATACATAAAGGGAATATCATATTTAGTCAAGTTTATTAGGGCAAAATGGTGATGAAAGATGGCTTTGTATATTTTTGTGAATTCATTAGTGAAGTCAAAATACATAAAATAATTTGCCCTAGAGATAAGCGACCAAGGAGAGAGAAAAAAGAATGAAAGGAAGAAGAAAAAAGATGGAAATGCCTTTGGAGATATTGAGGAAAAGTAAGAATAAATTAAGATAATTTCCCTTTGAGGTGGACGACCTAATTGAAGGTCAAAAACATAAAGTATGGAATGCCTAAGTGGTTCGCTCCTCTTGGAGGATGGAAAGAAAAATAAGAAAAATAAAATACCTTGTCTAGGTCGGCCAAGGAGGAAGAAGGAAAAGCAACATAAAATATTTAACTGTATTTTGGGCACCTAGCATGACTTGAGGAGGTCGGCCAGCTTTGGGAGGGAAAAGATGGCTATAAAAGAAAGTAAATTGCAAGTCATTTCATCATCATTCACATTCGTATTTTCTCAAGTTTATCTCATTTGGCTGCAATATTGCTAGCCTTCATTCCAAGGACGAAAATCCTTAGGAATTTGGTGAGTTGGACGAAACCCTAGCTCATCTTTGTGGAGGTTTCATCACAGAGACCTAATTGTGCTTCATTAGCGACTTTGGAGAAGTACTTGATTGCATATTCAGATTTTTTGGATCAGATTTGGAGCAGCACTTCTTGGTGGCATTTTGTATTCATTTGGCACTAGGGTTTTTGCCCTAGACTTGAGCGCCACATGTGGAGGTGAGCGCCACACTTGGAGGTAGGTGAATTGTGCTTGGAGGAGGCGATTTCAGCTATTGAGGGTTTCCAAACCCTAGACCTAGCAGCAGCTGTCTTTCACTTGCAAGCGCCACCATTGGAGGGTTTGATTGAGCATCATTCATCATCATTTGGTATGTACAACCCTAGGGTTTAGGGCAGATTTGGACAGCAGCATTCCAGGCATTTTTTGTCATATTTGAGCCCTTGTTTTGAATGTAATCTTCAGACTTTATATTCCGATTTATAGCAGCAGACTTATATTCAAAAAATCACACTTGTTGTGTAACATTTGATGGTACATCTTGTGTATTTCATGGTGTAATTCATGTTTGACATGTATATCATTTGATAGTATCATTTGCCATGGTTATTTATCATGTTTGAGTATACATGAGTTGGCTGTAATAAATTGTTTAAGAGCAGAAGATAAAATCAGAATCTAGGGTTTTGAGCAGAAATCTAAAGTGCAGAAATCTAGGGCAGAATTCAGAAAATAAAAATCAGAATTCTAGGGCAGATCTTGTTAGGGATATTACAGTGGTATCAGAGCTTTGATTTTGCCAGCCTGGAGGGTGTATATATGTGTTTCGCATATGTGGTTGATTTATAAATCATGGACAATAGAGAAACAACAAATTCTTTGCTTGAATCTCTTAGAGGAAGTCAAAATAAGATGATAAGAACTCTCCAAAAGTTCTTACCAAAGAGAGAAGATAAGGAGGTAGTAATAAAAAAAGAGGCCACAAAAATCATTGAGGAATACCAAGGTTTATCAGACGGTTTCAAAAAAGATGTCCTTTAATGTCTTTTTGAGAATACATGAAGATGGGAATCCAAGAAAAAGAGATCTATATAACTACATCAGAAATTTGAGAAGAGAAGAAGAAAAATCAGAAGTTATCATTGAGAAAAAAAAACGATAGAGAAGAAAAAAAAATTGCTTCCTTGTGATTTGCAGCCTACAGGAGATCATAAGAAGAGCAAAAATCAATTGAGGAGAGAACAACGTTGCTTCACATGCTTAGAAGTTTGGACACCTAGCCATACATGTGGAAGCCCTAAAGTCGTGCTCATAGGTTTACTTCGACGATATGATGATATGGCCAAGGAAGAATCACTTCTTGCATCCACAAGTGAGGAGTACATGTGTCTTCATGATGACCAAAAGGTTGAAGGGTATGTTGTCATGGAGTTTGCCAAACCAGCAGTGATTGATCAGCCGTATGAAGGTATGAATTCTCCTAATGATCCATTACTTGAGCATAGCACTACCTCACCATCTCTACATCATAGTGGCAAGGAATCAATTTGTGAATTGGATGACTTTGAAGGTGATGTTGTTCATACATACGAAGGCAATTCAGAAAACTTGTTATGTAATGAACAAAATGACTTTGATAAAATTGATTTAGCATTGCAAGAATTGAAGGCTCACTTTATGGTTAAGGAAGTAATAGTTGTGCATACACTTTCTAGACTAGTGATTGAAAGAGAGCATGTTGAAGGTGAATCTACTTACTATTATGATGATGATTCCTTGATTGAGCATGATGTTGACCTAGCTTCAAAACATGGATTATGTGGAAAAGATGTCATGGAGGTAGCTAATTTGTGAAGACCAATCAGAAAATTTATATGAAAATGATAGGCCCCATGAGTCACATCATTTGGAAAATCAATTGAAGGTCAATGAACATATGATTGTTGCAGCCTTAACACATTTTGATAATACTCACAAGATGATTGCAGATTATTGTTAGAAGGCTCAAAGGAGACACAAAAATATTGAAGGAGACCTATCTCTTGCGGATTTGCAGGTACTCAAAGAAGTTTTGGTAGCAATGAAATCAAATTACTTACATCTATTTTCAGATAGGGATCATCTCTTCAAGCTTGATGAAATATATGTTGATGCATTGAAAGGAAAAGAAGTTGATAAGCTTACCTTTGATCTTAAGGTTACTAAGGATTCCTTGAAGAGTACTCAAATGGCCCTTCAAGAATCAGAAAATCAGGTTGGTGAGCTTTGTTTAGAGTGTAGTTTGACACATTTTTCATCATACAAATCAGAAATTCAGTCATCTATGGCAGTCACATCCAAAGAACAACAATCCAATACAAAGATTATGGAGAATAGACAAATGGGTGAAGAATTTGATGAATTCCATAAGGGGGAGATGTTGCATGAAGATTCGAGTACTCATCATACCAAGATGATTCAATATGTTGACAAGGATCGATTAGTACATCAAGAATGTGAAGTCTTGATATTAGAGGAGAAATGTCCACATGAAGATATAACTTGCAGCCATGGGATAGAAGTTACAAAAAGTAATACACTTGGTTTTCAGCTTGACACTCTTCTTGGACCAGCACTTGATGATGAGCATCCAGCAATGAAGGAAGGAGTGCTTAAGATCCATGAAGACACCACAAAAATGTATGAGGCAAGTTCTGATTTTCAGATTAGGAGTAGAAGTTCTTTACTTTCACATAATCATGAGGTGGTAGCTATATCACATGAGGATGATATTGGTAAGAAACCCTACCTTGTTGATACTCAAGAATTGTTGGTTAAGCATGAGGTAACGGTTGTGGATCCAAGCCACAAGCAATCTGATTTTGTCCATCATAGCATAGGGGATGTAAAGAGGACTCAAAGCATGTGTGAAAATTTCTGCTTTACACTTTTGAATGCATTCTACTTTGAAAAATATTGGAGTATCTTTGGAAAAATTTCTAGCTATGTCACTTGATACCCATAGACACACACTTATGGCTTCAACAAGGATCCTTGTGGAAAGAGATTTGAGTCTTGGTCTTCTAGGAGAGATGGAGCTAAACGTAGGTAATGAAATCTAGATTCACCCATTAGATTACATAATAAAATTATATTTTCGTTGTTGGAATTGCCTTCAGATAGGACATAAGGTGGAAGGATGTACAAAATCCAAAAAGCCTCCTGGAAGATCCTCTTGGTGGAAGGATGCATCTCCTCAACATCAAATGGTGGGCTATTCTTTTGAGTCAACGGCTAATAGCCCTGAAGGGGAAGAGAATATGGAGGAGTCTAAACAAGTCATGGAGGTGGAGAATGCAAATGAGTTGGTGTTGAGGTAGGAAGAAAATCAGACGGCTGAAATGGAAAGGAAAATAGTCGAGGTATTGCAGCAGAATGAAAAGCAATTTGTTGATTCTAGGGCTAATATGCAAAACAGGGTAGAAATGGATAGAGAGGTGTTGACGTGTTTTCCTTGCACGAACAATGCAGCATAAAATACTTATGTATTTTATCCTCTCTTGAAAAGTCACTCCAAAATGATCAAATGAGTGGACTCCAAGGTTCCCAAATATCTTCTTTCACTTGACAAATGAGGATAACTCGTAGCAAAGATGTGTCTTGCTATTTCAACAAAGGGACTTGTTGTGACCAAATCACACATCGCCCCATTGCAAATGGGGACCCCCTTTTTTTTTAGTTCCGTTGCTTTCATTTGGTTTTAGATGATGCCTTAGGTTCGTTTCCTCTGCCAATCCACCAATAAGTCTCTCTCCTAGAAGGTTTTTGCTTTATAACTGGAGGTCTCATCTGGAACATAAACTTGCAGTAAGGAAGAGTCTTGATCAAATTCCATCCAATTCATGAACACTGAGATCAATCCTGATGTATGTTTGAGATCCTAAAAATGACTAAGTCTAGTGGCCTGAAATCCTGAAAAATTGACTAAGTCTGAAATCTGGTGGATCCTCCAAATTCTAGATTTTGCATGTTAAATCTGGTGGATTCGAGACCTATCTCAAACATCCTAAAAGGTATATTGAAAAATATTTAAAGTATAAGAATACTTATACTTAAATATATTTTTTAATATACCTTTACCCTGAGAGACCCTGAAAAACGGCTAAGTACCCCAGAGGATCCAAAATCTTGATCCAGTGCGACAGGATATTAGAGTGGCGCAAAATCTTGATGAAGTGCGCTTTCAATCAGAGAACAAGATGATGATCTCTTGCGCCTAGACCAATGCGCCCAAGGATGAGATGATTCCTTTCAAGTTTTAAGGCGATCATTCAAGAGGATTCATAATTCTGATCTGATGTGCCATTGAGGTGAAGAGAAGATCAATATCTAGAAGCAATGCGCTACTTGTGGGGAAGTTTGATCTAATATCAAGGCAAGCTTTAAAGAGGATCCGGATTCCTTATCTAATGCGCCCAAACCACTAGTTTCAAGAGGTATCAAAACCCTCAATCCAATGCGCCCTTCTAAGGAGAAGATAAGGTAAGCCTTTGAATGATATATCAAGAGGTAATCTAATTCAGATCTGATGCACCATGATGGAGGTTTGGCTTAAGGTTTTTTAACCATTTTCCAAGAAGAATTCAAGATCTTCAAGTGAGGCGCCCTTATTAAGAAAGGATGGTGAGTTTTAGAAGGCATTTTTTCTAAGAATCAAGATGTTTATCCCTTGCGCCTTGACTGCTGCACCCATTTCAAAAGAGGTTTAGGTTCCTTAACCCAAATCAGCATCTAATGCCGCCACTACTAGGGGAGGAGTTTAACCTGAGTTTCAAGTGCATCTTCTAATCAAACAACAAACTTTTATCTGCTGCGCCAAATTAAGAGGATCTGAAAAGGATATCTGCTGCGCTCATTTGGGAAGGGAAAGGAAGGCAACATAACTCATTTGAAGGGGATTCAGATTCTTCATCTAAGGAGCCTTTATGAAGGAAAATACATTCAAAATTATGAAGATCATGATCCAATGCCATATAGTTTCAAGAAGATCTGACTTTCCCATCTGCTGTGCTGGCTTTAGACGATTCAGGAATTTGATCTAATGTGCTTGTTACAAGGAGAGTCTAAAGTTTCAATCCAATGCGCCACAGGTTGCAAGTTGTCATGAGGCTAGAGTCATGAAGATCTCACTATACTCATCCAATGCACTCATAATCAAGAGGATCCCACTATCCTTATCCTATGCGCCACTTCAATGATGAGAAAGTTAAGAGTGTTTTAAGAGTATTTTTTTTGAGGATTCAAAATCATCAAGTGCTGCGCTCCTCCAACGATGAAATGATGTTGCATGAAGTCTGATTTAGAAGATTTCTAAGAGATCCCAAGATCATCTAGTGCACTGACCCTTAGAAGACTTAAAAATCTTTGCCTAATGCGTCTTTCAAGTAGGAGGATTGAAGTATGTTAAGGATCTAAATACCCCATCTGCTGCGCCTAGAAACAGCTTACATAAGTTAGTCTCTTAGAAGTGAGTTTTTTGTGAAGATATTAAGAAGAAATTCAAACTTCTATCTGCTGCGCCAAGATATCCATATCTGCTGTGTCAAGAGGGAGGATTTCAAGAGTTAAAGGAAGATTCAAAGATTCCATTAAGTGCTCTACTTTCTATGTTGCTTTCATGTTTTGATCTTCTTTAGAGCTTAAGCAAATGATTCTTATGTGTTATGAAATGATGTTATGAAGACAAAGGACTGATGTTGTTTCTTTCTTTCTTTATGTTGCAGTAATAAGGTTGGAGCTGAGGGATTATCTAAAGATCAAGTGATAAGAACCTTTGACAAGCAAGGAATGAGAAAAGAATAAGGCATCGTGTAGCTGTTCAAAGAAGTCGCTTCAATGATATGATATTGGGTCACTTCAAGTATCAACTAGATTTTCCATCAATCATCGCTGCAAGATAAGCATGTAGCTACTCCAAAGGGCCTCCTTCAGGAATCCTTGAATTGGAACCTTTCATCATCCTTGTGTTGGAATTCTTTGGCATCATGTTAAGATTATCTAGAAGACATCCATCCAAAGGACATCATCTTCATCAAGACTTCCAAAGGCATCCACATCTACTTCAAGTTCTTTCAAGATTCAAGATCATCAACAAGGAAGCATTTCATCGTCTACATCAAGTTCAAGGATACTGGCAAGTACACTACTTCAATATCAGTGGCATCATGTTGAAACACTTCATCATCAGACAATCCAAGGCATTCATCCATTCAACTTCAAGTTCCTCCTGAATCAACAAGTCCAAGAGAGATCATCTACTCTATATCATGAATCAAGAAACATCATCATCTACTCTCTACTACACTCTTCAAGAAGATGCATCCAAAGAAGATCATCATGTATCTTACCTACCTGCAAGAAGAAGAAGCAACATCTATCATACATCCAGTTTACAAGAAGATGAGCAAGGCAAGATCAATAAGTTACATCCCCAAATTCAAGTTCATTCAAAGCAATCACATTGAAGACATCACAAGATGATACAAGTTGGGCATCCATCAGAGTTGCCAAGGTGGCACCTATGTGGCGAGTACACATCATCATCCAGTCACGAGTCGCCACATCATATGACTACATTCAATGTATCATTTAATAAAAGAAGCCAAAGGGACGCCTATGTGGAAGATGTTTTAAATGATTTCATCTTACCTTATCACATTGGAAAGTGTGCCTTCATTGCCTCTCTTTTGTACTAAAAATAGCAAGTTGTTGTAACTACCTGTTGAGGTGGCATGATCTGAGCCCTTGGCTACATGAAATAATCTTAGCCATTCATTGTATTTCTGGACCTCTATATAAAGGCCTTGTTGCCTCATTTGTAATTATCAGATTAGAGAGTAGACTAGAGATTAGATTTTAGGAGTAGATTAGAGGAGACTCTCAAAATTCTCTGAGAGCGCTTGAAATTGTTGTAAATATTTCTCAAGATTAATGCAAGGACATTGGAGTTCGCTTGGTGTTTAAGTCTTGTCTTGTGGAATTACATGGTTCCTTGTACTTTGAACGAAGTGGAGAGATGTTTCAATTAGATTAGAAGTAGAGTAGTTCATTGATGTAATGTATGTTGTACTGGATATTTGATCAACTCCTAGCTCATGCTTTTAACATTCATCGTTGGTGAAGTGTTGTGTAAAGCTAGTCTGAGCCCCATTTGCTTAAGTTCGATTGTGGATGCTTGTTTGAGCTGCGTCGTCTTATGGGTGCTTGTATAAGCTTTCATAATTTGAAAACCATTCGCGTAACCTTAGGAGATTGCACCAACTTCATGTAGTTGTAGGCACCCTTGGCGAAGTGAAGTTAGGTTAATCGAGGAGTTTGTCTATTTAATACATCATCATTGCTTCATTGACCTTAGGTTAGATTCCTAAACCTTTATCTTTTTTTCCATTTCTTTATCATTGCAACCTTGTATATACATCATCCACACTGAAAGGAGAAATAAGTTGAATGAAAGGAGAAGAGTCTGCGTAAGTCCCTTTGTGATTATCAGCAAGATCACATGTAATCACTGAGTTAACCCATCATGAATCATAAATAAGGAACCTTGGAGTTACTTCATTGGATCACATAGTTCAGCCTTTGAAGAGCTTTATTCAAGAGAGAGTGGGATACTCTGGTGTTTTACTCTATTGTTGACTTGTCTAAAAACAAACATTAACAGGACTTACACTCACTGTTCAACGGCAGGAAAATACCGTTTACACTCACACAGAAGATAACAGTTGCTTCAAAGCTACACGCTATGATAAACTTATGATATGACAGTACAGCTCTTGATCCTACTTCTAACGATGTTTTTAAAAAAAAGTACAAAAGATAAGGATTTAGGAAGAATTTCTAATCTAGGTGTAAGCTATTATCATCAATTCATAGAAATCTCAACCACACTTTGCTTCGCCATGAGACAACAACTCCACAAAGGTGATGCAATCTTCTAAGGATAAGCAAAAGATTTTAAATTGCTTTATGGGCAATCGAAGTGAGGCTTGTAATGAGTTCAATCTAACCTTACACTATAACTTGCCAGCAACAAATCATAAAAGGTATGAACATATAGAGATTTCACCAATGAATTGAAAGACAACTTTCACGAACTAAAACTAACAAACTTTAAAAGAATAAACTAAGTTAAAACATCTAATGTGAGTGAGTATTTAGCAACCATGCAACTTGCAAAGAGAACACAATATCACCATGAATAGCTCAACAATGAATTTGTATTAATCTTAGCAAAGTCTTAGCAACAGCTCTAATTAGCTCAAAACTCATATACAAAATGAAGAGGAATGAGGTTTATATAGACCTCAAAATACAATGAACGACCAAGATCAAATTGGAATCAATGGCCGAGATCATGCCACATCAGAGGTGGTTACAACAACTTTCTATTTTTAGAGATATACAAGAAGCAATAAAAGCACGTTTTCCAAGGTGACACCTTGGAGCCTATGTGGACTGCCCACGTGGCATTTCTTTCTTGTGTTTATTCTTCTTGACCAATACTGCGAATCTTGGAACAATCTTCGCCATGTCACCAATTGGTACACTTGGCACGTTCTGAATGGTTCCTTCTACCATCATCACATCTTGTGTATGCTCGTCAAGTGTCTTCTCCCACTCAGCTACACTAACCTGCTTTGCACCAATGAATGAGATCAAAGAGTAGATGCTATCCAACTGCTCACCAAAGATGAAGTGAGAAGTGTCAAAGTAGTGTGAGTGTATGTAGTTCTTCACATCATGAACCTCAATCTCCAAGCAGAGAAATTGTACGATGAACCTCCTTCGATCACTCTTCCATGTTGATGTGGCCCAAGTTGATGTCACTTATGTTCCTCCACTTGGACATGATCTTCGTCTCTGGCATGACTCCTTGCTTATCACTTTTGATCAAGGCCTGTCTTTCCTTGGCGTTCATTGTCTACCTCCTCCTACAAGTGGAGACAATACATGTTAGAAGGCTGATGTGACACTTGATATAAAGACTTTCCTAACACTTAACTCATCTCCTCGTGCATGTGGGACAAAATCAATGCGTTTTCAAAGCAACATACCTGAAAAAAGAAATCAGATTTTATGAACAAAATCATAATTTGGAAGAATTAACTCTTATAGGACACTTCAATCTTTGACCTTTTCCTCTTGAAATTCTGCTCCTCTTTGCTGCTGCAGGTCTGCTCTACCTAAATTAGATTGAATATTGATTTGAATTTGAATTTGCTAAAAATGAAGTGTATGATCTTGCTTTTATACCTACTACACTTAGCTTCCACTGAGGTCGGCCTACTTTGAGGAATTTTCTGAATGTTTTTTATTTGTTTTCTACTTCCTCCCAAGCCGACCTGCCTAGGCGGGTTTGAAGAGGCAATCTGGAGTGTTTGATGTGAGACATGATAGAGTCCATGCATGATGGTCAAGGCCGCCTAGGAAGGGCGGGTTGGGAAGTGATGTGTGGATTTTTATACTTAGGCAATTCATTTGATGTCTTTCCTCCTTTTGATGACCCTTTTCTTCAACTTCATTAAGACTTAGCGATTTTGAGTGAAGTTAGAATACACACTTGGAATGCTTTATGACCTTGTCCACATGCCTTAGTGAAATCCGCCTAGGATGGGCGAGTTTGGAGGGTGTAGAAGGATTTTGCAATGTGAACACTCCCTAACTTGACCTTGATGTTCTTCTCTCCTTCGTTTGCATGACTTAGTGATTTCTCCATATTTTCAAGTTGATTCAATCATTGTTGGAAGAATTTGAGGAGTGATCAACACATTTTCCATGCTCAGGTGTCTAGGACACCTAGGAAGGGCGTCTTTGGTGATAGTGTTTGGATTTTTCCTTATGACTTGTGACTTTCACCAACTTCCCTCTTCTTGAATGATCTTGCATGGGTGTGAAGCAACATGGTGAGTTTGGAGGCTCTGAATGGAGTGACTTGAGTGCTTAGACACCATATTCCAGACTCACCTCTCTAGGCCGCCCAGGTAGGGCGGGGTTGAGAGTGACCCTTGGATTTTACACTTAGAAAACTTTTCATCCTTCTAGACTTGATCACCTCATCCTCCAAGTGTTCATCTTCATCATTTTCATTGATTCTACTTGCAAATTATGTTGTTCTCATCCCTGGGCGATTCTGGAAGCAGTGTGTGGAGAGAGCAATGTGGGACATGACAGAGTCCAAGACTCTCTCTTGAGGCCGCCCAGGAAGGGCGGGTTTGAAGGGAACCCTTGGATTCTTCCTGGAAATGCATTTGATTCCTTCAAACTTATGAACTTTACTTGGAATTTCATCATCTCCTTGTGCTTTGTGCCTAGAACCTTGTAAACTTGGTATCTTTCTTCCTTGGGCGGTGTTGTGACCAAATCACACATCGCCCCATTGCAAATGGGGACCCCCCTTTTTTGAATTCGAATGCTTTGCATGAAGTTTTGATGATGTCTTAGAGCTATTTCAGGATGAAGTCAGTAGTGTTTGAGTCCTGTAGTCCCTTAATGACCTGATCTTGATGTTTGAGACCCTGAAAATGACTAAGTCTTGTATCCTGATTCTGAAGATCCTTAAAATTGGCTAAGTCTGAAATCTGGTGGATCCTCAAAAATCTAGAATCTGCATGTTAAATCTGGTGGATCTGAGACCTATCTCAAACATCCTGAAAGGTATATTGAAAAATATTTAAAGTATAAGAAATTAATTTCTTATACTTAAATATATTTTTCAATATACCTTACCTCGGGCACTGTCAGTTCTGGGCGCGAAATTGCTCCAGGGTCACCTCGAAACTCCACCTAGAACTTAGGGTGCCTTTCATCATCTAGACAACCTCAAGATTGCGCCTTGGGCAAGGAGAGCTTAAAACCAAAGCGCCTTGATTGAAATTGATGTTGGGAAGCTTAAAACACTGCAAATTTGACAAGGAAGAGGCATTTAGGTCTAGGCGCCCATTGCATGTTCAGATGATCATAAGAATTGCGCCTTAGGTTGAAGGTCATGAGTTTAGGCGCCATTTAGTGTTGCTTTTGCCATTTAGGCGCCTTGGCAAGAGTGTGGATGAACAAACTCCAAGTTGCGCCTAAGGATGATCCAGTCTCCCAAGGGTGGAAACAACTCCAAATGAGCAAACAAGTGCTAGGCGCCCTTCATGCATTGGACTACCTCATTTTGGCGCCTTAGCATGAATGAGGTGTTCAACAAACTCCAAGTTGCACCTTAGGAGGAAAGAGTATGATGTATGTTTGAGATCCCAAAAATGACTAAGTCTGATAGCCTGATATCCTGAAACACTGAAAAATTGACTAAGTCTGAAATCTGGTGGATCCTCCAAATTCTATAATCTGCATGTTAAATCCGGTGGATCTGAGACCTATCTCAAACATCCTGAAAGGTATATTGAAAAATATTTAAAGTATAAGATTATACTTAAATATATTTTTCAATATACCTTACTCACTTGGACTTCCAAATTTAGGCGGGAATTCACTCAAAGAAGCTTAGGCGCATTTTCCCATTTGCTGAGATCCAAATTAGCGCCTAAAGGAAGAAGACAAGTTTCAAACACCTCATTCAATTGTGCCTTGATGGATAAGTTGACAAAATACCTTAAGGAAAGGAAATTTGATTGAATAACCAACAATGTGAGTTAGGCGCCCTTTCTATGTTCAAATGATCATCCACTTGCGCCTTGAATTGAAGTAGGCACACTTTCTTGTTATTAACAACCACCTTTGAGCGCCCTACATCCGAAAGGTTAGAGAGATGATCTTATGGCGCCTTGGAGTGCATGGTGTGGAGAAACCTATTTTGGCGCCCTAAGACTTTGAGAGCATCACCAAGTTGCGCCTAAGGAACAAATTGACATCATAAATAGGCGCTTAGATGGTGGAAGATTTCTAATTGACATAGATCAACAAAATAACCCCAATTTGCGCCTAGAAGAGGATTGAGCGCCTTGAAGGATAGAAGTCCTCTAAGACCTTCACAACTATCTAAAACATGAAAAGCGCCAAGTGTGAAGCCATTAATCCAAGGCGCCCTTTCACTCCTTTACTAGCCTATTCAGGCGCCTGGAAAATGAGGTGTTAGGAATCTTGAGAATTTGCATCTAAGGATCAAAAAAACCTCATTTTTGCATCTAAAAAACTCACTTTGGTGCCTTGATATGAGATGAAGGTTATGAACCCACATGAGCGCCTAAGGGATTTTGAGATGAGCATCATCAAAACACTCAAAATCTGCGCCTAACACCCAAGGGAGTTCTAATCACCAAGGAGCGCCTAGAAAACAAAGGATAACTTTAAGATGTGTTTTGATCGTTCTAAGTCTTTAAAATTGCAAGAAGAACACAATGAAACTTAGGCGCCCTTACACCTTCCTACTATCTCAATTGGCACCCTGGGGTGAATTACATCAATTACCTTTTTGAAGTGGGTGCCTTAAAGAAAAATGCATGAGTGACCTTTTGGTGATGAATCCCTAGATGATAGAAGTCCCTCTAACTCATCTCCAAGTGTTAAGAAGTATGAAACATGTTGAATCAAGTCATGAAGCCTAGGTGCTCTTTCCATTAATATAAACCCATTCTGGCGCCTAAGGAGGAGTTTGCATTGAAAGATGTTTTTTGAGTGAATCTT
The DNA here is from genome assembly GCA_027924645.1 of Cunninghamia lanceolata. Lineage (NCBI taxonomy): Eukaryota > Viridiplantae > Streptophyta > Pinopsida > Cupressales > Cupressaceae > Cunninghamia > Cunninghamia lanceolata. Next base: position 1,678,892 of record BSBN01000558.1, on the reverse strand, counting down.
ATAAGAGGGATTAACTTCTTTAAACCTTTGCAATTGTTAGAAATCATTTTAAGTGATAAATGTGGGACTAAATGATGTTAGGCGCTCTTTTGTTCTCCCTTTTACCTATATGTGCGCCTAAACTAGATGACTAGTTGTTTATATATTTAAAGTGATTCTTATCTTACAAAGTGATTAATATTGTTTATCTTGTCTTGTAGGAACGTCAATGGACTTAAGGAGCAAGCGCCTAGGATCACTTTCAAAGAAGATCATCATGTTAAAACACCTCATCATCATCTACTCTTCAAGATCATTATCAATTTGCATCATTGAAAGAAGGAGTGTTGGTGAAGCCAAGGAATCATCTTAAGGGATCACTTCAAGTCTTCTACATCAATGGCATCATGTTCAAAGGCATCATGTTCTTACAATCTTCAAGTCTCCCTAAGAGGTCATTCAAAGAAGGTGTCATCATGCTATTCACACTTGGAAGAATTTTAAAGATCATCTTGAAGAACTGCTTCATCTTCATTATATCATCAAGTAAAGGCAATACATTCACCATTCAACTTCAAGTCCTTTCACCTTCAAGTCCAAGAGAGACTTCTACTCCGATTCATGAAGCAAGCTTCATCATCTACTCTTACATGAAGGAAGTATATATCACCATCATCTGCTCTATTACTCACTCTACATCAAGAGCATTATCAAAGAGGATCATCATATCTACATCCTACAAGAAGAAGAAAGAATCATGAAGTTAGTCAAATGAGTAACAAGTATCATACATCCAGTCTACAAGAAGAATGGACAAGGCAAGATCTACAAGTTGTATTCCTAAACATACAAGTTCAAGCAATCACATTGAATACATCACCACATTAATGATACAATTTTCAAAGTATGCTGAAGTGGCGTCTAGGTGGCGAGTACACATTATTTTAAATGCATTAAATGTATCATTTAATAAAAGAAGTCAAAGGGATTCCTATGTGGAAGATGTTTTTAAATGATTTCGCCTTACCTTATCACATTGGAAAACGTGCCTTCATTGCCTCTCTCTTTTTTGCTAAAAATAGCAAGTTGTTGTAACTACCACTGAGGTGGCACGATCTAGGCCCTTCGCTATCAAATTGATTTAAGCCATTCATTGTAATCCTGGACCTCTATATAAAGGCCTTGTTGCCTCATTTGTAAGGAAGAAAGAGATTAGAGATTAGATTGTAGGAGTAGAATAGGAGAGACTCTCAAAATTCTCTGAGAGGACTTGAAGTTGTAAATATTTTCCAAGATTAATGCAAAGGACATTGGAATTCACTTGGTGTTTAAGTGTTATCTTGTGGAGTAACATGATTTCTGGTATCTTAATGAAAATGGAGAGATGTTTCAAAATAGATTAGAAGTAGATTAGAAGCTCTTTGTTGTAATGTATGTTGTATTGAATATTTGATCAACTCCTAGCTCATGCTTTTAACATTCATCGCTGGTGAAGTGTTGTGTAAAGCTAGTCTGAGCTTAATTTGTTTAAGTTCGATTGTGGATGCTTGTTTGAGCTGCGTCGTTTAATGGGTGCTCATATGACCCATCATGATCTGAAAACCATTCGCGTAACCTTAGGAGATTGCACCAACTTCATGTAGTTGTAGGCATCCTTGGCGAAGTGAAGTTAGGTTAAATCAGGAGTTTGTCTGTTTAATACCTCATCATTACTTCATTGACCTTAGATTAGCTTTCTGAACCCTTACCTTTGTTTATTTTTCTTCATTATTGAGACATTGTATATACTTGATCCACACCGAAGGAGGAACAAGCTAATGAAAGGAGAAGAGTCTACATAAGTCCCTTTGTGATTATCAGCAAGATCACATGTAATCACTGAGTTAAGCCATCATGCATTATAAAAGGAACCTTGGAGTTACTTCACTGGATCACATAGTTCAGCCTTTGAAGAGCTTTATTCAAGAGAGAGTGGGATACTCTAGTGTTTTACTCTATTGTTGACTTGTCTAAAAACAATCATCAACAGGCGGGTTTGATGGTGTTGCTTGGATGAACTCTCATGATGGTGACATTGTCCAAGAGCACCTTGTGAGGCCGCCCAGGTAGGGCAGGATAGGGAGTGATGCATGAAATCTACCTTGTGATGCCTTAGAGTCATTCAAACTCATGAATTTACCTTGGAGTTCATCATTTCTCAATCTTAAAACCTTATAAACTTGATATCATTCCTCCTAAGGCGCATCTGGAGGCTCTGTCTGGAGAAGTGCATGTGCAGGAGGCTGAGTCCATGACCTTATGACATGGAGTGAGGAATTTCTTGCCTTAGTCAAATTTTGGATTTTCCTGAATGGAAGTATATTGAAAAATATATTTAAGTATAAGTCAGATATACTTTAAATATTTTTCAATATACTTCCAGGATGTTTGAGATAGGTCCTGGATCCATAGGATTTAACATGCAGATTCTAGATTTTTGAGGATCCACCAGATTTCAGACTTAGTCATTTTTTCAGGATTTTCAAGATATCAGACTTAGTCATTTTCAGCGTCTCAGGGACATGCATCAAGATGAAGGCATATAGACCTTTAGCAAGAAATTGTTGTGACATGGGCAAAACAACACTACCAAAACCCTACAAGCTCAGACGAAAACTAAACCTAAAGCAAAACAAAGACAGAAAGCAAGAAAAAAGAGGGGGTCCCCATTTGCAATGGGGCAATGTGTGATTACATCACAACAAGAGGCATTTTAAAAACTTTTGGAATTATCATATGCCAACTAAAAAAAATGTTCAGAGATGCAAGGAAAAGTAAAGTAGGATCCTTACTCCTCAAAAGAGGATTTTACTTCAGAAGTTGGGAACAAAAGTGAATATGATGTGGAAGAAGGGATGTCTCTTTCTTCTCCAAAAAAAATTTAATGGACAACAGTCAAAAGCAAGAAATCTAAATCCAAAAAGAATGCATCTTTGAAAATGGTGCTGCAGTCTCATTTAAAACAGAAAAACTGACTGTTTTTTGACAATAGGTGCAGGATTTGGAGTTTAAGGCACCTCTTTATTTAGGGGAAACTTATTGAGCCCCTATGGTTGCTGCTGTTTAGTTGTTATGTGCTTCTAATGTACTAAGCTTTTATTTTCTTGGGAGGGCACCACTATAGGACCCCCACTACTTTATCTTAAAAAAACTATTAAGAATAACTTCATAAAGTTTAAAAAGATGTCAGCAGTATATTTTCAATATACTCAATTATAGATGTAATACATTAATAGTAAAACATTAGCAGTAGCAGCTGCTGCAGAAAGAAAGCAGCACGGTCAAATTATCACACAACGCTCCATGTAATTCTGAAAATTTATGATAAAGAATTCAGGTTTGTCAAACTGGCTTTCAAACTAACTTATTATCAATGGTGGTATATGCCTCTGTCAAGTTAGATCAATTGAGGCAGTTAATTGGGCAGAAAAACACAACTGAAGCTAAAAGTTCCTGTGTGGACTAAATAGTCAAGTTCTTAAAGTTGTGGAGAAGACAAGCACTTAAACTGAGATTCATTTAACTAATAGGCTTATTGAGGAAAAGAGTGAGGATATTTTTTTTAGGGACATAAGAAGAGAACACAAACATGCACCAAAGATACTCATAGGAGAGAAAGTAAGATGACAGTTATAATAGAATATAGTATAATGCAAACCTGGAGCAGAGCCCAAATATGTAAAGATAAGAAAGTAACAGTGTAATATTTCTCAATGCAAGACCATCTTCTTTTCTGTGTTCTTCCTGTAAAATCGCACAAAAGAGTCATTCAACTTTTAGAAAGAAAAGCCTACAACTTAACCATTGATCTTCAATGTAAAGTTATACACTGAAAATCTTTCTCAATTGCTTTAATGACTCATGTAGATAAGAGAGCATCCAAGTAGGCACATTAAACCATATTAGAAAACTCTTATCATGTATGTGCATTAACATGAATTAATGCTCTCGACCACTTCTAGAGTTTTTACTATTTTAGAAATCCAAAGAAACTCAAAATTAGAATTTTGTACTTATGTCTCATATGCAGATATTTTATATTTCTATCATTGACCCAATCTGTTAAATAATACCTAGAAACTCAATATTAGGCTTTAATGTTTATTTGTCACATGTAAATAATAAAAACCTAAATCATTCATTTAATTGCTTAATGGTATTTAATATAAGTCTTTCATACCTTAACATGCTTCTCAACTGAAGCAGATCTTTCAAATGCTTTCATATGTTGGTTAACAAATGTTGCTATCTATTTATAGAATCCACAATGGAATTAGCACTGCCTTTGAGCTAAAAAATTGATATGTAGATTGATAAAGTGTAATGTCCCCAATTTGTGGAGTATTCACAGAGGAAAAATTTTAAATATTTAATTTGAAATGGGCATCAAAATTATCTATAGGTCGGCCAAGGTTTGGTAGGTTGGCCCAAACAGATAAAGGGAGTATCTATTGCAAGGGTAATTTTGAAATCCATGTATATGTCGGCCTAAATCAAGTGGCATGTCGGCCATATGAAGGAAATTCAGGTCGGCCCATTTGCAAATAAGGTCGGCCCAAGGGACATTTTCCTAAGTACAAAATTGGATGTGGTCGGCCTAAGTCGGCCCTGGATTGGAAAATAAAGTATGTCAGCCTAGAAGTATAAAAATAAGGAATTCAAATCCTATTTTTGGTGCCAACATCACATAAAGTCAGCCATAAATCAATAGGCAATAATGTTTCTCTTCCTAAGTCGACCTAAATTTAATAAAGATATTCAAAATTGCAATTTGAGCGCCAATCTCTTATTGAGGTCGGCCTAGATGAAATTTAAATCAGTAAAAACATTAGCTGGTCGGCCAGCTTTGAAAGAAAAGTGGAAGCAAGTATAAATAGGAGGGTTTGACATCATTTCAATTATCTTTTTGGCATGTCAACTTTGCATTTGGTCTACAATTTTATTGCAACCCATTCCAAGGACGAAAACCCTTGTGAATTGAAGGTGTATTGGACAAAAACCCAACTACATCTTGGAGGTGGATTCATACGGAGTTCACATTTGCACTTCATTGGAGACTCGTAGTTTCACTGAGCATCATTGATTCATCATTCGAAGAATTGGTCGGAGACCATTGTCGAAGGTTTCATTGCAGACTTTGATTAAAGATCATTTTGCAATCATTTGAAGACAATTGGAAATCTTATTTGAGTGCCGATTTGGGAAGAAGGCATTCAACACCTCGTGTGCCGATTTCAAGGAGGAAAGGATTCAGATTTTGGACAAATCTATCTCAGATCTGCAGATCAGCAGTTGTAACAGCTCTCAAACCCTAATCGCTGATTGCCATTTCATCATTGGAGCACTCATCATATTACATCATCTATATGTTCCTTGGGCACTCATCATATTTCATTGGGCGAATTGACTTCATATTTCTGGTTTATGATTATTCTCCTAGATGGCACTCATTGAGAAGATAATCCTATTCATGCGCTCACCTTGGAGAGATCTTCCTTGCACCTTGATTGGGACGACTTGGGACAGCTACCTAGGCGCTAGGAGATAACGAAAGAGGAATAAACTATAAATGAATTCATTTATTTGGGCGCTCATGAGGACTAAGGCAGGTCGGCCTACCTAGCTGGGAAAAAAAGGTTATTAAAATAAAGGATATTTCTCCTAGGTCGGCCAAGAGGAGATTTAGGACAAATCATGTATATATACTCAATAGTTTTGGCATTCTAAGGCATCATCAAGCATTCTACATTCATTCATACATTGGAGATTTATATCTAGCATAAGGGTATTGAGACGAAAACCTCTAATATCCTTGGAGAGGCTGGACGAAACCCTAGCTGATCCAATTGGAGGGTTCCGTGACAGGAATCTACTTGTGCATCATTGGAAACAAGAGCAGATTTCAGATCAGATCAAAGAAATCATTCGTGAAGGCTTTCTCGAGGTGGATTTGAGCATCAATTGGTGGGCAACTTGCTTAGGGTTTGCCATAAACCTTGGGCGACTTGATTAGAGGAGAAGTGACAGCCTTCTATGCAGATTCATGACTGATATATGATGGTTTCAGACTGCTGCAACTAGGGGTACAGGTCAGACTTATCATAGCGGCTCATTCATATGTATTCGCCTATTGGAGAGGCTTGTATTTGCATTGTTATTGTTGCCATTGAAGGTTGTTTGTTAGCTGGGCTGTTTAGCCATTCTTTTGACATTATTTGTATGCCCTATCTTCATAATTTCAGCAGTATATGTTAGCAGATCTGATATTGTTCAGCAGACTGTATTCTTTATGTTTATGACATGCTATCATAAGATTCATATGCATATTCATGATAGAAATGATCTTCATGCTTGGGCGAACCTATGTTGTGATTTGCATTGAACAATAATCATAAATTGTGGTGGAAACTATATTTTGGTTCAAGTCTGATTTCTACAGCAGAGCTAGGGTTAGGGCAGACCTAGAAAGTGAAGAAATCTGAGGCTATCATTGGTAAATTTGTTTGGAATCCCGGGAAATCCAAATTTGCCCTAATTTGTCCCATTTGGGACATTACACTGGAGGATATTTGGGATAGACGAAAGTTGAGTCTTATTCCAATAGCATTCTTGAGCATAAGTTTCGAAATTAGATCCACCTATATTGGGTTGAGATTTGATTTTATCTTATCCGGGTGTTATGAGTGAAAAGATTGACCTAGTTGGGAGTTAGTTGTTATGCATATATCATGAGATCAAACTCCATTCGGTTAACACTATAGAAGAATTGCTGAAATAGATAGAAACAGAAGAGTTGGAAGTCCACCAAGGAATGCTGCGTATTTGGAGGGACAACAAAGAACAAATAGGAGTTTGGAGCAATTGATGACTACTCAAAATCACTTGGTGCAGCTAATGACTCAAGCTATAAGTAACATGAAAGTAAATGGTTCACCAGCAGGAGTTGGCAGTGTGGTAGGTACGCCATGTGGTGTGAGAACACGTGTTTCTTCAGCAGATAGGCCCTTCCAGCCTAAATTCCTTCCTAGCAATGAGAAAGAGGAAGTAGTTGTTGAGAATGAGGAGGAACAATCTTTTGAAGATGAACTGGTCACTATATGTCAAGAATATGAGGCACTTCCCAATGTGGTCAAAAGAAATATAGACATCAATCAATTTGTGAGTAATTATTTAATGCTCTATGACTTGCCCAATGCTCTGATACAATTTGATTATTTAATGCTACTATGACTTGCAGGAAAGTTTGTGTAAGAAGAAAACCAAACAATCAAACAGTGAACACAAACAATGGTTCTAAACTTCTAAACCTATCTAGTATTTAGTGCTAACATGACTTGTTTAAGATCATAGACAAAGCTCAACGTAATTGTGTTCAAATGCCAGCAACATCTTATTAGAAATCTTGTGATGAAATTGACTATAATATCAAGCTAAATAACATGTTATAACAATAACAAGTTCCTTATAAGATTTCAACAGTAGGACTTGGAAGGAAAAGTACAATATGCCCAAAGAAGGTATTTTGGACACATGCAATGAAAATATGCCTTAATATTAAAGATGGAAAAAGAAAGAAAAGAAATGAACAAACTAGTCTCCAACGTTAAGCAATAGCAAAACCAACTGTAAAAGAGGCAAGACATTTAACACATTCAAATGACACAAAAACAAGAAGACATGATCTGCAACTTCCTAAAAGAATGCTGAAAACTGCTAAGAACAAAAGCCAAGTTGTTAGATACAAACAATGTTCAAGGAAGATAAAATTTATTCAGTATTAGAAACATATCCAGTGCTAAGGTAACAATAGCATTAAAAACCACACAAATGCTTTGTTTGGAAGCAAAGATCTGTGCAATACACTATGCATCAGCTACTACATATTATGCACAAAATGGCAGGCATACTGCTCGATATATGAAACTCTTATGCCAGTTACAAGCAAAGAAACATACCTTTAACTAGCTATGACTATGGCCCAAAATGTCAATGTAATAAGTCAAAGAGAAAATCTCCAGGTAGATTTTATACAAATATAAGAATCTATATTTATCCTTTTCAAGGCATTGTAACCATTAGGAATTCATTTCAATTCAATAGCCATAACATATCCTTCCGTTCACCATCATAAGCTAGCTTTAAAAAACTATTTGGAAACTATGCCCTGTTTGCAAATCTTATACATCGTCATTGAATTTCATAAGACTCATTAGGTAAATCAATGGAGGTTTACCTCAAATGAAGTTGCCAGGGAAGCAAAAAGCTTCGCTCCAAAATCCATACCAACTGAAGCAGCAATTCCTGAAACAAAAGCAGCAAAAACAGCTGCATACCTTCAAACAAAAGTCCAATCCAGGAGAGCATTAATTTCTGAAATATGAATCAGAAAGCAATGAAAAAAAGCAACCAGATGCAGTTGAGCTGTATTAAAGAATCCAAAACAGAAAAAAAAAAAAATAGTTTCATAAATGCAAGAAGAGTGTTGTCATAGACCTCTGATATAACAAGACCGTTGCCTCAGTGCTTCGCTATGTTTAAAAAACCATTTCAAAGAAGTCAACACAGCAGTTATGTAGATTTAAGAAAGCAACCTAAGTTTTGACTTCAGTCTTGTATACAAGCAGATCTATTTTAAATAGATGATGTTTGTGGAGTCAAAATGGTGCAAAATTTGGTTTCAGAATTATTGTCACTGTACTCAACCTCTGGTTCTCTGAGAGTTTGTATGATTGCTTCAGATCTCCTATTATTTTGTTAATTGACATGGAATCTCCTTTTTGAAGACAGACTACTCATGGTACTGGAAGAGCTGCTTGAACCAGATTTAATGGGCAATCCAGTGGACAGCACAATAAATTGCAGAAACTTAATGTGTTACACAAGCAATGAACAAATAAAGACATAAGATACTGCAATATAAACAAAAGCTTTATTGAAACTGAAAATAATCATAAGTTAGTGATGTCTGAGAAGATGTGAAATTACAGCACTCTGACTTTTTACATTTGGATGACAATTCCTTTACGGCTATTTTTAGAAGGAAGTGAAAAGTCTAAAAAATAAAAAGCAAGCAATTCACCATGGAATCTGAAAAGCCACATGAGAAGCATCCACTCAATAAGTTGAGGATCCATCTTGACCCGAACCACAAAGTCTTGGTTTTAAATTTTTTGGGACTTTTTGAAATATTTTATATATTACATTTCCAGGGTCCTTCGGAGCATTTTTTTGAAAATCTGTTGTTTGCAAGCAAAGTGGATTGACTAAGAGAAAATCCAAAGCAAAAGCATTCCACTGTGTTTTAAGGATTCAAACACTAAAAATTTGTAAAGAAATTGCAACTCCGACAAGGTGACTATCTTAAGGGGAGGTATTCATATTAAGGGGCCATGCCCATCTTAAGCACAGGTACCGCAAACTGCCACCTAGATTGCTGCGGTCACTTGATGTGTTTGCCATCATAGTGTTCTAATAAGGTAAATTTCAAGGCACTACAGCTCCAAAAAGAAGTTCCATATCCTAAATGGTTCTTGACAATCTTCACAAATTTAGTAGTATGCTGGAGGTCGGTGAAAGCATGAGTATTGCAAATTTTATATTCACCTCATGTGAAATGGTTTTGGGGAGCATTAGCCAAGTTGTTGAATCCAAGTACCCAGTATATCAGCATAAATCCTTCCTTTAAACAAAGGAATATTTGTTGAATATGTGTTGTATACTTTGCATGTTTTACACCCCTTATAGACTGCACACCACGCCACAATTAGTGGCATCCACAGGATCGTGCAGGTTGGGGTTTATGGGGGTGCCAGCAGCGCCCCATAAGGGGGTTCAAATGTGAGAACCCCCGGGAAAAAAAATTGGACCCTTGTAGATGGCGTTTTTGGCCCATGGTTTTATACCCCTTGTATTGTGATACAAGTTATAACTTAGTAGTTTCCTATATTGATGTGCCTATAAATACTTGCACATGGATTAGGGTTACACACAAGCATGAAATACTTTACTGTATAATGAATAATTAAGTTAATACAATGAGTGCTGTTTTGGGTGGGGTTTTCCCTGAAAGGTAAATTCCCTTGTTATATTGTGTGTCATTATTTTCTTTCTACTGCATTTAATATTCTGTTAGCATTGCTTCTCCTGCATAGGTTTATGAGTATTTTTCTCTTCAATGTTAAGGCTAACTTGTACATGACACAAACTAGGACCACTGAACACACATCTAGCAAAGGCTAATGACTCCAAAAAAGAATTCACTTACTGCAGAATCTATGCAAAATTGTCAGAGCTGTCTTTTCTGTCTCTGGAGTACATCTTGTTGGAATATTGTCATTGATGTCAAAGGCATACGGGAGATTGTTGAATTAATTGTCATTGATGTCAAAGTCTTGAGAAGTCGCTAATGAGGATTGAAAGGCCAAAGGCCACTAATCGATGTCAAAGGGAAAACTTTACCTTGACAAAGGTAGAAATTAAACTCATGTTTAATAATGTTTGATAATGGTGGCCGACTCTCATATGAAGTCATGGATTTAAACTTATGTTGAATAAGTTCACTATAAAGAAGGACGACTCCCTAATGATTAGTGCTTATGCACTAAGGCTGATTCCTTTATGGAGATTAAAATAAAATAAATTAAATGTATTATATATGAAGGCCGACCCTCATATATAGGTGACTTCCTTGTTAATAAAGGTCGACTCTATATGTAAAGCGCTCCATATGTATTAATGAAGAAGCGCCTCTATATAAATAAAGGACACTACCTTTGTGATAAGAGATGTCTTTTGGAATGAATCGCTCCTCTCCAAGGCTATATAAGAGGAAGATAGAATGGAGGTTAAAAAGCAAGAAACACAATGAATATCATTCAGAATATATGCAGCCTTATATGAAGAATATGTGCAGATATATATGAGGAATATGTGCAGATCTTTATGAAGAATATGTGCAGATCCTTATGAAGAATATATGCAGACTTTGGAAAGGAGTAAAGGCAGAGTTGAAGAGGAAGTAGAAGTGAAATGAGTAAAGATTAAAAAGAAGAGGAGTAGAAGCAAGTGTGGACAAAAAGATATATCAAATAAACACCAGCAGATTTATGCATGAAGAAGATATAGAAGATCATTCAGTATGCAGATTTGAAAGAGGAGAATATGCATGATTTGAGTGGAACAATGAAGTGAATAAAACATATATAAAGAACACTCAAAGAGATCAAGTGTGGAGGAATGAAGAATACATAAGGAGATCATTTAAGGAAGATATGTGGAACAATGAGTATGAGATTTAAGTGAGAGATTTATAAAGGATATGTATGTGGAGAGAATATGCACGCATATGTGATCATACAAGTACATTTATGGTATGGTAAATAAGAAGAGGGGAATCATGGAATGAATAAATGAAGGAGATCGTATAATGTCCCACCCTGCTTTTTTTTTTCTAATGTTTCGTTGAACCTGGTGCATTTTATGTGTTTGAACATAACATTTGTTTTTGCATGCATACATATATTCAGAAACAAAGTATTCTAACTCTACCCAAATGCTTATTTATGTGGGAGACAACCATACAACTAAAATATCAAATACCCAGATGAAGATTTAGCAATATAAGCAAGTTTATTACATACCCATTTGCTGGTTTGAAAAATACAGATCTGTAACAGCAAATCCAGCATGCAGAAACCCTAGATCATGAACAAAATAGATTCAAACCATTATTTTCTGTTACACCAAATGGCATACAGCAATGGCTCACATATAGGCACCTCCAAATGATGCATTTTGAAGTCAATAAACTAGGCATTTTGCCTAAATAAACCCCCACTCCTATCTCCAAACCGGTACGGCCTGTTTGCAGCCAAGGACAGCAGCAAATATATGTAAATCACTCCCAAATCTGCCCTGAAACTTTCTGTTTTCTGCTCCAGCACTGATCTAAAAAGTCTCACGCCAAGATTGAATGAAAATAAGCGATGATGTTGACCACAAACACACTCAATATGCCCCCAAAATGGTACGACCCAACTGTGACATGGTATGGCCAGCCATGGGGTATAAAACCTATCAGCAAATGCTCCAAAACTGCTATAAAACTTGCAAAAAGATCTTCAATAATAACGCCAAATTACTATGTGAAGAAACAAGAGATTTTCATTGAAGAAATCCTCCGCGACAACCAAACAAACTGAAATTGAAAGCTCCAGCATAACCCCTGTATGAGATTATCAACTAATATCCTTTGGTGATCTTTCACACCTACAAATATTGATCTCCAAGGAGGTTTCCGTCTCCAAGAAGCAAAGAACCAGTTGTTCAAACCCTCAAGAGAGAAAATAATAATATCCAATCATGCTCTCAAATGAGCACTCAAGACTCTTTTATTTCTTCCCCAAACCCTCATGCTCAAATGGGGAATTAATAAAATACTTTATCTTTTTTTTTAAAACACCTTTTGCCTCCCAAAGTTGGGCACTCTATATTACTTTATAAAATATGCCTTTTAATTCTTTTTCCCCAACTCCCCTTTTATGAAGTCATTTTAATATTTTAATTAACATTAAGTTAAATCTTTAATTTAACTTAAATGACATTAATGTTAATTAAAATAATATAATTTTGCCCACAAACTCCAACGGCAACCGAAAGAGTGACCAATCATGCAGTGACATGGAAACTGTGCCACAAGAGAAGTCGGTCTTGAGCGGAGATCCTGCTAAAAATAGCAACCTGCTAAAAATAATAAGAATGGCTCAAAAAGTCTGAAAACGCTCAGAAAGACATCACCGCAAACCTCCTGACATTACTGAGCTCAATGCAACACCTAGAAAAGCCCCGGGACGGCCGAACTGCCATGTCACGAAAACAATGTCCAAATTGACACTTACTATAGATAGCAATGTTCTCCGAGAACCAAAGAGAACAAACCCAGAAAAACCCAGAAAGATTGTCACTATACAAGCACTTACTATAAATAGTAAGTACGGACAAGTTGTCCGAAATACCTCTGGAAAGTGTCATACAGCTCCACTAGATCATCTGAGCACACTAGTGACATCAAAATACTCCTCTGATTAGGCTGTCAGAAACCCAAAAAGTCAGCTCCAACTGTGCTGCAAGAGAACCCGAAAATGGGGACATTACAGATCGTAATGTCCATCATCCGTTGAAGAAGCAACATTCAGAAGGTGGAACCTTGTTTTGGAAGTTGGTGCTTCCCATAAGAAGAGATAGGTGTCTCTTGTTGAGTTGGTGCTCAGTTGTGGGGATTGGTGTCTCCAGTGGGTTGGTGCCTACAAATTGGTTAGCCATGGGGATTGGTGTCTCCAGTAGGTTGGTGCCTACATATTGGTTAGCCGTGGGGATTGGTGTCTCCGATAGGTTGGCACCTACAAAGTTTGTAATAAACATTTTATTATTATATCAGCAATATTTTGCTGTGGTTTTCTCCCGAAAGAGTTTCCACGTAAACCTTTTGTTTTTATTGTGTTGCATAATTGGTAGATCTTGTGTGATTGATATTGTTATGGTTGTTAAGTTTTGAAAAAGTAAAAATATTGCATTACACTGATTTACCCCCCCCCCCCTCTCAGTATAATCGTGTGCTCATCACATCTTTGATCATTTCAGTGATTTCACAAACTACAGTGAGTATTTTAGAGTTGGCTACTATCTGAGACCACATAGAAAAAGAGATTGACAGAGAATCTCATCCTTCTTGTACTCTCTTCTCAGAGACATTCAATGCTCTGATACCCTTAATTCAAATCCACATAAACAACCTAGGGACAAACATAGTCAATGAAGAATTCTCCTGTCATGATAGTGGAAGTTAATTAAGCAACATGCGCTCGAATGAAGAAAACAGAGTGCACGACAAAGAGATGAGATAGAATAAATCACATCAGATGAAGAATTACATTTCATTATAGTAAAATGGCTCTGTACATAAGTTCTCTAAGATGAGACGTGGAATCCTTCATATGATAAGGCTGTAAGAGAGTTATAAGAGAGAAACCTATACTTATATAATTACCTTGTACTTATAATACGCATCATATACATCACACAACAATGGCATTTAGACAGTTGAGGAAATTCAACTTCCACCCATTATAAACTTAAAAGAATTGGATTTGTAACTGACAGTGATGCCCCATGTGCACAAGGCTCCAGTGTAAACTGTAGTCCGATGCAGCAAAGGCTTGGCACTGAATAGCAGAGGCTGTGCTGACTAGATAGACATTGATGCTTATTGAATGATTGGCACACTTGTTTTAGCAGAAAGGTGACTTTGGCACAGTTGGTGTTAGCAAAAAGGTTACTTTGGCACAGCAGCTGTTGGTGCATATTGGCACAGAAGGGAATAATGTTGCAAGCATTGATGCGTACAGCAAAGCTCGTCATCGATCAAGAAGTTGCCCTGATAACTAATTTGACGCCACTTGATAGTCATTAATAAATGCACAGGAGATGTAGTTGACCATAAAAGTGGGATTGATGCTCTTTTGAGTTACTCACTTACCCAGTATAGGGCCACCATGTTTCACTTTAGAGCCTGAACCATACACATTCAGTTTATTGTAACTTCAAAATTTTAAATACATGCATTGTTTAAGTTATTCAGTGCTGATGGCAGATAATAGACCTTGATCAGCAACGCTTTGTGAACTCCCCATTGTTCTTCAAGACTCCTCTTCCCTGCTTTTAAACATCCATGATCATAATTTTCTTTATCATCTGATTGGTATTGTCCTTGACCCACAAACTAATGTCATTGTCTTGTGGGGTGTAAGATGGGGACCAGGGGGGTGGAGAGTGGGAGAACGGACAAGGGGAATAATGTTTTTCTTCATTAAGAATGGAGCAAAGAATCTCAATTATCGCATTAGCCAAACAATATGTTTCTTGCAGGGGTGTGATCAAAGGATCAGGAGTACATATGAAACAAAGAAGAGATATTAAATGAAAGCATTCCCTAAAAACTTATTACAAATATTTTTTTAGGAACAGAAATTGCAAGAACAATATCCACACCACCATAGCAAAGTGTTACTAAACCTGAAATAACTGAAGAAATGGAGAGAATCTTACTGTTCATTGCCACGTGGTCCTTTGGAACATGATGCCAAAACTTCGTCTCCCACAATTTGGGCCACCAAACTCCTACCATGTGACTTCAAAAATTGTAAAAGTAAGGTTTTACAGAACACAACCATAATCAAGCCAAGTACTTGGCAAACTCAAAAGAATTATCATAATAATATGGCATTAATATAACAAAATCAGATTTAAGAAAATATGAATATCTAACGGGGAATTACTTCAGTCACTGTTAAGCGTATATTAATGTAAAACAGAGCCACATCAACAATGATAGAGACTCGAGATGAGACCACAAAATGATTCTCAGTATACCCTTCATAAGAAAAAGGCCTAAAAAGAATATCCTACCTGAAAAACGGATGAAACTTCTGCTGCAACTGATTCAACATTGCACTCTGCGAGCCTATTCAAAAGGCCTGTGAAAACAATGGATGCAAATCAGCAAAAAGAACAGTGACAATAAGTAACTCGTGAACTGGTAAACAAGATCTCCCATGCTTCACTGCTTTCTTTTTGAGTAAATCTCTTTATCAATAAGAAAGCACCCAAAATCTGAAAAATAAAGAACAAAGGCCCAGCCTGTTTTGAATCCCAACATTGATGATGACATTTCTTTAGGTAGCCAACAAACCTCTGATGTGCCGCCGTGTCTGAGCATATTCATCAGTTGTATTTGCCAAATTTGACCGCAAGTGTGGTGCCACATACTTTACCAAAGAATTTTCCATGCTCTGTTGTTGGTCAGTTTTTGTACTTGTTCCACCACCTTTTGGCACTGGGTTACACAAAAGTTTTGCTCTAAATGATTCATCCACATTCCTTTGACCATCCTCCACACAAGCTTCAGAACCTTCAAGATCAATATATGTATCCATAGCATCCTGAAGCATAATATCCACCTCCATAGACATCTCACTTGATTCACTGTGACCTAAAAAAATAGGGTCCTTTTTCACACAGGAAGTAGACCCTTCCGACAACTTTTTTGATTTGTTCTTAGCATCTGTAGGCTCCGCTGATTTCTTTTTCTTCCTTTTTTCTTTTCTTTGTGTTTCAAGATCTGCTTCGACAAAATCATCACGTGAAAAAATTCCATCCATTAGGTCATTCAGCCCATCTTTAGAACCACCAAGCTTACCTTCCTTGACCTTCAGCCTTTTCGCAAGCTGTTGCTCCATCGCTAAATCTTCATCAGCAGAAATTGTCTTTTGCTCCTCCATTTTTAGATACTCTTCAAACTTTGTCATAGGTTTCTTCAGAGATTCTATATGTGTCTTAGCATGTTTCTTCTCCTTATTTTTGAGTTTGGATTTCTTTATAGTCTCATGTTTAGGCTGCTTATCTTTTAATTTGGACTTCTTTTCAGTAGCCACATCTGAAGAATCTTTTTCAGCAGAAATTCCATCTAACATATCATGCATACCATCATCAGGGCCATTGATCCTACCTTCATTAACCTTCAACTTCTTAACAAGATGCATTTCCAATGCCAAATCTTCATTTACAGATGCAACAGCCCCATTTTTTTCTATTTCCAGATACTCTTCAAACTTTGTACTGGATTGTTTGTCAGTCGATGCCTTCATTCTTGAGTTTTTAGAACTTCTACCATTTGGCTCAACATTGTTTCGACATTTCTGTATCTTCTTGTCTAATGTTGAATACTTCCTATCACATGGTGATGCCACTTTGTTTGATTTTGACAGTATCAACTCCTCCCTTTTACGTTTCTTAAAGGCCTGTAAAAGAGATTTGTGAGTCAGTAATATCTTCAAACGGTACAATGCATGTGAAAATAAGTGTCATGCACAAAGAAAACAGCTAAAGGTCTCTATAGAACAAAAAACTCCAATTTGCAAATCCAAATATTCCAAACTTATCCAAGCACATCAAAAGAAATTAAAAGAGAATAAGTCCCAGTTTGTGAGGAAGAACGCACAGGTTTCTTTGAGGCGAAAAAGTTTTCTTATGAACAAACTTTATGCATCTTTTCATGATGAATACTAAAGGTGCTCCTGGAATAAACATGTTGAAAGAGGCAAACTTTGAGCTCTAAAAATATTAAGATGTATTAATGTTGGATATATAATCAAACTAGAGTTACCAATTACTGGGTGGTTGAAGCACCATAAAGTGTTTGTGATGGTATAAATGCAACTTTCAAACATGGATTGTTTTAAGGGGCAACGAGCCTTCTCTGACAACTAAACTCAGGCTCATCAAGAATGCAGTCCTGCAAAATTATATTTAATGAGTTCTAATAAAAGATTTTTTCTCCAGTAATGATAGTCTTTTGTGAATAGTAATATCAATTGAACTTTATGTGGATACAGTTTAATGGCAAGGTTTCAAGGCTATGGTGCATTTATGGCACATGAGATATTCAGAAGCCTTGTTGCCCTTCAGAACAATAGTTTAGTGCATTTTAATTTAGTTTAGTGTAGTTTATGGCAAGTGTCATATTAATTTGTCTATACATTTTGAGAGGTCCTTCATAATCTTGTCTATAAAAAGTTAAAACTACTAAAATAGTCATAATTATTGTCATCACCATGTTTACAGTTCTTAAGAATGTGATCCAAGATAATGCCACGCAGATTAAAAGATCTCATATAACCTCAACCCAAATTTACAAAGCAAAACAAGAAAACCAATATATATAGTCTATAAATAGAAGACATACTTGGTGGTGAACCCATGATTGAAGCCGCTGCTGCTGCTTTGCCGACCTTGCTTCCTTTCTCCTCTCTTTCCTGGATTTGACTGCCTCCTTTTCTGTAAATTATTTATGATATGAGCCATGTGAGTTTATCCAGATAAGAACTACAGATTTTGGTTATACATATAAAACCAGACTGTAATTCAAAGGTTAAAAACCTACCCATTGCCGAAGACTGCAGCCTCCGTCACAAGCAGTCAGCGAAATGCAATGTAATCTGCATTGAAAAATTTAGAAAACACACAAAGTCGTATCATCATCCAATCTAATTTCCATGGACTTCTCTCAAGATTAAAATATCAGTTCAATCTATTATTACATAGTAAAAAAAAATGGTTTTGATTATTCCAGGGAAAAGTTTAGCTGGCAAAGGTTGTTCTCCACCAAACACAGATTTTTCTTGATTTAGATTGAACACAAAAACCATCAGCAATGAAATTTATTATTTTGAAAATGGAAATTTACCTCGGAACTGATTGGAATTGCAAACCATACATCAGCAAGCTGAAAAACGTTGCCAGTTCAATCGTTGCCACTGCTATATAATTGTTTCTGGTTAAACCATTTAATCCTTGTAATTAAAACCCTAGAATATATTTTTTTGGTTTACTAAATCAAAATACGTTTGAATGATTTTTTTACTGGTAACAAGAGACTATATTAAACTAGCACTTGCACCCATAGGAGGTTCAAGGAATACGCCTTACAAAATTTTCCGGCGTGAGACAATTTTCGGAGCACTACAATGCTAAAAAAATAAAAGCCTATCGGCTAATAATAAATAAATTGTAATTTTTTTTATTATATAAATTAAAAAAAATAATTTTAAATTATTAATAAAGAGAATTTACGAAGTAAAATTTGAAGGGGAATTAAAAAAAGGAAGAAATATATGTAGTCATGTAGTATATTTTTCTTTATGCATAATTTTAATACCTAAAACCTAACATCTCCACCATAATAGGAGAAGATTCTTAATTATCCTTTCCATTCAATTTAAAACTTACATGAAACTCAAATTTAAATAATAAATCTAAATAAGTAGTCACATGGGACCATGGCATTAGTGAACGTAATGGTTGTGCTTATGAAAATTATAGCTTAAATTTTAAATCTCTTTATGTTTAATTTAGGGAAGTTGTCTTTAAACTAGCATAGATATGTTAAATAGTCCAGCATTAGTTTGAAGGTATTTATATTAAATTTATTTTTAGACTATTTTTTTTAATTTGTCTTTTAAATAGATGTATTTAAGATATTTATATTATTAGTATTTGTTAATTTATGTAAAATATTAATTTGGTGTTTAATATTGTTTTAATAAATGAAATATTTTCTTTTGATAAACATTAAGAGTATTAATTGTAAAATATTATTTCTCTTCTTCATATCTTTCGAGTGTTGCCAAGGGTTTCGAGCTTCTCAAGAAGGTTTTGCAGAATTTTATTTTATTTTTTTTTTTTTTTTTTTTTAACAGCTATATGGGTCTTCTTTATAGTAGTTAGTTGGTAGTCTTATTATTTTGGCCAAGATTTTGTTTATTACCTGACTTTTTTGTGGTTCTAGATAAGAGCTTATGTAAACAAATTGTTTAATATTTTCTTTAATATCTATATACTGGAGCACTCCCTAAGGGTGCAATTTACCTACTAAATATATATATTCTAATTTTTTTGTCTATATTAATAAACTTTTTTTAAAATTTAGAAGCATACCATATTCATCCAAATGCATAATATACATGACATTAATTGAGCATTCATGAACCTATTGATCATATTAAATGACAATACATATCATCTCTAAACAAAAACATTATGTGCATTGCATTAAAGGAGTAATATATGAATTTGATGCAAGAATTTTATATGGCAATATACATGAAATATATAACACTATTACATTTACAGGGACTTTAGTCTCTCTTCCTATTAAGTGTTAAACTATGAATAACAACTTCCCATTGGCCATGTTATATGTGTGAGTACCCAAAGTATAGATCCTCAATGTATAAAGGAACCACTTGCATCTTGAATGACCACTTCTATAACAATTGTCCCTAGATTGCCTCTTGAAGCAAAATCAAAATTGAGTTTCGCAAAATTATCCAAGCATCTCAACCAAACTGCTCAATTCCTATTAAGTTGTTTATTTCTTAACCCTTTAACAAGGGAAACCAAGTGCTCATTTTTGCTTAGCACCTAAGGTTCCATATGAAATATTTGTTGTTGTATCACCTAGTATTAGAAACCTATTCTCTTTCATGGTGCTAAAGAATTTTATTGTTCGAGTTGTGTATTATTCTCTTCAATGTTTATTATTATGTGGGGATTGTCTATCAATATCTTGTGTACCCAACATATTTATTTGTTTTACTTCCATAATTTTCCCACAATGTAGCCTTGAAATAATTTACCACTCATGTTATATTGTATTTTGTTGTATCGGTCAAGCATCCTCATCTTCAAAATCACTATAGTTTTCAATGTCATGAGGAATACTCTTTTGTTATAATTTAGTGACTCCCACTATGATGTAATTGTATTATTATCAAGACTTGGATACATCTATCAATGTTCAAACAACTTTCCATTGTATATGGCATGTCCATGTATCCATCAATGAATTGTTTTAGGTGACTATCATGGTCATCTTCATCTATTTTTGTTACCAACTTGAACACCTCTTGTAACACATTCATCTTCTTCTTAATATATTTTGATCATCTTGATATGTTCTTCCACAATATGTTACCATCTCATCCACATGTCTCATTTGTGATTTAAGTTCTTGAACTGTCAATTTTACTTTCATTTAGCCTATTTTTCTTTTTCATTCTCTCTTTGACAATTTCTTTGTTCATCGCTTTATGCGCCTATCATTCATTCAAGTTGTCGTATTTGTTATTGCCTTCGATATTATTTTGTTATTCTTTGTTTTCAAATTATAACCTTGAGTGAGGCATACTTACATAATTCAAACACAACAAAGCTATCAATTTTAAATGAATATCTTAAAATACTAATAAACCCTAATTATATAAATTAATTAATTAAAAAAATCTATAAATAAAGAGTCCAATTAATGTCTTTAACATTAATGTAAAATTTAAAATAAATTGTAATCTAAATTACCATATAACCAATATTAACATATAACCATTATCCATTATCATGTATTACATATTGACATAATAATTATGTATAAACTTACAAATATCTCATTATTCTAAAATCATATAATCTTGATTCATACCTCTAAAGTTAATCTCATTTTCCACGCAATAACTCTAAAGTAAAGTGTGAATTGTTATCTTAAATTTTCACAAAGTAACTCTAAAGTAAATATTAACTTACTATGGTTACTATCTATGTTAATATCATACTTAATAAGTTGTAATTTACCCAACATACATAACTATAAGGACATATATAATCTTAATCAGTAAGTAATTATTCACACAATAGTGGCAATGTGAAAAATATTACAAAATCATATTATATATTAATATTGATACTCAGTTATGTATAAATTTATAAATGTTTCATGCATGTAAAATCAATCTTAAATTATTATGGGGATCATCACTTTTCAAGAAATAGTGTATGATCATCAAAGAGTAACTTTGCACATTAGTTCATTAGCAATAATGTGTGTATTGCATGCCTTACATACTAGTATAATACCAAGTTATCTTGTGCGTAGATGTACATTTGATAATTCTTTATGTGCATCAATGCTTGAGCATCAGCCTCAATGAGTTCCTAGCACATAGTTGCACAAGCTCCAATAACTTCTTCAAGCTCCTTCAGGATCATGCTCAGTATATGCTTACACTTTTGCATTGTGCAATGTTGCACATGTGTTGCCTTCTTATATATGGTATCAGACCATATGTGTACACACATGGCATTAACTCCTCCACACAAAATGCCATTGTATACATGCAACACCTGAAAAGCCTTGCACCACGGGAAATGGCCCCATACAACTCTAACACTTGCCATTATATGCACCCAACACATGCCAGTGTCTTACACCACATGTATTGACACCATATGAGTTTGACACTTGGTAAAGCACTAGATGCACATGTCTCACAACCATACACATTAGACATGTGTCAGCATAGACATGGATCTCAACAATTGACCTTCATCTAGAAATACTTGTAATGTACATCTTGTGCAAGAGGCGAAGAAACCCAAATATTTATCAACATGCTCTTTGCCTCTGATATCACCTCCAACACGAACTAGGCAAATCAACAAGATGCATAACCCCTTTTTTGATCATGAGAATACTCATTCTCAATCTTCCTATAATTCATAAACTTATGTATTTATCTTATTTATCTTTGTGCATTTTACTATTTATGACATTGTTTGAGCAATTTTAATCACTTAGATGAGTTATAAATTATCCTCTAAGTATCTCTTGGGCTTAACTCAAATCATTGGTATTAGAGATTGAAAGTTTTCTATTGTGGTTGTAATGTATCTGTTGATGGTTGTTTTGGCACATCAACTCCAAGTAGAACAAATGACACTCTACTTCTCCTGGAAGGGAACCTAATGTTGTTATGATTACCCCAAGGTCCCTGTTAGGTTGGGTCACAATAGTGTTGGAGTAGCTAAGTGGACAATGTAATTGTTTGTTCAAGGGGCATGTGTTGGTAATATCAATCTAGATGCTTGATAGCCTCTGATAGGTAGTTGTTCTTTGGAGTTTTGAACTCTAAAACTATTGCTAACTATGTGTATGTATAAAAAAGGAAAAGAGGTTAGGGTTTAGAAAGAAAAGAAATGAAAAATGATCAGACAACCTTTGCACCTAGCTTTTCATTTCACATGACAAAGTTAATGAGATCAAATTAAACAAGTAATAGTTGACCAGTATTCCACGCAATCATGTACATTGCAAGTGCAAGATTCTAAGGAAAGAGAGCAGAAGAACGAGAATATGAAAACACCATATTACATGCGCAAAATTCAAACCCTACTCAACCACTAAGTTGATGATTTAGCAATTAAGAACAAGATTCATCAACACAAATCATGTGCAAGGAAAAGAAAACACATCTATACATTACCACCAATGGGTAGAAACATGGGAATAGTCAAGATTGTCTTGTCATTAATTAGCAATATCTTGGTAGATTACAAATGAGCAGGATTCCCACACCCTAAATGCATACCATATGTGCCCCTTACATACCATCAAAATTACAAAATTGCTTGTTCAAGCACAAGTACTCTATGTTTCCCCCCTCTTTAAATGACACAACTTCCCTTCATTTATAGGGAAACTCTCAAAAATTATAAAATCAAATGTACATGGGTCGGCCAAGAATCTCTTGAGTGGTTCAACCACAAAAACATAACACTATTTATTACAAAAAATTAGTTTCCTATTGGCGCATGAGCTTGGAAGATCTGAATAGCAGTAGAAACCTCTCATGTGCCCAGCCCTTGGTGATATTTATCGTTCATCCTTATGGAAAGGTGAGATTTCTTCACCTTGTCTATAAGAACCTTTGTCTAATCTGATCCAACTTTCTAAATTTTTTTATTTTGTTTCTTGTTTGTTTTCAATGGGTTTTATGAGTTTTCAATGCATGAATGCATTTGCCATGTTATGATATCAATATAGAACCATTTGTTGCATGAAATAAAGACAAATAGATGACTAAAAATATAAATCAAATCACTGATATAGATTGGAACAACATAATAGTTTATAGTGAACAAATGCTTCAGGATTTGACTGTGTGCATATTATTTTGTCTCAACGTTTCGGATCATACTCCATGATCCATCATCAGGAGAAGAGAGCAAGAGAAGAAGAGAAGAGTGAGATGATTTGCAGAACAAGTATGCTAAATAATGGGGGATGTAACATGGGAACCAAAGGAGTCAAAGAAGGCAAAGTCAACAAAGTAGGAAAAAAAAGGAATTAAATATAAATTAAATAATAAAGATAAAAAAGGAGAAGATAAGAGCATAACTATAAGTCTAAATAAGGAAATGAAATGAGAACATGTACAACGGTGATTAAACTAAAGAGTAAATGCAATAAAGAAATAGATGGACAAAAGAAAATTAATCAATCAAAAGTTGAAACAGACAAAAGATGACTCAAACAACAAAAAAGATCAAAAAGATGAAGAATTATAAATAAAAGAACCAAAAAGTAAAAAATAAAATAAGTGAAGTCTAAATGAGTAAAAACAAAAATGAACATACATAAATGAGTCTAAATATTTGAAAGATTTGCATTACAAGAAACATACCCAATTGACAAGAAGTTGTTATGAGTGCCAATCATACAAATTACAAGAGTTGATACACATTTCAATTGTAGGGTGGATTTGATGCAATTTTCTGATATGAGGATGATTGAATTTATCTCCTTCAAATGTCACAAATCTTCCTCCCAAGGATGTAGCGATGAACTCCTATGATAGCTGCCAATGTTGGGATGATAATGGGAGATAAAAGATGATGTAATTGACTGATCCACCCAACTCAAATTGGCTGTAGAGGTCTGATACAAAATTTTGATTGCAAAAATATTGATAACAAACCCTCCAAATGGAGCGCTAGCCTTTGCAACAAAGGGCGATTAACCCTAGATGAGAAAGATGTCAAAAACAATGTGAATTTTGCCTTCAAACCCTCGGATTTGCAGTTCTAATTTTGTTTGATGAAGTCTGAAGCACAAATCTAATTACAAATTGATGTTGTCAATCACCAAAAGTCCCTCCAAAAATGTAGCGCCACACCTCAAACCCTGGGTGATGGATATGGAATGAAAATGCATCATGAAAAACCTCCAATCTGCATACATTTGCCCATGATATGCAAATAACACTAAACCCTAGCACCAATATAAAGCCCTTAGCTTGAATGATGATTGCCTTTCAAACCCCAGCTTGAATGATATTCCTTTGTAGCTTTAATATGTTGAAAAAAATCTGCAATTATACCCAATGATAAACCCTGGATGGATCCACCTCACAAAGTGGATTGAGTTTTCTTCCAAACCACTAAATTCTAAGGGTTTATCTCCTTAGAAGATCACTGAAACAAATTTGCAGCTCAAGAGAAAATCTCCAAGTATCAAATGACAAAACTTAATAATGAAAAATGACTCCTAAACACCTTTTTTATAACCCACAAGTTGGATGCTCAAATTCACTATAATTTAATTTGCTTTGAAGTCCACCTCCATAATAAAATATTATTTTATTTTATTTTTCTTTTCCTTCCTCAACTTGGGCTGCCAAATTAGAGGAATAAAATATTAATATTTTATTAATTTCCTCATCTCAGGTTGGGTGGTCACTTTTGCAAATAAAATATTATTTTATTATTATTTTTATTTGTCATTTTATTCACCTTTTTATTTTCCCTTTATTTTTCCCACTTTCCATCCTCCAAGTGGGTCGCTTCACTCCAAGGCAAATTATTTATTATTTTGACTTCACCATAATTATCACAAAAATAGTCCAAGTCATAATCCAACTCCATTTTTCCAAGGAAAAATAGTTAAATACATGAAAAGTGACTTTCGATTCTCCAAGCTTAAGTTATTTTCCAATTTTCTAAATATCTCAGTCACTTTGCAACAATGGCTCAAAAGGGGATATTACATTGTCCTGCAGCCTAACCTTCTCATCCACCTGGTCCTAGAATCCTGCAAAATGAGTCTTCATCTTCATCAAATCATCAATTCCTTATTCTGTGAGAGGTTGTTGTAAGAGCCCCTAGAACTCCTAGATCAAGAGGGAAGCAGGAAAAATAATAGTAGAGGAATCCTTGAGGGTGCAAGGGATGGATGAAATAAGTCAAATTACCACCCTTACTGAAAACAAGGCAAATTACCATCAAGCCCAAGGGTTCTCAAAGGGTTTCCAACTCACTGCTAAATCATACTACATAAGGGAAAACATAAAACACGCTGCAGGATTACTACAGGAATCACTCTTTTGAAAGTAAACCTTAAGACTACAAGAGAGTGGGGAAAACACCTGAGGATGCATCTAGAACTTAGACAAGGGAAAAACCCAATGCAAATGCAATGAAAGGACCTCATTCCAACTACATTTGTGCAAAATCAACTAAAAACAATAATGAAATCCCTACCTGGTTTGAAGAAGTAGCAAGCTAAGTGCGACGGTTGGAGAAATCTCTTACTAGCAAAGCCCAATGCGTCCAATACTCTCCTATCAACCAAAATTCTTTGGCAAAATCATGAAATGGGAGCTCGAATTTTAGAGAAAGAGTTTATAATGGAGCTCAGATTACAAAATGCAAAGATGAAAATGAGAAAATGATCGGCAAAGTGCAATTAAAACCCCCTTCGTCATGCGAGAAACTAGCCATAAATGTGCCGCCAGGGGTAGGTAGGCCATCGACTGTCATATCCTTTGTCAGGGATAACCCTCGGGGCTACACCCCTGATCATGCCAAGAGGACAAACTCTGAAGCCTCGACACAAGTGACACACAGTACTAAACCTATTGTCCCTTAGAGCAGGGAGTTAGGATATCTTTTACAATCATGCCAGCATGAGTAACCCAATAGACTGGTTAGTTCCACTTAGAAGGACTATCGGGGTGCCAGGGATGATTCTACTGTCGTTCCAGAATGACAAACCCCGCAAGCCCAACAAGTGAGCATATCACAACAACAAAATGAAATCAATCATCAATTAAGAAGCCAGTAGAAACCATAAATTTGAATTAGAAGAAAAGAAAGGGGGTCCCTATTTTCCATGCATAAATGGGGTGTGTTGTGGGAAAAGGTCACAACAATTACCAACCAAAATAGAAAAAATGCATCAGGGTATTTCAAGGTGGGACAATCAATCAGAGACAGAATATCAATTTCATCAATCACAACAAAAGTGTGAATATTAGGACACACCAGTCCTGAGCAAGCATGACAAAGCACCAGATCAGATGCATCAGAAATCCAAGTGTGTGCATGTGATTCATTATCCTTCTTTAAGCATGCAAGAACTTGCCAATCACAAACTAGAGATTGGGTTAGGTAAAAGTGGACTTTGCTTTCAAATGATCACCTGGACATAGCTCCACTGCTAGTCAGGTGTCTATAGCCCCGATGAAGCTATCACTAACCTTGTCCAAGGCCTTGCTCTACTATCAGCAAGGCGTCCATAGCCCCGGTAGAGATTGTCCGGATCACCTAGATAATTGAGCTCTTCTGATATATCATTATTTTTCTCTCTCCTTTTGACTTCTTTTCTTTTATTTTCTTTTGATTTCCTTCTCAGCTTATTTCTTTCTCTCTCTTTCTCTTTTTTTGAAGCTTTCTCAACTTGCAAGCAATGAAGCTTGCTACTGGGTTGGGGGTTAAGGCTAACCTATAAGGAGCAAACCACTCCTACGTTAAACCAATGGTGAAGACCTAGAAAGACATAATCATAAGATTTTCACCCAATAACCAACTGTAACAACTGGTCCCAACAAGCATAAGGAATCTTTTAGTTCATTATTATATGTAAGATTTCAAGAAAACACCATCACAAGTACCAAAATCATCCTGACCCTTAGTCAGACTAGCAAACCCACAGGCTGATATGAATGGTAAAACTAAAAATCCTGATAAAAGATTGATTTCCTGACTTAGAAATGACTGAAAACATTCCTCTAGCAAGGGTTCCATTGTTAATACCCTCAATACATTCCTCTTGCCAACTAAAACAAGCACTGAATAAGAAAAAGAGAATTCGAGATAAAAGGGATGCAGTAACAAACTTGAGACTCATTTTTTAGAAATCAGAATGGAAAGGACTAACAGGACACCAAAAGACTGAGGAATTGAAAAGACTATGCAATCAAACAATAAAAGACAAACACACAATGTAAAGGAAAACAAAAAAAAGCTGACCAGTAGACTTAAAACAAGACTTCTAACCTAACGATGTACAAAAGAGACCAAAGGGTCTCTTCATCAAACTCCCTTAATTTAGGAAATATTGCTTGAGGTATCACCCATTGAATGGTAATGGGACAAATTCCCCAGAAAGAGAGTTGATGTGGAAGGTGTTTTCCCCAAGGATCTCAGCAATCTGATAGGGTCTTAACCACAGTTTGTCAAATTGTGAATGGTCCCCTCTTTTTTCTTTAGCTTTGTCCCGCATGAGGACCAAATCACTAATCTTAAAGGCTTTGACTGTAGCCCTTATATCAAACCATATTTTCACTATCCCTTGATGTTTCACAAAGTGTTCTAGGGCAACTTCTCTTTTCTCTTCTAGGTTCAGAAGGTTCAACAACCTAGCCTCTATATTATCTTTGGCCCCCAAGTAATCCCTAGAAAATTGTAAAGTGGGGATTTCAATTTCATAGGGAAGACAGGGTTCTAACCATAGACTAGTTGATAGGGGGAAGTGCATAGTGAGGATTTTACCTAGGTTCTATCAGCCCATAGTGCAAATTTTAGTTATGTGTGCCAATCCCTAGGGTTTCTTTCTAAAAGCTTCTGAATGACATCAATCACATTTTTGTTTGTGGATTCAGAAACACCATTCCCTTGAAGATAATAATTGGAAGAAAACTTAATAATTACCTCATTCTCAAGAGTCCATTGTAATAACTTAGAGGATGAGAAGGTAGGGCCATTGTCACATACTAGAGAAAAGGGCATACCAAACCTAGTAATGATGTGTTCTTCAAAAAACCTGATGACCGTGTCGGTAGTGCAATCCTTGCAACCCAATGCTTCACTCCACTGTGTACAATAGTCTATTGTTGTTAAGATGAACCTGTGCCCTGCAAAAGAACTTGGGTTAATCATACCATTGAAATCTAGGCCTCATTGGGCAAAAGGTCTTACCTCATACACTGGTTGCAGGGGCATGGTAGATTTTCTTTCTCTCGAAGTTGAAGTTTGGCAAATATGGCATCTTCTGACATGTTGATGAGCATCCTTGAAGACATAAGGCCAATAGTATCTAGGTCTAAGTATCTAGTGTGCTGTAGCATCTCCTGATCCATGGCCAGTTCCAAATTTATCATGAAATTCGGTCAATACTTGCTCTGCTTCTTGTCTATTCAAACATCTAAGATATAGTCCCTCAAAGTTCCTTTTGTAAAGGACTCCCAATTTGATCATGTATTTCTAATTTTTAATTCTCAATGCTCTCCTCTGAGTGGAGTTCCTATGCTCAGGACATCTGTTACTCAACAAATACTGTACTATGTCCTGATACCAAAGGTTTGTAATGATACTTTCTATTGAATAGTGATGATAGTCAATAAGTGGGTCCGGCTCTACTAGAGCTTTGGATAATCCTTGTCCTCTGACCAACTTCATTGGATGTATTTCTAAATCAAACTCTTGTAGGGTCATCATCCTTTTTCCTCTCCTTTCTATTAGTTCATTTTGCATTAGCATAGACTTAACGACTAGTTCTGAGACAATAGCCACAACTTTGGTTCTTAATATGTAATGCCTAAATTTTTTAACAGCTTTGATTAGGGCATATGCCTTCTTCTCCATGTATGAATACCTGACCTTTGTGTCCTTGAAAGGGGATCTCATGAATGCAATAGGTCTTTTATCTCCCTCTCCCTTCTTCTGTGTTAAGACAACTGCACAAGAAACTTCAGATACAAAAGAATAGATGTAAAAAGGAAGAGTGTAATCAATACTGGTTAATATAGGAGCTTGGGTGATAGAACTTTCAATCTTCAAAAAGGCCTGTCTAGCTTCAACGAGCCATTCCACCTTAGCATCCTTCTTTAGAATATCATTTAATGGTTTGACTATCTCAACAAATCATGTGATGAACTTTCTAACAAAATTAATCTTACCAAAGAAGGATTTGAGTTCCTTTTTGCTTCCAGGCAAGGGGATCTTCCGGATTGCTTCCACTCTTTCAAGATCGATGGAGATTACTTCTTTATATATAATATGTCCCAATAACTTCCCTTTTGTTTCTCTGAATATGCATTTTTTAGGGTTCAAGGAGACTCCATACTACCTGCACCTTTGAAGTATCTTCCTTAAATCATTTACATGGTCATCTCGATTCTTAGAAAAGACTAGCAGATCATCCATGTAGATTATGATGCATTTTCCAACCAAACCTTTAAAAGCCATATCCATAGCTCTCTAGAAAGTGGCACCTGCATTGATCAGGCTGAAATACATCCTTCTATAAGCACAATTGCCTAATTTATAGGTGAAAGTAGTCTTCAATCAATCTTCCTCTTCAATCATGACTTGATTGTATCCTAAAAATCTATCAAGGAAGGACATCATTTGAGAGCCATTGACAATCTATAAAATTTCATCGAGGGAAGGGAGAGGATAGTTATCGTTCTCAGAAACTCTGTTCAAATTTTAGAAATTTACGCAGAGCCTTATCTCTCCATTCTTCTTTCTCACTGGGACTAAGTTGGCCACCCAAGTGGAGTGTCTTACATGGAAGATTATCCTGGCGGATAGTAGTTTCTGTACCTCCTTATATATAAGCGGTTCTAGTAAGGCGTTCATAGGCTTGGGTTTTGGTCTGAATGACTTGGAATTAGGCTTCAAAGGGATAGTGTGCTGAAAGATGGATGTGTCAAAAGTCTTCAAATCTTCATAGCTCCAGGCTATGACATCCCTAAATTCCTTTAGTTCTTGAATGATTCATTCTCTTTCTTCAAGATGACGGGCTTTTCCAATAAAAACATTTTTGACTTGTTGTTCATCTCTAAGGTTGATAGTATCGTATTTACCACCTTCCAGATTCTCTTGCATTCTTTTCTTTAATTTCTGGTCCATGTCAAATAATCTTTCTAGTGTTATCAATCCTTTGGAAATGTTGTTAGTTTTTAGGTTGATGATCTCACCTTTGTCAACCTCAAAGGGGTCTTGATCACATTCATCAATAATTTGTGCTTCAAAGACACTAGTGTTGGTAATGAAATCAAGAATATGTTTGTCATCATCAAATACTTGAAAGTACCTGGCATTATCTAGGACTGCTTGGCATGGGACCAATTCTACTAAAAATTTCTTCATTTTCAAACTTGTCATGGGTTTTAGGGTACTGGTTGCTATTGCCAGTGAGTCTGCTATCTTATTCTTCCGTCTGGGTATGACCTTATATCAAAAGCATTGAAATGCTCAATGAGATCCTAGACTCTATTCCTGTAAGACCCTAGTCTTTTGTCATGGCACACATATCGACTTCTCACTTGTCTGATCACCAACTAGGAGTCTACTTGTACCTATAGCAACTTTGCTCCCTTTTGATGAGCCAATAGTCATCCTTTGATCAAAGCTTTGTATTTATACATGTTGTTAAAGTATAAGGAAACTGTAGCCTATAAGATGCAAAGAATGTCCTTCCCTTTGGGTTTACCAATTTGAATCCATCCCCGCAGCCTTGATTACATTTCAAACCATCAAACTTGAGGGTCCATGTGTCACTGCTGAGGGATGGGTATGCTTTCTGGATGGGCTTCACCTGAGGAGGTGCTTCTTTAACTTGCTCAATTATCTTTTCAACCTTGTTGTGTAGGATCGTCATTGTTTCCCTTGGGGATTTGAAAGGTGCCTCTGTACTTCCGGTCCCATCTTCCTTGGATTCATCGCTTATCCTTGCCCCTGTTTCAATCATGCTAATTATTGTGAGGCATTCAGGGCAAGACATTTCAGAATGGGGGTCTTGGTGTATCTTGCACCAATTTGGCAAATAAAATTTCAGTTGTTTGGGTATGTGGACCTAGGAACTCCTTGTCCTAAGATAGCTTTTGTATGAATTCTTGTAGGTGGTCTTTGTCAGTTCCCCTGATCGTGAGCCCCATCATGATTTCTTTATAGACACCTAAGTCCACATCTACAAAGATCACTTCATTAGGAGCATTATATTTAATAATCACATGTTTTAACCTAGGCTCACTGAAGATATGAATCTGATTAGAATTCCCTTTCCAAGGGACCCACATGTGGGAGAAGTCCATAGAAAAGTAACCATTCAGAATCTCGGTCCAATCTCTACTCAACAACATACCATATATACCTCAGGGATCTCCACCACTTGGATGTCAATGTGGCTCTGAATGCGGTGATCTGACACCAACTAAATATGAACATCTTTGATTTCTCCTATAACTTTCACTTTGATTTTATCTAGTTGTACTACCTTTCTGTTTCTCTTAGTGGGAGTGAGGCCAAACTTTTGACATATAAAATAGGGCATGACATTCCCAAAATCTCTAGAATCAACTAGGCAATTGTGTAAATTCTTCCTAGCCATCCTAACACTGAGCAAGAATGGTGGTGCACCTATTTTTTCTTTGTATAATGCTATCAAAACATACTCAGTAGCAGTCTTTACATCTGTACTTTCATGCTTTGGTTGATCTTTCCCTTGTAAGACTTTGAGTAATGCCTCCCTTTGAGTAGGGAACTCTTATACTACATCCAAAATGGACATATTAGCTTTAGTTTTCTTCATGTCATCCATCAGATAATATTTGGGACTAGTTGAACTCTATCCTTTATAATGGTTGGTTCTAAATGATCCAACTATTGGCCCTACAAGGGGAGCTGGGTTGAATTGTCGGCATTAGGGTTAGGTGGAACACTACTATAGTTTGGGGGAATGGATGTAGTGAGGGGGTCTTTGCCTTTGTTTCTTAAGTAATAGTTGCTCTTGACTTGTTGATAGGCTTGAACTTTGGTCTCAGGCTCATTGTCTTCTTCATAGGGGAATACAAAGGTGTCAAATTGCATAGCAGTCCCTACATCTCTAGGGTGTGAGTCGCTTTCTCCTTGTTGTATCTGTCGATCAACCTAAAAAGTCTGGGTTATTTTGGACATCTCAAGACAACTTAGCTGAGAATGATCAGAAGTATCACGGAGTCTACACTAGTGTGGCAATGGTTTAATTTCAATGCAATTTATTGAATTTGTTTGCTCTAGAGGAGATGGTACTCCAACATTGTTTGGACCAGTATTCCAAGGTTTATTTTGTCTTTGGGAATTAAAAGTTCTATTGTGACCACTATTTTGCTAGTTATTCTAATTTTGGTGCAAATCCCCATGGTTATAATTATGTGTGCATTTGACTTTCAACCTAGTGAGTTTGTTTGTGAATTCAGCTAGTGCCTTCTTCATAGCTTCTAATTCTGAGGTCAAATGTAAAGTTTGAGTTGAGCAAGGTTGTGTGGTCCCTACAGGTGTGCTAGCTTGATGTGTATACTAAGAGTTGACTATGTTTGCTTGATTCACTACCGGTTGATAAAAAAAGGAGTTTCCTGCGCTCTCGGGGACAACTTGGTTATTGTAGACTTTCCCCAGGCTAGGTAACATAGGATGTGGTCCAATCTAATTCAGAGGCTGGGCATAACTGATTTGATGTCCCTCTTGTAGATTATTATTTGGGATTGGGTTCATCAGGGTAGTGTTATTGGTAAGGGCATTATTTAGGGCAAGAATTTGATTCAACATCCCAGGGAAGCCTACAAAAGGAAAATTTTTGAATGGCCCCCAATGACAAGGTACATCTCCCTATGCAATTTAAGGGCTTCAGTATAGATAGTTGCAAGGGAGGTATGGTTATACTGAGTCCTGCTAAGTAATATTGTTGTGAAAGGGTCAATAGCCCTAAGATAAGTTTGAATTGCAGCCGCCTCATCGACCACATAAGGTCGAGTAAGCCTCTTGTACAGTTTGTGAAATCTTGTGTTAAACATGGTTAAAGGCTCATTTGGTTTTATCTTACAAGTGGGGAACTACTGGTGTATGGTTCCAAGGTATGTGTATACCCTAAATTATTCTATGAAGACAGTCTCCAAATGTTCCCATGTGATGATGGCTACTGAAGGTAAACTCATATACCATGAATAAGCAACCTCTCCCAAGGAGTAAGGGTAGAGTCTCAGGACTACATCTAGATGGGGAATACAAGCTCTACGGATAACTTATTTGAAAGCTTGAACATGCTCTTATGTGCTTCTACTTTCTCCATAGATATACTTAGGGTAGAATTTCTAAGGGTTTTTAGGCATATCATGGAGCACTCCTACAAGCTGTAGGGGTGAATGGTCTACTTCAAAGAAGGCAGCCATTGGTACTTGAGGTGGTTCTTTAGGGAAGGCTTCTAGGTCTCTAGATCTGACAGGATTGACTGACCTAGAATTTAGTCTCCTTCTCTTACCATGGTCACTCCTAATTTTTTGATGGTATTAGAGCTCTTGAAATTTGGTTTCTCCAACTGACCTAGCTCTACTTAACCTTGTTCGCTTGAAGGCTAGAGGAAACCTAGGTGAATCTAGATTGATCAAGCCCTCATTCTAGCGTCAGTTCTATTGATGGCTATTTTGGAACATAAACTCCAAGTAGAATGAATGACACTCTACTTCTCCTGAAAGGCAACCTAATGATGTTATGATTACCTCAAGGTCCCTATTAGGCTGGGTCACAATAGTGTTGGAGTAGGTGAGTGGACAATGTAATTGTTTGTTCAAGGGGCCTGTGTTGGTAATATCAATCTGGATGCTTGATAGCCTCTGATAGGTAGATGTTCTTTGGAGTTTTGAACTCTAAAACTATTGCTAACTATGTGTATGTATAAAAAAAGGAAAAGAGGTTAGTGTTTAGAAAGAAAAGAAATGAAAAATGATTGGACAATCTATGTACCTGGCTTTTCATTTCACATGACAAAGTTAATGAGATCAAATTAAACAAGCAATGGATGACCAGTATTCCACACAATCATGTACATTGCAAGTGCAAGATTCTAAGGAAAGAGAGCAAAAGAACGGGACTATGAAAACACCATATTACATGCGCATAATTCAATCCCTACTCAACCACTAAGTTGATGATTTAGAAATTAAGAACAAGATTCATCAACACACATCATGTGCAAGGAAAAGAAAACACAGATACATTACATGGGCAAAAACATAGGAATAGTCAAGATTGTCTTCTCATTAATTGGCAATATCTTGGCAGATTACAAATGAGCAGGATTCTCACACCCTAAATGCATACCATATGTGCCCCTTACATGCCATCAGAATTACAAAATTGCTTGTGCAAGCACAAGTACTCTATGTTACCCCTCTCTTTAAATGACATAGCTTCCCTTCATTTATAGGGAGCCTCTCAAAAATTACAAAATCAAATGTACATGGGTTGGCCAAGAATCCCTTGAGTGGGTCGGCCACAAAAACATAACACTATTTATTACAAATAATTAGTTTCTTGTTGGCACATGTGCTTGGAAGATATGAATAGCAACAACAACCTCTCTTGTGCCTGACCCTTGGTGATATTTATCTTTCATCCTTATGGAAAGGTGAGATTTCTTCACCTTGTCTTGTAGCCTAACCATCTCATTCACCTGGTCCTGGAATCCTACAAACAGAGTCTTCATCTTCATCAAATCATCAATTCCTTGTTCTATGAGAGGCTGTTGTACGAGCCCCTGGAAGTTTTGGATCATGTGGGAAGCAGGAGAAAAATTAGTATAGGGATCCTTGAGGGTGCAAAGGATGGATGAAATCAATGATTCCACCCCAACCAATTTCTCCTTTATTGCTTCTATCTTGGTCTTTAGTTTCTCCTTGCACCTTCTTAGCACCTTGGCCCTGAGTTTTCATGCAAGAAGACATTCATTGGGTAACCCTGTAGTATTGATGTTGATTACTCCCATTTGGATAAGTTGCATTTAAGTAGTGCTTTGCATTTTCTACAAGATGGGGAGTTGTTGTTCCCACATGACCAATTCATTATTGATGGAGTTCTCTGACACCTCCATTTCTTCTTTCTCAGCATCCAAGGTGTGGTAGGTTTTCATGGCCTTCTTGATAGTATCCACCCCAAGGGTCTTCAATGAAGTTTTCCAAGATGTGGCTGCAAGGAGGATCCCTTGGGGGTTAGCAGGTTGATGGTCCTTGTTAAGCACCTCCAATAAGGTTGGTGTAGAGGGTCCCGAATTAGTTGGCCCAACCAGGTGTTTAATATTTGCAATTAGGTGAGCAATTTGTCCTCAGAGTTCTTCTTTTGTGTCTTTATCTTTCTTCATCCTATCTAGGATGACTTAGACAGACTCTGTGAGGGCATGTTTTTGCTCTTCCCTGGTTTGGTCCCCCAAAGTCACTTATTGTATGCTATAATTAGCCATGGTCATGGTTGTTTCTTCCTTATTTGTCACATGTGTGGCCACATGGGTTGTCCTTACTCCCTGCTGGTCCAGTTTGATATGGGACAACACCATTGCCTTTTTATTCTTTGGTTGCTCTTGGAGGACCTCAGCAACAGTGGCTAGGTCCTTGTCTTCCATGTATACCTTCTTCATCTTAACCACTACTACATTCAACCAAGTGGGGAGGCTTGGACCTACATTACCAATTGGTGGTGGAGATGATGCAGGTGGTGGAGACCTTGTTGGTGATGGTGTTAACACCACCATCTTTATTGAATCCTCAGAAGCTCCACCATGTAAAGGAGAGGAGGTGGCTATGTTGACAATCTTGTCCAAATTCACTATGCCATGTGACCTTGCTTCCTCATGTAAGGATGGAGATGATGCCTTTGGATCACCACTCTTTTATGTTTTTGGTGATGCAGTTGAGGTGGCCGGTGGTCCTTGGGAATGGGAAACTGCAGAAGGAAGAGGTGAAGCCTGTTGAGCATCTGACTTAGGGGGAGAAGGAGTGGTTTTCCTTATTGCAGGGGTAGAAGCAATTGTAACTCCTTCAGTGGAGGGTGGAGGTCCACTTCTCATATTTCATACTAATGGTATGTGATCATCCTCCTTTGTGTCACTCGAGTCAACCAACACCACTTTGGCCTTCTCTTTCTCCTCAGTAGTAGAAAGAACTCTGGTATCTCTTCTTTCTTCAGGGGCTGCAAGAACCACCTTAGGCTTCTTGGTTGCCTGTGATGATTCACCCTGACTTGTCTTTTTGGACTTGTCCTTCTTCTTCGAATGATAGGGGTCCAACATGGGGAATGGTTTGAGTAACCATCACTTGGTCCTTACTAAGATTGCTTGGACTCTATCTTCTAGAGAGGCTATCTCATCTTGCCCCCAATTGACATCATCTAGGGGCTGGTTATAAACCATGTTTTACTCATATACCGAGTCTAATACCTTTCCATCCTCCTTTATCCCCTTAGGGACCTTTGGTAGGTCGAGCAAATTTAATCTCTTTACCAAACATATATCCAACCTGAAATGGTCCCTGAGTTGGACTTCATGGTCCTCCATGCAATCTGCCCAATGATCTTCAACAATATCCTCATGTTAGAACTAGGTTCCAATGAGAGGTTTGACCCATCCAATTTGATCAAACCTTGCTTTGACAACATCAAACAAGTCTAACCCCCATGGTGCCATCTCTAGTTTTGTAGACTTAGCCTGTGTGATGCTTTGACAAGTATAGCCCCTATCTTAATAGGGAACTTGAAGCTAAGCGTATGTTTGCTAACAATGAACTTATAAACTTCTAAAACATGTCTGCAAATCTCCAACAATACCACTCTATCACTGGGATACCTAGGGAGCTTGTATGGGGGCTTTGAGCAGCCCATCACCCTAGTATGAAAAGGTCTTGAATTGGATGTACAAATGTCCCCAATTAACCATTTCATCACATGCTTCTGGAGACAGTCTTTGATAATAATAATTCTCCAAAGTTCTAATGATGGCATAAACAAAGGCATCATTGACTATCTTGTAGTGTTTTAGGCTCTCAAGGAGCTCCACTTGTGGAAAATGTTGATAAATTGATACCTCTCCTCTTTGGAGGGATCCCACTTGTTGCAATCCTGAGAGACTAGCTTGATAGGTCAACAGGTAAACAAGATATGAGGTATAAAACTCCCTTGTTTTCTCCACTGTGGATAGCTGCTTATTCATATTGTTACTAATAAAGGATCCCTAGTTAATGTGTTTCCCATCAACAACTTTCATGCAAAAGTAGCACATCCAGGGGTGCCACTTGTCAGAGGAAGGGAGACCAAACACCCAACTAAGAAGTGAGATAAACTCCTTGCCATCTTCTCTGAATTCACTTTGGGGTTGCACTGTTGCCATCTTCATTGGATGTTTTCTCTGAGTTGCCAGCAACTATTGATTAATATAAGTGGTAGTTGTTTCGGGCTTGTTGGAGTAGAAGGTCTCCACTGATGTAATTTTTATCTTATCATATGGTTGGAAGACAGGAATTCCAAAGATTGTGTCAATCATATCAAAGAAAATATCAATGATGACCTACCCTGCTGGGTCGATGATCTTTTTTCTCCCATCTTTATAGGCATTTACACATGCTAGAACTAACTCTGGAGATTAGAGGGAGATGGGGAAAGCTGTATCTTGAATCAATCCTAAAGTAGCCATCTGTTGAGCTTGGAAGGACCTCCCTTAATCTTTTTTAAGAATGCTTGTGTATCTGGAGCCCCCAAGTATGTGTCTTCAATTTTGGAGAGTTGGCTAATCATCTTATATGGGGGGAGATATCCTTTGTAATTAGGTTTGACTTCCTTGACAGGTACATCCTCTGCCATGATTATAGTTCTACAAGCAAAGAGGTAGATAAATTAAATCAAGTCAAATGAACTTGGTATCATTATAAAAGCAACATAATGGGGACCAGGCCTCGGGCCTGATCCCTTCTTCATTCCCAAGATAATAAAGAGTAAAGAGTAAGGCAACCTTGTGAACATAGACTCCCTAAAGCTATACAAAGGTAATCATTGGGGATCAAGGGTCAGGGGTGACCTGATATCCTTAACTTTCGATTCACCAAGACCACATGAAAGTCCCACGATCTTGACCCCGCTAAGGTATACAGAAGAAGTCATCAGGGATTGGCGTCGGAGACGACTCAGTTCTTTTGACTTCTAACCTACAAAGTTTAAGTGAAAGACCCGTGAGTTGGGTCCTGATAGAGTTATACAATGATAAGTGTCAGGGACCGAAGACCAGGGACAACTTGGTTCTCTTGAATCCCAACTCGTAGAAGACAAAGGAAAGACACGTGACCCTAACCCTGATAGAGTTATACAAAGGTATAATGTCAGGGATTGGGATTTGGGGATGAATCCTACCTTATGACTCTAGGGAACATAACTTAGTAAGGGAAACGCCACGAGGCCAATCTCGAGAAAGGCAAAGACAAAGGTAAATAGGCATTAGAGACTAGGGCCTTAACAATACTGATGACTAGGGCACCACCATTACTGAAAACAAGGAAAATTACAATCAAGCCCAAGGGTTCTCCAATGGTTTCCAACTCACTACTAAATCATAATACCTAAGGGAAAATGCAAAACACGTCGTAGGATTACTATGGGAATCACTCTTTTGAAAGTAAATCCTAAGACTGTAAGAGAGTGAGGAAAACACCTGGGGATGCATCCATAACTTAGACAAGGGAAAAAAGCCCAATGCAAATGCAATGAAAGGACCTCATTCCAACTACATTTGTGCATAATTGACAAAAAAAATAATGAAAACCCTACCTGGTTCGAAGAAGCAGTAAGCTAAGTGTAACGGCTGGAGAAATCTCTTCCTAACAAAGCCCAATGTGCCCAATACTCTCTTATCATTTGAAATTCTTTGGTGAAATCATGAAATGGGAGCTCAAATTTTAGAGAAAGGGTTTGTAGTGGAGCTCAGATTACAAAAAGAAAAGATGAAAATGAGAAAATGATTAGCAAAGCATAATAAAAACCCCCTTCACCATGTGAGAAACTAGCCATAAATGTGCCAATAGGGGTAGGTAGGGCACTGGTCATATCCTTCATCAGGGATAACCCTCGGGGCTGAACCCTCGATCATGCCAAGAGGACAAACTCCAAAGCCCCAACATAGGTGACACATAGTACTAAACCTATTGTCCCTTAAAGTGGGGAGTTAGGATATATTTTGCAGTCATGCCAGCATGACTAACCCAACAGACTGGTTTGTTCTGCTTAGAAGAACTATCAGGGTGCTGGGGATTATTCTACTATTGTTCCAAAATGACAAACCCCGCAGGCCCGATAGGTGAGCATATCACAACAACAAAATGAAATCAATCATCAATCAAGAAGGTAGTAGAAACCAGAAAGCTGAATCAGAAAGAATAAAAGAATGGGGGGTCCCTATTTTTCATGCATAAATGGGATGTGTTGTGGGAAAAGGACACAACACTATCATAGAATTGACATCAAATAGGTACATACCTTTATTATTGCATCCATGGTTAAAGAAAGTAAAACAATGCACAAATTCTAGATGGAAGGATCCCTTTCAACATCTCTAGACAAGAATTCTTAGAGTAGCCTAGAACAAAATGCAAGATCCAATGATATCTTCCACAAGTGAATAATAAGCACAAAAGCATGTCTATCATAAAACAAGAGTGTCAAATATACAATGAGAACCCTTGCATATAAAGGCAAGGAAGAGGAGGTACGAAGGTAGGACTAAATGTCTAACTACCCCTCCAAATGTGAAACACATGTTAGCTCACATGAAGCAAGTGTGAGGGCATGTGTCAAGTCCACATGAGGTGAGACAAAAGGAAATATTTTCCTTTAAGTAAACTTAAGCTAAGTGTGAATGGGTCAACCTAGAAAAGGTGATAAACTAACTAGATGGATAATGACCCTATTTACACTAACACCCACTTAAGTGTAACTTAGGGAGAAGAGATTTAGTCATGATGGGTCCCAAATATAATGCCATGTTGGGTACCCATGTACAAACAAGTTTCTCATAAATAGAGTATAGGAGAAAACCTAGTGGGAAATAAAACTCCTCTCCAAAAGAGAAAAGATACATGAAAAATGTACATGTGAAGAAGGAGGACTCATCATGACCCCCAAGGACTACTTCTATCACAAATGTACAATAAATGTTTCCCCATAGGAGAGAAAGAGAGAAGGTATATGTGACCCCCCCTGAAATTGAGAAGGAAAGAACTCCATGCGAAGAAATACTCCCTCCCAAAACTAAGATGAGAAGATAAATCATGCAGACTCCCTGATGGTGCCTGTATAAACATTCAGGTTTCAAGCATTTTAATTCGCAAGCACCTTTCATAAAAATCCAAAAATTCTAAGTCATTTGGCCTTCACAGTTGAAAATTGCAAAAAATTGTTGTATGCATGTGTCTTTGTATATACAAGGCTACTTGTATATACATGCAGGTCCAAGTGTGCTTTCGGACATACAAGGTGGCTTGTATGTTCAATCGGCTTTCAAAAATGGTAAAAAGTGAGTTATATGCATATCAGGCTTTAAAAGGTGCATGTACATTGAAGAATCTATCGTAGATTCTGGGAATATTCCCTGCTTGTATATCGGGTTGCATGCATATTTGTGTTGTATGTTCAGACATACAACGGCTCCATGCAATGGCTAGATACAAAAGAAAACATGCAATGAAAGGATGCATTGGAAATATATAAGGGTGGAATATACATTGAAGATTCCCAAAATATTCTACAGATGTATCAAAGGTTTGCTTGTATATTGCGTTGTATGTTCGCACATACATGCACGACATACAAAGGAAAATATGCATTTCCGGGCATACAAGAGAGAATGTATGTCGCATATTCCAAGAAAGATTCCTTGCTTGTATGTAAAGGGGTTGTATGTTCGTGTTGGTGTATTCGACATACAAAGGGAATGTGCAAGGTAGAATGTACATTGCGATGTACAAGGGTGAATGTATCTCCGACATACAAGTCAACATGCAAGCGTCGAGATACAAGGCCAACATACAAATGGTGGGGCCCGCGGACATACAAAGGCGAATGTATGTGAAATATACATGCGCGATATGCAAAGAGGAGCATGCATTCCAAAGGTGTAGGGGCCAGACCCGCAGGGCTATGCAGTGGAGTAAATTTAGAGTTGAAGTCTGTTGAATGTATATTTTACTTGTATGTTTGCGATATGCAAGCCGATATATAAGGCGAATATAATATACATTCACAATGTGCAAGCCAGACTCGATTTAAAAGTCAAATCTGACTAAATCAATGCTGGCGTCCATGACTTGTATGTTTGATGCATTGCATATGTGCTGATATACATTGTGAAGATACAAAGGTCAAGATGCAAGCCGGACCAGATAACATTTCAAATTTGTTCTATAAGTATTTGGCGTCCGCGGCTTGCATGTAAGTATGCTTGGATATGTGCGATATACAAAGGGTTAATATGCAAAGAAAGGGATACAAGCTGGATTTCAAAGGGTTTTCAAGTCTGACTGATAAATGCAGTGAAGTCCGCAGCTTGTATGAGTAAGGTGAATGTATATGCATATATACAAGGCGATAGATGCAAAAAGGAGATACAAGGCGGAACCCGAAGCTGTTTTCAATTTGTTCTATAATAATTTGGGGTCCGCGCCTTGTATGCATACATCAGTTGTATATGCATTTGAACATGCATATACAAGGGTGAAAAAGGTAAAATAGAAGGAGGAAAAGTCAGCGATAGAGGAGCAGAGTGCCTACGTGGCACGTTTTGATTGATTGGCGACTTTTCAGTGTATTTTGGGGCCATGGATCTTGGCGATAGGGTGATGATCAACAGCCATGATTTAAACTTCAGCGAGGGTTTTTCCTTGTATGTGGCTGCATCTTGAGCAGGAAAAATTCAGAACCACGCAGCTGCAACACTTCCAAGAGGCCGCGGGTACGTTGATCATAATGGCAGTTTGCAGAATGCATGGTGGGTGGAGCGACAGGCCAACTACCAGTTTTATAAAGAAAATCTTTAGGCAGCGGTGCAGATCCCGATCTCACCTACTCTTTCCTCTATTTCCCACCTGCTGCATTCAATATTTTGGGTGCCATTTTTAGTGCAATGTATCTGGCAGTAATTTTGAATTGCCATGTAATTAATTTGCTGAGTGCACAGTTTGGTATAAAGTAAAAACTGTGTTACTCATTGTAGGTTGTTGAAGACTTGGGCATTTTTGGGGGGGAAATAACGAAAAAAGAGCATTTCTTGGTTGTTTTATCTCTGTTGGAGTTTATGAGTTGCATTTGAGTGCATCTTGTACATATGTTTAGTTTCATGTCATTTTATATAAAAAATGCATTATTGCATGTGTTTATTTGTCTCTCCCCATTTGTTGTATGCATTTTCTTCTTTTGAATCTGGTTGCTAAGGGTTTCTAAGATTCTAGGATACAGATTCCTGTATTGCATGCTTGATCTTCTAACTTCCATTCAAGGAGTGGATTAAATTGTTTTAGGTTGAGTATGGAGAAGATTGTATGTCAGCTGGGATATTTGTAAGTAGAGACAGTTAAATACTTATCCTTGGGTGGTGTTTGTAAGGCAAATACCAGTCCTGACCCCTTGAAACTTGAATGCCAATTGCAAGTCATTCTCTTGTATACGTCTAGTTGACTCCTTGCCCTGAGATAGGCACCGGTCTGCTTCTGGATTAGTAGTTATGATCCCAAACCCCCTGTCTTGCATCCAAACATTAATACAAATATTTCCATTTTTCCAACCTATTAGTTGTAGGAGTAGGATTAGGACCCCTGCATACTCTCATTCTCAACCAGTTAGATATGTCTAAGAGTGTTGCCAAACTTGTGATCTATCATTCAAACCTTGGTCCATACGTGAGAGTATTCTGCCTATTGTTGTAAAGCTAAATCTTTCTGTCATTAGGTGAGTCAAAGATAAATCTTTAGCTATAGGGATACCCCCCTTGGTGCGGCAGAACCAGAAGTGAAGGGAAGGCAGCTCACGCAACCTCCTGTATTAGTTGGCTGAATCTGCCTATGCATTGGAACTTGCAAACCCTCTACAGATTCAGAAAGAAAACCAACACTTCCCTCAAAATGCCTCATGTAGTGTTGGTAGATGCTTGACAATGGATACTGAAGATGATCCAAGATTGTTGAACAACATTTCTCCCCTTGGGAACAAACAAAACCACAGAGGTTTTCAAAATAGCTTCCCATTCTAGATAAGAATTTGTAGGAATGTCTCTAAATTTTGCACATGATTCAAGGACCTAGATGATGCCCATGATGATGTCTTCGAATGCTACTCATTGATCTCCAAGCCAATGCTAAACTGTGAAAAATACCGATATGATGAATCAAGTACCATAAAAGATTTAGGTACAATAGCCATGGGCGTATGGTGATTACCATAGGCAAGACAACTAGGTCAATGAGAATCTAATACTTTTGTAGAGGATGCCAAAATGGATGATGATTGAGTCAAGCATGTGGACTCAAGAATATCTACAAAATATGTCGCTATATAATCTGATGTAGGCAAAGAAAGAACAATCATATCCGAAGAAGACAAAGGTGATGTAACTCTATTGAAGCTACCATCAAATAGAAGACAGATCTCCTCAATTGTGTCTTATGAATCTGCAATGCGAGACTCTACAAATAGGGATGATATGTCTAGTAGAAATGTTCCCTAATTAGGTGGATCTAAAAAATGGATAGCAATGTCTTGGTGCATACAATCTCTGGAAGTCATGGATGAATCATCACTAGATTCAGTGATAATAGAGGAGATGAGATCTCAATGCAAGTCATCAGACTACATTGTTCATCTTGAAATGATGTCTCATAAGATGTTTGAGTGAGACCAGATGATATTTCTATAGGTGCTGGATTATAAGGATTAGGTAAAGCAATACCAATATCAATGATAATTTGTTTCATTTCATCTATTTGTCAATGAATACAATCTTCTGTTGAATGCTTATTCTTCCCACAATAGCCACATTTTATTTTTCATTTATTAAGAGAATTATGAAGAAAACTCAAATGGAAGGGATTTAGTGTGAGATACACAATCACATTAGTAACAATATCAAAAGTATAAAT
This sequence comes from Cunninghamia lanceolata, assembly GCA_027924645.1. Lineage (NCBI taxonomy): Eukaryota > Viridiplantae > Streptophyta > Pinopsida > Cupressales > Cupressaceae > Cunninghamia > Cunninghamia lanceolata. Next base: position 1,634,181 of record BSBN01000558.1, on the reverse strand, counting down.
GCAATATTACACCCCCCAAAATGATTAGTGATGAAAAATAGGCCCTCGAGAAAAATGTGTAAGAAAAATTACAAGTTTATTAAGATTGGATGCCTAAATCAACTGTTTATATTGCATGGATATTTTTATAATTTTTGATAAAAAGGGCTATATCCAAATCTTAAAATTACATTCAAAAAAAGTTTTGTAAAATTTTGATATCAAGGGTGAAAGATATGCCCCACTGAAATTTAATACAAATCTTGACTTTGGAGGGCTAAAATCGTAAAAAAATGTTACAATTTTACAAAATGAATGACACCATGGTGTCAATGACAAAATCAACTTTTCATCAACTACAAGTTTGCCAAAAAAAAAACCTTCTGAGGTGAAGGTTATGGAAAAAAGAAAAAACAACCCCCTATAGGAGCTAGTAAAGGGCTTGGTGGTGCTTGGTTGCTAGTCGGTGGAGCCCGAAATGGGTTGGTGCACCAAACAAGAGGGCGAGTAGAGTAGACGAGGAGTCTTCTTGGCGATTAGGGTGCCCGGTGTGGATAGGGAAACCATGATGGAGTTTGGGATGGATTTGTCATGAGCCGGACAAGGTAGCATGGACAAAGAGTTTGTGGAGTTTGAATGCTAAAGAAGTCACAGGGGCTAGAATCGGCCAAGAACAGGTCTAGATCTAGAGAAGTGGTGAAGACTAAGGATGAACTAGTGCATGGGTCAAGGATAGACAACCAAAGTAGTTGGATCCAAATGTAGAAAGAGGCCTGTAAAGGCTGAGTAGAGAGCTAGTCCTGAGATGAACTCAACCTATCCAAGAATGCTAAGGAGCCGAGGGACACCGAACAACTGTGCTAGATCAATGAATGTAGGTCATTGGGGCTGATTCTGAGGGTGATTGGAACAAGTTTGGATCAATCATCGAATGAGACTTGTAGACTGAGCGAGGTTGTGAGGGCTTGGAAACTAGACAATGTGCTTGAAACATCGTGAGGACAGGTACCAAAAATGGTCTGCAAAGGAGGTTCGAATGGCCAAAGAACAAGGCCCAAAAAACTAGAATGCCAAACTTGGCCAGGGAAAGCGATGAAACCAAAACCAATAATGGGTCAAGAGAGCCAAGAAACTAGGCCTCATTGGCCTCAAAACTAGTGTATATCCCACAAAAATTAAAAAATGAACAAAAAATTATAGAAAGCGGTAGAGCCAAGGCCCCCTCTGTACCAAAAAAAATATTTTTTTACAAAATAATCTCGTAAAAGTAACAGTTGTATGGTCATACGATATTTTTCCAAAAAATGAAAGTTACCATTTTTCACGAAACGAAAGGCTATCTTTTATTTCTTGGGCCTTTTAGACTCAATGGTGATGTTCGTTTGGATCCACGACATTCCCATGATAAAGGATGAGTGCTATATTAATCTAGATTCAGGAAGGAACTTGAAATTGATGGATTTGATACCATGTTGGAGCAGCCAAGATCATAATGCAAGATCCAATGATATCTTCCACAAGTGAATAATAAGCACAAAAGCATGTCTATCATAAAAGTAGATAATCAAATATACAATGAGAACCCTTTCATATAAAGGAAAGGTAGAGGAGGTAGGAAGGTAGGACTAAACGTTTGACTACCCCTCCAAATGTGAAACACATGTTAGCTCACATGAGACAAGTGTGAGGGCATGTATCAAGTCCACATGAGGCGAGACAAAAGGGAATCTTATCCTCTAAGTAAACTTAAGATAAGTGTGAATGGGTAAACCTAGTTCAAAGGTGATAAACTAACTAGATGGATAATGACCATATTTACACTAACAAGAATAAATGCCTACCTAAGGAGATTCAACATCTCTAGCACCAAAATAAGCAATTACAAGACTCTCTAGTCAAAAGAGAAAAGCTTCAATCTTATCTTGGAGAAACTCATAGATCTCATGGAGTTCAACATCCATCTCATTGGCCCTATCCTAAAAGGTCTTTCTCAAGTTAAGGATAAAGGTACCTAAGCTATGTAGATTAAACAACATAAACTCTCTAAAATAGAGGAGGAACCAGCATGATTCAAATCTAAGTGTACAAGATTCCAAGCATCTAAACAAATACAATTCAATACACTAATATCAGTTATAATTTATGATGTGTAAATATGAGGGAAGCAAGCCTAATAAGCCTTTATCATTCTTGACAATCTTCTAATTCATTAAACTCATATGATAGTGTGTATAAGTGAAAATCGAGTGAATAAAGATCAATAATGAATACCAAACTCAATCCTATAACCTTCAAGAAAACAATCTAGACGATAACCAATAATCAATGAATAACACAAAACAAAGAAATCTTTCACCTAGATTGTATTGTTTCCTTGGTCTTTTGTGGATTTCTCAATACATTGCATAACCATATTGCAAAAAGTGGTCTTAGATAACATGCTCAAAGATAAAAGTGCTCAACGATGTGAGGATACTTAAAGCGCTATTACGAATGCCCAAAGCTTAAATGATCGAAGAGGATTTTTGAAGAGAGGAAGGGGGTATATATAGGTTTCAAGAAAGATCGATCAATGGTTGAGATAAATCAATGAAATCAATGGTTAAAATAAATTGAGAGGACATGATGAACATGCACACGACAAGTGTCATGTTTTAAAGCTGCTTTGTTGAGTTAACTGCTTACTTAGATAAAGATAAGATTTGATTTCATAAATTTAGAATTTTTTTTTTCTAATTTATGAGTTGATAAAAACAATAAGATTTAAAGCCAATTAAGTCAACTTTAGATTTGCTTTTTGACATGCTAAAAATAAGACTAATTGTGCACATAGAAGAAAATATTATTTTAATAAGATAATTGGAAGATAAAAGAAATCAAATAAATAAATTTATTTAATTTATCTTGCATGATGGAAGAAAAGATAAGATTTGAGGATTTAAAGCAAATGAAACAAATAAATAAATTTAATTTATTTTGCATGATGGAAGAATATAAATAAAATATTAGTTTTATTTATTTTTAGAAGATAAGGTCAAATTTAAATAAATTTAAGTAATTTATTTAAATTTGGAAGGATATTAGTTAATTAAATAATTAAACTTATTTAATTGTTGATAAGAGGAATTTAAGTGATGAATTAATTAAATAATTAGATTTATTTAATTAATGTAGATTTGAGGAATTTGAAAGGGAAATGATTTAATTAAATAATTAAAATTATTTAATTTGGAAGAATAAAGTGGTGATTTAATGAAATTAATTAAATAAATAGAATTTATTTAATTAATATTAGAATTAGGAGAATTAGGAGAAATTGATGAAATTAATTAAATAATCAAGTTATTTAATTAACGTTGGATGCAAGTGATTTAGCCGAATTTGATGTAATGCAAATATCATTTTTTAGGTTCTACATTTTGCCCCTCTTTGAGACAATGCCTTTTACAACGTTGTTTCAAAGAAAATAGTGATGAAGATATGATTTTACAACTATGCCCCAGTGTAACTGGCGTAGGATGCCCCCTCGAGAGGAAAGACAGGGAAGCGACAGAAGGACTGAGTTGACTCATGACTAGAAGAATGGGATAGTGACATGATAGAAACTGGCTAAGAAGGACTAGGTAGGATGTTTGAAGGCTGACACGATGGAGAAATAAGCTAACACAAAGAAAAACTAGATAATGGGAGGGAAGAATTAAGGTTGGGAGTCTATAGGGGTCACTTTCAAGTCATTTGAACACTTAGAGTTTAGGAATTTCAGAGCGATTTGTCTTTTTGTGCTTAGTTGAGAGCTTAGAGCCTTAGAGGAATTTTTGACTTGCAAAGATGTCGATTCCACTTGACAGACATCAAGACGAGCGCGTTAGGACCTACAGACGACCAATGGGAGTAGCAACAATGCTATGTACCCTCGAACCTAGCTTTAGGTGCATTTATTAGCGCAATAAATGAGGTAGTTTAGGATTTTAGCCAAACACAAGCTGTTAGAAAAAGCGTGCCTATGGTGCATAAACATGCGCCTATGGAAAGTTGAGGCACCTTTGAGGTACGCAACTGCACCTTTGGCTGCTAGAAATTAGGGTTAGGTTATGAAGCGCATTTGACTGGTATTGAAGCGCCTTTGACATGCAGTTATGTGCCTTTGGCACGTAGAAATGCGCCTTTGGTGGGGTATGGGGGGATAAAAATACACCTATGTAGGATAGTGATGCACCTTTGGTGTGCAGAAATGCGCCTATGGTAAAATGAAGCGCCTTTGGTGCATATAACAATTTTGACTGATTTGACCAAGTAGGCTAGGTTTGACTTAGGTTGACTAGGGTTGACTTGGGTGTTTTGCAATGCTTGACCTAGTGTTTGACTGAGATTGACTTGGTTGGACTAGGGTTGTACTTAGGGTTTTGCAAGTTGTTTTAAGTAAGTCATGTACAAAGGATAACAAGTTGGACTTGTATGGATGTAGGTTGTTCTACAACCTTTGATATCTAGGGAGCGACATTGCGTCAATGCAGCCACGGTATTCGACCTAGAGTGGAAGGATCATGTTTTCCTAGAGGTTGTGGGTTTGTGGCATGTGGCCCATATGACCCCAGTTCGAGCTCATTTGTCTTTGATGTTTGCATTGGTGGAGCGATGGCATAGTGAGCATAACACCTTCTTATTCCCTACTGGCGAGGCTACTATCACGTTAGAGGATGTATGGTGCATTCTCAAGATTCTGATATATGGCACTCGAGTGGACTATGACACAGATAGAGGCGAGGAGGCACTCAGGGAGGTATTCATGACTCCTGATCTCAGTGTGGAGGAGCACAAGATCCAATGGGGACGTGTGCACTGACTATGTGATAGGATGTAGTGGATTGTTGTGGAATTGATTAGAGGTTTCTTAGTACTTGACAGATGCTCTTGGGGACTCTTAGTTGGAAGGGGGCCCGTATTGGAGGGTATGCTTTCACATGGTATCAGATATGCTTGGGGGCCTTGTGTTTTGGGTCAGCTATATCATGATCTACATGACTGCACTTATAGATATGGCACTAGCTTGTCTGCAGGAGTTACACTACTACATGTTTGGGCTTGGGAGCATATTCCTGTTATGAGGCCGATTTCACCACACCAGCGACGAGGTGGAGAGCCATTTGTACACTTATATGATGGTGCCTGAACACAGTGATGACTGGGTGCTCTGACTTACTAGAGGAGGTAGATCGATGAGATGGACACATTTGTATGGAGACCATGGCGTGACTGCAAGTCATGGGAGGATGATGTAGAGCACTTACTGTACTACAAACAGGCCAGGTATTTATTTGGTCGCAACATCTATAACATTGAGAGATATCTATCGGAGCGTGTTCTACATTAGTTTAGACTACCCCAACCAGAGCCTACAGGTGATGCTATATATGCACGGACGCAGAGGGAGGTAGTACACTGGGGGCCTGAGATTGTTACGGTGATGACATTGATAGAGTTGTAGGGACATGCCCCAGTGGTCTAGGATTGGATTTTGGGGGAGGCAGATCTTGGTACTACCCCAGAGTATGATGCTTACTGGGCACAACATAGGCCTATGTGGTTGACAATGCCAGGAGTAGCAGCAGTAGTTGGTGAGGTAGCAGGGAGAGGGCAGGAGACTAGAGCTTGCAGGGCAATTCGACAGAGGAGGCAGGTGCTAGTGCAGGTAGTAGGACCACCAACATTATAGGCACCATAACATGATGGTGGATAGGGCAGAGGATAGGATGGGCCTGACCAGCTTGACATATAGATGGTAGATGTGGGACCCCCAACAAGTGGAGATAGAGATAGAGTAGGTTCAGTGGCTCTTGCAGGAGGAAACTATGTGGCAGACATGGCTTGAGTTGAGATTTATTAGACTACGTGGAGAGAGAGAGACACTGCCAGGGCTGATGCACAATAGTTATAGGTGCAAGTATAGGTGTAGGCAGTACTAGTGCTAGCAACAGCTCCTATAGATGACAGAGTGATAGCGAGACTGACAGCAGAGAGAGATGTCACCGTATATGTGAGACTGGGAGCAGAGGCTACCCTCTAGAGGGTGATCAATGAGAGAGACATGGTGAGAGTGGTACTAGGGACAGACCAGGTGACCATGATATTAGCAGGAGAGTTGACTTGCATACAAGGCGAGTTGACTCAAGTATGAGGGGAGTTGGTGACTACAGGCCGCGAGGCAGAGTACTATAGAGGTCTATACTAAGGGGTTGTGCCTGTAGAGCAGTGGTAGCCCAATTTTAGAGAGAGGAGCAGATCAGGGGCCTCAGCCTCACGCAGATTAGGAAAGTCAGGATCATTTGTTATGGGGCCACTGAGGAGGTCACATGCAGGAGGACCACCACCGGGTACAGGTGGATCACAGGGACAACAGCCTTTCGGGAGCTCTACGCATAGCCATCACTAGGGCATGTTGTATATATATATATGTTGTATCATTTTTGTATCATCGATGTATTTATTTTGACTATGATGCATGCAACCATCTGATGTATATTTTGATGGCTTATGATAGCCTTTTGTATCATATCATTCATTTTTGATGTACATGATGTATATATGGGACATTACTATTTTTTTTATGAACTTGATGAGATATATGAGATGTTCGATGATTCATGATGATGTTATGGATGTGTATATGCTTATGATGATTTGATGTACTTCTATAGATGCTTATATGTTTCTATTTGATGGCATGCTATGAGATGTTTATGGATGCGATGACATATATTATGATCATGGATTCATGTGATGTTTTATATGCTATGGATGTATCATGATGATATGTATGTGCTTATAGATGTATGGATGAGATGACGTTATACTTATGATTATGGATTCATGTGATATCATGTTTATGCTTATAGATGTATGGATGTGATGACATTATACTAGGATCATGGATTCATGTGATGATATATATTATGATGTGTATTATCATGATGCCTAATATGTATGGTTTTGTAGGTATGTAGAAGACTTTGATGATGGATAGAAGAAATGAGATAGAATAAAGAATGATAAATAATTGACTGATCTTTGTATGAAAACTATATTTTGATTTTGGATATATGGATGGGTGTATGGATAGGTAGTTGCAATGGTTACATGAATATTTATAAAGAGCAATCCTTATTTTTGATATAGCACATGGATAGTATGCCCCCATGGTATAAAAGACCAAGGTGCTGATGTATCCAATACGAGGATGTTGATTTGTAAACACATGGTTTGAACTTACATCTACTAGACATAATATAACCTTGTTGGATATGTGAATGAATAATAGTCTTAGCATAACATAAACTTAATACACATAAGGCCTTTACAAAACCTTAAAAGGCAAAAGAATATTAATATGCAAGCTACTAAGTTTAACACAAAACAAGATAAATATTAGCCATAGTGGGATAATAAGAACATCCCACAAACACAACATACAAAAGCAATGACTATGCCCCAATGCATACTACATCGCAACATACCAAGATATAGATAAATCATGGTAGTCTTGAGTAGGTAATTAGAAAGGAACAAAAGATAAACCAAAAAGAAATTGATTGACTGACATAACAAACACACAACCAACATATTCTCTTTCCAAAGAGGTTGCTCAAGGTAGATAAAGCCTTATTGTAGGAATGATATATTCATTAAAGGCTGTTGATCTAGGATAGATGGATTGTTGTAACATATGTGGCAATCAATATGTGGACAAATGGCTTTGCTTTAGGAGTAGTCTTTTTGCTTCGGGTTTGGTAAGTACTTGAGCTTTCAAAGGATGCATAGTTCATTTTCTTCTTGAGTTAGTCATGTCGGGATGGTAGGATGGATTGTGATAGATGTCCCCTTGGGGGCTTTTCCCTCATAAGGTTTAGCTCCCGGGTCTTTAGTATGCATTTAGGACATTTTAGTTCATATTTTGGCATCCCGATGGAATGAGACCTAGGTTCCATGGCAAATTGGACCTAGGTGGACCCCTTGAGTTGTACCCTGCCCAAAATAGTGGGGGAGGACTTGGGCACCCGCGCCCTAGTCTTGCCCTATTTTGGGGTAGCCCTAATTTCTGGGTGTCAGTTTATGACTGTTATTTGGTTATTTTGCAAACACGGTAAAGTTTGATTTTTAAAATCTTGGTGGGAGTGCTTTTAGTTGCATATATAAGCATGCTTAGGCATTCATTTGTAAACTAGATTTCAATTAGATGATCATTATGTACTCTGGGCATTCTCAAGGTGATTCAAGGCTTCTATTGTGTTGCAAGAGCAGACTTGTATGTTTTGTGTGTTGATATTTGCAGATTTGAGCATCAATCTCCTCATGGCATGAAGAGCATCTTCCTCCATGAGAGCTTCACTACAAGGTGACATAATATTGTGTTTTCATCATTGATTCCTTTGGTTTTTGCCTCTGCCTCACAAGGGCACACACTCTTTTATCTGACAACGGTGTTCAGAGACTTAAGTGTCCTCTGGGGCTTGACTGAGGCAAGCCTCTAAACACCACAACCCCCAAACCAAGTCTTATGATTGCAGGTTACAGGTGTTGCATTTGGGAAAAGTGGAGTTGCAGGAAGGATTGGCAGGCATCAAGGATTCAGGATCTAAAGAAAAGTTGGACAAAGGAGCACTTCTAGGACTTGGGCGCTCACTCTAGTGTCCTCCGCAGATAGATCTTTGAAAATAGAAATTACATGGCTAATCAGTGTCGGAAGGAGGTCCAGATTCTATGAAAAAGTAGGTACCTTGGACTTGGGCGCCCACTCCAGTGTCCCTGACTGTTCCGCTTCAGAACCCTGAAAATAGGTATTTTGTGATTTGGTATTTTATTTCTGTCTGCAAGAGCTTTTTCTATCTTTCATCAATTTGTTGTCGTATTTGCATAATTAGGGTTTTAATGGTTAATTGGACATAAGAGAAGGAAAATCAATAATTAAATTCCCTAATCCAAGTTTCCCTACATCTGCAAGTGACCTAGGGTATGATAGTGCTCGTCACTTGACCCTAGATCCTTGAATGTAAGGTGGAAAGGAGGATTTAAGCATCTAAACACTAGAATATTAACAAATCCAATTTTCCCCTAAATAAGATGAAAAGTAGTTATGGATTGAGATGGGAGAATGGGTGAATCGCATGTTCTTGAGTACTGGATACTTCCTTCGTATTCTAGACTGCCTACATACCTTGTATCCACAAGATCAAGGCACATTACGATGATGATGGTTATGATAATATGTAGTTTTGGCTAGTGATGATGTGGGATGGTTTGGGAGTGAAGGATAAATAGTGATAGATGGATGAAGTGAGAAGTGGAAAATGATTATGGATTGAGATGAGGAGTGGGTGCATCTTATGTGCTTCAGTATTGGATACTTCCTTCGTATTCTAGACTACCTACCTACCCTGTATCCACAGGATCAAGGCACCTTAAGATGAAGGTGATGATGATATATAGTTCTTGTTGATGTTGATGATATAGGATAGTGATTGATGATGGTTATTTTAGGGATTTTTGTGTTTTCTAAATATTTTTGGGATTTTGTGGATTTTCTGCTTTCTACTGTACAAGGATCCATTCCTAGACATAGGTTAAGGAAACGTGCCCCCATTCAGGTAGAAGTGTTATTATGGATGATGCTGGATGAATTAACTATGGATGAATTGACTATGGATGATGCTAATGGATGAACTAACTATGGATGATGCTAATGGGTGAACAACTGACACTGACAATTTCCAAGCCATGATAGATGGGAAAGTGGAAATGCAAAGTGAATATGGATGGATGATGGTTTTATTCTGGAATTGATATGGAATGAGATGGATGTACGACTTAAGAGATGGTGGATGCTAACACTACACATAGCGCATGTTTGCTAGGTTTTCACTATGGTACTTATCCAAGGTGCCTGTTTACCAGGTTTTCACCAGAGGATGAATTATTTTTTGATTTTTCTATTTTTTTTTATTTTCTATTTTTTTGATTTTTTTTAATTTTCTGAGGATACTCTGAGGATCAAGCATAAAACCTCTTGAGATGAACATTGTTGATGGGTTCATCCAAGGGAATGCCTTTAGGTGTTGACAAAGTGTAAGCTCCTAATCCATAGACTACAGTGACAACATATGGTCCCAACCAATTCGGTTCAAGCTTGCCCTTCTTGTCTCTATCTTGTTGGTTGCATTGATTTTCTTTAAGGACAAGATCACCTTTATGAAACCTTCTTTCCTTGATCTTCTTGTTGTAGTTATGATAGAGGCAGTTTTGATAGACATGAAGATGGTTAAGTGCTATTAGATGCCTCTCGTCTAGTAAATCTAGCTCAACTAATTTGGAAACTCTGTATTCCTCTCCATCAATCAGGTGATGCATAGATACTCTGAGGGATGGGATCTTGACCTCAATGGGTAAAATGGCTTCAGTGCCATAAACTAAGGCAAATGGGGTAGCACCAGTTAATATTCTAATACTAGTATGGTAGGCCCGTAAGGCGAGGTTGAGTTGCAGGTGCCAATCATGGCCAACTTCATTGATAGTTTTCTTTAGGATTTTAATATGATTTTATTCAAATCCTCTTCTTGGCCATTACTCTGAGGATAATATGGAGTGGAAAAGCAGTGTTGAATATGGTATTGTGTGCACATGACATAGACATCTTGGTTCTTGAATGGTCTACCATTATCAGTTACTATGGATTGGGGAATCCCATATCGAAAAATGAGGTAGTTTAGGATGAACTTGGCTATTTGCTTACCGGTGATATATGTCATGGGAATGGCTTCCACCCACTTTGTAAAATACGCAGTGGCGATAATGATAAACTTATGGCCATTAGATGAGGATGGATGAATTTTACCCATGAGGTCGAGTCCCCATTGTGAAAATGGCCATGGAGTTGTAACAAGTTGTAGCTCATGTGTTGGTGCATGTATCAGGTCCCCATGCTGCTGGCATTGGAGACACTTCTTGGAAAAATGCTGTGCATCTTTTTCCATTGCGGGCCAATAGTAACCTATATGTAACACCTTCTTAGCTAAGTTAGGATTGGTGGAATGCGATCCACAGACACCATCGTGTACGTCTCTTAAGGCAGCATTAGCTTTGTTCGAGTTAAGACACTTAAGGAGGATACCATTGAGACTCTTTCAGTATAGGGTCTCACCCAGGATAGTGAAACGAGAGGCTCGACAGATAAAGGTTTTATGTTGGGTGTTGGATAGTTCAAATGGAAAGGTACCATGATGGAGGTATTCATATATATCTTCATACCAAGGGGAGTTGGGACCAACAAGTTCACAGATAATTTCTATTTGAGGAACGTCAATGGCTGGTATCAACAACTGCTCAATCAGGAATTCACATCGCTGAGTGTTTGTAGACATATCCACAAGTGATCCAATAGTAGCCATAGAATCTACAACTTTATTATGTACCCTTGGGATTTGTTCAAAAGAGATGCTAGAGAAAGGTGGCTTGTATGTATCAACCAATTTTTTGTAGGGTATCAACTTCTCATCTTTTGTTTGGTACTCATCAGAGAGTTGTCTAATAACTAGTTGAGAATCCCCATAGACTTGGAGTTCTTTGATACTCCATTCGACTGCTATATGGAGGCCTGTAAGTAGTTCTTCATGCTCAACAATATTGTTGGTGCATGGAAATGCTAGCCGATTTGATTTTGGAATATAATCATTCTGATGTGTGATAAATAGGATGCCAGCCCCTGAACCATGTTGTGTGTAGGAACCATCAAAGTATAACTTCCATTCCACTGAGGTAGTAAGAGTGAATAGCCCTTCATATGGAAAGTTAAAGATCAAAGGGTTTACATCTATCACTAGAGCTTCTGCTAGTTGGTCTGCAAGAAGTTGTCCCTTGATAGCTTTCTGATCAATATACTCTATGTCAAATTCACTCAGGATCATGACCCATTTAGCTAGTCTGCTTGTGAGGGCTGCCTTGGATAAAAGATACTTCAATGGATCAATCTTAGAGATGAGGTTGGTATGTTGGTTTAGCATGTAATGTCGCAACTTTTGGGAAGCAAACACTACTGCTAAACATGCTCTTTCCATAGGAGTGTAGTTGAGTTCATAACCAACCAAGGTGTGACTGATATAGTAGATGGCATGTTCTTTACCTGACTCATCATGTTGTACGAGAAGAGCACCTAATGCTACAAATGTAGTAGAGATATATAGGAGCAAAGGTCTATTAGGAACTAGTGAAACCAAAATGGGCGGTGTAGCTAGATAGTCCTTAAGTTGATCAAATGTTTGTTGACACTTGCTATCCCATCAGAATGAGACATCCTTGTGGAGCAAGTGTTGAAATGGTTGACATTTATCTGCTAACTGTGAAATAAACCATCTGATGGACTGTAATTTCCCTTGAAGACTCTTTAGTGATTTTAGATTCTTTGGTGGAGGCATTTCAATGATAGCTTTGACTTTAGTTGGATCCACTTCAATTCCTCTGTGAGATACAATGTACCCTAATAGTTTCCCTGAAGTGACACCAAAGACACATTTCTTAGGATTTAGCCTCACTTGATACTTCTCTAGTCTGTCAAAGATCTATCCTAGAACCTATAGATGATCTGCCCTAGAATATTTGCCCAATATGTCATCGACATAGTCCTCCATGATAGTATGAAAGAGGTCGTGAAATATCATTGTCATTACTCGTTGATAGGTAGCTCCCGCATTCTTGAGACCAAAAGGCATGACTTGCCAACATTAGGTACCCCAAGGACATGTAAAAGCTATTTTGTGTTGGTCTTCTGGTGCTATCATAATCTGATTGTATACAGAGAATCCATCCATTAGTGAAAGTATCTCATGACCTGTTGTTAAATCCATAATGATATCGATGTTGGGAAGTGGAAAGTCATCTTTGGGACATGCTTTATTGAGATCTCTAAAGTCTATGAATATGTGGATGCCCCCATTTGGTTTAGCTATAGGTACTAGATTAGAGACCCACTCTGTATAATCAATAGGCCTTATGAATTTTGCATCTAGTAATTTCTCAAGCTCTGCTTTGACCAATAATGCTATTTGTGGGTGCATCTTGTGAAGCTTTTGTTTTACAAGCTTGGCATTTGGAGATATTGCTAGATGATGAACCACTAGTGAAGGGTCCAATCTAGGCATATCAACATATGTCCAAGCAAAATTGATTGTCCTTTGTAAGAAGAATTTTGTGAAGTCCTTCTTTTCTTGTTCTGCTAATGATGCTACAAGGAATATGATTTTAGTATTCTGAACCATGTCGAGATTCATTTCTTGTGAGTCTTCTACTAAGAAAGCTAATTTTCCTTGATACTTTATTGGTAGGGGAAGGTAAAATCCTCCATCCTCAGGCGCCTTAGAGAGGTTTTCACCGTCAGATACATCTTTTATTTTTATTATTTTATGATTAGGATGTGTCGCATTGTGGTTTTCACCTAGGGATCTATTTTTATTCTCTTTTATGACTGGAGGATTTGGCATTCTCCCTAAAGTATGCAACTTGATCTAAATCCATGGCAAATCTAGCTTTGTGATCACCAAGTGGTATACCGTCTCGGAGTCCCATAAATTCTGCTATTGCCTCATCATTCTGAAAGAGATCTAGAATAGGGCCCTCTTGTTGGTCCCAATCAATGAGTTTAGGGTAGATGAGGGGTAGATTCTGGGTGTTTGTGTTTGAGGTGAGGGAAATGGATGATATCATAAATATCAAGGTTATTTGGAATAAGTTTGTTAGGTGTAGATAAGAGTCATCGATAGTATCCTCTTTAGAGTTTGAAGCTATGGGAAAAGCCTTCGCTACCTCGTCGAGAATAAACTCGATGTCTGAGGAATGAGGTACCTCCTTATGGTATCCTAAACCTTGCTTGTTGTATTTCTCGCTCACAATAATAGGCTCTATAGTTCCTTGACCATGCTTTCCAAGACCTCCTTTGCCTTTATAGCCTATGTTTTGTACAATTATGAGACCAACACCATATTGTTTGACAGGTAATGTGACTAGATCCATTTCTTTGTATAGCTAATATGATATATCTTCAAGAGATTCTTCTTCTAGTAAGCCCCCATTAGTGAACTTTGTTAGAGAAGCTGGTAGTTTTTCCTTATTGGTGACCTTTGCTATGGGTGGTTTGCCATAAGATTTTAGTGAAAGAGGCATCCTCCCTACACAACAAGATTTTGAAATGTCGTATTGTCCAAATCCTATGTCCCTGAAATGGATTTTTATCTCTGGAATGGGTTTATCTACAGAAGCCTTTTGCAAAGTATCTAGGTCAATGTATTATGGAGATATTGGGGCTTCAATATTAATGGGTATTTGGTTGCTATTTCAGTAATGCCCTTGCATGGCATGACAAAACTCAAATGGATTAGGATCTCCTAGGATTGTGATTTCAGTACCATTGAATGGGAACTTGAGAGATTAATGGTATGTAGAGGGTACACCATGCATGGCACGAATCCATGGGCGTCCTAGGATGATATTATATGGAAGCTCAATATCTAATACTTGACATCTTGTTTCTAACATGACAGGGCCTACTCGAATAGGCAAATGTATCACACCTTCTGATCAGCACTCTGCATCATCATACACTTTGATAGTAATAGACTGCTCTGTATTTATGTGATCCTCAGAGTATCATAGTTGTTTTAACAATTTGAGTGAACAAATGTTCAGACCAACACCACCATTTATAAGTATAGGTTTTATTTTATGTTGATGGATAAGAACTTCAATGTGGAGTGCATAGTTATGACAAGGATCATGAGATGGGAGGTCTTTTTCAGAAAAGACCACATGGTAAGGTGACATAATGTGTCCTATCATGGCTTGAAAATCTGTGACATCTATATTGTTAGGAACTGATGACTCTTGTAAGGCCTTTTCGAGCACTGCCTTGTGGGCGTGTGACAACTTTAGAAGGTCCAATATAGAGATTTGTACAGGAGTCTTCTCTAGATGTTCAACGATATTATAGTTAGAATTGATGGAGGTATTTGGTGTTGGGCCCTGAAAGGGTAACACGACCATGACAAGTTGTGACAACACACTTAGGGTTTTTGCCCTTGATGGTAAGGGTGGATACTTGATTCTCTTCAAAACGACCCACAATGGAGTCATAAGAAGAGGAAGCTTCATTGAAATTTTTACCCTTATAAGAGTTATTATATTTACCATGTTGAGGGAATGGATCCTTGTACACATCTAGGTCTTTGTTTGTTGTGTGGGTTGGAGGATCATTGACAACGACTTCTCCATTGTCTATGAGGTTTTGGATTAAGTTTTTCAACTTCATACAACTGGGTGTTTTGTGCCCCTTCACTCTATGGTACTCACAATATTCATTCTCTTTGTACCAAGTAGGTTTGAAAGTGGGTTCATTGTATTGACACATTTCAGGCAATATGATAAGTCCACTTTGAACAAGTTTCTTAAGGATTGATTCAATAGGCTCTCCCAAAGGAGTGAACCTACATCTTGGGGGATAGTCTTGTTTTGGTTACTCACGTGGAATAGATTGAGTAGGTTTTGATTATAGGTTGACCGGTGTTTGGAGGGTTTGGATATGTTTAGAGACCACTACACCATCGTTGACAACATTCTTGTTTTTCGACAAAAATTGAGGTTTGTCATTAGATTGTTAGGGAGGATTATCTTTGGTCTCTTTAAATATTTGGACTAAACCATTTGCAATAAGGGCTTTTTTGATGTTGGTACCCTTAGAGATGATTTCCTCAAACGAGGTAGCACTTTGAATTTGTAGGTGAAAACCAATTTCTTGGTTAAGATTTTGTACAAAGATACTAACAAGTTGTTTTTTGGGTATAGGCCATGGGCATTTACTAGCCATACCTCTCCATCTTTGTAGGAAGGAGATAAAAGTTTCCCCATTATGTTGTTTATTGTTGCACAAGTCATTCATAGAAATCTCATCCTCAGTATTGTATGAGAAGTGGGTTGCAAACTTTTCAGCTAGTTCATTGAATTTTTTGATACCCGTAGGTAGGTGAGAAAACCATTCTATGGCTTGCCCTCCAAGACTATGAGGGAAGAGGCACATAAGATAAGTGTTGTTATGAGAAACCTCTAAGCAAGCAATGTAAAACTCTCTAAGGTGTTCTTTTGGATCTCCTTTTCCTTTATATTTGTCGAACTTAGGCATATCAAAGTTAGGGGGAAAAAGTATCATTGATAAAGATCTATCAAATGGATATGGGCAAACCTCCTCCAAAGAGAAGGTTTTCTTCGTGTGTCCAAATAAAATATTGGATACTTGTTTTTGTAGATTTGAAAATTTGAGCTCAAGATACGATGTAGGTGTTTGGGAAGCAAGATTCTGTTGGATGAATGGTGGTTGTTGAGGTGCCCCATAAGAGATATTTGAATTAGGTCCATATGAAGTGTGAATTATGGGTCATATGAGTTGTGAAGGTTGTTTGGGGTTTGATTCATGGAGAAATGTTGGTTTGGTGGGTTTTGCGGAGAAACTATGTAAACTCTTTGGGAATGTTGAGGGAGATTGGTGAAAGAATGTTGATTTTGGAATTGTTGAGGTGGGATGATGTAGGTGTTTTGATTTTGTGGAGGCTGAGGTAGATTAGTAAATGAATGTTGAATTTGGGAATGTTGGGGTGGAGTGATGTAGGTGTTTTGAGGAATGGAATGTTGATGTGGAGTGATGTAGGAGGGTTGATTTTGGGAATGTTGAGGTGGGGTGATGTAGGTGTTTTGAGGAATGGATGCTTGAACTTGTGACACTTGTGGAGGAGTGCCATAATAAAGATGAGATATGGAGGTTGGTATTTGTGACATTAGTGGTGGAGTGGCATAAGCGAGATGAGATATGGAGGTTTGAGCTCATGCCCCTTGTGGAGGAGTGGCACTAACAATATTATGGATGGGAGTTTGGATTTATGATGTTTGTGTAGGATTTTGAGGGGGTGTAGGTGTAGACATGGTGAAGAAATGATTGGCTTGATTTTCTTGTTTTGCTAGTTTTTCTTGTTGCATTTGATAAATCTCCATGGGGACAATAACGGATTCGAGTGATGTTTCTACCATGGGATTTTGATAAAGGGGGTTGATGTATTTGGTAGTGAAGGGATTCAAAGGTACCTCATGGGAGGGTGAATCAATGATAAGTCATGATATGGTTGACATAGTTTGGATGGGGGTGACTTGTGGTCTACCCATGGCATTGATGGCATCATTGATAGAATCTTGCTCCTTAAGAGTAGATGTGTCAAAGTCTTGGGGTAACTTGGCTCCTTTTTTAGCAAGTAAATGAAAGTGGTGGTTTGGATTGGAAGCCACAAGTTTGTTGATAGCATCTAAGATTTTGGGGTCTTGCATGTTGTCATCAATGTGTTGAGACACTTCTTGAGATGCTTGGGCTTGTTGAGGGATTCTTGATTGCTGTGATGATGATTGTCCTATGGTATACACTTTTGGTAGGAAATCATGAGAATTTAACCCCGTGGTAAATTGGGTAGCATCTATCCATGTAGTATTATCCTTTTGAGGATTGTTTTGGGTAGTACCATGAGGACTGCTTTGAGGATTTTGTTGGGGATTGTTTTGGATGTTTTGTTGGTGGGAGTTTTGGTTTTGATGAGCCTCCATGGCTAATCAATGTTTCTATCTAGTTGTAGTCATAAGATTACTCAAATGAGCTATGCCAAATATTGAGGGATGGATGGACGGATTTTGGATTTTTGTGATTGAGTTCAGACTAGCAAGATGATGTTTGGGCTTGGTTGATTGATGGAAGATGTTTAGAACCTAGATCAATTGCTTTTTTGGATGGTTATGACCTTTAAAGAAGTAGAATAATGACCTCAATAAAGGCAGATTGGATTAATGAGTTGACCAACTTAGGAGAAGTTTATTCTCTAAGCTAATAAACAATAGTAATGGATACTAATTTACCTTCAAGGATTTAGGAGAGGCAAACTTTCTAAAATCAAAGGTAAACTAGGAGATGTGATCTAGACACTATGATGGAAGCCAAATTAAAGCTATGAAATCTTGGACAAATTCTGGGCTTGTTGGTGATGATGTTGATTGTTTGTAGTCTCAAGAGGATAACAACTTAAAAAATCCAAGTTTTGCTATGATGATGGATGGGGATGGTCTGATGGTTAATGTAATAGGTCTGAATGTGTTGTAGGATGGTTTCTCAACTAGTAAAATTGCTCAAAAATGATGTTTCTCTGATTCTGGGCTAAAACAATAATTGTTAACAGGCAGAGACCAGAGGCACATAACTATACGCCAAAGGAAGGTTTATGTGGCTCAAAGGCAAGTCACAATAGCTCAAAGGTGTAGCAGAATAATCCAGAGGCGAGTTTTTCTAATAGACTGTGTAAAATGTTGTTAGAGCCAGAGGTGTGTTTCTGTGCACCAGAGGCGGGTTTCCGTGCCATAGAGGTGTGTTTCTGCAAGCTAGAGGCACACTTTTGCAGACCAAAGATGTATAACTTTTGATCAAAGGTATTTTAAAACAATGCAAAGGCATAGTTATGTATTGCAAAGGCGAGTTTTCTGTAACAATGTATTTTTCAAGGTAAGATTTTGATAGATTTTGGAAAATTTTCTTGTGGCAAGAGAAAACATAGTAAACAAGATGGCTGAGGACTGACTCAATGGTATTGGTTGTACAAGGCTATTAACCTCCATGAATAACAAATGGTATTATGGGTAGATAACAACAAAGAGAAGACACACCAAACACTTCTTTAATGCAACAAACTATAAATTATTCAAGTAGGATTGAGTCATATTGTGAGCCCACATGATTGAATACCTGTCCATGTTCTTACCTAACTAAGAACACTCCCCCCTGAATAGATAGCTAGAGATAAGAGGCGTAAACCCAATATCTCTTTCCTTGGAGGTCTTAACACCTTGCCCAAAGAAACCCTCTATCTAGTCCTCAAGGTAGTATGGATGGTAAGTAACTTCAGGGTATGTTCCGCATCCCTTGCATCACAATACAAAATGATCGATGATCTTATATAGGTTTACAAAGCTTCTAGGGAGTCCTCAATATACACAAGGTATGGGAGGCACAAATGTGTGAACATGGGTGTCCCAGTTAACTGATGCTCAACCATACGAGTCTTGGCAGACCAAGTATTTGGAAGGCTTTTTTCTTGGAGTTAAAACGGTCTTTCCTTTGAAGTTGAGTCTTTAGATACTCACGACATTTGTATACCACACCAGAACATGCGATTGGGGTCATCCCTTGAGGTGATGAAATCCCCAAGAAGGCCCCCTAGAGAGGATATCAAGCACTTTTGATTCTCAAGATCACCTTTCAATGCGAGAGAAGAGCATACATGTTCTCTTGAGTCCCCAGGAATGTAAGCACAAAAAGCAAGTAAAATGAATGACTTAAGTGTTTTTGATTTACAAGGTCACTTTTCAGTGCAAGGAAAGAGCATACATACTTAAGACATTCCAAACACGGAAGACAATCATTAATTCCCTTAAAAATTGAAATGTTTTCTAAGACAGTGGAAAAATATCGTGCCTTCAAAAAATGTCCTGCAACAAATGTGTTAGGGTTTCACTTTTTTCTTCTTTCTAAATGATAAGATGTTGTGCAAATTGATTAGCTCCAAAGAAAGTAAGTGATTAGTGAAAATAATTAACTGAACCAAAGGCATAGAACTGTGGTGCAAAGGTGCATTACTGTGGTGCAAAGGCGCGTCACTATGATGTAAAAGCACTTTTCTAGTACAGTCCTGCAAAAAGCAAAAGAATTAAGTCAAGCCCTTGATCGAGTGATTGATGAATGATTCCTTGACGAGCCAGGAGGCTGGGGATGATGTGGATCTGTACTTCTGCACCAAGAACAAACAATAAACCAGTTTAGACGATTGATTAGAAAAAAAGCAGGATGATACCCTTAAATAAATCAGCTTAAGAGTTCAATACAGTGAGTGTTAACAAATAAATCAGCTTGTCAACACAATAAAATATAAGAAAGATGTCAGAAATCCCTGTCAAAACCACTGAATAAGTCAACAAACCTTAAAAACTAGAGGCAAATTTTAGCAGACCAAAGGCAAGTTAGAATGGTGCAAAGGCGCGTTTCTGCACACCAAAGGCGTAGAACTATCACCCGAAGGCACATTTCTATCGACCAAAGGCATATTTATGTGGCTCAGAGGCAAGTTTCTGGGTTATGATTGCGCTTTTCCATACCTATGTCTAAAAAAAATCAATTTTCTCAACAAAACAAGATCAAATCAAGTTAGTGGGTCCCACTGGGCATGCCATAATGTGTATAGGTGAAAATTGAGTGAATAAAGATCAATAATGAATACCAAACTCAATCCTATAACCTTCAAGAAAATGATCTAGACGATAACCAATAATCAATGAATAACACAAAACAAAGAAAGCTTTCACCTAGATTGTATTGTTTCCTTGGTCTTTTGTGGATTGCTCAATACATTGCATAACCATATTGCAACAAAAGGTCTTAGATAACGTGCTCAAAGATAAAAGTGCTCAACGATGTGAGGATGCTTAAAGAGCTATTACAAATGCCCAAAGCTTAAATGATTGAAGAGGATTTTTGAAGAGAGGAAGGGGGTATATATAGGTTTCAAGAAATATTGATCAATGCTTGAGATAAATCAATGAAATCAATGGTTAAGATAAATTGAGAGGACATGATGAATGTACACACAACAAGTGTCATGTTTTAAAGCTGCTTTATTGAGTTAACTGCTTGCTTAGATAAAAAAAAGATTTGATTTCATAAATTTAGAATGCTTGTTTTCTAATTTATGAGTTGATGACAAAAACAATAAGATTTAAAGCCAATTAACTCAACTTTTGATTAGCTTTTTGACATTCTAAAAATAAGACTGATTGTGCACATAGAAGAACAAATTATTTTAATAAGATAATTGGAAGATAAAACAAATCAAATAAATAAATTTATTTAATTTCTCTTGCATGATGGAAGAAAAGATAAGATTTGAGGATTTAAAGCAAATTAAACAAATAAATTCAATTTATTTATTTTGCATGATGGAAGAATACAAATAAAATATTAATTTTATTTATTTTTAGAAGATAAGGTCAAATTGAAATAAATTTAAGTAATTTATTTAAATTTGGAAGGATATTAGTTAATTAAATAATTAAAATTATTTAATTGTTGATAAGAGGAATTTAAGTGATGAATTAATTAAATAATTAGATTTATTTCATTAATGTAGATTTGAGGAATTTGAAAGGGAAATGATTTAATTAAATAATTTAGAGAAACACACCAAAGGCATTGGTGCCAAGATGCCAAAACAAATGGGCTGTGAAGGCAAAGGCCTTGACAAGCATGACCAAGGCATCATCAACCCCCTCTAGATAGGTAAAGAAGGTCCTATTCTCTTCTCACTATCATCCAATTCCAACAAAGTGTCTACATCATGCCCAATATCAAGCAATTCAAGTGTCTCCACTTGTGTGACAAGCAATTCTAACATGTATTCACTTGCTAGATTGACAAGAGTTATGCATACACTCTAGATGTGTCTAGCACATCAACAATTTGATCACTTTTGGTAGCACTCTACATAGAATAAACCTGAACCAAGCATTTCGACTCCTTAGTCACACCCTATGCAAAAAAATCATCAGTCATGACATATGCCTCATCTCATGGAAGAACATCATAGAGTTTAATCACACACTTCCATTACATGCCACCGCTAGCTATGTAGGTGGCATATAATTAGAAAGTGTTAAAAAATGCATCCATATGGTCTTTGTGGTAAGATAAATCATTCACAATCGACTTGTTATCTCTCAGACATTCATGCACAAAGGACTATTCATACACTAAAGTAACATTATGGGTGAATTGACCTTGATAGATGAGGAAAAGTCACCTCGTCTCTATAACATGCCTATAGGTGCAAGTCATCTCATGAAATAATTTGATGGATACCAACACATTTTCACATAAACTAGAATCAAAATAAAACATCATCATCTCTGTGGTTCTATGCTAGTAGGATGTCACATCTACATTCACACTAGAAGCTTCACTATTCTTCACAAAAAAATGGAGCATGTGGAGTTTCTCAACTTCACTTTCATATGGATAAGTTATTGGTACTCAAGATTAGACTTGTTTTGTGTTGTCCAACATCAATATCAAGTGCTTCTCCAATTGGATCACCCTAAAGGTAGCTTCACACAATTTAAACTTTCAACCCAAAATTAGCATTAGTAACACTCTCAAAATTTGTCATGTTCATAGTAAGTGAATTCTTCTATAATTAGCTCTCATGTACAATAATTGTCTTCACATTATTTAAAAAGGTATAATGGGTACATATACACCCTTTCCTATTTGGGTTAGACTATTGTTGTGAAACAAGGTAAACTACTATAGTAAAAACTTGTTCACTTAGTATGCAAATCTAAAATACTGATTAATATATGATGTGATTTATTGTTATATTAACATGAGAAAGTTTAAATCAACAAATTAGAAATCAAAAAACACATGATAAACACATAACACTAGAATTTACATAGAGAAACTCTTTCGAGAAAAAAACTCCACCAAAGAAAGCACAAATATGTACTAATCCAATAACAATGTGTTATAATAATTCACCCAACTTCTCCCTTCAATCCAATAAAATTATGGTAGCATAACCTTAATTCATATACAAAAGACCAATGAAACAACTATCCAAGGCATCCAATTTATAGAGAACTAGAGAGGGAAAACTATGAATGGTTTGCCAAAACCAAAACTATGAAAACACATGGTATGACAAAATCTAACACCCCCATAACCAATCAATTAATGCTCCGTGAATAGAAACCATTACTAATAGTATATTTGACCCATGTGAAGATTGGGAACACATTCCCAAGTATGCCACTCCAAAATGGAGTGGCCAACTAATGTGGACCCCACTCATCATAACAAGATGCTCCACTCTCTCTCCTAGTGCCTAGGATTGGGAAAGTAGTGTAAATGAAGTCAAATCACTTTGTAACCACCACCATCATATATAACCTCCCTCATTAATGCCACTACAACAAATATTCCAAGTTACAACCTTAAGAATAATAAAATAATAATATCTCTCATCCACCTACATGGATGTCGAAGTAGTCATTCCCAAAACGTTGGAGATTAGACATTAGTACGTCATATTACAAGATTAATATCACCTTGTCTTAACATTCTCCCATTTTATATTATACATTACAATGCCATAAACAAGAAACATAAAATGAATCAAGTATAGGATTCAAGGCCCATGGTCTCCCTACACTAAGAGAACTTATTCATGTGCTCACCGATTTCATAAGTGAAATAGAAACATTATCCCAAGTGTTAACTTTATGAATCATGACCTTACCACTCTCTACAATATTCCAAACAAAATTATACTAAACATCAATATACTTCATACAAGCATGACGCATAAGATTTTTGGCCAAACAAATAGCACTCTACTTGTCACATTTGATCTAAATCACCCCATTATCAAACCTAACTCCTGAACATAATCTTTGCAACCAAACCACCTCTTACATGCATGTGTAGCAGACATATACTCTACTTTGGTAGGGGAAAAAGTAATTGTAGGTTGTATCTTACTCATCCAACTGATACTACTACCAAATAGAGAAAATGCATAGCCATTTAGTGGACCTTCAAATATCCAAATCACTTGTCTAATTTGCATCAACAAGTCATATATATCCAATAACTTTTCCACATCATTAAAACCATGACAAAATAAGAAATACTCATAATTATCTCATAAACATCTAAATACCCTCTTAACACAAGTTCAATGCTTTCTACCAAGGTTAGACATAAACATACTAAGAACTCCCACAACTTGGGCAATATCCAATCTAGTAGAAACCATTGCATACATTAGGCTACCATCAACACTAACATATAGAAAATTATACATATCTTCAAAATCATTGTCCAACATAGGACACATATCCAATGAAATCTTAGTGCCTACGAGTAAAGGATTAGTCACTGGTTTACAATCACGCATAATAAATTGCCATAAAAAAGTGTTAACATCTTACTTTGACTAAGCTAAAGCTTTATATGAATGAGCAATTCTTGTTAATTTCCATTCACAAAATGAATTTTTCTACTCCTAAGTCCTTCATGTTGGACACACTAGAAAGTTGAGTTTTAAGCACTCTAATCATCACCTTGTTCTTACCAATAAGTAACATGTCATCAAAATACAAGAAAATGATTAGAATTTAATTCTCAATATATTTAATGTAAACACAATGATCCTCTTCACTTCTTTTGGGGCTGAAATGAAGGAGGTGATGCCTCAAGGTTAAGTGCTAGATGAATTGCATCATTTAGAGTATTAGGCTTATGAGCCTTTACCAAACCCTTCAACTTATCATTCAAACCCTCTATGAACAAACATTGTCACTCTCTTTTCTATCATATCAGGAACTATAACAACAATCTTTTGGAACTCATTGATGTAGAAATCCACATACACAACTTGTCTCATTTGTGCTAAGTCTCTATAATAGACTTCTACATCTTTCTTGTCAAACCTAGCAATGAGTTTGTGTGTAAACTCTTCATAAGAATGAATCATTACATGGTTTTGTGTAATAAGTCCATGATGCCACCAATCACATGCCACTCCCTCCAAATGCATGGTTGCAAATTATGTGGCTTGTTCTTATATGGAGCCTAATCAGACTCGAAGGTGAAATTTTCCCCACTTTATCGGTGCAGTTTCCCCCCAAATTATTTAACAAGGGTTGAGGGCAGTGCCCCCAAGACAGGGTCAAGGGGCAACGCCCCTGGCGTGCTCCCTATCATGATACAGGGCAGGGTTGAGGGGCAGCGCCCCCGAAACCTCAAATGTTTTTTTATTATTTTATAAATGCGTCAAGAGTTATTTTTTCTATTGGCTGACATCAAAAACCCTATTTTGTAAATGACATAAGGCTTGATAAAAGTGGCTAAGGGTTAGGGTTTCTATTGATATTGTATTGTAGCATTTGCAATGGTATTGAGTTGCAAGGATTGCTGGTTGTAATTGGTTTGATTTGTTGGATAATAATATTGGACTTTGTTGGTGGATGTAGCCTGAGTTTGGGTGAACCACATTAAAAATTGTCTCTCATTATTATTTCTGTGTATTTTTCATTCCTCTGGTTAATCTTTATTTGCATTTAATTGATATCTTCTGCATGCAATTCCTAACAAGTGGTATCAGAGCGGGTTGTGTTCGATTATCATCTGCAGGAAGGTCTCATGGTTGAGTGGGAGTCTCACAGTTAAGTGGGAGCAATGGAAGACAAGGGTAAATTGAAGGTAGATAAATTCAATGGGCAGAACTATCAGTTATGGAAGATGTAGATAGAGGATTATCTCTATCAGAAGGATTTATGGAGGCCGTTGGAAGGAATAGCCAAGAAACTAGTAACAATGACTGACGAGGATTGGAATCTTCTGGACAGAAAGGCACTGGGAACCATTAGGTTGTGCCTAACACCATCTGTGGCATTCAATATAACAAAAGCAAAGACAACAGATGAAATGATGAAAGCTTTGCCTAAATTGTATGAAAAACCCTCAGCCTCAAATAAGGTATTTTCATGAAGCATTTGTTTAATCTAAAAATGATTGAAGGTGGATATGTGACAGATCATTTAAGTGAGTTTAATACGATTACCAGTTAGTTAACTTTTGTAAAAGTGAAATTTGATGAAGAGGTGAGGGCACTCTTGGTTTTATGTTCTTTGCCAGAAAGATGGAATAGCTTGGTAATGGCTATAAGTAACTTTGTCTCTGGTTCAAATACTTTGAAATTTGATGATGTTGCTGGTGTTATCCTTAGCGAGGAAATGCGACAAAAAAGCTTAGGAGGGTCCACGTCAGGTAGTGTTTTGAATGTAGAAAATAGGGGTAGATCAAAGGAGAGAGGAAAAGGTTCTGGAGGTCATGGGAAGTCACGAGGAAAATCAAAGGACAAGAGGTCCCAATCTAGAGGACAGAAGGATTGCTAGTACTGTGGGAAACTAGGTCATCTGAAGAAAGATTGTTGGTCTTGGAAGAATAAAGAAGGAGACAAACAAGAAGGAAATAAGGAGGCAAATGTGGTAAGTAATAAATCTGAAGATGATGCTTTGATTCTTTCCCTAGATAATGCTGATGATTCATGGGTTTTAAATTCAGGGGCCTCATTTCATGCTACACCCCATAGAAGTTATTTTCTTGATTATGTCTAAGGGGATTTTGGGCTGGTTTATTTGGGAGATAATGAACCTTGTCAGATTGTTGGAAAGTGAAGAATCAAGATTAAGTTGCAGAATGGGAACCATTGGCTACTACAAGAGGCAAGGCACGTTCCAAGGCTGAGTAGGAATTTAATTTCAGCAGGGTAGCTAGCTGATGAAGGTTACATAGTTACTTTCAGTGATAAAAATTGGAAAGTTTTAAGAGGTGCCTTAATAGTAGCAAAAGGTGTGAAAGTAGGCACCTTATATCTTTGTACAGGGCATATTGTTCCTTCTACTTTAGTTTTTACAAAGAAGAATCAAAGGTTCATGAACAGTTGTTGCAGGTTTGCAGGAAGAGACTGAAACAGTTGCTGCAAGTTCTGACACAACATTGTGGCATAACAGACTTGGGCATATGAGTGAAAAAGGTATGAAAGTACTTCATTCTAAGAAAGTTTTACCAGGTTTGAAATGTATTAATATAGATTTCTATGAAAGTTGTGTGTATGGCAAACAAAAGAGAGTTAGTTTTCTCAAGGATAGGAAGCAAAAGAAAGATGAAAAGTTGGAGCTTGTGCGTACAAATGTATGGGGACCAGCTCAGGTATCTTCTCTCAGTGGCTCTCGGTATTATGTTACCTTCATAGATGACTATGAAGGTTTAGATTTATTTCCTTAGGTAGAAATCTGATGTATTTGAAACATTTAAGAAATGGAGAAGCTTGGTTGAGAATGAGACGGGTAAAATATTTAAATGTCTCAGATCTGATAATGGTGGTGAGTATTGCAGCAAAGAATTTGAGGATTATTGTTCCTTTAATGGAATTCGTAGGCAGAAAATGGTTCCAGGAACTCCACAGGAGAATGGAGTGGCTGAGCGTATGAACAGGACAATAATGGAGTGTGCAAGGAGCATGAGATTGCATGTTGGGCTGCCTTTAAACATGTGGGTAGAGGCTGTCAATACTGCTGTATATTTAATTAATAGAGGTCCTTTAGTTCCTTTGGGCTATGGTATTCTAGAGGAAGCATGGACAGGTAAGAAGGTGAATTATTCTTTTCTCAAAACCTTCAGATGTGAAGCATTTGCACATATAGATTTTGAAAATAGAACCAAGCTGGATGCAAAATCAAAAAAGTGTATCTTCATTGGATATGGCATTGATGAATTTGGTTATAGGCTTTGGGATGTTGAAAATCTAAAAATTGTGAGAAGCAGGGATGTTGTATTCAATGAGAAGGTGTTGTACAAAGATCAGTTGCAACAGCATGAGAAGAAAGAAAAGGATTATGTGGTGCTAGATGATACTCTAGATAGTGATGTTCCAGTGGTTCCTTATGCTCTGCAACAACAATAAGAAATACCACAAACTCCAGTGAATGTTAGATGGTCAGCAAGGCTAAGTAGACCTCCTAAAAGGTTTTCTCCCTCTTTGTATTCAATTTTGTTAACAGATGCTGGTGAATTGGAAGGGTATGATGAAGCTATGTAGGTGGATACAAAGGTTCAGTGGGAGATTGAAATGAAAGAAGAAATGGACTCCTTGTTGAAAAATTAGACTTGGGAATTATGTATGTTGCCTGCAGGTAAAAAGGATTTACCAAACAAATGGGTTTATAGGCTAAAAGAGGAAGACAGAGTTAAGAAAAGATTTAAAGCTAGGTTAGTTGTAAAAGGATTTCCACAGAAAAAGGGCATTGATTTTGATGAGATTTTTTCTCCGATTGTTAAGATGACTTCTATTCGTACTATTTTAAGTATTGTGGCTGATGAAGATTTGCATTTGGAATAGCTAGATGTGAAAACTGCCTTTCTCCATGGTGATTTGGAGGAGGAGATATATATGGAACAACCCTAAGGATTTGAGGTCAAAGGTAAGGAGAAACTGGTGTACAGATTAAAGAAGAGCTTATATGGCTTGAAACAGGCACCTTTTCAATGGTACTTGAAATTTGATAGTTTATGGCTGAGCAAGGCTACATCCGGTGTAATTCTGACCATTGTGTTTATTTTAAGAGGTTGGATAATAACAACTACATTATTTTATGTTTATATGTTGATGACATGGTTGTAGCAGGGTCTAACATGGATCACATAAGAGAGTTAAACAATAGTTAGCACAATCATTTGCTATGAAGGATTTTGGGGTAGCAAAACAAATCCTTGGTATGAAAATTTGCAAAGATAGGAAAAATAGAAAATTGACTCTATCTTAGGCTAATTATGTTGAAAAGGTGTTGTAGAGATTTCATATGGAGAATGCAAAAGATGTCAACACACCTTTGCCTATTCATTTGAAATTGACTAAGGAGATGTGTCTAAAGACACAAGAGGAGGAAGAGAAAATGTCCAAGGTCCCATATGCTTCATCTGTAGGAAGTTTAATGTATGCCATGGTATGTATGAGATCAGATATTGCAAATGCTGTAGGAGTTGTAAGTAGGTATATGAGTAATCCTAGATTAGAGAATTGGAATGCGGTAAAATGGATTCTCAGATATTTAAGAGGTACATCTAATAAACACTTATGTTTTGGGGGCTCTAATACTGATTTAGCAGGCTATGTGGACTCAGATTTGGCAAGGGATATTGATACCAGGCAAAGTACTATAGGTTATGTCTTTACTGTAGGTGGGACAACAATGAGTTGGATCTCATAGTTGTGAAAGGTGGTTGCTTTATCCACTACAGAGGCACAGTATGTAGCTGCAACAGAGGTAAGCAATGAGATGATATGGCTGCAATCTTTCATGGAAGAATTGGGCAAACAACAGGCTAATAGTAATTTGTTTACAAATAGTAAGAGTGCCATACATCTTGCACAGAATTCTACCTTGCATTCAATGACCAAACACATATAGCTAAGGTGTCATTTCCTCTGGTTAGTGTTGGATGATGGACAGTTAAGGCTAGAAAAGATACATATAGATGCAAATCCAACCGATATGTTTACAAAGGCAGTGACAAGGGAGAAGCTGAGCTCCTCTTCAACTTTGGTTGGTCTTCAAGACTGAAAACACAAAATCAGAACAGTAGGGTCTAGGGTGCTTATTAGATATTGCACATGCTGTAGGAGTTGTAAGTAGGTATATGAGTAATCCTAGATTGGAGCATTGGAATGTGGTAAAATGGATTCTCAGATATTTAAGAGGTACATCCAATAAACACTTATGTTTTGGGGGCTCTAATACTGATTTAGCAGGCTATGTGGACTCAGATTTGGCAGGGGATATTGATACCAAGCGGAGTACTACAGGTTATGTCTTTACTATAGGTGGGACAATAGTGAGTTGGATCTCACGGTTGTAAAAGGTGGTTTCTTTATCCACCATGGAGGTAGAGTATGTAGCTACAACAGAGGTAAGCAATGAGATGATATGGCTGTAATCTTTCATGGAAGAATTGGGCAAACAACAGGCTAACAATAATTTGTTTACAGACAGCCAGAGTACCATACATCTTGCAAAGAATTCTGCCTTGCATTCAATGACCAAACACATATAGCTAAGGTATCACTTCATCTGGTTGGTGTTGGATGATGGACAGTTAAGGTTGGAAAAGATACATATAGATGCAAATCCAACATATATGTTTACAAAGGCAGTGACAAGGGAGAAGCTGAGCTCCTCTTCAGTTTCAGTTGGTCTTCAAGATTGAAAACAAAAAATCAGAACAACAGGGTCCAAGGTGCTTATTTCTAGTGGGAGCTATAGGGTCAGCGATGTTATGATCAGTCTTCAAGTGGGAGATGATATTTTGTGGAGTCTGATCAGTCTCCAAGTGGGAGATTGTTCTTATATGGAGCCTAATCAGACTCAGAGGTTAAATTTTCCCCACTTTTATCAGCGTAGTTTCCCCCCAAATTATTTAATGGGGGTTTGGGGGCAGCGCCCCCAAGATGGGATCAAGGGGTAGTACCCCTGGAATCTCAAACATTTTTTTATTATTTCATAAAGGCATCAGGAGTTATTTTTTCTATTGTCTGACATAAAAAAACCCTATTTTGTAACTGACATAAGGCTTGATAAAAGCTGCTAAGGGTTAGTGTTTCCGTTGATATTGTATTGTAGCATTTGCAATGGTATTGAGTTGCAAGGATTGCTAGTTGTAATTGGTTTGATTTGTTGGATAATAATATTAGACTCTCTATTGGTGGATGTAGCCAGAGTTTGGGTGAGCCACGTTAAAAATTATCTCTTGCTGTTATTATTTCTGTGTATTTTTCATTCCTCTATTTAATCTTTATTTGTATTTAATTGATATCTTCTGCATGCAATTCCTAACATGGCTTTGTCTTCTTGCACTGGCTTGAGAGTTAGAAAGGTGTCTAGCTTGTGTATCCAAGCTCTTGCACTAGTCTTACCAATGCCATCAAAGTTGGGAAGAGGTACTTTGCTCAAAGCTTGCTTGAATTCTTTGTTTTGTTTCCCTTTCCTTCTAGGTCTTTGTTCAACCCTTGGTCTTCTATAGAAGTAATACCTGTGTGGACCAAAATATCCTAGTTGCATATGAACAAATTAAACCCTTCAGGTTGGCAGGATGTTTAGCTCTTTTACCATTATAAGAACCCTTGTCTAATTTGATCCAACTTTATGAATTTTCTAATTTTGTTTCTTGTTTGTTTTCAATGGGTTTTATAAGTTTTCATTGCATGAATGCATTTTCCATGTTATGCTATCAATATAGAGCCATTTGTTGCATGAAATAAAGACAAATAGATGATTGAAAATACAAATTAGATCACTGATATAGATTGGAACAACGTAATAGTTTATTTCAAATTGAAGATCTGAAAGATTTGCATTACAAGAAACACACTTGATTGATAAGAAGATGTTATGAGTGTCAATCATATAAATTACAAGTCCTGATACACATTTCAATTGTAGGTCAGATCTAATGCAAATTTTTGATCTGAGGATAACTGAATTTATCTCCTTCAAATGTTACAATCTTCCTCTTGAGGATGTAGTGATGAACTCCTATGATAGCCGCCAATGCTGGGATGATAATGGGAGATAAAAGATGATGCAATTGACTAATCTGCCCAACTAAAATTGGCTACAAAGGTCTGATACAAAATTCTAATTGGAAAAATATTGATAACAAACCCTCCAAATGGAGAGCTAGCCTTTGCAACAAAGGGCTATTAACCCTAGATGAGAAAGATGCCAAAAACAATGTGAATTATGCCTTCAAACCCTCAGATTTGCAATTCTGATTTTGTTTGATGAATTCTAAAGCACAAATCTAATTATAAATTAATGTTGTCAATCACCAAAAGTCCCTCCAGAGATGTAGTGCCACACCTCAAACCCTGGGTGATGGATATGGAATAAAAATGCATCATAAAAACCTTCAATTTGCATACATTTTCCCATGATCTGCAAATAACACCAAACCCTAGAACCAATATAAATCCCTTAGCTTGAATGATAATTGCCTTTCAAACCCTAGCTTGAATGATATTCCTTTGTAGCTCCAATATGTTAAAAAAACCTACAATTATGCCCAATGATGAACCCCGGATGGATCCACCTCACAAAGTGGAGTGGGTTTTTGTCCAAACCACTAAATTCAAAGGGTTTTCGTCCTTAGAAGATCATTGAAACAAAGTTGCAGCTCAAGAGAAAATCTCCAAGTGTCAAATGACAAAATTTAATAATGAAAAATGACTCACAAACACCTTTTTTATAACCCACAAGTTGGGCGCCCAAATTCACTATAATTTAATTTGCTTTCAAGTCCACCTCCATAATAAAATATTATTTTATTTTATTTTTATTTTCCTTCCTCAACTTGGGTGGCCAAAATAGAGGAATAAAATATTAATATTTTATTAATTTCCTCATCTCAGGTTGGGAGGTCACTTTTGCAAATAAAATATTATTTTGTTATTTTTTTTATTTGTCATTTTATTCACCTTTTTATTTTCCCTTTATTTTTCCCACTTTCCATTCTCCAAGTGGGTCGCTTCACTCCAAGGCAAATTATTTATTATTTTTGACTTCACCATAATTATCACAAAAATACTCCAAGTCATAATCTAACTTCGTTTTGCCAGGGAAAAATAGTTAAATACATGAAAAGTGACTTTCCATTCTCCAAGCTTAAGTTATTTTCCAAATTTCTAAATATCTAAGTCACTTTGCAACAATGACTCAAAGGGGGATATTACACTATCTTGTAGCCTAACCATCTTAGCCACCTGGTCCTAGAATCCTACAAAATGAGTCTTCATCTTCATCAAATCATTAATTCCTTGTTTTGTGAGAGGTTGCTATAAGAGCCCCTGGAACTCCTGGATCAAGTGGGAAGCAGGAAAAATAATAGTAGAGGGATCCTTGAGGTTGCAAGGGATGGATGAAACAAGGAAAATTACCACCCTTACTAAAAACAAGGCAAATTACCATCAAGACCAAGGGTTCTCAAAGGGTTTCCAATTCACTGCTAAATCATACTAAGGGAAAATGTAAAACAAGCCGTAGGATTACTATGGGAATCACTCTTTTGAAAGTAAACCCTAACACTACAAGAGAGTGGGGAAAACACCTGGGGATGCATCTAGAACTTAGACAAGGGAAAAGAACCCAATGCAAATGCAATGAAAGGACCTCATTCCAACTACATTTGTGCAAAATCAACTAAAAACAATAATGAAACCCCTACTTGGTTCGAAGAAGCAGCAACCTAAGTGCGATGGTTGGAGAAATCTCTTCTTAGCAAAGCCCAATGAACCCAATATTCTCCTATCAATTGAAATTCTTTAGCAAAATCATGAAATGGGAGCTCAAATTTCAGAGAAAGGGTTTGAAATGGAGCTCAGAATACAAAATACAAAGATGAAAATGAGAAAATGATCAGCAAAGTGCAATAAAACACCCTTCACCATGCTAGAAAACTAGCCATAAATGTGCCTCTAGGGGTAGGTAGCGCATCGGTCATATCCTTCTTCAGGGATAACCCTCAGGGTTGCACCCTCAATCATGCTGAGAAAACAAACTCTAAAGCACTGACATAGGTGACACACAATACTAAACCTATTGTCCCTTAGAGCGGGGAGTTAGGATATCTTTTGCAATCATGCCAACATGACTAACCCAACATACTGGATAGTTATGCTTAGATGGACTATCGGGGTACTGGGGATGATTCTACTGTCGCTACAAAATGACAAACCTTGTAGGCCTGATAGGTGAGCATATCACAACAAAAAAATGAAATCAATAATCAATTAAGAAGCTAGTAGAAACTAGAAATCTGAATCAGAAGAAAAGAAAGGGGGTCCATATTTGCCATGCATAAATGGGGTGTGTTGTGGGAAAAGGTCACAATAATTGCCAACAAAAATAGAAAAAATGCATCAGGGTATTTCAAGGTGGGACAATCAATCGGAGACCCAGAATCTTAATTTCATCAATCACAATGGAAGTGTGAATACTAGGACACACCAGGAGCAAGCATGACAAAGCACCAGATCAGATGCATCAGAAATCCAAGTGTGTGCACATGATTCGTTACCCTTCTTTAAGCATGCAAGAACTTTCTAAACACAAACTAGAGGTTGGGTTAGGTAAAAGTGGACTTTGCTTTCAAATGATCACTTGGACATAGATCCATTGCTAGTCAGGCATCTATAGCCCTGATGGAGATATCACTAACCCCACCCAAGGCCTTGCTCTACTGCTAGCCAGGTGTCCATAGCCTTGGTAGAGATTGCTTGGATCACCTAGATAGTTGAGCTCTTTTGATATATCATTATTTTCCTCTCTTCTTTTGACTTCTTTTCTTTTATTTTCTTTTGATTTCCTTCTCATCTTATTTATTTCTCTCTTTCTCTTTTTTTTGAAGCTTTCTCAACTTGCAAGCAATAAAGCTTTCTATTGGGTTGGGGGTTAAGGCTAACCTATAAGGAGCAAACCACTCCTAGGTTAAACCAATGGTGGGGACCTAGAAAGACAAAATCATAAGATTTTCACCCAATAACCAACTGTAACAACTCATCCTAGCAAGGATAAGTAATCTTTTAGTGTGTTATTATATGTAAGATTTTAAGAAAACATCATCACAAGTACCAAAATCATCCTGAAATGGTAAAACTAAAAATCTTGATGAAAGACTGATTTCTTGACATAGAAATGACTGAAAACATTCCTCTAGAAAGGGTTCCATTGTTAATAACCTCAATACATGCCTCTTGCCAACCAAAACAAGCACTAAATAAGAAAAAGAGAATCTGAGACAAAAGGGATGCAGTAACAAACTTGAGACTCATTTTTAGAAATCATAATGGAAAGGACTGAAAGGACACCAATAGATTGAGGAATTGAAAACACTATGCAATCAAACAAAAAAAGGAAAGTGCACAATGTAAATGAAAAAAAAAAAAACTGACCAGTAGACTTAAAACAAGACCTCTAACCTAACTATGTACAAAAAAGACCCAAGGGTCTCTTCATCAGACTCCCTTAATTTGGGAAATATTGCTTGAGGTATCGCCCATTGATTGTTAATGGGATAAGTTCCCTAGAAAGAGATGTGATGTGGAAGGTGTTTTCCCTAAGGATCTCAGCAATCTGATAGGGTCCTAACCATAGTTTGTCAAATTTTGAATGGTCCCCTCTTTTTTCTTTGGCTTTGTCCCACATGAGGACCAAATCACTAATCTTAAAGGCTTTGATTGTAGCCCTTCTATCAAACCATCTTTTCACCATCCCTTGATTTTTCACAAAGTGTTCTAGGACAACTTCTCTTTTCTCTTCCATGTTTAGAAGGATCAACAACCTAGCCTCTATCTTATCTTTGGCTCCCAAGTAATCCCTAGCAAGTTGTAAAGTGGGGAATTTTAATTTCATAGGGAAGACAGGGTTCTGACCATAGATTAGATGATAGGGGAATTGCCTAGTCAAGATTTTACCCATGTTCTATTAGCCAATAGTGCAAATTTTAGTTGTGTGCCAATCCCTAGGGTTTCTTTCCAAAATCTTCCAAATGACATTAATCACATTTTTGTTTGTTGATTCAGAAACACCATTCCCTTCAGGATAATAATTAGAAGAAAACTTAATAATTACCTCATTCTCAAGAGTTTGTTGTAATAACTTAGCAGATGAGAAGGTAGGGCCATTGTCACATACTAGAGCAAAGGCCAACCCAAACTTGGTAATGATGTGTTCTTCCAAAAATCTGATGACCGTGTTAGTAGTGCAGTCCTTGCAAGACAATTCTTCACTCCACTGTGTATAATAGTTTGTTGCTGTTAAGATGAACCTATGCCCTGTAGAAGAACTTTGGTTAATCATACCAATGAAATCTAGGCCCCATTGGACAAAAGGTCTTACCTCATACACTGGTTGTAGGGGCATGGTAGAGTTTCTTTCACTCAAAGTTGAAGTTTGGCAAATATGGCATCTTCTTACATGTTAATGAGAATACTTAAAGACATGAGGCCAATAGTATCCAACTCTGAGTATCTGGCATGCTGTAGCATCTCTCGATCCATGTCGAGTTCCAAATTTATCATGAAAGTCGGTCAATACCTACTCTGCTTCTTGTCTGTTCAAACATTTGAGATATAGTCCCTCAAAGTTACTTCTGTATAGGACTCTTGATTTGATCATGTATTTCTAACTTTCAATTCTCAAGGCTCTCCTCTGAGTGGAGTTTATATGCTCATGACATCTGTTACTCAACAAATACTGTACTATGTCCTGATAGCAAAGGTTTGTAGTGATACTTTCTACTGAATAGTGATGACAGTCAATAAGTGGGTCTGGCTTTGCTAGAGCTTTGGGTAATCCTTGTCCTCTAACCAACTTCATTGGATGTATTTCTGAATCAAACTCTTGTAGGGTCATCGTCCATTTTCCTCTCCTTTCTCCCAGTTCATTTTGCATCAGCATAGACTTAATGACTAGGTCTGAGACAATAGCCACAACTTTGCTTCTTCATATGTAATGCCTAAATTTTTGAATAGCTTTGATCAGGGCACATGCCTGCTTCTCCATGTATGGATACCTAACCTCTATGTCCTTGAAAGGGGAGCTCATGAAGACATTAGGTCTTTCATCTCCCTCTCCCTTCTTCTGTGTTAAGACAACTGCACAAGAAACTTTAGATGCAAAAAAATAGATATAAAAGGAAAGAATGTAGTTAGTACTGGTTAATATAGGAGCTTGGGTGATAGAACTTTTGATCTTCAAAAAGTCTTGTCTGGCTTTAGCAAGCCATTCCACCTTAGTATCCTTCTTTAGCATATCATTTAATGGTTTGACTATCTCAACAAATCTTGTGATGAACTTTCTGACAAAATTGATCTTACCAAAGAAGGATTTGAGTTCATTTTTTCTTCTAGGCAAAGGGATTTTCTGGATTACTTCCACTCTTTTAAGATCGATGGAGATTCCTTCTTTAGATATAATATGTCCCTATAACTTCCCTTTTGTTTCTTTGAATATGCATTTTTTAGGGTTCAAGGAGACCCCATACTGCCCACACCTTTGAAGTATCTTCCTTAAATAATTTACATGGTCATCTCGATTCTTAGAAAAGACTGTCAGATCATCCATGTAGATTATGATGCATTTGCCAACCAAACCTTTAAAATTCATATCCATAGCTCTGTGGAAAGTGGCACCTGCATTGATCAAGCTGAAAGGCATCCTTCTATTAGCATAATTGCCCCATTTACAAGTGAAAGTAGTC
Source organism: Cunninghamia lanceolata (assembly GCA_027924645.1). Classification (NCBI taxonomy): domain Eukaryota; kingdom Viridiplantae; phylum Streptophyta; class Pinopsida; order Cupressales; family Cupressaceae; genus Cunninghamia; species Cunninghamia lanceolata. Next base: position 1,597,172 of record BSBN01000558.1, on the reverse strand, counting down.
TTCAGTCGGTCTTCCTCTTCAATCATGACTTGATTGTATCCTAAAAATCCATCAAGGAAGGACATCATTTAAGAGCCATTGACAATCTATAGAATTTCATCAAGGGAAGGGAACAGATAGTTATCATTCTAAGAAGCTCTATTCAAATTTTAGAAATCTATGTAGAGCCTTATTTCTCCATTCTTCTTTCTCACCAGGACTAAGTTAGCCAACCAAGTGGAGTGTCTTACAGGGAAGATTATCTTGGCGGATAGTAGTTTCTATACCTCCTTATATATAAGCGGTTCTAGTAAGGCAGTTACAGGCCTGAGTTTTTGTCTGAATGGCTTGGAATTAGGCTTCAAAGGGATAGTGTGCTAAAAGATGGATGTGTCGAAAGTCTTCAAATCTTCATAACTCTAGGCTTTGACATCCTTGAATTCCTTTAGTGCTTGAATGATTCGTTCTCTTTCTTCAGGATGACAGGCTTTTCCAATGAAAACATTTTTGACTTGCTATTCATCTCCAATGTTGATAGTATCATATTTACTACCTTCTAGATTCTCCTGCGCTCTTTTCTTTAATTTCTAGTTGATGTCGAATAGTCTTTCTAGTGTTATCAGTCCTTTGGGAATGTTGTTAGTTTTTAGGTTGATGATCCCACCTTCGTCGACCTCAAAGGGGTCTTGATCACATTCATCAATAATTTGTGCTTCAAAGACACCTTTACACCTCAAAAAATTTGGGACTTCAATCTTGTCAATCATTTTGATCCTATCAATCCACATCCTAAATCATCCTTGAATCTAAAATCCATCTTGTCAAATCTAGATCTTATTATCTTTTCATCTTTAGCTTGACATATCACTTGAGATCTTGTCAACCTCAAGTAGTGTTAAGTTGATCTTGTGGATTAATTAGCTTAGGAGTCTTGACTGTTCTTGAGTTAGTGAAATCCTTATCTTACTCCCTATTTTGCTTGAGATCTTGTCTACCTCAAGTAGGAAATGGAGCATCGTTACTCTTTTATTGCTTAGTTGTTAATCTCTCCTAAGTAGTGAAAGGTATCATCATTTGTCATCAACCCTAAGATCTAGATTTGTCCTTCAGGCCATTTTGATTCCTCATCCCAAACATCATCCCAAAAATACCAAAATCCAAATTTGGAGTACCCCAAGTCATAATCACATTCTATTTTTCCCTTCCAACCATTCACACATCTTTTCATCTCATTTTCTTTTACCTAAGTCCTTTCTTTGCATGCCACTTACAAGGTTGCAAGAAAGAAAGCTCATGGAGTGCACCATTCAAAAGAAACCTATCCCTTGCATGGAGGTTGGAAAAGAAGTTGGGATGCCAACTCATGTCTTTGTCCCAAGTGACTATAAAGAACCCTCTCAACCATCATCACCAAATACACCTATATTAAGTCACTATTCCCAAGACCATCAAGCCATAGGCCAAATTTCTCAAGACTTTCTCCTAGAATTAATAACACTTAATGCCCCCTAACCTACCCAAAAGGCCCTAGGATTAGGTACTCACTGATCTACCAGCTCCCGCCAGTCATTGGAACTATCTGATGTGCTCTCCATGATGTCAGTGACATGGGATAGCTACTATGTCTGCCATTATGCTCTTCTTTTCTTCTCTCTATAAGATTTCTTAAGCTTGTGTGAACAAATGACTAGAAATGGGCCCCCCTGCCACTATTTATAAACCCCCAGCTCTAGTTTTCATCCTTAGCCTTCTTGAACCCTCCCAAATCACCTTGTTACCCCTAGTCTTGAATTTTCCTTGATTACCCTCACCTTTCATTATTGTCGTATCATTCCCTCTCTTTCGAGAATTTTTTCAAAACAAATCCTCGAGGGGGCATCCATTATCCATTCTCCATTTCCTCATCCATTTTCCATTCTTACCACCGACCTATCACCGACCGGGGCATATTTTTATTTCTTTGACACAACTCCACCTTATGGGACACCGTATCAAAGAGAGGCAAAATATAGACACTCAATATTCGCCACTGCGTTCTTCATGTCACCACACCACATTTACATCATTTACCACTTAATTATCTAATTTCCATTCTTCCATATTAATTAAATAATTCATTTATCTTCATCATATTCCTCCATATTAATTAAATAAGTCAAATTATTTAATTAAGCTAATTTCCCTCCACACTTTAAATAAATAAATTCAAATTATTTATTTAAATATTCCATTTCCCTCCAAATAAATAAAATTTAAATATTTTATTTATTAATCCATGTGCACACGAAATTAAATAATTAATTTATTTAATTTCCCTATTTTTTCCCCTCTCACCATGATTTCCTCTCATCACTATGATCACTCTCAATTAGAACAGTTAACATGTCAATCAAATCAGTTGACTACTCAATCTATTCTGTTAACAAATCAATCAATTATGTTAACAATCCAATCAATTCAGTCAACTCACAAATCAAATTTGTTAGTCTCCATGATTCATGAGAGGACAAGGACACTTGTCACTCTCTTATTCATCCAAATCCTCTCATCGAATTCTATCCATTGATCTCTATGATCATTCTCAACCATTGATTTGCATTTCTAAAAATCTATAAATAGGACATCTTCTCAAGCTCTCATTCATCTCTCGTTTTCATAAACTTATGTTGTTTCCATTCGAATCATTCATTTTGGGAGAAGATTATGCTAATTTGATAAAGCATTCCACATATCAACATATCAAAGGAGCAAATCCATTGGAGTTGAGGTGAATTTCTCTGCAAAGGAAGGTATAATTGTTCTTAGTTCAGTTTTATTGGTTATGATTGTTAGTCAAAATAACACGAATATAAGTTTACACAACAAACCTTTATTATCTTGAAAAGTACGATCAATTTAGGACAAATTGATGACTCCAAGTCTCTGTTAATCAGGTCATGATCATCTGACGTTACTTAGAGGTTGATGTGATATGTTGTTTTCCATTCAAGGGGCCTTACGTTGTTTTGCTACCAAGAATTGATGTCTGAACATCTGGTTTTACACCTGCGTTTTGTAAATTTCTTCACAAACAAGGTTAATCTTACTACATTCAATAGATGATGATGAAATTTTCTAATTTTTATCAATTCTTCTGAACATCTAATGTCATTAATTGATTTTCACTTCTGCACTTATGAATTCATCTAAATAAGGTGCCTACAAGCTGACATTTATATGTATTTGCATGATATTTTCAATTATACATGCAGATTAACTCAAATATGCTAAGAATATTCAATTTCTTTCAGGATATCTACATATTTCTGCATATTTGCTTGAGATTATCTGTATATTTGCAATTGTGATGGTGATTGTAATGAAATTAAACAAATTATGTTAAATGCTTTCTAATTTTTACTAAATTGAATGAATCTTTAGCTATTGGTCCGCATACATTCCAGATACTGTCATGAAAGGAAGAAAATCAAACCATAGGTTCACTAGGGTGTTCCACAGCTAAGTATGGCTGATGCAAACTTCGATGGAAAAGAGATGAAGACAGCATGTACAACATGAATTGCACTCCACTGGATGCCACAAATCAAAGCACAAGCCAAGAATTCATCTACATATTACTCAAAGTATACGATTGTATGTAATCTAGATCTTCACTTTCATTAAGTATGCAAAAGACATGTATATTTACAATAAGCTTTGAGAATTAGTCTTGAGAAACTTCAGCAATCAAACCTTAATTAAGTTTCAAATAATTCATACAATGTGCACTCCATCTCCTTTTATAGGACAAAGAGAGGAGGCGGTTACAAATGATCCAATGATTAGGATCTATCTATCTAAATCAACGGTCCATATCTACTTTGACCTGGTCAACAGATATCAAACATGGGACAAGTTGCCAGCTGGCAACCATCTGGTGGGACTCAGTCACTTCTTTGTCTTACTATGTATATGACCCTATCATCAGGCATCATTACTCATTCCCCATCTTCTTCATCTTCTTCACTTTCTTCATCTTCTTCATCTTCTTCATCAGTGTGGGGGTCATCTCCTACATGTATGTTGATAATCTCCCTGATGGGTTCATATATCTGTATTATTCTTTCAATTTCTCCTCCATCTTAGACTCTAGCTTTTACTACAACATGCTCTTAGGAATGGAATTGTGTCTGTAGTGCAGACCATTTACTTTTTCTGCTATTTAGGATCTCATTATATGCTTCCACCTTGGCCTTCATCCTCATAGCCTTGTTGACTACATCCTCTGTCAAATGGTGGAGAGGGTCATCTGTTACTTGCTTAAAATTACTTTGGAAGGCTTCAATTGCAAAATCAACATCTTGAATTTCTTTCCTTCTACATTATCTTCTACAGCTTCCAAGATATTTATCTCTTCAACCATAAGATGATGCAATTTAACACTGATATCCTTGAGCTTGGCGTTACACCTCTTCAGGATATCACTCACGAACTTGGTATCCTCATACCATATACTTAATAATTGTGTAGTATTATTATCCAATACTTTATTATATATGAGCACCTTCATATCTATGTGCCTCATCTCAGCCAGAGCATCCAGATGTTTCTCTACTTTGATGGATCTTCGTCCAACCTTCTTTTGAAATTTATCTACTTTGCTCCTCAATGTGCTAAGCAAGTTCCAATTGGAGAGGGAGATCTTTACCACCTTCTCTGCTTCATAAATGAAAAGAATAAACCAATTTTCCATCACATGAGCCTTATGCTTCATGATGTCTAGCCCTGTTACCTCTTCTTGAGATATGATGGTTAAGGGGGTGGTTGTGTTGACTGGCATTTGATTAGGGTCAATTAACCCTTTTATAAATGTATGTAGTTGGGCAATGTGCTCCTTGTGCATTTTATTTTTGTCCTCCCTTTTTACACTTTTCATCAGGGAGTCAATAATATCTTTGGCCTCTTGGCCTTCTTGCTCCCCAGTAGAAAAACCTAGATCAACATTAGTTATCTGAAATTCATTAATATTTATTTCTCCTTTCGCCTTATCTGCTATTTGCAAAGCTACCTGAGTTGTTCTCCTGCTTGTGGTAGGATCTCTCTTGATTGTGGATGTGGGCCTTGCCTTTCTCTTAGGCTTGATCATATTAGCTGAGAATAATGCAGAAACATCAAATTCAGGCACCTCACTGACTTGTGGTGAGCTTATCTCCTGCTGCAACCAATATGGTATGTCACTGGTGGACCCTTGTTGGTCAATTTGCTCAATATGAGCATCATGAGACTCTACATTCTGCTCCACCCTTGGTGGAGAAGTTTCTTTCCTTGGTCCATCTTCTTGAATTTTCTCATGAGGGATCTCCTGTTGTGTAGGAGTTTCATGTGATGCATTTACATTTTGATCTTGTGTATCTAGTTGTGCTTGATCCTCATGAGGAGACTGGACATTTTGATCTAATTGATCTAGATGATCATCTTATTCATATTTTCTGCTTCTTTTTGCTGGTCATCACTTTGTTGAAGACCTTGTTCTCCATATTTTGATGTATCCATTTCTCCAAGGTTTTGTACTTTATCCATTTCCTTTTCATTTGTTCCTCTTTTAGGTGTTGGCTCATTATCTTGATCATCATTCTTATCAGGCATCTCTTCATCCTCCTCCATATGTACATTGACTTCTATTTTTTCTTGTTCTGGAGGTAAATCTTGGTCTTTACTTTGATCCTCATCATCCTAATAAGTTAGGTCTATTGCAGCAGGGCTGGTGACTTGATCGACTAAGTTTTCCAATCCAATTTGTTGTACCACCACTTCAGGGCTATCTTCTTCAATTTCCTCTACTTCAACCTCCTCCTGATGGACTTCCTTTTGAACTATGGGGGTGCCATGAGGGGTCATCTTTGTATTTTCCACCAAGGTCTCCATAGAATGAGCAAAAACATCATTGACTACATCATCATCAGATAACTCCACTGTATCATCTAATGGAAAAGGTGGCTCTTTTCTTGCACTATGCATCTCTTTTCTTTGTTCCTCTGCCTTCTCAGTCTTGAATTGCACAATATTAGGGAAGGGAACTTCATGTTGCAAATTCAAAATACCTTCACCACCTGCTCCTTTCAATAGAATGGGATTTATATCCATAGTTCCCCTCATAACAAGTTTTTGTTTCTTTTGAGGTGGCGCCGAGACTTCCTTCTTTTTCTTCTTGATCAAGAGATCATCATTTAAGGGTTCTTCCTCCTCCTCTACAATACCAGGGGCATGCTTTGCAACAACTTTCTTTTGTTTTATAGGTGTATGAGGTGATGCTGCAGCTGATGTGGAAGCTACATTTTCCTTTGGTTGGGGTTGTTGAATGACCATCACCCCAGCTACTTGGATTTCGTTCTTATTTTTACTTTGTTGCCTTTTTCCATTTGAATGCCTCTTTTCCCGAAGGAAATCATCATATTCCTCATTTGATAATTCCTGGCTCTTTCTTTTATTATCTACAGTGAGGGTGACTCCTTTATTCTTTAGTTGGGTGATCTCATTTTCTACCCATTCCTTGGTCAATTTTATGACCTTCTCAATTATCAGGTCCAAGGAAGTTTCCTTTGGCTGATTCCACTCGAGAGATGATATGGTCTCATTGTATACCTTGTTGTCCTCATATTCTTTGGACATGATCTTACCATCATCTTCATGTAACTGAACAGGCACTGGCATGCAATCCAAGGTGTGTATATGATTCAGAGTAAGCCTCTGGTAGCCTCTCCTTCTAACTTCTACCTCATCATCACAGTCAGTCCAGAAATCTTCAATGTGTTTTTGATGCATAGGCTTCTTATGCAATGCCAACATTCTACCATAAGGATCATACAGCCTGGCCAGTGAGAAGAGCTACAAGTGCATCAAGTTCAATCCTCCAATTACATCCTTGACACTCTCCCTATCAGGGCACATATACCATCCAATCATGACTAGAAACAAGGCATTTGGTATCTTTCCTTTTTCAATATAGGCCTTTATTGAAGACAATATATGTCTAGCAAACTCCATCAGGATGACCTTGTCATTTGGATATCTCAGCAACATGAGAGGTTGCCCAGTGAAACCTTCCATTCTTATGTATGAAAATGTGGGGAACTGGATGAACCAAGTCCCATGTTTGTATATAGTAGGTTGAGCTTCCACACTCAATCTCTTTGCTCTGTCCTCTTCCATGGTCCTGATAAGGTGCATAGAGAATGAATCATTCACTCTTTGATAATGTTGGAGAGACTCTCTTCTTTTAAATTGTGGATAATGCTCCCAGATATTCACATCTCCAAGGTTACTTCCAACCCTACCTACTATTTGCAATCCATTGAAAGTGCCCCTAAATGCGCAGACATATACTACACAGGAGGTCATATGGAACATGTTGAATTTCCCTCCTAGCCTCCTCATTCCCTCATCTAGGCTGTCACTTATAATCTTCGCCCATAGGGGTTTGTCATCAGAACATTCCACCATCCTGATGATACCATACATCCAATTCTCAGAGGCTCCAGCATTTGGTCTCCCTGTCATCCAGCTAAGCATAACCATCATGTACTGATATTCTAGAGCAAAATCAAAATTAAAGAGATATACAGGTAATTTGGCAGAGGCCTTATATGTGCTATTCTTGGCCCTCCATTGATACATGATCCTTCTAGCTTCTTTCTATTTTCTATTATACTCTTTTTCTAATTTTCCCAGGTTTAATCGAACCACATTAGGTCCCTTAGGCAGATTGAAGGCTGGGGTGATGCCTGCAATTGAAAAGTCTACATAAATTTTACCATATTTTTCTATGCTTCTAGTATCCACATTGTAATTCTGGGTGCATTCTACCACTAATTCAATGGCCTCCATTGCATATGGAAATCCGCCTGCATTCCACATTCTTGAACTGTATATGCTCATGAGCAGGGGATTCCCACTTCCTTTCTCTAGTTTTGCTGTCCATGCATCAAGATTAATATTTCCTTGATTTGTATCATTAATTTGCACATATCTGAATGTTTTTCCCTCTAGCTGCACGTACATAGGCTTCAAAAATTTGGTTTCTGATCTGTTCTTTCGAATTGCCATTGGATCCTGCAATAAAACATGCATATCTTACCCTAACGTGTTGTATGCAGCAGTGGTTTAGTGATCACATGCATTTCATGGTGATAATTCTATCATTCTAGTTTATTTTATGCATCATCATATCAATTAACTCTGTTAAAACCATCTTTACCTCTTCATTCACCATAAACGACAAAAGAGGGTTTTATCATTACATACCTGATAATCGCTTCCCTTTTACTGTATAGGTGATATCCAGATGAGTGCGATCATGTTGCAATTACCATTTTTGTTATGTTCGAATGCATATCCCATTCCATTTGCAAGTTGTAGTGATCTTTTAATCTCTCTAGAGCTCTATAATTCTTTGTTTAAACATATGGTAAATTCAGAATGAAACCAAATCTTCACTTTTAACCTCTTAACATAGTCAATTAGGGTGCATTTAATGTCCTTCTAATAATGTCCATTGATCGACACATGAGGTTTATAGATGTTGACAAGTGGTGGGAGTGTATTTGAAATTTTTAAGGCTCAACCTATCGTTGGAATTGCATTTAATGCGGAGGGTGATATTCATGGAGCTCAGGGATATTTGAAAATATGACTAATATCTGGCAGATGAGGGTGACATCGTCACAAGGATGGTCAACTGTTGACCAACGACCAAATTTAGGTCCTTATGCCTTTGTTAATAATCATTATAACACATTTTATCAATATGATTGGGTGGATATGCCATGTGGAATCATTTAATTGGTCACTAGAAATCTCTGCATCTCGGGTCTCAAGGGTCGATATGAGGGATATAGGGAAATATCTAGATATTTAACACTACGAAATATCACCCTATTTGAGAATGTGAGGATGATGTTAGCATTTTATAATTCTTTCAAATTGTTCGAGGGAATGACGTCATCGTCATATTAGTTAAGATCAGGGATGTTTCGAAATATGACCCTCTTGGACCTGGGTCATGATGACATCATCTCGTCATGTTCTCTTTATATCGGGTTAGGATGACGTCATCATCATATTGAGAAATATGACAGATATTTAAAAATATGATGCTGCAGGTGTTGGGCATACTGATGACGTCATCGTCATATCGAGTTCTTTTATAAATTGGAACAAGATGACGTCAAGATCATATTTGCAAAGGGTGATATTACGAAATATGACAGATATTCATAAATATGACCCTCCGGGAATATGCATGGGTATTTGACGGGTATGAATTCTTTCGCACTTAACTTTAATGTTTGCATATTGAAGTAATATGCGGATATCGGGTGATCTTCATATGTCAGGGTCATTTAGTGAATGTGACCCTATGGAAATATCTGGTTTGACCAAACTTTGACCGGACATAACTTTTTATCCTTAAGGAATATCAGGGTGATACAAAAGGCAAACCCTCTTAGAATTTTGCACTCTTCCAGACTATGAGGTTTATGAAGGCAAATTTTGACTTTGGCATTTGACCTTCTCTTGTGAGACACATGCATGTGCAAGGGGTGATATACTTAACTGACTTTTACCAAACCGCCCAAAGCAAGAGAACAAAGAACAAGCAGAAGCAAAAAATTAGGTCCCTGTTTTGCTAAGGCAAAATGGGGCATGTTGTGCAACCACACAACTTACCACCAAAGAAAACAACCAAATTCAAATTATTCAAGTGATGAGGACACATTGAAACATAGTATTCTAACTCTCCCTAAGCATAAACATCATGATCTTTCTGAATGATGTCAAGTTCATAAGCATATCAATGCTGATAAGGGATCAAGTGTGTGCATGTGATTAATAATCCTCATCTTGAAAGTAAGTTGAAGACACTAGTAACTGGTGTTAAGCTAAATAATTTGGGTTCATCCCTCATAGCCAACCTGGATAGAGCCTAGTTGCCAGCAGGCGTCCATAGCCCCGACAAGGGTATCTTTGCAATTACCCTAAGTAGAGCCCCACTGCCAACAGGCGTCTACAGCCCTGGTAGAGTTATTTAGATGGCCTAAATTTCATCCTCTTGGATTTTCAATATATATTTTTTTTGTATGTTCATAAGATATCATCATGTAAGCTCATCATGCAAGGTGTGATCACTTGCTATTTTAGGTTGGGAATTGCAATGGTAGAAAGGCTGACCCTTTAGATTTTTCACTTAACACTTATACTAAGGTATTCAACAAACCCAAGGCTATTAGGTGAGTCATTGTGAAGATCACCTTGATCAAGAAAAGGAACATTACTGATGAATCGGATATCACTGACTTGATCATAGGTACCTCTTAGTGTGAATCCCAACTATGTAAGAATTTGTACTCATCACTTGAATTCTAACAATTTTTGCTGATTTCTTAAAGTGGCAAGGTGCATCATCTTGCATAACTGAAACAAGGACTCAACAATAACAAGCAAATAAGTAAACATACAAAGCAGAGCTATACAAGCAACTATACAATATGTACATTATGGTACAACATCCTGACATGACCCTGTCTAAGCTTGAAAATAATGCTTAAGGAATTGTCCATTGATTAGCAATGGAACATCCTCACATGTTAGGGTTTTAAGTCTATAAGTACTGTCTCCTAGGATTTCTAAAATATGAAAAGGATCGATCTAGAGTTTATCAAACTTTCCATGATCACCTTTCTTTTCATGTGCTTTGTCCCATGCTAGGACCAAATCTGAAATCCTAAAGGCTTTTATTCTGGCTTTCTTATCAAACCAACATTTGACAGTAGCCTAATGTTTAGCAAATTGATCAATCACTCTGTCTCTCTTTTCTTCTAAGTGCATAAGTTGAAGCAACCTAACTTCGTGTTTACTATCTATACCCAGATATTCTTGTGCAAACTGCAATGTGGGGATTTTTAGATTTATAGGAGGGATATGATCCACCCCATATACTAGTTAGTAAGGAGTGTTTCCTAATGCAACCTTCATTCTAGTTTGGTCTACCCACAAGGCATACTTAAGTAGGGTATTCCATTCCGTAGGATTCTTTTCTATCAGTTTCTTTATGATACTCAATAAGTTTTTGTTTGTTGACTCTGCTAAGCCATTTCCTTGGGGATAATAATTTGAAGAAAATTTCAAAATGATTCCATAATCAAAAGCCCAACTAGATAATCTTAATGATGCAAAAGCTGGTCCATTATCACATACTAAGACATATGGAACTCCATACCTGGTTATTATGTTGTTCTCTAGGAATTTGATTACATCTTCTGCAGTGCATGTTTTGCTGTAGACTGCTTCAGTCCACCTGGTGCAATAATCAGTGATTGTCAAAACATACCTATGGATTGAAGATGATGGAAGGTTGATAGGACCTATGAAATCCATGCCCCATTGAGCAAATGGACGCATCTCCATCACTGGCTACAAGGGTTGAGCAACATATTTCTCTGTCGGCAGCGACCTGACAAGTATGGCAACATTTGATGTGCTCAACAGTGTCTTTGAAAGTGGTTGGCCAATAATATCCTACTCTCAGGATAGCATGTGCAGTAGCCTGATAAGAACCATATGCTATTCCAAACTTGTTGTGTAGTTCAGTTAAAACTTTGTTAGCTTTTGGTCTATCCAGGCACTTGAGGTATATCCCCTCATAGTTTCTCTTGAAGAGAATTCCTCCATTGATCATGTATTTCTGTGATCTTATCTTTAAATCTCTCCTTTGAGAAGCTTGCATCTTTAATGGGCATTTCCTAGTGATTAGGATATATCTGATATCTGAATACCATTCTTTACTCTCTTTGGTGTTCACTACATATTACTGACTCACAATGCTGGGGTCAGTGTTATAAATCATCTAGCTCAAGGCTTGCCCTCTTACCAATTTCATGGGTGTTATGTCCATATCATATTCTTGAAGAACCATTATCCACTTAGCTCTTTTCTCTCCAGGCTCACTCTGCATCAAGAGCATTTTTATTACTGCATCTGGTACTGCAACAATTATTTTACTTCTTAAGATGTAATGTCTAAATTTCTTTACTGCTCTGACTAAAGTAAGAGCTTGTCTTTCAACATCCATATATCTATGTTCAACATCTTTGAATAGGCAGCTCATGAAAGCTATGGGTTTTTCTTCTTTAGCTTCATTCCTCTGTGTCAGGACTACTGCACATGTATGTTTTGAAGCAAATGAGTAAATGTAAAATTCTCTTGTGTAATCTGGACTGATCAAGATAGGTACATTTGATATGGCCTTTTTGATGTCCTCAAAGGCAGCTTTTGCTTCAGGTGTCCATTCGATCTTGGCATCTTTCTTAAGCATTGCATTCAGTGGCCTGACAATATCTGCAAACCTGGTAATGAACTTCTTAACACAATTTATCTTACCAAAATAAGATTTAAGCTCTTTCTTACTTCCAGGAAGTTGCAATTTCATGACTGATTCTACTCTAGTAGGATCAATGGTGATCCCATTTTCTAATATCAGGTGACCTAGTAATTTACCTGTGGTTACTCCAAATATGCACTTATTTGGATTAAGTGAGATACCATATTGTTCACATTTCTTGAGCACCTTTCTGAGGTCTTCTATGTGGTTACCCCTCTTCTTTGAAAAGATGGTCAAGTCATCCATGTATATGACTATGTATTTGCCAACCAGGCCTCTAAATGCTATGTCCATTGCACACTGGAATATGGCTCCAACATTAATCAAGCTAAAAGGCATGCGTCTATAAGCAAACATTCCCCACTTTGTGGTGAATGTTGTTTTTAATCTATCTACTTTATCCACCATCACGTGGTTATATCCTGAGAAACCATCCAGGAAGGACATCATTTGAGCGCCATTTACTATCTGCAAGACTTCATTCAGTGAAGGTAAAGGATAATTATCTTTCTCAGAAGCTCTATCCATATTTCTGAAGTCTACACATAGGCGTATATCTCCATTTTTCTTCCTTACAAGGACCAGATTGGCTACCCTTGTTGAGTGTTTCACAGGGAATATGATCCTGACGTTTAGCAACTTCTTAACTTCTTCAAAGATGATAGGCTCCAACAGGGCATTAACAGGTCTTTGCTTTTGTCTGAAATGCCTAGCATCTGGTTTCAAAGGAATAGTGTTGGTGATGATTGATGTATCATGTCTTTAACTCATCATAGGTCTAGATAATAACATGGATGCAATCCTTCAAAGCTTGAGTTATCCCTGCCTTTTCTTCTTCAGTACAAACTTTACCAATTAGGACATTTTTTACATCTTCCTTTTGTCCTATATTGATTGGTAAATATTCTGCTCCATCAGTCTTGGGAAGATCCTTTTGTTTTAGTATGTTATGCAGATCAAATGCCTTTTCTAGTTCTATCATACCTTTGGGAATCTTATTGCTTGGCAAATCCATGATCTCTTCTTCTTCCCAGATATGATCCTCTAAATTTCTTTCATCTAGGATTTGCACATCAAATATATCTCTGTTTTCTATGAAATCCAAAATATGCTGATCATCATCAAACACTTGAAGATTAGTGACGTTGTCTGGTATGGAGGGCATTGATATTAGTTCTACTAAAAATCTCTTTAATCTAGAAATGGACAAAGGCTCCAAGGTGCTAGCAGCTTATGCCAAGGCATATGCTCTGTGATTTCATTCTCTAGGAACATGGGTGCTATTAAATGCATCAAATTCTTCTATCAAGTCCCAAACTCTATGTCTGTAGTTGGACAACTTCTTGTAATTGCAAGCATAAATACTTCTCACTTGCCTTACCACCAATTCTGAGTCTCCATAGACATGCATGATCTTAACTTTTTTCTTGAGAGAAAACAACAACCCATGAATTAAAGCCTCATATTCTATCACATTATTGGTGCATGGGAATTGCAATCTGTATGTTGCTAAATATGACTTTCCTACTAGGTCAACAAGATCTATCCCTACCCTAGCTCCTTGTTTAGACTTGGATCCAACAAACCTAAGGATCCATGGTTTATATTCTGTTAATGGCTTATCAGGGCCTTCTCTTTTCTTTTTAGCTCTGGCAACTACACCACCTGATATCCATTTTAACTTTTGTGACTCATTCTTTGTCATTTTTAGCGACTGATGTGAACCAGATACTCCTCTTCTTTTAACATCTGCGGTATCATCCCTATAAGTATTTGATTGTACTTCAATCTCTTTCTTTTTATCTCTAAGTATATCCTTGTTACCAGGTAATTGATTCTTTGAATAAAGCTACTCCTGTTTATTCAGTATATGCAAGCATAATGAGCATGAGGTCTCTAAATGTGGTGCTACATGTAGTCTGCACCATCCTTCAATTAAAGCGTGATGTGGAGGGATCTCCTGTAATATAAGCCTTTTAATTTGTTTAGATAAAAACTCTTCAAACTTTGTCAAGTTACTTTCCATGTCTTCATCTGACACTTCATAATCTAATTTGATCAAACAGTTAGTTCCACAGGTGATATTATTTTCATCTTTGGAAGTATCTTCACCATACATCAATATCTCTTATGGGTTGTAAGTGTAACTTTCATCTTGATGTGTACTTCCTTCTGTATCTACAGGTGACAAACAAGATTCAAAATCATCATAACTAAATGTACTACTTACCTCGGTTGAAGATGATTCCCTCTCGCTATAAGCTCATTCCAGCTCCATCATATCTAGGCAAGCCTGACAAGTTTTTTCTGAATGTGTTTCAACATGTAGCCTGCACCAGCTTTCTATTAAAATATCCTGATTAGATATGTTTAATGCTTGGTAATGTTGCATTTCTCTGGAAAAAGTACAATTCAAAGTCTTTGAAATGATCTACTCCATCATCATCTCCTGAACTATATCAGATTCTATGATTATTCTATTATCCTGATGAGCATTTTTATGAATGTGTGTATGATACATAAGGACTTCCTCTATCCTGACCATTTGAGGTCTGATGGTATAAACCCCTGGTTTGACATCTACGTACAATATCTCATTGGTCTTGTTATACTTGGTGATCATGTGTTTCATCCTAGGTTCATCTTCTATCCTAATCTGATTAGGAATCCCCTTCCAGGGTAACCACATGTGGCTAAAATTAGTAGACATATAACCATTGAGTGTTTTTGATCTACTGAGCAACATTCCATAAGTATCAGGGATATCTACCACTTGGATGTCAATGTAGTATTGAATCCTTGGATTAGATGCTAACTGCATGTGTATATGCGTTAATTCTCCCACTACACTTACTTCAGTTTTGTCTAGCTGTGTCACCTTTTTGAGAGATTTGGCTGGATGTAACCCTAAGGCATTACAAATAGATAAGGGCATCACATTGGTTGATGCACCTAAGTCTACTAGGTAGTTGTGTAAGTTCTTACTAAATATCCTCAATGTGAGTAAGAATGGGGGCGACTCAGTCTTGTCTCTATAGAGAGTCATATGTGAGGTCTCAGCAACTTGAACAGTGGCTGGAACTTTGTTTTTTACATTGTTTTCTCTGGATCCATGATCCTTGTTCAAAATCTAACTTAGATTATGCACATGATTATCATCTTTTGGTGTGGATTCATCTAGGCATCTCATGAAAGCTTTCTTGATGGTTGGAGTTTTCAGCAATTCTGACAATGATAAGCTGATTTTAACTCTTTTCATCTCCTCTGCTAAATATGTGACTAACTTGTCCGATTTTGGAGATTGATTACTAGCTTTCAATATTGTGTTTTGAGGTGTGAAATACTGAGTATTGACTTTGGGAGGACCAGGATTATTGATTTGTTTTGGATCTGTAGGAGTGTTGAAGTTATTGGGAGGCAGGGATGTGGTTAATGGACCAAGTAGTCTATTAGGATTTCTCCTAAGGTTATAATTGTGCCTACCCTGATATTGCTGCTGATAAGCATGAACTTCTTCATGTTCTACCTATGGTTCATTTTCATCCTCAAAGGGAAACACATAATTTGCCTCACATGCCATGGCAGATTCTTTACATGCTAATGTGTAGTTTTCATGAGCTGAGGCTGTTTGATGATGAGGCTGATTTACAAAACTCTTAAGTACAAGGGCAGAATCATATCCGTAGGGAACAATCTCATTCCCTTCAATGAAAGGAGGGTCACATGTGGTGTTAAACACTTCAACCTGAAAGATAGTAGCTACTATTTTGAATTAAGGACAATTTAGCTCAGCATGTGCATTGGTATTATTTATCCTACACTAGTTTTTAAGTGTTGCCTCTGCTAGATTAACTCTAGTAGTCTGTTTTGGTTCATTAGGGGGGCTGATTATCCAAGGGTGATGGAAAAGAACCATTGTTCAGCCTAGTATTCCATACTCTAGGTTGCCTAGGTGCAACATTGTTAGTGCCATTGTTATTATTGAAGTTCCTATCATTATTGTATCCCTTGTCAGGATATCCAGATCTATCATTGTTATATCCTCTATTCTAGTTTGATTGGGAATAAAAGTTTTGACCCCTCAGGTGTGTGATTTCAGTTGTCAACTTTCTCAACTGTAAATACATCTCTTTGATATCTTCTTTCTCTTCCTGAACTTTAGCTACTACATTTTCTTATTGAGGTTTAAAGAAAGAAGAATCATTTCTATTGTTCTGTCCTACATCTTGAGGTGTTTGGACATGTCTTGGATACTATATTATTTGACCATTCCCATTTGGAGGAGGCATGATACTAAGGGAAGGTACCTGTAATGGACCGAACATTGCAACAGGAGGCATAATGACTCCATTGGTCTATGGCTGAGTATGATATGTCGGATATGCGAGATATGCTAAGTTAGGTATTGTAGCAGGAATTAATTGTTGATTTACTTTTATTGCCTCTTCAAAAGCTCCTGTTAGAGTTGTGACACCAGGATGTGCTCTCCTTATGAACATGGAGGTTAGGGGATCTAAGGATGAGTAATATATCAGTCTGGCTAGCTTGTCTCCTACATTGTATGGAGCTACCAACTTAGAGTACATCTTCTGGAATCTAGCATTGAAGTTGGAGATAGGTTCTCCTTCTGATCTTTTGATTGTAGCAAAAAGGTGATAAGTCATTGCAGGATCTATAAGTATCTTGAACCTATCTTTGAAAGCTTTTTCTAATGTAGCCCATGAGTCTATCAAACTTTGAGCAAGGCTGATATACCAATTGTATGCTTCCTCTCCCAAGGAGTATGGAAACAATCTACATACTACATCCTGATGTTCAATCCTCACTCTAAAGCAAGCTTCCTTAAATGTCCAGATATGATCATCTACATCCTGATATGGATGATATTTAGGGAAAATTTTATCAGAATTCTTAGGCAAGGGATGATATGCAGTAAAGGTTAAGGGTGAATCAACAACAAGGTATGACATTGTGACTGGTGCTTGCTGCATTTGAGGTATAATTGGTGATCCTGGAGGTGTTTGAGGTACAGATGGAGATACTGGAGGTGTTACAGTATGTCTTGATGAAGATACTGATGCACTTGACTCAAGAGTATGATGAATATCAATAGTATGAGGTCTGAGTCCATTGGATCTGGACCTGGTATTTGGCCGGTGAGCCAAGATTCTAACAGTTTAAGACATATTATGTATATTTTTATTGAATCTTTGCAAACATCAGAGGAAATGATCCTCCAGGATGGATATTTATGGTCAGGATTTAGTAATGACTAGATATTTGGTCGCAACGACAAGTTACAATAGGATATTTGTAGAAAAATCTGAACAACAAGTCAATATTAGAAGACTTCAAGCAATTGACTGCAAAGATCAGGGCACTCATGCACTATACTGAAATATTTATGATCAACACTCATGAAACAACCGGAAACAAGTGAATCTTTGCACAAATGTCTAAAGCGTAGCCAAATTTAATGAACTTTGACAAGATCACCTTGTAAATATGCAAGAATTAGATGTAGCTGACTAATTCAAGTAGCAAAAGAGAATGGATGGCCCTCCTTTTGCGCCAATTTATGTTGCGTTAGAAGCCAGGGGCGTATGGATCAATTGCAAAATTTTAAGGTAGGTGGTTACAAAGAGCCAAGGGATATCACTTCAATAGGAAATAATTTCTTTGCTAAGCAATAGCTCGGGCCCTCCTTCTAGTGCCAAATTATGTTGGTTATGATTGTTAGTCAAAACAACACGAATGAAAGTTTACACAACAAACCTTTATTATCTTGAAAAGTGCGATCAATTTAGGATAAATTGATGACTCCAAGTCTCCGTTGATCAAGTCATGATTGTTTGACGTTACTCAGAGGTTGATGTGATATGCTGTTTTCCATTCAAGGGGCCTTACATTATTTTGCTACCAAGAACTGATGTCTGAACATCTAGTTTTACACCTGCATTCTGTAAATTTCTTCACAAACAAGGTTAATCTTACTGCATTCAACAAATGATGATGATATTTGCCAATTTTGATCAATTCTTCTGAACATCTATTGTCATTGATTGATTTTCACTTCTGCACTTATGAATTTGTCTAAATAAGGTGCCTACAAGCTAATATTTGCATGATTACTATTGACATTTATATGTATTTGCATGATATTTTCAATTATACATGTAGATTAACTTAAATATGCTAAGAATATTCAATTTCTTTCAGGATATTTACATATTTTTGTGTATTTGCTTGAGATTATCTATATATTTGCAATTGTGATGGTGATTGTAATGAAATTAAACAAATTGTGTTAAATGCTTTCTAATTTTTACTAAATTGAATGAATCTTCAGCTATTGGTCCACATACATTCCAGATACTGTCATGAAAGGAAGAAAATCAAACCATAGGTTCACCAGGGTGTTCCACAACTAAGTATGGTTGATGCAAACTTTGATGGAAAAGAGATGAAGACAACATGTACAACATGAATTGCACTCCAAGGGAAGTAGCAAATAAAAGAATAAGCCAATAATTCATCTACAAATTACTCAAAGTATACGATTGTATGTAATCTAGCTCTTCACTTTCATTAAGTATACAAAAGACATGTATATTTACAATTAGCTTTGAGAATTAGTCCTGAGAAACTTCAGCAATCTAACCTCAATTAAGTTTTGAATAATTCATACAATGTGCACTCTATCTCCTTTTATAGGACAAAGAGAGGAGGTGGTTAAAAATGATCCAACGATCAGGATTTATCTATCTAAATCAATCGTCCATATCTGCTTTGACCTGGTCAACAGATATCAAACATGGCATAGGTTGCCAGCTAGCAACCATCTGGTGGGACTTGGTCACTTCTTTGTCTTACTATGTATATGACCCTATCATTAGGCATCTTTACTCATTCCCCATCTTCCTCATCTTCTTCACTTTCTTCATCTTCTTCATCTTCTTCATCAGTGTGAGGGTCATCTCCTACATGTATGCTGATAATCTCCCTGATGGGTTCATATGCATGTATTATTCTTTCAATTTCTCCTCCATCTTGGACTCTAGATTTTACTATAACATGCTCTTGGGAATGGAATTGTGTCTGTAGTGCAGACCATTTACTTTTTCTGCTATTTAGGATCTCATTATATGCTTCCACCTTGGCCTTCATCCTCATAGCCTTGTTGACTACATCCTCTGTCAAATGGTGGAGAGGGTCATCTGTTGCTTGCTTAAAATTACTTTGGAAGGCTTCAATTGCAAAATCAAAATCTTGATTTTCTTTTCTTCTACATTGTCTTCTAGAGCTTCCAAGATATTTATTTCCTTGGCCATAAGATGATGCAATTTAACACTGATATCCTTGAGCTTGGTGTTACAGCTCTTCAGGATATCACTCTCAAACCTGGTATCCTCATACCATATACTTAATAATTATGTAGTATTATTATCCAGTACCTTATTATATATGAGCACCTTCATATCTATGTGCCTCATCTTAGCCAGAGCATCTAGATGTTTCTCTACTTTGATGGATCTCTGTCCAACCTTCTTTTGAAATTTATCTACTTTGCTCCTCAATGTGCTGAGCAAGTTCCAATTGGAGAGGGAGGTCTTTATCACCTTCTCTGCTTCATAAATGAAAAGAATAAACCAATTATCCATCACATGAGCCTTATGCTTCATGATGTCCACCCCTATTACCTCTTCCTGAGATATGATGGTTAAGGGGGTGGCTGTGTTGATTGGCATGTGATTAGGGTCAATTAACCCTTTTATAAATGTATGAAGTTGGGCAATATGCTCCTTGTGCATTTTATTTTTGTCCTTCTCCCTTTTTACACTTTTCATCAGGGAGTCAATAATATCTTTGGCCTCTTGGCCTTCCTTCTCCTCAATAGAAAAACCTAGATCAACATTAGTTATCTGAAATTCATTAATATTTATTTCTCCTTTCGCCTTATCTACTATGGGTAAAGCTACCTGAGCTGTTCTCCTACCTATGGTAGGATCTCTCTTGATTGCGGATGTGGGCCTTGCCTTTCTCTTAGGCTTGATCATATCAGCTAAGAATAATGTAGAAACATCAAATTCAGGCACCTCACTAACTTGTGGTGAGCTTATCTCCTGTTGCAACCAATATGGTATGTCACCGCTAGACCCTTGTTGGTTAGTTTGCTCAATATGAGCATCATGAGACTCTACATTCTACTCAACCCTTGGTGGAGAAGTTTCTTTTCGTGGTTCATCTTCCTAAATTTTCTCATGAGGGATCTCTTGTTGTGCAAGAGTTTCTTATGATGCATTCACATTTTGTTCTTGTGTATCTTGTTGTGCTTGATCCTCTTGGGGAGACTAGACATTCTGATCTAATTGATCTAGATGATCATTCTTATTCATATTTTCTGGTTCTTTTTGCTGGTCATCACTTTGTTGAAGACCCTGTTCTCAATCTTTTGATGTATCCATTTCTCCAAGGTTTTGTACTTTATCCATTTCCTTTTTATTTGTTCCTCTTTCAAGCACCAGTTCATTATCCTGATCATCATTCTTCTCAGGCATCTCTTCATCCTCCTCCATATGTACATTCACTTCTACTTTTTCTTGTTTTAGAGGTAAATCTTGGTCTTTACTTTGATCCTCATCACCCTGATAAGTCAGGTCTATTGCAGCAAGTCTAGTGACTTGATCAACTAATTTTGCCAATCCAATTTGTTGTGCCACCACTTCAGGGCTATCTTCTTCAATTTCCTCTACTTCAACCTCCTCCTGATGAACTTCCTTTTGAACTACGGGGGTGCCATGAGGGGTCATATTTATATTTTCTACCAAGGTCTCCATAGAATGAGTAGAAACATCATTGACTACATCATCATTAGGTAAGTCCACTGTATCATCTAATTGAAAAGGTGGCTCTTTTCTTGCACTATGCATCTCTTTTCTTTTTTCCTCTACTTTCTCAGTCTTGAATTGCACAATATTAGGGAAGGGAACTTCATGTTGCAAGTTCTTTAAAATACCTTCACCACCTGATTCTCTCAATAGAATGGGATTTATATCCACAGTTCCCCTCATAATAGGTTTTTGTTTCTTTTGAGATGGCTCTTGGACTTTCATCTTTTTCTTCTTGATCAAGAGATCATCATCTAAGGGTTCTTCCTCCTCGTCTACAATACCAGGGGTAGGCTTTGCAACAACTTTCTTTTGTTTTGTAGGTGTATGAGATGATGCTGTAGCTGATGTGGAAGCTACATTTTTCTTTGGTTGGGGTTGTTGAATGACCATCACCCCAACTGCTTGGCTTCCTTTCTTATTTTTACTTTGTTGCCTTTCTCCATTTGACCGCCTCTTTTCCCAGAGGAAATCATCATATTCCTCATCTGATAATTCTTGCCTATATATTTTATTATCTACAATTAGGGCGACTCCTTAATTCTTCAGCTGGGTTATCTCATTTTCTACCCATTCCTTAGTCAATTGTATGACCTTCTGAGTTATCTGGTCCAAGGAAGTTTCCTCTGGCTGATTCTACTCAGGAGCTGATATGGTCTCATTGTATACCTTGTTGTCCTCATATTCTTTGGACATGATCTTACCATCATCTTCATGTAACTGAGCAGGAACTGGTATGCAATCCAAGGTGCATATCTAATTCAGAGTAAGCCTCTGGTAGCCTCTCCTTCTAACTTCTACCTCATCATCATAGTCAACCCAAAAATGTTCAATGTGTTTTTGATGCACAGGCTTCTTATGTAATGCCAGCATTTTACCATAAGGATCATACAGCTTGGCCAGTGAGAAGGGCTGCAAGTGCATCAAGTTCAATCCTCCAATTACATCCTTGACACTCTCCCTATCAGGGCACATATACCAGCCAATCATGACTAGAAACAAGACATTTGGTATCTTTCCTTTTTAAATATAGGCCTCTACTGAAGGCAATATCTGTCTAGCAAACTCCATCAGGATGACCTTGTCATTTGGATATCTTAGCAACATGAGAGGTTGCCCAGTGAAACCTTCCATTCTTATGTATGAAAATGTGGGAAATTGGATGAACCAAGCCCCATGTTTGTATATAGCAGCTTGAGCTTCCACACTCAATCTCTTTGCTCTGTCCTCTTCCATGGTCCTGACAAGGTGCATAGAGAATGAATCATTCACTCTCCAATAATGTTGGAGAGACTCTCTTCTTTTCAATTGTGGATAATGCTCCTAGATGTTCACATATCCAGGGTTACTTCCAACCCTACCTACTATTTGCAATCCATTGAAAGTGCCCCTAAATGCGCAAACATATACTACATAGGAGGTCGTATGGAACATGTTGACTTTCCCTCCTAGCCTCCTCATTCCCTCATCTAGGCTGTCACTTATGATCTTCGCCCATAGGGGTTTGTCATCAGAACATTTCACCATCCTGATGATACCATACATCCAATTCTCGAAGGCTCCAGCATTTGGTCTCCTTTTCATTTGGCTAAGCATAACCATCATGTACTGATATTCTAGATCAAAATCAAACTTAAAGAGATATACATGTAATTTGGTAGAGGCCTTATATATACATGATCCTTCTAGCTTCTTTCTGTTTGCTATTATACTCTTTTTCCAATTTTCCCAGGTTTAATCAAACCACATTAGGTCCCTTAGGCAGATTGAAGGCCGAGGTGATGCCTACAGTTGAAAAGTCTGCATAAATTTTACCATGTTTTTCTACCCTTTTGGTATCCACATTGTAATTCTAGGGGCATTCTATTACTAAGTTAGTGGCCTCCATTGCATATGGAAATCTGCCTGCATTCCACATTCCTAAATTGTATATGCTCATGAGCAGGGGATTCCCACTTCCATTCTCTAGTTTTGCTGTCCATGCATCAAGATCAATATTTCCTTGATGTGTATCATTAATTTGCCCATATCTGAACGCTTTTCCCTCTAGCTGCACGTTCATAGGCTTCAAAAATTCAGTGTCTGATCTATTCTTTTAAATTGCCATTGGATCTTGCAATAAAACATGCATATCTTACCCTAACATGTCGTATGCAATAGTGGTTTAGTGATCACATGCATTTCATGGTGATAATTCTATCATTCTAGTTTATTTTATGCATCATCATATCAATTAACTCTGTTAAAACCATGTTTACCTTGTTGGTTACCAAATCTGCAGAGGGTTTGCCAGCTCCAATGCATAGGCTGATTTGGCCAACAGATACAGGAGGTTGCGTGAGCTGCCTCCCCTTCACTTCTGGTTCTGCCGCACCAAGGAGGGTATCCCTATAACTAAAGATGTAACCTTGACTAGCTCAATGACATGAAGATTTAACTTAACAACAACAGGCAGAATACTCTCATGTATGGACCAAGATCTGCATGATAGATCACAAGGTTGGCAACATTCTTGGACATATGTGTCTGGTTGGGTATGAGAGTATGTAGAGGTCCTAATTCCTACTCCTACACTAACAGATGGAAGTGATGAAATGGGTGGACATAATGTCCTGGATGCAAGACAAGGGGTTTTAGCTCATAACTACTAACCCAGGAGCAGACTGGTGCCTATCCGTTGGGCAAGGAGTCAACTAGACATATATAGCAGATGGTTTGCAACTTTCACTCAAGTTTCAGGGCGTTGGACTTGATGCTTGCCTTACAAACATCACCCAAGAATGGGTATCTAGCTGCCTCTACTTACAGATATCCCTGCAGATGTACAACCTTCTTCATGCTCAACCTAAAATAGTTTAATCCACTCCTTGAATGGAAGTTAGAGATTATGCATGTGATATAGACATCTATACCCTAGAATCTGAGAAACCCTTAGCAACCAGATTCAAAAAAAAGGAAATGCATGCAACAAAGGAGACAAGCAGATAAATACATGCAGTATAGCATTTTTCATTTATATCAACATGAAACTGAATATATGTGCAAAATACACTCATGCTACAACACATAAACTCCAAAATGGGATAAAACAACCAAGGATCATGCCCTGTTCTTCGTTATTTACACAAAAAAAATACCCAGGTCTTCAACCCCAACAAATGAGCAACATAGCCCTACTTATACAGCAAGGAGGTGCTCAGCCTTAACCACCAAGCAAACTCCAAATTCGACAGATACAATACATTGAGAAAATGGTGCTCATCACATTGAATGCAGCAGGTAGGGGAGGAGACAGGAAGAGATCTCGAGCCCTGCGCCGCCGCCTGGGGATTCACATCTTCAGTTGGGTACTAGATCCGTCCACGCCATCACCCATACCTCTACAACAACCGCCATTAATGGTATACCAACCCGCGGCCTTGGGAAAAAACATCATACTGTGCATTGCAAACCTTTCCCGCCAAAATGTATCATCCTGATATTTCAAATCATGTAGGATCATATTATCCCACATGCACCCCGCAGCAACCTTCTTAACACTTTATATACTAGGTCATGAGCATATATGATGTCGGTGATTTTGCTCCTGATGGCACCTAGTATAAGACCTTCATCATCATCATCCTCCAGCATGATATCCGGATACTCAATATCACCCTGACGTCAGCAGCACCATCTGCATGAGCTCATCCTGACACAAGAAGATCATCCTGACGACCAACCTCACCTTCATCTAAAATGTCCTCCTGATATTCACCTTCATCGGCACAACCTGATGCATCGGAGGAAGATCCTCCTGCTTAGCTGATACCAATTAGCTGATACCAAAATATCTGGCTGATGAACATCTTGCATGTCCAAAAAAAATCCTGATGACGTCATCATCATGTTACAATATCAGGTCAGATTGAAAACTTGAAGTATGACCCCATCGGATCTGGATGACATCATCATCATATCCTGCTGACGTCATCAGGATATCGGCATCAGGATGACATTCGGAAGATAACCGGATATTTGGAAATATCACCCTGATAGAAATATCAGGGTGCACCGTAGCTCCACTGTAGGATCAGGATGATACCCGAATATCACCCGATATTTAAATATGATGACCCCGATAAATATCGGGTCATACCTAGAACCTTGTAAATGATGCATCATCAGGATGATCTTAACTAAGATCACCCGATGTTAAGATATCACCCCGGCGAAAGATCATGTTGACAGAAAATATGATGATGACCCCCACAGGATATCCAGACATGATGAGAAATGACCCTCGCAAGAAACATCAGGTGGATGCATAGAAATATGATGATGATGATGACAATCCCTTCCTTGAAAATATCCTGATGATGCAACAAAACACAGAGAGGGTCAAAGACTTAGAAACTTCATGAAATCCTGGGAAGGTGCCTGTAAGCTAATAACCTAGAACCTGATAAATGATGCAGGCACCAACATACCTCTTCATTCACCATAAATGACAAAAGAGGGTTTTATCATTACATACCTGATAAACGCTTCCCTTTTACTGTATAGGTGATATCCGGATGAGCGCGATCACATTACAATTACTGTTTTCATTTCGTTTGAATACGTATCTCGTTCCATTTGCAAGTTGCAGCGATGTTTTAATCTCTCCGGAGCTCTGTAATTCTTTGTTTAAACATATGGTAAATTCAGAATGAAACCAAATCTTCACTTTTAACGGCTTAACATAGCGAATTAGGGTGTGTTTAATGTCCTTCTGATAATGTCCATTGATCAACACATGAGGTTTATAGATGTTGACAAGTGGCGGACGTGTATTTGAAATTTTGAAGGCCTGACCTACCATTGGAATTGCATTTAATGTGGAGGGTGATATTCACAGAGCTCAAGGATATTTAAAAATATGACTGATATCTGGTAGATGAGGGTGACATCGTCACGAGGATGGTCAACTGTTGACCAACGACCAAATTTGGGTCCTTATGCCTTTGTTAATAATCGCGATAACACATTTTATCAATATGATTGGGTGGATATGCCACGTGGCATCATTTAATTGGTCACTAGAACTCTCCGCATCTTGGGTCTCAAGAGTCAATATGGGGGATATAGGGAAATATCTAGATATTTAACACTTTGAAATATCACCCTATTTGAGAATGTGAGGATGATGTTAGCATTTTATAAGTCTTTCAAATTGTTTGAGGGAATGACATCATCATCATATTAGTTAATATCAAGGATGTTTCGAAATATGACCCTCTTGGATCTGGGTCCTGATGACATCATCATCTTGTCGTGTTTTCTTTGTATCGGGTTAGGATGACATCATTATCATATTGAGAAATATGACGCTGTAGATGTCGGGCATATTGATGATGTCATTGTCATATCGATTTCTTTTATAATCAGAACAAGATGATGTCACAATCATATTTGCAAAGGGTGATATTATGAAATATGATGCATATTCAGAAATATGACCCTTTGGGAATATGCATGGGTAGTAATTCTTTCGCACTTAACTTTGACGTTTGCATATTGAAATATTATGCAAATATTGAGTGATCTTCATATGTCAGGGTCATTTAGTGTATGTGACTAATATTAACGAATGTGACCCTATGGAAATATCCAGTTTGACCAAACTTTGACTGGGCATAACTTTTTATCCTTAAGGAATATCAGGGTGATACAAAAGGCAAACCCTCTTAGAATTTTGTGCTCTTCCAGACTATGAGGTTTATGAAAGAAAATTTTGACTTTGGCATTGGACCTTCTCTTGTGAGGCACATGCATGTGCAAGGGGTGATATACTTAATTGACTTTAACCAAACCGCCCCAAGCAAGAGAACAAAGAACAAGTAGAAGCAAAAAGTTGGGTCACTATTTTGCTAAGGCAAAATGGGGCGTGTTTTGTGCAACCACACAATAGGTTTCTTTCATTTGTCTTTGCATTTATTATTTTATGTATCACAACATAAAATCAACTAATTTTTGGAAGATACACAAGGCCCAAATCTGTAGTCGAATCCCTCTTCCTGTATAATGATCCAAGAATTAGCTAACCTTCAAAAATACATCTTTTACCTGCTCATATAGCTTTTACATTTCCACTTACAATTTTGGCATGAGAAAACTTGGTCAACACTCTTTCAGATCACCATGCTGCAATAACTTCACCCCAATGGCCCTATCAGAAAATATGCACGACTTGGTGTTGCCCATGCTTTTGGCATGTTAAATTGGACATTGAGTGGCCTACAAAAGTATGGGTCACTAGGAATTTCACCCACCTTGAGTACGCATAGCATTAAAGCTCTAAACACTATTCCAACCACTTGAACTTCTCTTCATCCTGCAATAATGGCGCCTTTGGATGCACAAGTGTTGAACAACAATCTCCACGCAAAAGAAAAAAATGCATTTTTAGGACAAGATAAAAATGCATCCCTTTTCTGAAGCTTTTACAACACTTTAAAGTGTTTAATTTTTAAAATCTATCCATTGGTGCCCTTTGGAATTTGATTGTTTATTAGGAACACTTGGGTGAATTATAAAATTCATGAACTTTACCTTTTCACTTTTGCAATTTATCTCACCATCTACCTCATCGGCGAACTTTCCCAGTGGCGAACCTACCTTTTAATTTTTACTTTTCCCATTGGGCTCCTCTTTTCAATTTCTCCTTGCTTTTTGGTGGCTTCTTCTTTTGGAAAACCATAAGGTTCACGAACTATCCTTCCCATCGAAAAGCCAACCCTTTCCTTTGCTTAGCCTTTTTCAGTGACTTCTCCATTGCATGAACCACCTTGCAATACACTTTTTTAGCAAACCTACATTTCGGTGAACCATAAGGTTCGTGAACCAAGTTGCTCACTAAAAAAATTTCTTTTACTTCTCTTTCTTTTTATATTTCACTTGGCCTTTACTCTATCTTTTGCTTTAACTCCTTCAGTGAAATCTCCTTTCGGTGAACTCTTGTTTTGGTGAACCAAGAGGTTCACCAAAAAAGTTTGTCTTCTCTTTTATACTTTGGTTTCTTTTTTCAGCAAAGTCATTCTTCCTTTCCCCTTAGTCTCTTCTTTTTTAGTGAACTCGCTTTTCATCGAAGTTGGAGGTTCACGAACCTCCTTATTCGCTGAAAAAGAATCCTTTTTCTCTTTGAAGTCTTCTCTTTTTTGGCCAAGGGCTTTTTTGACAAACTTGGAGGTTCATGAACCTCCTTGTTTGATGAAAAGGCAATTTTTTCTAAGGCAAACACATGGATTTTGACATTTTTTGAGACTTATGATTTTTTAGGGATTTCTAGGATTTTTTGGATGAATTTTAACAACTTTTGCAGATTTTGGAAGATGGACTATTTTTTCCTGGGGGGTTACAATAGGTCAACAGTGAGATGTGGAGGTTATCTCCTACTTTTGATGAAATACTCATTCACAATTACATAACAAAATGTATGTAGAGACTCTTTGCATACACGCAAATCCATTTGCAAACACAAATTCCATTGATTTCATTCAACTTCAATAAACAAATTAGATCGTCTTTTCTACAAACATAAATCTATAACACAACACAATCTTGGCTCTCATGGCCTCTCTCTCAGTTATACAACAACAACTTCTATTCATTCATGTGCCCCTCTCATGGTCAAATTTCTCTCTCCAAAACTCTGCATTTCAATCTGCCACCATTCTCTTATAATTTCCAATTTTTTCCACTCCTCTATCTTGGGAATCCAATTCTAGGAATCCTTATTTCAATTTTTCTAGAGCTTAATTAATACATTTTACATACCTCATTCTCTCCCATGCCTCTCTTGTAACTATTTTTGGCGTTCAAATATGCTCTCACGTTTTTCTAAAGATGCCCCCCAAAATGGAGGTCTAAACATAGATTTTATAATCAATAAGGCCCAAAATGCTTGCCTCTTACCTATTCATATCCCCGTGTCTTCAAATAAATGATGTTACCTATGTTTTTAGATCTAAATTTATCTTTGAAATAGCTAAAAGAAATAATTACCATTAATTTCTTGTTTAATCAGAGCGGTTACGAAGTAGAATTCACATGTAAAATTGAAAGATTCTTTGCCTTTTCATATTAGCATTTTAAATGCATTTATGAGCAATGTAAAATGATTAAAACAACTTGAATAATACCTCATAAATCTGCACAAACAAATTGGAGAAGAAATTACTCTATGTGACTTCATCAAGCTCTATCAATTGTTGGAAATCGACTTTTTACATAACTTTCACCCAGTAGCTCATTTTTGTATGAAACCTTGCCAAGATGTGTGGAATGACATTCCCAAGGGCTCCACCAAGCCATTTTGTTCCAGACTTCATAAAACTCAAGAAATTAAATTTCCTGTAAACTGCTAGCCTTGATAAGAGAATTTTAAATTCTCTCAAATGGTGATGAATTTGAACGTGATTCATTTTTCACATTAGGAGAAATACCATCACAAATCATTCCCTAGAAGGAACCTTGCCCTGCTCTTAAAAATCTTTAAAATTAATTGTTTCCATAGCTAACAGGGGCAAATTTTTTGATTTTAAATTCTCCCAATCTGTGAGGAATTTAGTCACGAAACCTTCACCACATTATGCACAATTCATCCAATGATATATATTTCAAATGATTTCAACCTAGCTCTTATGGATTTATGGAAACAATTGTTTCTGTAAAACTGCCCTGCGGAGCCTTAAAACGATAATTTGGTGAAAACTTGAATCTTGCAATTCTGACCAAAAAAAACTTATGAAATACAAGGCTCCCAAATGTATTTCAAAACTCACAACACACATAACAAAATACTCAACAACACATGCTATTTTATTGGATTTTAAAAACTCAAACATCAACATCAATCTGTAACTAAATATTACAAACATTGGTCTTTCAAGACCTCTTGCATGCAAGAAACATGCATGCTATCTCTACTGCTGCTCTGACAACCCCCTTATCATTGACCTTTTGCACAAATTGTTTGCTTGAAAACTCTTACTCCAATCTGTAATTCATCTCTACTTGGATGTCCATGTTGTTGTTGTACCAAATGTATCTACTTCACCCTTCATTCCTCTCAACGTGTTCTATTTTTCCAGCCCACTAATCATGACCTCCATATCCTCTTATCTTCATGACCATAGGAGATCTTCTAGCAGAACCTTAAAACGATAATTTGGCAAAAACTTGAATCTTGCAATTTTGACCATAGGAGATCTCCCTGAATGCTGAGAGATGCCAAGAACACCAAAAATTAAAAAAAAGCAAAGAAAAGCAACAAATTTTTTTGGGTGATGCAGGATTGCTAGTAGACCCGGATGCTTCTGCATTAGACACGCCAGGTATGAAAATTTTTGTGATTAGGACTCACAAAATGGAGTTGGATGATTGAGTCACCCTTATTGGTTGTAGACAAACCGCAACAAACTCCATTACTACATCAAGTTTGATAAAATACTTCTTCTTTCTCCTCTTCTAGCATCTACTTGGAACACTTCCCATACTCCTCCACCAAGTATGTACTTCACTCTTCTTTCCCTCTGTGGTTCCACCATAACTGCACCAATTACAACTTTCCTTCACTTCCAATCTCGTGGGTTTTAACCCACCACAATCCATCCAACACGCATTCATATTTCCCTCTGTAACACCTGCAAACAAATCTGCACTAACCAACTCATGGAAATAAAATACTTCTATCTTCACTTCCTCTTCACACTTTTTCACCTCCTCTTCAACCTTCTCATTAATCTCCTCAACATGCAAATCAACTTTACATTTATCATATCCAAGAAAGTAAGGCATTACCTCAGTAATCTCTTCCTTCTCTACTGCTCCTACAAATTCTTCACCTCTATCTGCAATCAATGCAAGCCATTCTCTCTCGACCACTGCAATCCATGATAGTAGATCAACTCCATTATCACCACTTACTATGACTTCTTCATCTCCTTTTGCTGCAACATCCTCATCTATAAACTCATTATTCTCCTCTCCAATCTTCTTGTCCTCCAAAGAACATGCAACTATCTCATCTTGAACTACTACAACTTCTCTGCTCACATCTTTTTTTTATGTCTTCAACAAGACATTCTTCTGCTGCAATCTCTTTCTTTTCTCCATCTTCTTTATTATTTTTCTCATTCCCTGTACACACAAATCTACCTGCATACAAATCATCATTAGAAGAAATATGGGGCTCCACCTCACCCATTTTCTTTTCCATCTTAATCTCTGCTATACTTTCTCTCAGAACTTGTCGTGTCTCTTGTCACAACTTTTGTAGTTGATTATCCAACACCACCATCAATATTCTCTCTCTCCTCACAAGAAATGAAATTCCCAAAGGTCAAGTCTCAAGACAAACTTCATACCTTTCCTCTTCAACATTTCATCAAACACTCTTCATACACAAACTCTCTCTGCAGTTACAGGTCCTCTTTCATACCTGCAACAAAACTCTCTCACACACAACTCTCTCTTCGTGGCTTCAATGTCTTCCTAGATCTCATTGTTGCAGGACTCCTCCACCCCTGCACCAAGCCTCTCAAGCTTCTCAGACAACCCTCACTGCTTCACAACTTTAATCTCAGGTTCCCGTGTAAACTGCCTCACGTTCAACGATCTGTTTACACAAACTCCTTCTCACAACTCCACCCTCAGGTCTTGGTACAGACTGCCTCACATTTGATGCTCTGTCCACATGCTCAAGACCCTTGGCTCTGATACCACTAATGAAATACTCATTCATAATTACATAACAACACATGCAGAGACTCTATGCATACACACAAATCCATTTGCAAACACAAATTCCATTGATTTCTTTCAACTTCAATAAACAAATTACATTGTCTTTTCTACAAACATAAATCTACAACACAACACAATCTTGGCTCTCATGGCTTCTCTCTCAGTTTTACAACAACTTCCATTCATTCATGTGCCCCTCTCATAGGCAAATTTCTCTCTCCAAAACTCTGCATTTCAATATGCCACCTTTCTCTAATATTTTCCAATTTTTCCCACTCCTCTATCTTGGGAATCCAATTCTAGGAATCCTTATTTCAATTTTTCTTGAGCTTAATTAATACATTTAACATCCCTCATTCTCTCCCATGCCTCTTTTGTAACTATTTTTGGCGTTCAAATCTACTCTTACATTTTTTTGTAGATGCCCCCCAAAATGGAGGTCTAAACCTAGATTTTATAATCAATAAGGCCCAAAATGCTTGCCTCTTACTTGTCCATATCTTCGTGTCTTGAAATAAATGATGATACCCATATTTTCAGATCTAAATTTGTCTTTGAAACAACTAAAAGAAATAATTATCATTTCTTGTTTTACTCGGAGCGGTTACGAAGTAGAATTCACATGTAAAATTTGAAGATTCTTTGCCTTTTCATATTAGAATTTTAAATGCATTTGTGAGCAACATAAAATGATTAAAACTACTTGAATAATACCTCATAAATCTGCACAAACAAATTGGAGAAGAAATAACTCTATGTGACTTCGTCAAGCTCCGTTAACTATTGGAAATCAACTTTTTACATAACTTTCACCCAATAGCTCATTTTTGCACGAAACCTTGCTAGGATGCATGGAATGACATTCCCAAGGTCTCCACCAAGCCATTTTGTTCCAAACTTCATAAAACTCAAGAAATTAAATTTCCTGTAAACTACCAGCCTCGATCAGAGAATTTTAAATTCTCTCAAATGGTGATGAATTTGAACGTGAACCCTTTTGAACATTAGGAGAAATACCATCACAAATAATTCCTTGGAAGGAATTTTGCCCATCTCTTAAAAATCTTTAAAATTAATTGTTTTCGTAACCGACAGGGCCAAATTCTGATTTTAAATTCTCCCAATCTGTGAGGAATTTAGTCACAAAACCTTCACCACATTGTGTGCAATTCATCCAATGATATATCTTCCAAAGGATTTCAACCTAGCTCTTACATATTTCTGGAAACAATTGTTTCTGTAAAACTGCCCTGCATAGCCTTAAAATGACAATTTGGCAAAAACTTGAATCTTGCAATTCTGACCATAGGAAATCTTCCTGAATGCTGAGAGATGCCAAGAACACCAAAAACAAACTAAATCAAAGCAAAGTAACAACAAATTTTTTTGGGTGATACAGGATCGCTAGTAGACCCGGATGCTCCTGCATCAACTTTTATGAGGTTCTTTAGACCAAAGGAGTTAGAGCCAGAGAAGAATTGGGATCACAATTTTGGAGATTGGTTTTTCCATAATGACTACATGGTGATCAAAGTCTATGGGGATGAAGTAGAGACACACTTATTGCCTATGTTCATGTTAGACATAGTTGCATTTCTTGAAGCAATGTGGCAAATGAATGAAGAAGCTAAATTACACCTTAAAAATTAGAAGAAAGGATCTTTTCTACCTTCTACTATTGATTTCACAGATTTCCTAGTCACTACTAAGGAAGGCTTGGATCAGCTACTTGTCAAAATTGATGGGATACTGATTGAGGCTAGGTCTAAAAATAAGATGTGACCCTGAATATTATATTGAAAAATTAAGGTCACAAGGTAGGTTAGGTTATAGCAATTAGTTCAATCTCTTTGAGGATCTCATTAGAAACTATACAACTCTAGGGGAAATCAAGAAGAGAAAAGAAATCTAGGAGAAGGTTGTAGAATGTGACAATAAGGAGTTAGCTCCTACATATAAAGGAGCATTCCCTACTATTACAAACCCAATAATTAGGATGGCAATGATGGTACTCAGTGTTGACATCCTAGGGGAAATGCCTAAGGATGGTGAAATATGTAACATGTCATCTCATATTACTCAGATTAACATTCCAATTTACCATCAAGTAAATAATCATGATCATCATAATCATATTTTTGCTTAACGTTAATCATTTTCATAATCATTATATAAAAATCAAATCTTTTTTGAATAATTTCAAAACTAAAAATTTACAACATATTCAAAGATAACATGCTAGTGAGTTTCTTCACTTTACAATCACAATGTTTTTCTCATGGAAATAATGATAAGTTTGTTGATAACTAAGAGGGGGGGTGAATCAGTTATCTAAATTATTTCAGCTTTCTGAACTTCCTTAATAATTAATGCAGCATCAAATCGAATAAGCAAACATAACCATGAAATGGAAATAACATCAGTACACATGACACAATGATTTTGACCTGGAAAACCCTGTTAGGGGAAAAACCACGGGGTGATTAACCCAAGATTGTATTCTCTGTTAGAAGAATAGGATAGTACAAAATGGCACTTGCCAATTAGGGCTCACTGCTCGAGCACACTGCTCACAAGAGGCTCACTGTCTATAGTAGTTTATACAAGGAAATTAGATACTTGAAGTGATGAGAAGCATCCACACATGCTAAGGTTCAGTTCCGGTTAGGTTCAATATATTGATCTATTGCACTTAATTCTTCCTCTTCTTTTGGTGCTGCTGTCCTGTCACATACCAGACCTGCATTACTATCTTCACACTGCTCTTCTACTTTTCTTTGCACTTCTCAACACAACAACACACCTTCACATCCAAATCCATCTGGTATATATATCAGCAACAATGATTTCAACACCTTTCTAGTCGGCATCTGGAATAGTCAATATTTTCCTCAACTTTGAACTGTCAGCCAATCATGAATGATACCTTAGGAAACTTACTCACCATCAATATCACATCCGGATTAAGGTCTGATGCTCTGCCAGTTAGGTCTTCCTCTGTCTACTCTACCAATCAGGAACCCATCACTCAAGTGCTCATAACTCTTCACACTTCTATCACCAGAGGCTAAATCCTTGGAATATATCAGTCAAGGTACTCCTCTTGACTTCCCCAAATCTGCACTTTACTGAGATACTTCCTCTGAGAGATCCAGACTTGACTGTCGGACCTTGCTACCTGCTCTGTTCTTGCTTACCAGACCACAACACTTCTTCAATCAAACTTCCAGAAAAAACACACCATGTCCTGCGGATGTGTGGGATGGACTTTGTTGCCATCAATGACAACACTAATGAAACCACACAGTGTCTCTTGCCAACAATCTTCCCTTATGGCATTGATGGCAACACTTAGTGAGAAATGACTAAGTGTCACACTATACTCCCCCTTGGCTAATGCTCTGTTCTTATGAATATTTTCCAGAGCTCCCCCTTAGCTGAATTCCTCATTTTTCACTACTCCTCACTCCCCCTTTGACATCAATGGCAAAGGGTGGGGTCCGCACACTAAAATTTGCAAAATTCAATCTATACTTAATCGCATAAGTATATTATTTGGTTATACTTTACATATACTTTAGTATATCTGCAAAAGTGTTTTTCAATTGTACAAGTTCTGTTACCCAACTTAGCTTCATCCTATCCAAAATTGAGATGTGACCACTCAACAAGAATGCAAAAGCTTCTGCCTTCTTGAGATATGTCGGATCACTAGTCCAGGCTGTAGTCTGAACATCACTTAGGGCCTCATGCATGGCCTCTAACTTAGGGATAATGATCCCTCTAAGTTCACTCAAACTATTTATTCTATTTCTCTTCTCCTTCTCAAGCTTCTTAATTTCATTCAAGACTGCAATAGTCTGACATTCTTGATTTATTATGGAAGTGGTAAGAGGATCAAAATTCTGAGATAGTCTTGTTAATTTATCCTCCTGTTCTTTCACTTTCTTCTCAATCTCCACTGTTACTTTGGACCATGATAGACAAAATTTATACATTTCCCCGCCATCTTTAAGAGCATTTTTTAAGCTCTTTATCCCTATATCCATATTTCTCCTATCATTGGTTATTAGTCCTTGTACTTCAGAGAATCTCTTTTCCAAAAACTCCTTCTAGACTTTATCTTCTGCTGACTTTTCTAAGGAATCAAAATGTGTGCTAACACTATTTACTAGAGATTTGAGATTACCGGATGAAGAGGCTGAGGGATCCTTCTGAAGAGATGGCATAATCTTCTCCAGTACACTGGATGCAATTTCTATGAGCTTGCAGTCCTCCATATGAGACTTTAGAAGTTTTTCTTTTGCCTTTGCTGAAGTAAAGGATGCTAGCTTCATGGTTTGAACCGGGGAGAGGGAGTCAAAATTGAACGGTCCTTGAAGAAGTTCTGGTTCATCAAATTCTATCATCTCCTTGGTTAAGAATTCCTCAACTGCTTCTGCTGTGTCTCTTGCCGGTGATAGGATTTTCTCCCCTTCTGCAGCCCTTCCACTATCATCTGTGGCCTTTTCTGTTGGAGTTTTCTCTCCTTCTGCAGCCTTACTATTGTCATCCTCTTTTTTCTTCTCCTTTGCTTCTCGACTGATCTTCTCTTCTACTCTTTCTTCTATTTTGGATCCGGAGTCTGCAGGGGAAATCAGAGGAGTGATGTTTGCTTGTTCATGGACCTCCTCTCCTAGAGCAGAGGAATCTAAGTCCTTATCTTTTTCTTCACCTGTGTCCTTTACCTCTTCTGCCACTATCTCAGTAGATTCTTCCTCAACATCTGTAGCCGAGGGATCATCACCCAAGTCCTCTATAATAGGAATGTTGAATCTTTTGTATGCATTCCAGAGGATCTCTTCTGTCTCTTTTGCTACTTTGTCAGTTTCGCCAAGCATAAGCTAATTCATTCTAGCTTTGCTCCGGAACTCATCCTTACAGTCTTTGAAGATCATATTCTTCTGCTTAGGAGTGATGGAGGGATAGAGCTGAATGGCTATCTGTTCTCAGATCTCCATATCCTTTTCGTTGGCATTATTTTTTCTCATTTCAAGTTCCTTCTCAAGGATTTTAGGAATTAAAGATATGATCTCAATTAAAGCTTTGTTGTAGATATTCAGATACTTAACTGTGGCATCTTATAGGATCTTCTAGTCAGCTTCACTGTATTCATCATAGAATTCTGTTAATGGTTTCAGGTTTCCGTCCATAGTAATTGCCTTGATGATGTTGTCAAGAGTAGGTTTCTCAACACATTTATCTGTCTTTTATTTTTCCTTGTCTGGTCCGGTAGTGGATTCTCTAGATACTTTCTTCTTCTTCTTCATTTTCTTAATTTCCTCATCTAATTCTGTCTCTTCTTCATCCTTTTGGCTTGTGTAAGATCTTGTTGCCTTTTTCTTGGTTTTCTTCTCTCCTTTTCCAGATGTCTAAGCTTCCAGTTTTGATGCCTTTGAGATTTTAGGAGCAGAGCTCTTAGATGATCTGGTCCAGGAGGGGGCTTCTACCGGAGCACTTTCTTTTTCTGCTTCTTCCTTTCCTTTTTCTGCCCTTTCCACCTTTTCTCTGTTGGCATCAAGTGCCTCTTTTGAAATGCCATAACTTTTGGCAATATTCTCAACTTCTTTTCTCACTTTTCTCTTCATTTCCGGTTGTCGTAGCTCCACATGGATCTTCACACTCAACTCTTCAAAGGTTCCAAACCTTTCTGCCTTGGGATCCTTTGGCTGACTTAGCATGTGTTGAACATGCAGCTCTATAATTTTCTCATCTACTTCATACCCCATAGGCATGATCCAGACTACTCTTGGCTCCACTGCCTCCATTAGGCACTGATTAGTTTCTACCATAAAGCAAACTGTGTCTTTATACTTTTCAACTAGAGATTGGGGGATTCTCTCTCTGGCTTGCATCATGTTCTGAAAGTTCTTGAAGTAGCCCCAGAGTGCTATGTTTTGTGCCTTGGCATCACCAAGTCCATGCAAATAGTCTCTGATTTGAATTGCTACTGGTCTGTCATTTTTCCATATCCACCCATTAGATCCGGGTAGTTCATTCATGTAGTAGAAGAATAGACAGAGTATCAAGCCATCATATTTGAAGGAATTCTTCTTATCCTTCTTTATCTTCTGCAGGTTCTCCAAAAGTTGGTTTAGAAGGAGCTCACAAAGGTCATAATCTGCATTCTTTCTCAACATTTCATAAGCAGTGTAAATTGCAGTTCTGGGTACTAAATTTTCCCTGCTAGAGTGATATAACTTATAACCAATGATCATGGAGGCAAACTTGATATCTGGATCAGTGATATCTTCTATTGTCATCACTCTCTTGTCAAACCTTGATCCGGTAGCCTCACTCATAGTTTGATTCTTGACTCATTTGAGAACAGGTAATCCTCCGGATGAGTGCAAACTGGTTACCGCTTTAATAGCATCTTTTGTGATCTTGAATGGTTTATTCAGCCACATGAGGTTATCATGCACTCTGCTCAAAACATACTTGAGCCACTCATCTTCATCAAAACAGGGGAAATGAATGCACTGCCCAAAATGTTTTTCCTAGATGGCCTTATATTGGGGTTTAAGCTCAAACGATTCATTTATCAGTTCCTTGTGATAGATATCCCTCAATTTGAATTCTCTGAATTCTTCAATGTTTGCGTGAATATAAACCCTAATATCTTTTATATGCAAAACTCCATGCGAAACACCAAAAAATGTCCCTAGGGGATCTACTTCCAGGGATTTGTAGGGATGTTTCTTGAATTTGGGGCAAGACCTATCAATGATCTTCACAATATTCAGAGTAGCCATCTTACAAAGAATTCAAAGATAGATTTTAAGAACGGAAAGTACCTTTTTCACCTTTAGGATTCATGGAATGAGCTGAAAAGATCGCTGGTTAACTTGAATTCTGTGGTTGATCCTTGGGAGGGATGAAGCAGGCTTGTTTGCAGAGCTCTTTTTCTCTTCTTCTCGAGTGCAAGTGTACAAATGACAAGCAAATGAATCCTTTTATCTTTGAGCAAACCCTAATTTCATATTGCAATAAATGCGCAACTTAAGTCATTCCGGTTGCCTTGTTCATCTTAATCTGAGATAGATCTTTTTCTGGATCACTGAGATACACTTGGAGTTATTCTTGGTGAATAATGACAATCTATTTTTCTTTTCATAATCATTTGATCTATTCGCAGATCAAGGTTCCTCAGTTTTGAATCAATCTAGATCTATCTGTGAGAATCTTGTATTTGCCAGATGACTGTTAAACTGGATCAATCTTGGTAGATTAGATTCTTCAAATTTTCTTGTGGATCTTCCAAATCTTAACCAAGCCTTCTTTTAATGTTTCTCTTAGAACCCTTTAATCCGCAACCTTTCATGTGCCAAATTTAGGCACCAATTGGCTGGCTGAGGGATTTTGTTTTTCTTAGTGACTCCCCCTGAGCCAGAGCTCATCTATTCAATTTCTAGAAGGATTATTAGCACCAGATTTTGGTGCAGATCCATCCCCAACATTCTCTATGCTTCTCTTAACCCAGATCTTATTCATCTCCTTTTTAATTTCATCCGCATTCACCTTTCCTTTTCCTTTGTCTTGGTTTTGATTATGATGTACTAGACCCTTATTGTTCTGATTCTTACTTCTGCAAAATTTGGCAATATGACTGGATCTGTTGCAATTATGGCAAACAACATTTCTTTGCATATTTGACTGATATCCTCTTGAGATACATTGACAAGCCATATGTCCCACTCTATTGCATGCAAAACATCTACCATTGAATGAATTGTTCATTTGCATGTTTCTACACTCATGGGATTTGTGACCATACCTTTTGCAATTAAAGCACTATCTGGAGAAGGATGTATTAGTCTGATTCATTCTTCTTTTGCATTGATTTGCTTTATGACCAAAGTTATTGCAGTTGTGACAATATCCATTGAAAGATGGATATCTTTGAGCATTTGGTTGCCTTACCGAAGGTCTTCTAGGCTTGTATCTTGGATTTTCTGATTTGGGGTTCTTCTGACCAGATCCAGAGCTTTCACCTGTTTCATACCCCAAGCCTTGCTTGCCATCTACCCTCTTCTGGCTTTGAAGAAGAACTTCAAGTTGAGCAGAGGTTATCTTAAATTTCTCTTTGTATTCATTTGCTGTTTGAAGATCCCTTTTAAGAGTGACAATCTGATTCTTAAGTTGATCTTCATTAGCTTTTGCTTCTTCAAGGTTAGATTCTAGATGTCTGATTATTCTATCCATTTTATGGTAGTCTTCTGATTTCTCCTTGAGAGATTGTCTTAGATCATCTTTAGTTTTTCTTTTCTCTTCAATTTCTTGGGTGAATTTCATAACTCCTGATTCCATTTCATGTCTTACCATAATGATCTCTTTTGACAACTTTTCACATAGCTTGGTCTTCTCCTTCAGGTCTCCATTTGTATCATTTGCTTCACCTTGGCTTGCCAATTGCTGAAGAAGATCCCTTCTCTTTTTCATAGAGATACTCAGTTTCCCTTTTAGTTCATTTATGAAGTCATCAGCCTGTTTGAGTCTTTCCTTCAATTCATTGACTTCAGAGTTAGATTGCTCAAGATCATCTAGGGTAGACTGAAGTTGTTCCCTCATACCATACACATCCATTTGAATTCCCAGATCTTCCTCAAGCTGTTAGGCTCTATTTGGAGGAACTTGGCTATGATACCAATTGTTGATAATTGAGAGGGGGGTGAATCAGTTATCTAAATTATTTCAGCTTTCTGAACTTCCTTAATAATTAATGCAACATCAAATCAAATAAGCAAACATAACCATGAAATGGAAATAACATCAGTACACATGACATAATGATTTTGATGTGGAAAACCCTATTAGGGGAAAAACCATGGGGTGATTAACCCAAGATTGTATTCTCTGTTAGAAGAATAGGATAGTGCAAAATGGCACTTGCCAATTAGGGCTCACTGCTTGAGCACACTACTCACAAGAGGCTCACTGCCTAGAGTAGTTTATACAAGGAAATTAGATACTTGAACTGATGAGAAGCATCCACACATGCTAAGGTTTAGTTCTGGTTAGGTTCAATACACTGATCTACTACACTTCATTCTTCCTCTTCTTTGGTGTTGCTGTCCTGTCACATACCGGACCTGTATTATTATTTTCACACTGCTCTTCTACTTTTCTTTGCACTTCTCAACACAACAACACACCTTCACATCCAAATCCATCTGGTATAAATATCAGCACCAATGATTTCAACACCTTTCTAGTCGGCATCCGAAATAGTCAATATTTTCCTCAATTCTGAATTGTCGGCTGAATCTTCGCATACCAACTAATGTGGATCAAAGAGATGCTTGTAGAAGTCATCAATCATGTCAGCCAATCATGAATGATACCTTAGGAAACTTACTCACCATCAATATCACATCCGGATTAAGGTCTGATGCTCTGCCGGTTAGGTCTTCCTCTGTCTACTCTGCCAATCAGGAACCCATCACTCAAGTGCTCATAACTCTTCACACTTCTATCACCGGAGGCTAAATCCTTGGAATATATTAGTCAAGGTACTCCTCTTGACTTCCCCAAATCTGCACTTTACTGAGATACTTCCTCTGAGAGATCCGGACCTGACTGTCGAACCTTACTGCCTGCTCTGTTCTTGCTTACCGGACCACAACACTTCTTCAATCAGACTTCCAGAAAAGACACACCATGTCCTACGGATGTGTGGGATGGACTTTGTTGCCATCAATGACAACACTAATGAAACCACACAGTGTCTCTTTCCAACAAAGTTTACATAGAATTGACTGTGAAGTCATATAATAGAATATAATGCATCTAGAGTTTTGATATTTGTCTTCATAAGTCTCAGCGTGTCATCTGCTTGGGAAGGAGAGCATCACCTGAGTGCTTTTCCTCCAACCACAGACCAATGGTCCCCCACACAACTTCCTTCCTGGAAGTTGTCGTACCCTTCACGAAGGGAATAGATATAAAGAACCAATAGGTTTGCCATCTGAGTCTCTAGTGTTGTGTCCTTCATAACTCTTCACGGTCATACAACTATAGATCCACTCTAACTATGTATGACTGTAAGAGTCAATGAAGCTAGGATCCCTGCAATCAAGACAAACTTCCACACAAAGATAAAAGAGAAGATGCTAAAACAATGGATCAAAGATTCTATACAACAATTGTATAAAACTGATATTAAATACAATGAGAGAGCCTTGCTTATAAAGGCAAGGATGACAATCAAGAAGTTGTAGTTATGTGACAAGTGTCACATTCCTATCACATGTGACAACTAGAGGATAGGATGCCAACTAGAGCACAT
Organism: Cunninghamia lanceolata; assembly: GCA_027924645.1. Lineage (NCBI taxonomy): Eukaryota > Viridiplantae > Streptophyta > Pinopsida > Cupressales > Cupressaceae > Cunninghamia > Cunninghamia lanceolata. The sequence goes on along the minus strand of BSBN01000558.1, from coordinate 1,554,796 downwards.
GTGTAGGATAAAACAACTCACTACAACTATCAACAACTAGAAACAAATAGAAACATCTAGAAGACTCACTAAGTCAACTTAACATGTGAATTATGTGTGATGTGTGAATATTATTTAACTAATAAATAGTTAAATAATATGAATTATCCACACAAGGGGAAATTAACTAAACCAGTTAGGAAAAACTCTACTCACACCAACACCCCCCTTAAGTTCAACTTAGGGAGTAGCTAACTAAAACAAAGATGCAATGATGGGTCCTGGCTACTAGGCCAAGTTAGGTACCCATGTACAAAAAATCTCAAGTGGAGAAAAGGAGAAAACCCCATGGGACAAAACTCCTCTCTAAAAGTGAGAATGCAGAAAACAAATGGAATGAAAGATGTGATGGAAGGAGGACTCAAGACCCCCATAGAACTACATCCAACACATATGTATAATCAATTACCCTTCATAGGAGAGAAAGTGTGAGACTATAGGTCCCCCCCAAAATGAAGTACAACTCCTATGCCAATGGTGAATACCTAAAGAAGAATGCAGAATCCAAAGCCTGCAAGCAACATTCTTCCCCTTAGGAAGAAACAGGTCCAAAGATTGATGTAGAAGAAACTCCATCTCAAGGTATGAAGGAAAAAGCCTCATGATGTATGATGTCTCTGAAAACTACTAAAGTGTCCACATGTCACAACCAAAAGATGTCACATAATCAGGTGTTGCATGCCTAATAAAAAAATGTGACAATCCAAGAAAAGATGAAAACTCAAGATCATCAATCTCCAAAGACAAAGATTCCTTTGAATGATGCTCAAGATACTCCAACTCAGTGCCAAACCATGACAAGTGAAGAGGAGAAGATGGTTCCCGCACATCTAAAGTAGAAGAATCAACCCCTTCAAAGAGGAGATGAATGTCATCAATGATGTCCTCCAAGTCATCAAGATAGGACTCAAAAAACAAGTCTGAATACCTGTCAAGTACTCATCCCATAAACCTATATCTGGAAGACAAAGAATATCCTTCTCAACTAAAGTGGATGAAGCTATGCTAATGCCAATCTCTGAAGTAGGAGAAGGAAGAAGCTCAAAACTAGTCTCAGGAACTAAAGTAGATGCAAGAACACCAAGGTTCAAGTGACCAAAATTCTTACAAACATGATTCACACTTTATGCATGAGTGTGAATAGATATCAATAGATCTACATCATCATAAAACAAAATGGGAGAAAGTATACAAGTGAGATGCATGATCAGCCATCCCAACAGTAATGATATCTTTGCTCTCTAAGTCCTATATGATCACAGAATCAGGAGTGAACTCAACTATCTTCCCTGCACCACAATGAGTAATCTGGTAGATAGAAAGGAGATTGGTTGTCAAGGAAGGTACACACAACACATTATTGAATGTACACTCACCAACATCAATAGTTCCTTTACCAGTTGCATGCATGTATGTATTGTTACCCATCAAAATAGGTGGCGAAGTACATGATTGAAATGAAGAGAACATCCCTTGTGAAGATGCCATATGATGAGAAGCTCCTGAATCAAGAAGCCATCTCTCTGACTGTAGACTTGTTGAAGCAAAGAGTGCCTGTCCTTTTCCTTTGTCTGACCCATTTGCAAGTCTTGTTATCTTTGGCTGTATAGATAATGATGGTGTTGAAGAGGAAGAATTGGGTAAAATTGATGCTGATGAAGAATACTCAATGTTATGTTTTTGAAGAAGTTTTGATATTTAATCAAATTTTTTCTCATAACATTTAGTCTCATCATGACCCAATTTCTTACAATAAGAACACTTTGGCTTCTTCTTCTTATTGGACTCCTCTTTGGAAGAAGAGTTGGGGGTTTTCTTTGATTCATTTTCTTGCTCATTAGACTTTGAAACCTTTTGTTTCTTTCCCTTATTATTAGAAGCCTTAGGATCTTTTGTGCTTTGTGTTGCAACTAGAGCCTGTGATCTAGGAGACTTCAATGTACCCATGTGTAGTAGATTGGCTTATTCTCTAGTGAGTTGTGCAGCATACTCCTCAAGTGAAGGCATAGTAAACTTACTACCAAAAGCATCCATTGTAGCATAAAAGGTAGAAACATAAACTAAATATGTAGGACCCAATTTTGCAAGAATAGATAGAATTAATTGTTCATCTTCTTTCTCAAGACCACACTATTTGAGTTTCAACCTGAGAGACTTAAACTTGGTGAAGAAGTCTTCAATTTGATCAAAATCTTGAGGATTAAGTGCAATTAGCTCATTCTCCAATTTGAACCTTCTTATTTTATCTTATTTGCCAAAGAGATTGTCTGGTGTTGTCCATATCTCATTTGGTGTTTTATAAGACTCAATATGAAATCTAAGATATGGAGAAATTGCAAGACAAAGTGTACCATAAGCCTCATCTCTTCTATCTAACTATTTTCTTCTCTCAGTAGCACTTGTTGGTTCAGGATCTGTGCCTAAAGTTATTCTATGTAACTTTTGTTTATACAATAGAAACTCCATGTTTTTTTTCCATTTGTAATAATTATATGGAGGTAAAAGTGGAATTTGAGGCACATACATGATGATAAAGAAAAACAACAATACAACAACACCCCTTTACTATGTAAGAGAGCCCCCCGAATTTGTTGTGGCACTTTATACTTAGTGCAATTTACAATTGTCCTCAAGGGACAAAAATTGGGAAAACAATCAAAATCTCTTAAAAAGGAGATCTGAATGAGATTACAATCACTCACAATGATGTATTACAACAAACAAATCCTCCTAAAATAAATTTCACCTCCTCAAGTCTCAATTTGCCCAAGTTATCACTCAAAAGCAAAAAACTAAAAAATTGAATTAAATGAACCCAGAGCTGAATCAAAGAAAAGTGCATAAAATGGCTTTGAAGAGCTTCTGAATACCTTTCTGATGCCGCAAGAATCACAAAAATCAAAGATTGTGGAAAAAAATTATGAGCTCAGAATCTAAAAAAGAAGATTTGTCTTCAACCTGCAATAAATGCTATCAAACAACAAAATTAGAGAAAAAATTATCAACACTATGAAGTTCTCTCTTTCATATTTCCAACGATATCTCATTTGCCTGATTTCGACACCCTGGACACAAGTTATGCAAAAAAGAAAAAAAGCCCTACTTTAGGACTTTGAGGGGCAAAATAGCCCCCCTAGCAGAATATTCTGTTGGCTGGAATATTCTCTATGGAATCTGGAAAACTACCTGATTTTGCAAAAAAACCATCCATTGCTAGAGTTGTACAAAATTGCCTGTGACTATATGAAACCACTTGTATGCCGGAGAAAACTGCTAATGGGAGATGAATCTGCCTGCTACAAAGGCAGGAAAGCCACTTTTCAAGGGCTGAAACCACCAGATTGGTCTAGAAGAACCGCTTACTGCTATCTTTGGAGGGTTTTTAAACACAGCTAGTCGATGTATACTGTTGGGTGCTGTGTTTAAACTATAGATGTAAAATAATAATAATTTTTTTTAAAAAAATCTATATAAAAATTATTGTAAGGCGATTAAAAATTTGGTGGGGTAAAAGCCTCCACATAGGCCGGCGGGGCCCGAGCCTAATGCTCTTGCCAAGCAGACTGGGCTAAACTCTCGAGATACAACTGATGAGCTTATAAAGTTTTCGGCGCGAGCTTTTACGGCGTGAGACAATGCTACTGGTTGAAATTTTCACTGCCGATGGTGGGAAGACTTACCGCCAGGCTAGAGAAAATAAAACACTGGTAAAATCAACTGACAAGATGTATAAATTGGCGGTCAATGGAACCCTGCTACCGAGCTTTTGATAGATATGCCTGTGTGTTTGAAGACCACCATTGAAAGTTTAACTATCGATTGAAATTATTGAGGTCGCCGGTGTATAACATCCCTACTAAAAATTATTAACTGCAGCCAATGGATTTTAAAAAGCCGCTGGAAAATGCCCTCCAAAGGACCGCTGATGGTGTTTTGATGCTTGTTGGCAGTTTGGACCCCCTGGGTAATTTGACTGCAGGCGGTTTTAGTGCCACCGTCGGCTGTGAAGTAGTTGCCAATAGCTGGGTTTAAACACCCGTCGAAGATAATGATATTGTCACCTTGGTTGCCATCAATGGGGGAGATCTGCCACGTGGTTCCTACAACTTCTGGTTCCATAGGTACTAGTACCTGTGACAGGGTACAATACCCTGCAAAAAAAATCGTAGAAAAAAAATTAATAACCAACAAATTTTACCCAACGAATTTTTGATTTTGACCAATGACACCAACCGACACAGATCTAATGACGGTAAGCCTGTAGAGATGTACAGACATATGGATTTCACTGAAACCCTAACCAAGGGCAAAAAATTTTGCCAAAAATTTTTTGATGTTGAAATTCAGCGATTTGACAGTCGTTTTATAGGTTTTGGCACCTCCTCATCACAATGGTGATGTCCGATTCACTCCAGGATGTACGTAAAACATAGCTCCCAACAAAACCTCTCCAATGAGGGAAGGAAATTAGAGATCTAGTTTTGATACTGTTGGCACTAATTTTGGTCTGGATCTGAGCGCAGATGTTGGAGGGTTTTTTCTTTTTGGGCCCTAAGTTTCCTTGTTCATCGCTGTGACTTTCTCTATCGGCGAAACTTCTTTTTGAGTGCTCAGATTATGATTGAACCATCATTTTGAACCACCGCATTGAACCCTTTTGGTTCATGGTTCAACGGTTCAAGGCTTTTTGTTTGTGTTTGGCAAATGTTCTTTTTGAAGTGCTCCATTCGGCGTTGAACTTCTCGGTTGAACCGGTTCATGGTTCAAAGGTTTAGAGCTTTATGTTTTTGGTTCATCAGAGTGATTGGCATCATCGGCGAGCTATTTTTTGTTCCCTCCGATGTGTTTGGTTTGGCCGATGGAAATGCCATCGGTGTGATATTCATCGTCGGCAGGCTTCATTTGTGTTTGGCCAATGGATGTTATCGGCGTGTGTTGTATTGTCGGCGTGAGTGTTTTGAGTTGTGCCGACGATGGGGGGCTTGGCCGATGGGACCAAGGAGGATGTGTCTATCGAGGTGACAAGTTCTATCGGTGTAGGCATTTTGTTGTTTGCCGATGGCTTTGGTCATACCGACAGGCGAGGAATGTGGAGATTTCATCGGTGAGAGTTTGGTCCATCGACTGGGGAGCTTTGGGTTTGGCCGATAGTGCTGATATCGCCGATGGAGGGATTTGGAATGAGCATCGGTGTGACTTTGTGCGATTAGCCGAAGAGTTTTTGACTTGCCCGATGGTGTATGTCACACCGACGGAAGGAGGAGGTCAGGGTCCATCGGTGTGAGTTGTGTTGTCGGTGTGCATCTTTTCTGTTACGCCGATGGTCTATGTCTTGGCGACGAGCGTGTTTGGAGTGAACCATTGGGATGACTTAGTATGTCGGCGAGGGAATTTTGGGCTAGCCCGATGGTTGTTGTCTGGCTGACGAAGTATGTTTTGGTGGCCATCAGGGAAACTCGTATTGTCGGTGGGAGTCTGGAGAGTTAGCTTGATGGTCAGTCTCTGGCCGATGAGGGGAATGTAGTGAAACGGTCAGCGAGACTGTTGAGGTCGGCCAGAGGATTTTTGGATGCTCCGATGGAGGGAGTCACGCTGACGGGGGTGCAGAGTGTAGTTTGTGGTCATCGGCCAGACTACTGATGTCGGGATGAGTTTTATGGAGTTGGACGATGGTTCTTCTCTGGCCGATATGGAAGTTGTAGGCTTTCAGGAGGTGTCGTCAGTGAGACTTGATAGATCGGCAGGAGGATTTGGGAGTTGGCTGATGGCCTGGGTCTGGGCGATGGGCTTTTGGGTGAAGGAGCGTGTGTCAAGCGTGGCAAAAGCGCTCGACACCTATTATGCAAGTGACTATGCTTTTAAACTACTAAGGTGGTCTCTGCACCATGCATGTGGGATTAATCTCCCTGCATTATTTTGAACCTGTGGTAAACGCTTTTTGGCGGGAACTTCATTTTGATTGCTGCGACTGATTTCTCGATGGCTGCGGGTGGTTGAGCCATCAATGGTGACTGTAGCAGGGATATGGGTGACGGTACAAGTGATTAAACTGCTCGATTGTGAATGAGGACTTCCATACGGTGGCGCAAGGCTTGAGGCCTCCCTGTCAACTCTCCTGCCTACTACATTGATAATTTCTGAGCGCCATTCCTTTGAAGGATCTGTATCCGGCAAATTTTGATATTTTGTCATGTAATTAATTGCTGCAGGTACACTTTCTGGCCAATATAGGCAGACGGTGTTACCATTTTTGTTGTTGTTGAAAATTGGACATTTTGGCTTTGTAATAAGATACAACTAGTTTTGGTTGCTCTGTGCAGCAAAACTTGCGAGTTTATGTATCTCCTGTTGTACGTTTGTGCATGAATCCATTGATTTCATGGTCAATTTTATATGAATAATGCTATGTTTGCATGTGTTATGCTGATTCTATCTCCAATTTTGCATGTATCTTTCTTCTGAGTCCAGGCATTCAAGGAATGTCTGAGATTCTAGAACATAGAATTCCTGTGTTGAATGTTTAATCTTTTAACTTCTGCTCAAGGGGTAGATTAAACTATTTTCAGATTGAATATTGTTAAGGGTATACTGCAATAGGGATGCCATAAGTATAGACAGCTTAACACTCTATATTGGGAGATATCTGTAAGGCAGATATCATGTATATCCCCCTGAAATCTAGTTTTAGTTGTTCATGCTGATCATTCACAGGTGTATGTCTACCGACTCCAAGCCCTGGATAGGCACCAATCTAGCTCTGTGTTGAGGTTATATACTATGTCCAGCTTTGCATCTAAAAATCAAATCAAACCATTTCATCCTTCCACATGTTAGTTGTAGGAGTAGGATTAGGATCCCTGTGTACTCTCATACCCAACCAGACATATATGTCCAAGAATGTTGCCAACCTTGTGATTTGTTATACAAATCTTGGTCCTTACGTGAGAGTATTCTGCCTGTTGCTGTCAAGTTATATCTTTCTGTCATTGAGCTAGTCAATGTCATACTTTTATCAAACAGGGACCCCCCCTTGGTGTGGCAGAACCAGAACTGAAGGGGAGGAGCTCACACAACCTCCTGTATTCAGTTGGCTGAATCTGCCTGTGCATTAGAACTGGCAAACCCTAATGCTGATTCAGAAGAAAAACCAATAGATACCATGTAAGAGTCAATGAAGCCAGGATCCTTGCAATCAAGACAACCTTCCACACAAAGATAAAAAAGAAGATGCTAAAATAATGGAGCAAAGATTCTATACAACAATTGTATAAAACTAATATGGAAATAATGAGAGAGCCTTTCTTATAAAAGTAAGGATGACAATCAAGAAGTTGTAGTCATGTGACAAGTGTCACATTCCTATCACATGTGACAACTAAAGGATAGGATGCCAACTAGAGCACATGTGTAGGATAAGACAACTCACTACAACTATCAACAACTATCAACAACTAGAAACATCTAGAAGACTCACTAAGTTAAGTCAACTTAACATGTGAATTATGTGTGATGTGTGAATATTATTTAACTAATAAATAGTTAAATAATATGAATTATCCACACAAGGGGAAATTAACTAAACTAGTTAGGAAAAACCCCTATTTACATCAACAATGACACTACTAGAAGGTTATGCCATCTGGAGCACAGTGAACCGACTAATGCATGTAGAGATGGATGCATTACTTTGGCAAAAGATTTAATACACATAGACATTTCGCAATGAACCTAGTCGATTGTTCACACACTTCTAACTCGACTTAGAATCTATCTCATCCTGCAGTGATTTTAGATATAACTTGTTTGTTCATTATTTCTTTTCCAGTCCATTTGACCTGGTATCAATCCTTAGTCTAGGATATATATACATTGTAATTAGGATTTAGGTAATTCTACCTTTTCAAAGAGTCCATCTTTTGCATCCTTGCAATTTCTAGGGTCTATGACCTCGTGTCATTCAACTCTCTGCTACAAATATCCATCAGTCTTATTCATTAAAACATGTTTCACTTGAACAAGATTCATTTAGAATTATCGAAATACCCTTAGACTCATTCTGTCTCATTCTAGGGTTTTCTTCATCACTTTAATGTTGATCAAATATAATTATATAAAGTCATTTTTGACTTAAGAGTTTTAGTTTTCATGTCCAGTATCGACACAGAGAGTAGTTTTGTTTATAACCTCATAAGTTTGCCAAGGAACTCATTTGGATTGAGGATTCTTGACTAATCCTCTTCGATAATGACTTTGCTTTTTTTACTTAAAAGTTGAATTAAGGGTCTTATGTTTACCAAACATTCTTGCATTAATGAGGTTATCCTTCTCTAACCACAAAATGATATAACAATCTTGTTATTTGAAATAAGAGACTATCAAATATTTGTCAATAATAACTATTTATTTCAAGGTCTCAAGAATCATCTTCATTCTTTGAGTGTCATCTAGAGTTCTTGCAAAATAGACCAAGTGAATAACATTATATAATTTGGTTCTATTGACTTAAAAGTCTTCTCTAACTACCACTAAGCTAGTGGTGTTATCGACATATATGTGATAAAGAACAACAATTTTGTTTTATACTGCACCAACTCTTGGCATAGAGAGCTTCTTTATCTTAAAATAGACTTTCCAAGCATGGAATTCTACAAGGTAAAACCTTGGCCAGTGGCACTATCCATAGCCGACCACCCTCATGGTTTACCAATAGAGAAATAACATTATCTTATTAGTATATAAAAAAATATGGAGGCCACTGCATTCAATCGGCAGTCTATGCTACCTCTTGAGAAAAGATAAGTTTAATGCTACCAATATTATCATTCTATTGAAGTAAGATTGGGTTTACAACCCTGTTATCTCTAAACTACACCATTACTATTGTTCTGACAGTGGGTGTGGGTAGGGAACATATATATAGATAAAGGAAATTAATCATTCATGTTTTCATTGACTGCCACCTTTCTTACTCACAATGTGAGCCTTATGTTATCCATAACTTGACTATAGTATTTGCTCTCAGAAACTATCATATAGGTTGTAAAAGAGACAAAGCTATGTTTAATGGTTATAAATCAAAACACATTAAAGATATCATGCACGACATAAGGGTTTCAACCTTTGCCGACGTACGCCACCAGTGGAATGTAACACAGTTGACAGTCATAAGAGCATAAAGATACGTTTTATTACTACTTCAATCATATTTGAAGTATACGATAATACCTGAATAACACTCAGCTACAAACTCTTTTATCAGTCTCTTTGAGCTTCTCGGTCATGAGTTTCTCTTCCCTTCTCACTATTGGTCTCCCTCTTTCCAATGATTATATCCTTTTTCTTTGACTTCCTATCATTTTCCTTGCTAAAAACAAAAGGAAATTATCCATCGAGAGAATAATCATCTCTTCGTACCATTCTGTAGGATAACAAAACCTTCCCCACAGATTTCTCTTCAAAGGGAACATGCATCCTTCCAGCTATTCCCTATCACCATAACGACCTTGCGACCACAGTGGGTTATTCCCACTCATTCCACATTACATGGGTTGTGGTGAAAGTGCTTCCCTACATGGACATAGAGGTATCATCCAAGGAAGACTTAACGCAAGAGAAATAGATATTACTAACTTAATAAAACAAATTCTCTTTATCATTATAATATTATTTAAGAAAATAAATAAATATTATTTATCACCTTAATGGTAACATTACCATTTAAATGAAAGGTGATATTAGTCACCTACTAAGGTTTGAGAGTGGGTTGAGGCCTTCTCCCCCTTTGCAACCTTATGCTTACATCAACATCAACTACTGTGCAAAGAAAAGAAATATATCAGAAAACTCTCTTGACCAAATCAATGAAGTTTGACATTGGAAAACTTTTTCCTCACGTCAAATTGATAATGGTTGAATTTGAGATGACTAAACGAGGAAAGATAACTATTTCATACTCCATCTCATGAAGGTTCATGTAATATACAACTTGGAACTCAAATGGCAAACCTAACTTTTCCAAAATATCTATTCCCTTCTCTCTAGTGATGCTCTCCTTCCATTCTTGGAGGTGGAAATCTTTTCCTTGTTACACTCACAATCATACAAAGTTATGATTAGTGTATCATCAATAAGTCATCATACATCATGCTTAAATAATCACAATAACATGTAATCTCATGTCTAATTCTAAGCCTTAATCATAATTCATAAAAATCAATGATTTATCCTGATATTTTTTCCTAAACGTCAAATCATTAATCTATGATTAATTACCCACTTAATCATATGAAAGTAAAATTAAAACATAGTAAAAGTCGGGGATGTAACATATCTCCCCCCATAAGAATCATCGTCCCTGATGATTTAATGTATCCAAAGTTTATAACATAAAAAGAGTTTTGTTCATCACATATAAAAGCTTAAAAGAGATGAGGAAATTTTTGATAAATATCATCATAATTCTCCCAGGTGGCATTCTCTTTTGCATATTGATCCCACTGGACCTTGCATTGAGTAATCTCTTTATTATGCAAGCGTAGCTTAGGTATTTCGAACACCTTGATGGGATCGATCATTACCACCCATGGGTCCTTCACTTGTATGGCATTCCAATCAAGAATAGAAACATGATTATCTCCAACAATATAATTTTTCAAATATGAAAGATGGAAAACATTATGCATCATGGCAAGAGCTGATGGTAGAGCAATCTTGTATGCAACTAGGTTGACCTCTTCGAGAACTTTGAAGGGACCCACATACATAGAAGCTAGTTTGGATGTCTTTCCAAACTTAATGGAACTCTTTTGTGGTTTGACTCTTAAGACGACTTTTTCTCCCACTGAGAAATGTCTTGTGATGCGTTTAGCATCTGCACAGCTTTTCTACCTATCATTTGCTTCCACTGGCCTTTTCTTAATTAGATGGACTTGCTCTTTCATTTCTGACAGTATTTTTGGACCAAGACTAATCCTATCTTCTAGCATATCCCAGCTTATAGGAGTTCGACACTTTCTTCCATACAATGCTTCAAATGGAGCCATCTTGATAGTAGAATGATAGAAATTTTTATAATCAAATTCCACAAGAGGAAGATAATCCTCCCATTTGTATTGTTGATCCATGCATTACATTCTTAGTACATCTTCCAACACTTGGTTTACTCTTTCAATTTGGCCATCCATCTTGGGATGATAAGCAGAGCTTATGTTTAACTGAGTTCCAAGTGAAGAGAATAAGGTTTTCTAAAACCTTGATGTCATAAGTGCATCCCTATTTGAGATAATCTTCTTAGGAATACCGTGCAATCTGAATACTTCTTGCACAAATTTGTGGACTATGACTAGTGTCCAATGTGTCAAATTCCTAGGTATAAAATGTGCCACCTTGGTGAGTATATCCACCACAACCAGAATAGCATTGTGTCTATTCCTAGACATAGGAAGTCCTTGCATAAAATCCATGCTAATGATTTGCCATTTCCATTCTAGAATCTCATGAGGGTATAGAAGTCATGTCAAGTGATGGTGTTCTGCCTTCATCCTCTGGCATTCCAAACATCTAGCTACAAACCTTGCAGCATCCCTCTTCATTCCTTTCTAGAAATATAATTGTTTTACATTAGCTAGCAATTTCGTCACTCCAGGATGTCCTGAATAAGGTGTGGAATGAACCTCCTTCCACACAGTATTCCTTAACTCCTTAGAGTTCGGAATGACATCCTTCCTTTAAACCTTAATAGTCCATCTAGTTCAAAATAAAACCCATCATACCTAACATCATGAGGATTGTCCATGAGAGATTGTTTTACCTACTTATAGTATTAATCTCCCTTGGATTTTTGTAACGCTTGATTCCTAAAATCAGAATGTATGCAGATCATTGAGGAGATGTCTTCTCCTACTTAAGGCATCTGCCACTCAGTTTTCCTTGCTCTGAATGTTTATAATCTCAAAATCATAATTAGATATTAGCTCTAACCACCTTCTCTGGCGAGCATTCATATGTGGTTGAGTAAATAGATATTTGAGTCCTTGATGGTCTATTTTTAGTTCAAATGGCTTCCCAAGTAAATAGTGTCTCCACATTTACATTGCATGAACTATTGTTGCCAATTCCAGACCATGAGGAGCAAAATTATGTTCATAAGTTTTTAGTTTTCTGGACTCAAGCAATAACTTGCCCATCCTAGACAAGTACACCACCTAAACGTTCCCTCAAGGCATTAGTAATGATTACAAAATAACCATCCGGGTCAGGTACCTTCAAAATAGGTGTCGTAGTCAATCTTTCTTTTAGTTGGTCGAATGCCTCTTGGCATTTTTTTGACCAATCAAATCTTTTGCCCTTTCTTTGTAAAGAAGTAATAGGATAAGCAATCTTTGAAAAATTAGCCACAAATTTTCCATAATAACCTTCTAGGACCATAAAACTTTAGACCTCATGCACATTTATTAGTGCTGGCCATTCCAAAATGGCTCTAATCTTTGTTGGGTCCACAACTATTCCCTTAGCTGAAATTATATGACCCAAATACTGCACCTCCTTTTGAAAGAAAGTACACTTCGAGAGCTTGCCATATAGTTTATGCTCTCTTAACCTTTGAAGAACAATCCCTAAATGCTGAAGGTGTTCCTCCTCATTCTTAGAGTAAATCAAAATATCATCAAGGAAAACAAGGACAAACGTGTCCAAGTAATCTCTAAACACACTGTTCATTAAATTCATAAATGTTGTAGGTGCATTTGTTAACCTAAAGGTAGGACAATGAACTCATAGTGCCCATACCTTGTTCTAAAGGCTGTCTTATGAACATCCTCATCTTTTAGCCACAATTGATGGTATCTTGATCAAAGATCAATCTTTGGAAACATAGTTGCCCCTCACATTTGGTCAAAGAGATCATCAATGTGGGGCAATGGATACTTGTACTTTATCATTGCCTTATTTAGTATATGATAATCTATACATTGTCGCAAAGTACCATCCTTCTTTTTAACAAAACTTACTAGTGCTCCCCAAGGTGAAACATTGGGTCTGATCAACCCTTTATCAAGCAATTCTTGCAGCTAAGCCTTTAGCTCCATTAACTCTATTGTGGTCATTCTATAAGGAGCTTTAGATATAGGTTCCAATCCTGGAATTATATCTATTGAGAAATCAAAAGCTCTTTTGAGAGGCAATCCTGGTAGTTCATCTGGGAATACATCCTCAAAATCTTGAAGAAAGGGGTATCTATCCACATCTGATCTCTCATGATCTATGGATTTTCTTTCTTTAACTCCTTGGAGTTTCTAAGATTCATAAAACATCAAATCATCTTGGAAATTAGATTCCTTGTGATTATTTATTTTCTCCATTTTAATGGAAAAAGTTGACATCCTTTTCTCTAGGCTCTTTTCATTTGTAGGGAAGATATTTGCCTTAATTTAACCTCTCTAAGGTTACCTTACATAAAAACTTTATTCTTGAAGTCATCTAGGCATTCTATTGTTTTAGCAAAACAATCCACTTTAGCTCTATGTCTCCATAACCAATTTATCCCAAGGATGACATCATATGAGCCTAATGGGGCTAAATAAAGGTTCACTTTAGTAGAGAAACTTAGAAGTTCAACCTTAGCCTTAAACAAACATTGCTCTACCTGAGCTCTAGTCTGATTAGCATATTCAACTAACCAAGTATTTTCCATGTAACCAACTTTTCTAGAAATCTTACTTAAAACTTTTAGAGAAATAAAACATTCTATAGCACTAGTATCTATCAAAAATGAAATTGGAAAACCAGGTAAAATACTTGTGGTTTCAATTGGAGTGATTTGATACTCAACTTGCCTATTGTCCAAGGTTACATGTATCCATTTCTGGAAAAATACTTGTTGTGAGGGTAAAGGATTTCCTTGTGGCTAGGTTCCTTGTATCTTATTGGGATACTGATTGGAATAATGATCACCACATTAATAACACCCTCCCACGGGTCCTCGCCTTTCATAAGGCTTTCCAGAATTGTCTCCATTTTTCTTAGAGTTGTTATTGCCTTTCTTTTCACCCTTGGATTCATTCTGATTATCCTTGAATCCCTTGTCACCTTTCTTAGTAAAATTTTGCTTTTTGCCCTTTTTCTTAAATGACTGGGAGGATTGGGACCAATTAAACTTTTTATGGTTCCTGTGAGGCCGATTATTTTTCCTTCTTTATTTTGATTGTTTTACATTTCAGTTGATGACATTATCATACTTTTAGAGACTATTGTTCCATGATGTAGATTTGATTTTATCTCTTGATTTTGATTTGACATTGATTAGACATATGGTGATTTGATTTGATCATATTTTGATGCTATATTGAGACTAGACATATGAGATATATTAGATGATGTTTATTGATGTGATTTCTAGTTCTTTATGTGATGATAATTATGTGACATTAGATAGAAAATGTAGTTTGATCTTAAATTATGTTGTAGATGATTAATGTTGTATTCAATGGCATGAATTTAATTCCAGTTGCTTCGGCTATGATTATTCATGATATGATTGACACTTGATCTAGATGTGCAGGATTATATTCCCAGGCCATGGGAAATTGGAGGTAGTATTCACACATATGTTATTCCCTGTGAAATCGATCCATTCCCAAGAGGGATGAGGATCACATTTGATTCGAGTGTTGTTTAAGTGCTTGTTTATTTTATCATTTTGGCCTAGTACCCCTTTGTTTAAATTAATTATATCATGTGTTGTATAATTTTAATTGTTTTATACCACTTGGTATTGTTTTTATTTTTGAGGCCATTTAAAGTTGATTTATGACTCCCTAGGTGAACCTTAGTGTCCCAAAACTTACCCTAGGTGGTTACCCATGGGTCTAGGGTCAATTTTGACTAACTAAACCTTGGGATAACTCACTTTTGGTGACTCTAAACTGAGGTTTAGTCAAAGTGACGAATTTTGAAATGGATAAGGGTGGGAGATGAGTCATGCTTTGGGAAAGACTCATCTCCCTTCCCAAAGTTTGGGGATCCCTTCACTAAGAAGACTTGGGAGGTCTCCAAGACTCCCAAGTGTGTGGGATCTTCCTCCAAGACTCTCACACACGTGTGAGAGCATCTTGGAGGGAGATGGCTCCCATGGAGAATAAGAGGATGCCATATGACATCCCTTATCCTCATGGAGGCTTGAAGGGGATTGCCACCTCACCACTTGTTCTCTCACACATGTGTGAGAGCACAAGTGGATAAGGTGAGGATTGGGATAGAATTGGAGGGTGACACTTGTCACCCTCACACTTCCTCTCCCTTGCAAGTGGCATGGGAGGAGGAAGGAAAAGGTGACAAGTGTCACCTTCTCATTCCTCAAGGCCAATTTAGAAGGCCTATATTACCTTCTCTTGTTGAGGAGTGTGGGGGTTCTTGCATTTTGAGATTTTCTTTCTATTCTTAGAGTTTCTTTTGGGGAGTTAGAGAAAATTTTAGAGGTTGGAGGATTTGGAGAAGCTTGGAGCTCATCACCAAACGTGCTTCCATTTTTAGAGCTTTTGAAAGTAAGCTCCATGGCTATGGCCATTCACCCTTGCATTTTCATTATGTTATGTTGTGGATTTTGTTGTTTGTTGCTTTTTTTTTTATGTGGGTTGGGAGTTTGGTGAGAGCACCTCCATTTGGAGGTAAGGCTCAACTTGTTTGGGGTAGGGGAGAGTGAACCTCCTCGAGGTCACCCCCATATTTGTGCTACTTATAGCCTTGAGAGATTTTACTTGGTGTTGAGATCATTTTGATGGCAAGAGTGCCATGATAGTTTTTTTGGAGATATTTGGAGATATGTGTTTTTGGAGGTTTTGGCTTGAGGCCATGAGACTTGTTGTTTTGATATTTTTGGTGTGGCCTTTAGAGTAGAGGAGTCCATTCCCTACCTCCATCAAACTCATTTTCATGAGTTTTGTTATGTGTTAATCCATGGGTTATTGCGGTGTTGTTTTTGAGTTGATTGTTGTCGTGTGTGTGTGCAACCGTGTGTTTCCTACCTCTCTAGCTCGGGGGTGACCCACTTGCAGGTCTATGGTAGGGAGGAGGGCATTTCATTGTGGCTTGGTTCCCCTTTTTGTTATGTATTTATTGCAGGTGTTTATTAGAGAAATGGAGCTTTGGAGAAGTCCATTTTAGTGTTGTAATATTATTTTGTTGGCTATTTGAGCCATGGTCTTTGAGGCCCTATTGTAATTTTTGACAAGTTTATATTTCTACCCAATATGTTGGTTGTTGTGTGGCTTATAAAAAAAGAGAGAGGAGTTGATTACTATTCTATGCTATTGAGTTTATGAGTAAAGGAGCAATGCAAGAGAAAATACACTTGCTGTCATTTGTTCTTTACAAAAAGAAAATATATATGTTGCTAAATATACTTTAGTGTATGCTAGAAAATATGAAGAAAAATAGATGTATAATTTTCTGTTATGATTGTATGGAAATTTTATGTTCACTAATATGCTGTTTGTAAAAAAAATAAGTTGTTGAAATTTAAATGAAATTAGATTTCCTGCCCTACAAGACTTTTTGTCAAAAATAGTATTTCTGTTTATTTATTTTGCAAAAAAAAAATGCTACTGGATTACTTCTTTGATACAGAATTGAAAAAAAAATAAAATTCTATAGTATTTAAACTTAGTGTTATTGAGAAAGTTAGTTTGAGATGTATATATGAAATATATATATATATATATATACACATTATATTATTTTGTTTGCAACCCCAAACCTGTTGTTCTTCTCTTTATGTCACTGTATATATGTATTAAAATACACACACACACACACACACACACATATATATATATATGCATACAGAGATACAAAGAATGCATTTATATTTTAGATTTGCTGAGCAAACTGTTGGTTTAAAGCTGTGTATATATATATATCTATTATACATTTGAAATATACCAAAATATAATATAAAATACAGAGGAAGAATGAATTGTTTTAGGGTGGACTGTAGGTAGGGTTTAAGTTTTTTTTAAAAAGAAAAAAAATTAATGGAAGGGCTGTGGGTGGTGGCGCCCACAGCCCCCCCTTCCTTTTTTGATAGTAGGGTGTGGGTGGAGGCACCGCCTCCTCCCCACACCCCCTTACCCCCCTTCTCTCGCAGACCACCTTCCCCGTCGACCCTCCGAACACCCCAGATCCCTCTCTCCAACAGCAACGGCCGCGGCGGTACTATGTGGTTCGACGGTTATTTTTACCTTGTGATGCTCTCGTTCATTTGTGCGACTTGCAGGATCTCTTTTGCCATTAATGCTTAACAATTTAGAATATATATATATCAGAGATATAAGCTCTTGTAGTTAAAAATCACAGTATTTGTATATATATATATACATGCGATGTATATAAATATAAATATATATAGATATTTGTATTACAAAAAAAAAGAATGAAACCCTGTTTGAAATCGACAAAAATTTACCTCTGTGATTTGCTTCCATGGCTGCCAAGCCATTATTGATGAAACCCTAATTTGCAACACATACAAATAAAATGGAGGCAAGAGGAAAACCAAAAAAAAAAAGGAGAGAAAACAAATGTATGAGAATAAAGCAAACTAAACAATAGAAAGAGATTTCTAGGGTTAGGGCATTTCCTTGTGAAAACAAATAATAAAATATGAGATTAGGGCTTTTCTTGAGGAAATGAATATTTTAGTGGACTTTGTTTTATATTTAAATTAAATTTTCTATTTTTGCTTTTCCTTGTGCACGGGAAAACTTTTTTCCCTCTATTTTATCCTTGGGCCTTTTTGAATTTCCCTTGTGCTTCATTTAAATTGTTTTAATTTTATTTGGGGGTTTTGAATTTTAGTGTTTTCTAGAAATGTATTTTAAGGGGAATGGGTTAAATTGTTTTAAATGGGAAGTGTGTTCCCTTTTTAATTTATTTAATTGGGACATTTATTTCATTTTCCCTAGCGCGTTTTAGCCTTTTAATTCGGTCGAATTTATTATTATTTTACGGGGAGAAGTATTTTAATCTTTCCCTTTTCTCTATTATTTTCGAGTTGGTTAATAAATATAATGTTGAAATTATATTTATTATTGGACTTAATTTTGAAATTTATTCTTGGTGTCATTTAATTATTTTATTATTTTAAATTTGAATTTTAATATTTAATTGCAAGGTCGATTTAATTGGCCTTGGCAAGGTATTTAATTTTTATTTTTAATTTTTAATTTTTCTTTAAGTTTAATTATTATTTTTAAATTTTGCTTGAATTCTTGTTGGAGATTTTATTTTAAAATTTTTATTTTGATTATTGAAAATGCGTTATCCTATCGAATTTTTCCTAGATTTTAGGGTTTTATTTTTTATGACATTTTATTGGCTTTTATTTTATCACTCCATTTATCATGCATCCAGTATGCCATTATTTCTTATTTATTTATTCGATTTCATTTTGTTTTAGAGATAGGGTTTGGTTTTGAATCTGACGAAATCACCTTCTCACCTAGGAAACTTAGGGCTCAGATTAAACCGTCCTACCCCTAGAAGCGGCACGCTTTGCGTCGCTTACCCCCTAGACGGATTTCATCATGCAGGGGACAACATAGGATAATGTACATTCCCGAATAATGTTTGACATGTTTACGCCTCATGCATATAATCGCCAAGCATGCAGATGCGTGCGAGGGGGTTCCTAGGGATAGGTAGAAATTTTTTTCGTAATTCGTGTCATGACCACATGTCAAATGTGGACATGACACGTGTGTTGTGTGTCATAACCGCATGGGAAATGTGGGCATGACACTTCCTTTCCTAGTAGGCAGACATGGATTTCAATTTTTGTTCCTGCTTAATAGATTTCTCATAAACTTGGTCCATTGTAGTAGGACCATGCACATCAACTTCACCTCCAATTTAGGCATTTAAACCCATAATAAACTTTCGGATGTGAAACCTCTCATCTTGTTGATATTGGGGAACATATTTGAGGAGACGAGTGAACTTTTCCTAGTACTCATTCAAAGATGAGTCACCCTATCTCAGATTTTGGAAATCTATAAGCTTCTGGTCAAAATACAACTGAGGCAACCATCTTTGTCTGAAAAGTTCCACAAATCTTTCCCAGGTTAGACTCAAGGAGCTTAATTTTAACTCCATTTTCTTGTTTATTCACCAGGTGGAAGCTTCACCTGCCAATTGGTATGGTCCCCATACTGCATTGATGATTTCAGAATAGTTTCTTATTTCAAAGTATTTTTCTATTTCTGTAAGCCATGCCTTTGCGACATCCCCACTTACAGTCCCATCAAACTTGGGAGGTGTAACCTTTTCCATATCTCTAGATAATTCTAAAGCCAAGTGGCTTCTTTTATCCTCATTTTTTCTTATTTTAGAGTTATTCTCTCCGCGCCCACTTTGGGTGGTGTTTTCATGATGTTCCTCGTCCTCACCCCTGTGGAAGGCTTCCTACTTGGGTCCATTCTGACTCCTGACCTCCTGCTCTAGAGTTCTAGTTCTTTCCCTCATCTCATGGAGCATAGAAAGGATCTAGTCAAGTTTTGAATCAGAGTGGCCTGAAGGTTGCCCTTCCTCTTGGCTATCCCCAACATTGGTTCCTATATGAACCATTCTGCAATCTACTTCTCCTAAAGTTTGTAGGTTAATTATTCAATTAGCTTTTCATACCATTGAATCCATTAATAAACATAAATTCATTCTCATTTATGCAATCTTAATAAGAAAGGAAAATTTGTCAAATTTTCAAAATTGCCTTATAGTTTCAATGGACTACATAAAATCTATCATTTATTACAATTTTTTCACATCTTGCAACTGAAAGTCACTTTCAGATTGGGATATCTTCCTAACTTTATCCTCATCATTGAAGTTCATTAAATCAGACCTAGGAGGTGGACATACTTGCAGGTACTCATCCATGACCTCCTGAGTAGCAATAAGATCATTAGGATCACTCCCCAATGGTAAATCCTTAGGTGTAGAGGGTTTCATTGATTCATTTTTAGAGATACAAATAGTAGCCTTAATTGCTTTGTCCTTCTCCTGCTTGATACATTTAATAGCATCAATGAAGGTTTCATTATCAGATAACCATGCACCTTTCAAGTAACCAATTTGGCCAAGGCTTTTCATTCTTGAGGATCGCTCCCTCATAGCCTTTAGGTAACGTCCATTTCCAAATACCTTCTTCCTTGGTGTCATTCTTGTTCTTACCATTCTGGAAAAAGAACATCCAAACATTAGCAACTGTTAATGTCTGAGGAAGATTTCATGTAGTGAGCTCATAGGTCCATGTATTGAACGTGGTAGCTCTGATACCATATGTAACATGTCATCTCATATTACCCAGATTAACATTCCAATTACCATCAAGTAAATAATCATGATCATCATAATCATATTTTTACTTAACAATAATCATTTTCATAATCATTATATAAAAAGAATATCTTTTTCAAGAATAATTTCAAAACTAAAAATTTACAACATATTCAAAGATAACATGCTAGTGAGTTCCTTCACTTTACAGTTACAATGTTTTGCTCATGGAAATAATGATAAGTTTACATAGAATTGACTGTCAAGTCATATAATAGAATATACTGCATTTGGAGTTTTGATATCTATCTTCATAAGTCTCAGCTTGTCATCTTCTTGGGAAGGAGAGCATCACCTAAGTTCTTTTCCTCCAACCACAGACCAGTGGTCCCCCACACAACTTCCTTCTTGGAAGTGGCCCTACCCTTCATGAAGTGAATAGATATCACAAGAACCAATAGGTTTTCCATCTGAGTCTCTAGTGTTGTGTCCTTCATAACTCTTCACGGTCATACAACTATAGATTCACTCTAACTATGTATGACACTACTGGAAGGTTATGCCATATGGAGCATAGTGAACTGACTAATGCATGTATATATGGATGCATTACTTTGGCCAAAGATTTTATATATACATAGACGTTTTGCAATGAACACAGTCGATTGTTCACACACTTCTAACTCGACTTAGAAGCTATCTCATCCTATAGTGATTTTAGACATAATTTGTCTATTTATTATTTCTTTTCCAATCAATCTGACTTGGTATCAATCCTTAGTCTAGGATAAATATATATAGTCCTTTTGCATCCTTGAAATTTTTAGGGTCTATGACCTCTTGTCATTGTACTCTTTGCTACAAATATCTATCAATCTTATTCATTAAAACAAGTTTCACTTGAACAAGATTCATTTAGAATTATCAAAATACCCTTAGACTCATTCTGTCTCATTCTAGGGTTTTCTTGATCACTTTAATGTTGATCAAATATAATTATATAAAGTCATTTTTGACTTAAGAGTTTTAGTTTTCATGTCTAGTATCAAAACAAAGAGTAGTTTTATTTATAACGTCATAAGTTCGCCAAGGAACTCATTTGGATTGAGGATTCTTATCTAATCCTTTTCGATAATGACTTTGTTTGTTTTACTCAAAAGTCAAATAAAGAGTCTTACATTTATCAAATATTCTTGCATTAACGAGGTTATCCTTCTCTAACCCCAAAATGATATAACAATCTTGTTATTTGAAATAAGAGACTATCAAATATTTGTTAATAATAACTATTTATTTCAAGGTCTCAAGAATCATCTTCACTCTTCAAGTGTCATCTACAGTTCTTGCAGAATAGACCAAGTGAATAACATTATATAATTCAGTTCTATTGACTTAAAAGTCTTCTCTAAATACCACTAAGCTAGTAGTGTTATCAACATATATGTGATAAAGAACAACAATTCTATTTTATACTTCACCAACTCTTGGCATCGAGAGCATATTTATCTTAAAATAGACTTTCCAAACATGGAGTTCTACAAGTTAAAACCTTGGGCAGTGCCACTATCCACAACCGACCACCCTTGTGGCTTACCAACAGAGAAGTAACATTATCTTATTAGTATACACAAAAAAACATGGAGGCCACTGCATTCAATCGATAGTCTATGCTACCTCTCGAGAAAAGATAAGTTTAATGCTACCAGTATTATGGTGCTATTGAAGTAAGATTGGGTTTACAACCCTGTTATCTCTAAACTACACCATTACTGTCGTTCTAATAGAAGGTGTGGGCATGGGCTCTACTTTTATGTAGACACTGCAAGTTTGAACATATATATCTAAAGGAAAATAATCATACATGTTTTCATCGACTACCACCTTTCTTACTCACAAGGTGAGCCTTATGTTATCCATAACTTAACTATAGCATTTTCTTTCAGAGACTATCATATGGGTTGTAATAGAGACAAATCTATATTTAATAGTTATAAATCAAAACACATTAAAGATATCATACACGACATAAGGGTTTCAGCCTTTGCCAGTGTATGACACCATTGGAATGTAACACAATTGACAGTCATAAGAAAATAAAACCATTTTATTACTACTTCAATCATAGTTGAAGTATTCATTAATACTTGAATAATACTCAGCTACAGACTCTTTTATCAATCTCTTTGAGCTTCTCTATCATGAGTTTCTCTTCCCTTCTCACTGTCGGTCTCCCTCTTTCCAATGAATGTATCTTTTTTCTTTGACTTCCTATCATTTTCCCTGCTAAAAACAAAAGGAACTATCCCCCAAGAGAATAATCCTCTCTTCTCACCATTTCGTGGGATAACAAAACCTTCCCCATAGATTTCTCTTCGAAGGGAACATGCATCCCTCCAGCTATTCCCTACATCGTAACAACCTCATGGCCATAGTAGGTTACTCCCCCTCATTCCAAATTACGTGGGTTGTGGTGAAAGTGTATCCCTACATGGACATAGAGGTAGCATCCAAGGAAGACTTAACACAAGAGAATTCTCTTTATCATTATAATATTATTTAAGAAAATAAATAAATATTATATATCAACTTAATGGTAGCATTACCATTTCAATGAAAGTTGATATTAATCACCTGCTAAGGTGTGAGGGTGGGTCGAGGTCTTCTCCCCCTTTGCAACCTTATGCTTACATCAACATCAACTACTATACAAAGTAGAGAAATATATTAGAAAACTCTCTCGACCAAATCAACAAAGTTTGACATTGGAAAACCTTTTCCTTACGTCAAATTGATAGTGGTCAAATTTGAGATGACTAAATGAGGAAAGATAACTATTTCATACCCCGTCTCATAAAGGTTCATGTAATATACAACTTGGAACTCTAATGTCAAACCTAACTTTTCCAAAACATCTATTCCCTTGTCTCTGGTGATGCTCTCCTTCCATTCTTGGAGGTGGAAATCTTTTCCTTGTTACACTCACAATCGTACAAACTTATGATCAATGTATCATCAATAAGTCATTATAAAACATGGTTAAATAATCATAATAACATGTAATCTCATGTCTAATTCTAAGCATTAATCATAATTCATAAAATCAATGATTTATCCTAACATTTTTCCCTAAACATCAAATGATTAATCTATGATTAATTACCCACTTAATCATATGAAAGTAAAAGTAAAACATAGTCAAAGTAGGGGATGTAACAAAATAGATATTAAGCCAATTGTTTAGCTGGCTCTGATTTTTAAGACCCCACCTATACTAGCTCTAGCTATGAGTGTTGTGAAGAGTGAGAAGGTAAAAGGCTTGGATAAAATAACCTATAGATCATGATTCCACCATTGGTAGATTATGATGCTATCAAATGTACTGGTAAATTCAATGTTGAGTATCATGAGATATTGTAGATGGTCCCTTCTCCTCCAAGGCTTGATATGGCTAATCTTCTTCTAGGAAGAATATTGTTAAATTTAGAAGAGGGAGATAAGGTAGTCCAAGATGTAAGGAATTTGGACTATGAGCAATTCCTCAATGATGATGATTTCATTAAGATTGAGGCATTCAAAATGTTATTGATCAAAGGTAAGATGAATGCAAATATGCAAGTGGAGAGGGATGCGACTCGGTAGGAGGAAGTAGATGATGAGGGAGAAACTATCCAAAGCATCTAAAAGCAAATAGAGTTTGATTTGTCAAACATGACACTCAAGGAAGGGAAGAGAATTGTTAGGGAAAGTGGATGCCTATTGTTACCAGGATGGGACATAGCTTCTACTATAGTCCTGGATACCATTCAAAGGCAAAGTGTTGATGAGGATGTCTAGATGAAGATTAGGTTGAGCAACTTTATTTTGGGTCTAGTTTTTGTGCTGGACATGAAACTCTAGCCATTTGAGCTATAACATTGGCACATGATAAGTTGCAAGTTGTTAATGATGTCAGTGAGTTGAAAGGGAATCTAATTTTTAAGAGGCTAAGTGATACTATAGCTCCACAAGATGCATCCTTGGAAGTAAGCACTATCCTATTCAATGAGGCTGTGACCAAGAAGTTCCAAGAATATTTTAACAAGTTGCATTTTGACTATACCAGGTTGATGCAATACTACAATAAGGTTAAGTTGATGGTTGATCAACCTAAGATCACCATGACAGAGTATGTATCACCCCTTGTTTCTTCAAGCACAACATCTCAATAGGATAGAGACACTCTCATGCTTAGAATTAAGGGTATGAAGAAATAATTAAGGAAGATCAAAGAGGCAAAGATTACTGCAAAATCCAAAAGGATATATGATACATCTAATTTGGTAAGGAACCTTTTTGAACATAGAATATCCCACATTTTGGGAAAGACTGACAATGCATGGGATTGTTTTGACAAATTCTTAAAGGAAAATGATGTTCAAGTTAGGTAGGAGTTAGCTTTAAAGTTTTTAAGAGGTAAAAAAAGAGATGATGGAATGTATGGATTCATTAGATCAAACCCTCCTTTCACTCTAACATTCAAGGACAAAGATTGAGCCAAGCCACTACAAAATGGGAGAGGGCTCAACTATAGATCTTTGTGCTCTTGTTTGTCAAGGAAAGATAATATTCAACCAAGATTTTATCAAACCCTATGTCAAATATGAAAGAAACCTTGGTTCTAAGATAATCAACTTGAAATAGATGACCGAAAATAGAAATCTCGAAACCAAAAGTACAGAGAGGATCAATAAGATGTCAGAACCTATCTCCCAAAAGTAGAGGTGTCAGAGGATAAATTTGGCAACTGCCCAAGTCTAGATGTTTGAATCCTCCGGAGGTTAGAATTGATGAAATGCTACAAATGTAAAATTAAGTATAAGGAAGCAAATAGGACCTAGGAGCTAAACTAGGAGGTAAAAAGGCATGTGGCCACTTTTTACTTCATAACATTTAGCCCCCACTTTAATGTATGTATGACCTTGGCATCCATACATACATTGCAAAGCACATCAGACACATCAAACACACCCTAAGTTTGAAGACCATCACTAGCCCCCAAGCTTAGGCAAACATATGAAAACATTTAGCAGTCACATAAGACAGAATGAATATAGTAAGGAAGCATACAACACATGGTGAATACAGTGAAAGCACACAATATTACACGGAGAAGACATGAAGTACTTGGTCACGCAATACACAAAGAAGACATGGAGAGAAGACATGATTAAGCAACTATATATATATATATGAAATGCTAATTAAAATAAACAAACACATAGTGTGGCGAGGGACTCATCGCCACACAACTTCATACCACACGAAAACACACAAAACACATAGAGCATAGGGAGGGACTCATCACCACACAACTTTAGACTACACCACAAACATGCAAGACATGCAGAGAAGACACATAAAACACATGGAAGACACATGGAATACACAAGCGCCACATAGTATGTCATAGACACACTATACGTCCTATACACGGAAAACATGAGTGATAGGGATGAGTTCATCACTAATCTCCTATCTAAAACATGCCAAAAACACCTAACAGTTGAGCTACACTACCACAACTGCCAAAGACATGCTTAAGGTTGAATAGCTCAAGATCCAATCCCACCTAGCGATGAGGACTTTCTATAAAATAATGTGCATTAGCTCAAGAGATACACCATCCCACCTCGTGATGAGGGATTTATAAAATGCAACCCCACCTACATCACAGAGATACCTTATAGTGAAAAGGAAGCATGTGCTCAAGGTATACAACCCCACCTACATCACGAAGATGCCTTACAGTGAAAAGGAGGTATACGCAATAGATAAAATACACAACCCCACTTGCATCGCGGAGACACCTTACGGTGAAAAGGAAGTGTACAAAAACATGCTTTGTCAGTGTATAAGATAATCAAATAGATACCATTAAATATGCCCCCACCTTAAGGTGGTTGATACCACTTGCCGGTATCATGTACATTAAGGTAGAGTGAAAACATGCAAGGGAACAAAGGCCATGCCCCCAAAGGTGACATGTGCCATGATTGCCGAATGTTCCCACAAACGCATCAAGATTAGTTGAGAAGATAATGAATCAATATATAAACTTTGGTTAGAAAATCTTTCTCTAAGATAACAACCAAGTAAATTTGTGAAAGCTATGTAGAAATCATATCACATTAGAGACCAAGGCTACACTAGTGGGTTCAATACCGAGTATAGCCATTGGGCTTATACTGTAGGTATCTTGGAACAAAGTGTAACAAGGTGATATATAAAACAATCCAAAGTGCATTGAAGTAGAATGAGAGTATTGAAAAATGTTTGTTATAAGAGATTTCACTAGACTAACCACAACACAGAGTGATTGTACTAGCCAAGTGTCAGATATATATAAATCAACCCCATCTTCATATATGGAATATGTCCATTTTTGCTTTCTTGCTGAAGGGATGCATGGTCCTTATCAGTATGTGTTTGTTTTCATCATCTGCCAGCTAGTAGAGCTACTGAAGAATGTAAATAATAAAATGAGAGAGGAGACAAAACTGACTTGGGTTTATAACATAGGGAAATGCCCCCAAGACATCCCCCCAGTGTTATGCCCCCAAGGCACAACACACAACAATAAAATAAATAAGAAGAAAGATAGAAGAATAGAGAAACATACAAAAGAAGTGCACAACAGAGGCGGTCTCCTTGTATCCTTGACCTTACAAGAGTGTCAAGGGTCATACAAAGAGACCTAAACAACATATAACACAACACAGGAGAACACAACATGACATATGTAATTCTATATATCTAAGAAGAGGCTAAACTTGTGATCAACTTAGAGAGGTGATCCATCAAGAGTGGCAGATTGTGTGAGAAGTTCATTCCTGATTGATGTTGATTTCCAGGATGGACATACGGTGCTTGCTTCTTAGGACCCAATATATTAAAGATATTTTGTTGTTTACGAGGAGGAGAATTAGTGGCATTTCCCACCAAATATAGTCACCTTGCTCTTTTCCTTTCCTTTGTCTTCTTATTTTGATTTATGAGCCTTTCACGATGAAATAGAATGCTTCTCATCGACACCACTTTCTCTTGCTTTAAGTGATTACATACAGGTTGTTCCAATTGCATATCCTATGCATGTTGATTATCTTTGGATCCATAAAGGGATAACAGAGGAGGAAACTCATCATAGATACCTTTTTTGCATGGGAAAGGTAAATCTTTAGTTGTCATTTTACCCACTTCTAAAATACCCACTATGCCAGCATAATCAAGATAGTCGTCTTCAATCTCTATTGTATTTTATTCCACCCTATTGTTGTCACTATGCTTAGGAAAATGATCAATGAAGATTTGTAGAATTTGATTCGGAGGTGCTATTGACTTATTTCCATTGTCATTCACACCAGTAAGTTGTATCACATTAGAATCGATGAGGTCTTGAATTTCATGTTTAAGACACATATATCTTTCAGTGTCATGTCCCAGAGAGCAGTGATAGTGACAATAAGCATTAGCATTGAATGAGGGCCCTTGTGGCCTTGAACTACTAAAAGGAGTAGGCCAAAGCTTCAAAAGAGTGTTATTCACTGCTTGAATCATTATCAAATGGAGAGAATCTGATAATGGAGTAAATTGTCTTTGTTCATGTTTGAATTGAAATGGTTCCCAGGGAGGCTTTGAGATAGAAGACACTTGTGAATGAAAGTTATTGGAATGTTGTCCATTGATCTTGATGAAATTCTTGTTGTTCTTCTTGAATGAATTTTGAGATGGTCCAACCACGGATTGACCAATAGGAGCCGATGAGGTGTGATTCTCAAACTGACTAGCTGAAAGTTGGTAATCTCGCAGAGCTGTGCATAAATGTTGGAAAGAATTATACTTCATCAACAATATTTTGTCACACATGTTTGGTTGTAGATTCATAATGAATACCTTCTGAAGATCCTCATCTTTAATAGGATACTGTATCTATGAGATGAGACCTTGATATCGACTAATGAACTCTATCAACTTATCCTTGGAGCCTTGTTTACAATGAACCAAATCAATTAAGGAGACAATGGGTCCAATATTTGCTTGGAATTGTTGCAAGAATTGATCCACCAACTATGAGAAAGAATTGAGTGAATTAGGAGGTAAAGAGAAAAAACATTCCAAATCAATATCTTTGAGAGATTAGGGAAAGAGTTTTCCTAACAATTCCTCATTAAAGAAGAAATCCTTCACATCACTGTGAATGTTGCCACATGAGAATTAGGATCACCTTTACCACCATACTTTTCTAAGCGAGGGGTCTCAAATTTTCTAGGCATTGGAGTTATTAGAATTGCATATGTAGGATAAAGGACTATGGGCATTATATGTTGGTAAAGTAGGTTGAGAAAATGAATTAGTCAAGTTTGTCACTTTCTGTTGTAAAGAGGACATACCCTGCAAAAGTTGATTTAGGAGAGTATCATTGGATGAAGAATTGGCTTGTGGATTTGAGAAAGACAGATTAGATGTTGTGGTTGTGAAATTATATGGTGGTTTATAATAAGTGGAAGTAATGGGTGGTTGAGAATAGGTAGTGATAATAGGTGGTTGAGAATAATTATGCATTGGTATGGATACATGAGGTGTAGAATTTTGATAATTAAATCCAACGGATTTGTAATTTATGGTAGATGTTCCCATGGTAGTGGTAGCATTACTACAAGCATGTGGATTGGTGGTGAGAATTGATGATGTAAAAGTAGATATTCTCGTAGTCGGTATGGGAACTGAGACTGGTGAGCTTTTATATGTCAGTGGTGGCACATTTTCAATGCTATTCGCATGACTAGCCATATACATAATGTTATGATCTACTATGTTGGCTAATCCATGGAGCATGTCAACCCCTTATTGTCCTTCTTGTAACAATCCTCTTATACCTTCGACAATAGGTACCACCTCTTGAGATAGGTGTGCTTGTTCAACAACTTGTTGAAATTCAGCTAGTTGTTTGTCCAATCTTTGAAGATGTTCCTCAGGCACACTAATATCTTTATTACCCATTTCTTCAATAGGATGAATTATTGGTTCTTCTATGTTATCATTGAAGATGTCATGTTGAGGTGTTGATTCACCCTTTGTAAAGTGGTTGTATAATGAATTTTTTTATGTTTGCACACTGTTGCTATCAATAGCATTAGAACCCATTAGTATACAACTTCTTATAAATATGTTCCTAGTAGAGTAGTAGGTTATACAACTCATGCAAAGCTAATAACACTCAATGCACAAACTAAGAGTACAATCAACAAGATTAAGGTAGTTATGTTTGTTGAAATACACAATGTGTAATTACAAAATTTGAAATTTGAATGCAAGGACACCCAATGAATACACACTAAAATTAAAAATCAGATTTGAATGAGTGTTGAAAAGAGCAAAAAAAATTGAAACAATATTTTGACTACAAACCCTAGCCTTTGTGCTAAAACTAGGTTATTTGAAAATGCAAAATTTCAAGAAAACCCTAACAAATGATATATGCAAATGCAAGGTGTAAGATCATGAAATGATTAATTGCTGTAATTTATCTCAGATCTGATGTAAAAATCAGATTTGCAAATGTATCCAATGACATGCAATGAAATAATGCAAAACTCTGCCTTAATGCAAGCCTAGAATGCTTATTGTTTTCAATTTTTTTCAAATGTATGCCAAATTTTGTAATGCAAGATGATTAATATGATATGAATGAATGCAAAGACTGATTAAAACACTCAGCAAGATGCAAGTTCAGTAAAAAAACATGAGTTCACTAAAATGTTAAGAGGTAAAAAGAGAGATGATGGAATGTATGGATTCACTAGATCAAACCCTCCTTTCACTCTAACATTCAAGGACAAATATTGAGCCAAGCCACTACAAAATGGAAGAGGGCTCAAATACAGATCTTTGTGCTCTTATTTGTCAAGGAAAGATAAGATTCAACCAAGCTTTTATCAAACCCTAGGTCAAATATGAAAGAAATCCTAGTTCTAAGATAATCAACTTGAAACAGATGATCGACAATAGAAATTTGGAAACCAAAAGTACAGAGAGGATCAGTAAGATGTCAGAACCTGTCTCCTAAAAGTAGAGGTGTTAGAGGACAAACTCAACAACCATCCAAGTCTAGATGTTTGAATCTTCTGGAGGTCAGAGCTGATGAAATGCTGCAAATGATGTCAAAAACTTAGATCCAAAAGCTTGAGGCCCTGTAGACTAGGGTGGCAACCACCCAAGTCTAGTTAGAGGGATTTTCTAACACTATTTCTGGATCCTAAAACTATAATGTCTGCACTACTTCCCTGTAGCTCTAGTTTTCCTAAAACCTATACCTATAACCCACACACAAGATGAGAAGAGAGGGGTTTGGGGTTGTGGTGTTTAGGAGCTTGCCTCAGTCAAGCCCCAGGTTAGCATTCAAGCTTTCCCAACACCGTTGTTAATGAGAGGGCATGCTCTTGTAGAGCAGAGGCCAAAGATAATCCAAATGATGAAATGATTCAAATGATTCAAATAGCAATGATGTCACCTTGGTGGTGAAGCCCTTAAGAGGATGAAAGCTCTTCAACTCACAAGGAGATGGATGACGAATCCATATTTGCAACAAACACACAAATACTAACACAAATATGCAACAAATAACAATGAATACCTTGAATGCTCTTTGCTCCAATATCATAAGTTCACGTTATCCATCTAGGTGTAAAATGAAGTCATAAACTCACTTATATATGCTTTCTTGCTAACATTTTTGAATTCAAATCACAAGAGCTGACAAGGAGGAACATTTTTAAAGGTCCCAGGCTGACATACCTATTGTGAGGTTTCACAACACGCCCCATTTTGTCTTAGCAAAATAGGGATCCAACCTTTTGGTTGTGCTTGTGTTTCCTTGCTTTGGGTGGTATGGCAAAATATAATGGCCTGATCCAAGTCAAAAAGGACAAGTTTAGTAAATCTCCTAGCAAAGGTAACCATTGGATAAAGAATCAAATTTAGAGCAACTTTACTTTTTGAATCATGTCAAAATTTGAGGAAATAAGAAAGTTTTGTGTGGTCAAAGTTCTGGTCAAAGGGGATATGGATATTACCAATGTAATATCCTGATCATTCTCAAATGTCCATATCTTGATGACATCATTTCCTTTTTTTGAACATGGGAAGTGATGAATGAGGAAGGGTCTTTGAAGTGCTTAAGTAATGATCATTCTTCCCTTCAAAGATGTCAAACATACAATTACAAACTATAAGCTAATAATCCACATGGATATTTGGACATGGACATTTCACTCCTTTCAAATATCCATATCCCTTTCTATGTATACATCTAGGTGATGACTCATCAAATTCAACCCAGTGTAGACACCCACAGATCCAGACATTTGGTTCCAAATATTTTTGCATGGATATTTGGATTTCTAATATCCATGCCAGAATATCCATATCTGGATAACATCATCCAACTTCGTCCCAAGGTAATACTTTGAGCCTGTTGACATCATCTACATGGATATTCCATGTTCACCTAAGATCCATATCTTACAAATATCCATATCCTATCCAAGCATCAATATCCTGGTTACGTCACATAATCTCATCTCGATACATTATTCTAGAAGCTGCTGACATCAATCAGATATTTGAGACATGGATATTTCACATTTGCCTAATGTCCATGGCTTCTCACATATCCATATCCCAATCTCAACCAATGATTTTAAGCCATGTGTCATATGGACATTTCACATATCCTATGGTGTTTTAAGTAGAATTAAAACTCGATAATAGTCTTTCGGTCAACGATGCTTGACCTAACCCACCTGCTGATGTAATATGGACATATCCATTGGACATATTGTTCAGATATCCATATTCGTATCTGGATGCACCTTTTTCATATTAAATGTTGTTTATGTAAGTTGTTGGCTTTCAAATTTGAAAAACGCACGCTTGAGGACACCTATAGTAATTTCTCGTGTATGCACTTGAAGGATTCACCTAACCACAAGGAGTAATTAATAGACCCTAAATTGAAGGATTTCCAAGGTTAAAAGGGGTAATTTCTCTTGTATCTTTCCCATAATTATCATATTTGAAGATAAAGTTTACACAGAGAACTAAAGGAATTATAAGTGGTTACAGTGAGCTTACGACGAAGAGTGGAATGACACAGAGGATCTCCTGCTAACGACATTTCATATCCACTTCCGTACATCCATGTTAAAGTATTCATAGATAGGTACATATGTGAAAAAACCTTTCCTTGTCATTTTCATGGTAATATTGTTATTTTTACATAGGTAAAGATTAAAATGCTGAAATTAGATGAATCATAATTGATTTTTTTTTAACGTATGCCATCCTGGGAATGCTCTGTTTAACCACACGTAGCAATTAGAGGGAATTAACATAACCAAATGCCTTAAGCCTTAGTTTAAGACATGGATATTCCAAATTTGTAGGTCAAGATGCAGCCACACATCGATAAACAAATGCGGAAGTCAAGAATGATATGTTCCCTAAAGCCAAAAGTGTATGTAGCAAATATGGTTTTTATGAGGATACACACTACGACTAGACCGACATGGATGGTTTCTAGATGAAAATCTAGGGCAGAGAGGACAATGCCATCATGAATAATGTTTTCACTACAAGGATGTTCTACGCGGCAGGGTTTCCATACATTGCAGAGGTGTTGGAACTGGTAATTGAGTGTGCCCAACACTATAATGTGGTTAGCCAAAGAGTTGAACACCAGGGTAGGGTATATGCCAACTGTTTAGTCAATGGAATTACAGAGGATTTCAACCTACCTACACCCAGGGGCATATATGTACTTGATTTGAAGGCATTTGCTGCAAATTTGAGGGAAACCAAGCAAGTTGCAAA
Organism: Cunninghamia lanceolata; assembly: GCA_027924645.1. Classification (NCBI taxonomy): domain Eukaryota; kingdom Viridiplantae; phylum Streptophyta; class Pinopsida; order Cupressales; family Cupressaceae; genus Cunninghamia; species Cunninghamia lanceolata. The sequence continues at coordinate 1,521,526 of BSBN01000558.1, read as the reverse complement.
AAGGTCATTTTCTCATCATGGAGGGATCTAGAGAATAAGGCCAAGGCTGTAGCAAAAATGTCCTAGCACTTGTACAAATATGACTTCTCCCCTAAAATCCAATACATGATAGTGTTACTCAATTGGATGAGTGGGAAAATCAACTTGGGAAACTTTGAATCATGGATGTATGGGTTGATTTGCATAGTGATTGATAAGAAACAAATTGTGCAATGGGCTAAAATCATCAGTAATGCCATGTATGGGCAACTGATTTGATGGAGGAAGAAGGACATGGTTTTTCTCATGACCTCATATTTGGTATATGCATGTGCATGCAAGTCATCCTTCAATGGATTGCAAACTGTAGGTAGACTGGGTCAATTACCTCATGAGAAAACTTCATCGGAGAATTATCCCCAATTGGAAAGAAGACATCCATCTAGCACTACAAGGTAGTAAATGATTTCTTCTTAATGAACCTTGTTAGATTAATGGAAGGAGACAAGGCTAAAAGATTGTCAGTAGGAGCCTGAGAGAGGATACAACCTCATGGAGCTTGGTTCATCTAGTTCCCCACATATTCATACATCAGAATGGAGGGTTTCACTGGAAATCCATTCATGTTGCCTAGATATCCAATATATAAGGTGGTGTTGATGGAGGTAGTGAGGCAGATTATCCCAGCCTTTGAGGCATACAAGAGGAAAGAGGGGAGAGGGAATGTTTGTGTGTTGATCCATAGATAATGCAAAGCTGGCAGAAGTTGATTTACAAACATTGTATTTGCAACTGTTCCCCTTGGTTAGAGATTATGATCCTTACCACAGTTTGGAAAGATTCATCAATAAAAAGTACAAGCATGCCACCCACCTTGAAGATTATTAGATAGATTGTGAGGATGAATATGAGGTGAGCAAGAAGGGATATCAAAGGTTGACATTGAACCAAAAGAGAACCATTGGGTATCCAGAGGTTCCACCTCAAATCAGGACAAATGATGACAACATCCTAGATCTTGAATATGAAGAAAAGGAAGTATATAATGAGCCTCTAGCCCTCCCTGATTGGAATAAAGAGGATGAAATATCCATTGATGTTGTCACGGAAAAAGTGATGGAAATAACCAAGAATTGGGTTAATAGGAAGATTAATGAATTGAAAGCCAAAGGGACTACCATCACCTTTGATAAAAAGAGAAAATAAAAGAGAGAGATGAGGCAGATTTTGATGACTTCCTCATCCATAAGAGGCAAGTCATGGAGGCTAGGTTGGCTCAACCAGGACCTTCAAGAGTTGAAGAAGAGTATACTGCAAAAGGTATCACTATTTCCACTATACCATCACCTCCTAGGGATGTGCCTCAGGCGGCCATTACCATATCCACAATAGGGACAAAAGAGAAGGAACATGCAGATGTAGGAGTGGAGAAAGAGCAGGATGATGTGCTTAAAGGAGTAAGCATTCCTAGGCAGAGAAGGCATCAAGGCCCGGTGATGAGAGGTTCTACCTCTAAGTCAACATGTATTCAAACTGGAGAATATCCAGATCCTACATTGCATGTGGCCAGGGAGTTCTAGAATAATGTGCTAGCTATGGAAATAGTTAAAGTAAATAATGAACTAGCCAAGGAGGCAAGGATAGAGACATTGGTAAAAGAAGTTGATTGGCCTTTACCCCTAAGCCAGAAAATTGATTTAACTGATGATGAGGTCACTAGGGATGTGACAACACATCCTATAGAAAACTTGCTGATGCATACTACATCTATAGATGCAGATGCAACACAAGAGAGACATGATGGCCTAGAAACAAAAAAGCCTAAGTCTCCTAAGGTGGAGGAACCAACAGGGCACCTAGATGTCTTGATAGACAAAATCACCAGCCCAAAGGTAATAGATTTGTCATATCAGCCTGGGGAAAATGACAAAGAGGAAGAAACTATCATGGACAGTCTAGTACATAGAGGAAATGCACAAATAGACATGGATGTCCAAATGGATCAAACACAATAGGATGTCTAGATGAATGAAGAAGGATATGAACAACAAACGTCTACATTAGAGTAGTAGGCTCAATTGGATAAGGTGATCAATGAGGTGGCAAGCCAAAGTCATAGCATGGGGGCACCTCATCAGGATGTCCATGATCAAGACCCATAGAAGGAGCAACCCAAGGGTGATCTTAGGGGTGAAATAGGTCTGGATGCACAAGATGAAATATCACATGAGGACCAACAATCACCTGTGCAAGAGGAGATCCATAGGGATGATGGTGGTGATCAAGAAATGATTGAACAATAGGAAAATCCAGAAATAAGTGTAGAAATACATGATTATGCCTTGGATAGACTAAGGAGGTAAAAAAGATGGATGATCCAGATCTCTTGAAACATAAGATTTTGACCACCCAAACATTACCCAAGGTAAGCACATGGATCCAAAATCTACAGTTTGAGGTAGATGTTTTGAAAGCATGCATGGATAAGGTAGGAGATATAAGTGTGAAGGTCCATGCCCTATTATTTGGTGAAATAGAAATTTTGGAAGGGCTACTTGGTAGTCCAATGGTACAAATAGGGACACCTGATGAGCAAGAATCTATATAGGCATTCAAAGCTAGGTTTATCCCAACACTAGAGAATCTCGTGCTTCACATTTTCAGAGGTCACTACAGATGAAGTGATAGAGTTGAATGCTAAGGTAAAGGCATATAGCAAGAAGATATATAACAGAGAAACTAAGGTGATATCCATTAGTGAACAATTGTAGGCACAAGAATATGTAAGGGCAAAGGCCCAAGTAGGGGACAAGTCACAGATAGACATAGTGGTGCTCGCATATGACTTCTACAAGAAACTAGATACAAGGGTGGTTATTACTGAAGGCTCAGAGGAATCATAATAAGATATTCCTAAAAGATGTTGTAGCATATATGTTGAAGAATATTCCCTACTAGTTGTACACCATAGAGTGATTGCCAACGAAGCAATCATGTGCCACTAATCTTGACCACTGACTATTATTGAGTGGATCCTATCCGTTGGATCATTGTGACCAATCTTATACTTATTATATAAAAGGATATTAATCCTGATTTGTAAAGTGAGATTGAATTGTTGGACTTGTAAGCGCTAAGTTTGTGCATTTTGCAACTTTTGTGACTTCTCAAGATTCTTTCTCAGGATAACATGTATATGTACATATTCTTAAGCATACTAAATGAAGATGAATTTGTAGACTATTTCTTGATAGTAAATCTTACACAGTCTTCTATTGATTTTGATTTGTAATGGTGAATTGTTGCGTCCTCTTGGAGTGCTTTCATTTTAATTACAAACTTCCTTTGAAGATTTATGCTGATCATACGTAGTTGTGGAACATCCTGGTTAAGTATGATTTAGTTTACTTTATTTCATGACTGTATCAGAGTATATATGTGGATCATTGATCAAAATTTAGAAATTTTAGGATTTACATTCTTTAACCTCATCTTTTGACATTTCATTTCATAAATAGTCATAAATAACTATAGATAATGATGAATTTTAAGCAGATATTGTAAATATATGCTGAATTGATGCAAATAATCATATATCTAGAGCATATTATAGTAGCAAATGAAAGTCATAGTGAATATCATGCAAATAATGGAAAATATTGGTTAAATACATGCTTATAGGCACATTCTTAAGTGAATTTGAAGTGGAGAAGCAAAGATCAATTCAAATTGTATATAGTTTCAAAAGAATTGATCAAACTTAGAAATATCTTCATAATTAGTCCAAATGAGGGACAAAGTCATGTGAATTACTTGAATTTAGGAACAAATTTACATATATTTATACAAATCCTAACTTAATGTTGCAAGATTTACATAATTGTCAAGAATATATGAATATCAAGTGAAACAGGTTATACATCAATGAATATTGAGCAAGTTTTATGGAGATGATGAAACAAAGTATGTAAGGTCCTAACATGATTAACAACAAGACACATCAACCCTGAGTGACTATCAGATGGTCAAGACCTAACTCATAGAGACTTGGGATCATGAATTCACTTGGAATTCATCGTATCTTTTGAGATAAATAAAGGTTTGTTGTAAACTTTTATTTCTATTTGTGTGACTAACACTCACATCAACAATACCAAAAGTTAGCCCTGACCAATTAGGAGAGACTTGGGCGGTTGGCAACCAAGTCCAGGGGCCTAAGTTGGGTTAGGGATAATTTAAAATAGGTTCCAAAGGTCCCAAAATATCCTGGGTGTCAGGAAGTTTCCTTCGGGATGATCAATCATAATGTAAAATTAAGTATAAGGAAGCAAATAGGACCTAGGAGCTAAACTAGGAGGTAAAAAGGCACGTGGCTACCTTTTAATCCATAACAAAAGCAAAGTCTGAATACATGGATTCCAAGGTTGTCATCTCTAGGTTCCATATAAAGTGTTGTAAGATTTAGCTCTAATGCCCCACAAGAGGTGTCAAGCATTCATGAGGTGGAAAGTCTTTTAAGTGATGTCTCTTCTTCCCAAGGAAGGTTTGATTTAATGATTAAAGAGAAATTTGAAAACTTCAAAGCCTTGGAGGAATGTCAGATGTTGCCAATCTTGGACACTAAGGAGAAGATGAAATCATTAGATCTTTAGAAATTAGAATTCCAAAGAATCACCCTAGCTTTGGTCACATCAATCACTCAAGGTGACAAAATAGACCTAATTTTATGTAATGCAAAATTGGATAACCTACTAAAATTGGAGTCTAGGATTAACAATTTTGTAAAAGGTGGAAAAGTATCAATGGATGTGAATATCAAACTCACAAGAATAAGATGAAAAAGATACTCAAATGTCCCTATCCATTAGATGATGTGTTCACTGGTTGGGTTCTCAAGCATTGTAATGCCCCAACGTTTACACTAGGACATTAACAGACACAAACATGATGAACACAATTTTTGCGATGCAATTATAACACTCACATGTCACAGTTGCACACTCAAGCAAAAAAACTATCACACAACAATATGAAGGAACAAGGAGAAGGTGGATTATAGGTCACACACTTCTATTCAAGACAAGAACAACCCAAGTTGGCAAATTGTCAACAAGCCAAACAACATCAACAATGGCCAACAAGCCAAAGAGAGGATCGACCACGAAGCCTCTCAAGCACAAAATTTCCAACATGGATAAAAGACAAATAATCCAATTACCAACCATGAATCAACATTCTAACTAACCCAAAGCATGAAAAAAATTCAAATAAAGGTATATACAATTTTCAATCATTTTAACATACCTTCCAAATATGAGAAATATCATACAGAATGTCATGCTCGTTCGACACCAACGTTGAGACAGGCTAAAAATAATAATGTAAATCTCAACCATAATGTGGGAAATTGTAACGCCCCGCCATGGATACATCAGAGAACATCACATTTATGCTATATGCAAGAGGAAATTTTTTTCTTTTTTTTCTTTTTAAAATACAAGAAAGAGATAACAAAGTAATATTAACACATCATTTAAACTAATGACTTGTCCTCTAAGATATCATGGTTGCATTACTTGACAAAACAATTAACATAATCTAACACATATCATGAATTAACATCAGTAACTCATTGTAAACCTAATGCACTAAATCAATAAACATTTACATCTACATAACATCATATAAGTATTCATCAAGATCTAGTACATAGTTACAATTTCTCCCGACATATGAATACAACATTACATCATTACATTATCATCTTCTGAATACATATGAATACATACATAATGAATCATCTGATACATAGGCCAGTACATGAGCATAATAACTACCTCCATAAACAGGTACACAATCTAAATTTGCTACAGGAGTTACAACGTTCTAACACACGAACAAAGGCAAGGAGAGACCAATGGATAAAAGCTCTTCCACCCGACCATGTGGAACCCTGAGGTCCACCCCCCGAGCTAGGAGATAACATAAGGTCCCAAAATGTCATACAGTCAGGTAGACAATTGCCTAACAGGAACAAATACTGAACAAGACTCCATTACAACACATGACAACGCCACAAGCAACTCAAAATCACTTCCAGAGGCAACACACGACGAATGGGGAGAGTACAACTAGGGAATGCTAGGCTACAGTAGGAAGAGTGTCATCGCATGGTCCTGACATGGGTTATCCTGACAGCCTCTCACTAGGCCCCGGCCCCCATCTATGGTTATCCTGACAGCCTCTCACTAGGCGCCGGCCCCATAGGGTGACACATGCGGAATCAACCTTCCTTTCGTGAGGACAAGGAAGTTGATCTTGCCAACCAGGCCTTCTCTACCCATCCTTAGTCTAAACGAGCACTACAGGCATGGGAGAGGAAATCCAATTATCTTGTTAATGTGTAATTTACCCTTTTCCCCCCTGTTCATTTTTAGGTTTTCACTTAATTAACAACTTTCAATGGGTTATCCTGATAGCCACTTTGGGCGCCGGCCCCACATTGAAAGCCACTCCCCTACCTACATCTAGAAACCCTAACCATCAAGCAAGACAATCACTATCATATTGATAAGTATATATATAAACAATGCAAGGCATTTACCTTCTTGCATACAAAACATAATCACAATGACCAACCTGTACATCATTGTCCCAAATCTTTCAATTAACCAATCGCAACAACACATATCCAGAGCAAGGTATGGGTCATCTTGCTCACAAATCTCAACCATGAACAAAATAGTTTCTCATTATGATTTCCAAGGTCTCCCCATTACAATACTACACACAATCTCGATATCAACACATACATGAATGAGATTTAAAGCAATCATAATATATTCACAACACAGTATGTACAACATCTCACATTATCGTTTACCAAGACCCACATACGTAGACAAGAGAAATCATGTTCTTACAACATCTTCATCTCAAGACAACTATGAACAGAATACATACAACCAAATCATATTACCTTATGCCTTTAGAACCTAAACTTGACAATTTACACATAGACCAACTCACATGAAAATTTTGTTTGCAATAAGCAATTTCAACTAATCAACTCATAGACAACATAAATTCTTCTTACTAGAGCAATTCTATTTAATCAAATTAGCAACTGGATTCAAGTTATATCTCCACCAAGAATTTCATAAAACCTAGGTCTAGTTTAATTAATATTAATTCTATCATCAATTATATATAACCGTCAAGCTAAACAATGCATAGATAATATTAATTACAAATACTTATAACTTAAATGCTAATTACAACATTTATAATCCTAACCCATATATCATATTTCTACTAACAAAACTATTATAATTATGTTTAAGAAACCATCATTCAATAACCAATAAATGCATAATTTATAAACATGCCTATCTTAACCAAAAGCCCAATTGATAGTTGTTAGTAAGATATTCCACAATATGCATTTTATCTTTAACACACACACATAAACCCCTTATTGTCACCTTACTAATGCATTAAAACATAAGGCCAACTATCAATCCAATTAAAACACATTTTCCATACAAACGATAGGTTCACTACTAACCCAAAATCAAGTAAAACATTACCTCGTTTCACTAGTTTTCTTATGTAATAATTTATCTGATGAAGTTCTATTCCATTTACTTATATTAATAGTGAATTAACAACTTAGCTCATTAAAGAGGATACATTATATATAATGCATTCATGTTATTGACAAACGAAAACATAATATATTTAATTCCAATTAAAGCATTTCTTATACTAAAACCCTAATATAATATATATATGTTATTATCCACTGAGACACATTCTTTATGTAGTCACAAAGCACATAAAGGTATATAATTAATTATTTAATTTATAAAACTAATTATCAATATATATATAGTAACGTCAAGCTAATAAATTAATATAAAAGTGTAATATAATGTCTATAAGAATTACATATCTATTTGAAATAATCAAATCACTTTAGTTTAACTAACTACTTATAATAAGGATATAAGATCATAATACATATAAGGGTTTACTACAATTCCCATAAGATGCAAGCCTAAAAGAACAAGTTTCCATCTAAGTTTAACGTAAGCATATTGACATATTTAATATTTTCCTTGCTTATGCAATAAGTAATGATAAATCATCCAATGGTGATCTTTACCATTATGGCATAATATTAATCCACTAATCAAGAGAAAAGTTTTTAACCTTGTTTAACTATTCTTAAATAAAATACCTAAAGAAAGTTGTCTTCATAAATCCTAAACATGAATCATACTAGAATTATTATTAAGGACCTAAGAACGTATAGGAGCTCTTTCTTCATAGAGTAAAACATGAAATTCACTTATGCCTTAAAGTTTAAACTACATCTTTCCATCAATAACAAGTGTAAAAATAAGCAGAGATAGGGAGATAACACCTAAGAGATATACTATATTTTGCATTAGATTCAAGACCTAATCTCGTAACTCATCTCCACCTATTAAATGACTTTGTAAGGAATGAACATATATGAAGCTCTCAAGTTGTTATCATGAAATACAATGATTGTAGGATACAGTCAAAATTGGTACATGGAGAGGGCTTTAAGAACTTTCAAGCAAAAGCTTTTGGAAAGTGTATGACCAGACTTTGTAACATTTGCTAGCATCCTATGTACCTATGTACAAATGGAGCTTTGGAACAATGTATCAATGTCCAAAGAGGATAAATGATAGAGGCATTTTGCCAGATGTCTAGCTGCAACTACCCTAGCAGACATGCATGCGAAATTTGGAAGCATAGATAATGCATGTGACTGTTTGATAGAATACTGTGAAGATTTGAACAACCAAGGAACAAGACACCCAAAATATAAATTGACTAAATGAAGAGCTAATAAGATGTTTAATACAATCTACTATAAGAATTGGATCCTGAAGAATCTATGCAAAAGTGGGCAGTTTTATATGATCCAAAGTCCATATTTATTTGAGACCTTAATGCACATAAGAAAAACATTTCCATCTAGGTCTAATAGAAGGCAAAAGTAAGGGATACTCTAATGGACAAGGTACTTGAACTGTTTGACAAGGTTCAAAGATACTTACGTACACAAAGAACATCATTAGTTTATCTATTAGAGGATATGAACAAACTACAGATCCTTAGCAAGATGACTTCGTAACCCCTTTTAAAAACAGATAAAAACCATCGTTTCTAAGATCCAACACCAACATTTAGCAATTATAAGATTATATAGAAATCTTAATACTGATATATAGATAACATATGATTATGTGCAAACCTTAATGCCAATATATATATGGCGATTACTATCTTATAATTATAGGAAGATCTAATATAAAAATAAAAAATATAATTCATGCTATGATGATCTAGGTTTATGACATGCAAATAAGGTAACAAATATGCTTCTTTCAAGATTTACATTGAAATGTTTTCTTTTCCAATTTCACAAGCAAGAACCCTTAGCAAAACAACCTTTTTATTTAATAAATAAAGGATACATATAATATTTAGAACATACAATATTTACATTTAACCAATAAAGAAAAACATATAATATTTATATTTAATCAATAAGGAAAAACATATAAAATTTACATTTAATCAATAAAGAAAAACATATAATATTTATATTTAATCAATAAAGAAAACATGGTACCTCAATCGCAATATCCCACTAATGGTAGAATCCTTGAATGAGAATCATAAAATGAGCCAGTCACCCCCACTCCATGAAGAGTTTTTAAAGAGAAGGAAAGAGTAACTTCCTACCCAAAACTAACTCAACCACCCAACTAACTCAACTACCCAACTAATTCAACCAACCACCTTCCCATTTTCGTCACTTTTGTAAGTGGGGCTTAAAGGAGGGTCTAAAAACCTTTTAAAATATTATAAATGACAAAAATAAACTTCTTACCTATGTACCTTGGACATAAGACAATTTTCTAAACATAAAATACAACTTAGACCTCTTAAAAACACTTAAAAATCATTTTAAAAATTACAAGGTTAAATCCCACTCAAGAACATAATTATTTTATCACATAAAACTAAAAATAATATTTCTTAACATCATGGCCAATAGACCTTAGGGTCCCCATGCCTAGGTCAGACATCACACAGAAAGACATAAAGTGGCTAAATGACCACCATCATCCATTGACATAATAATTCTACATGTACACTCAACAAGAAGTGTTAGTACAATATATAGCCAAAATATATCCATCATAAATAACATATTATCACAATTCCATAAGTAACCATAGTGTAACACTGAATCAATACAATCTTGATCCAATTGTTAGGCTTCATCAATTGGATGATAGGACTGTCTCCTCTCTACTCTAGGGTCTGGTTAGTGCGTTTACTAGTGTTCAGCGACCTTCCCTGAATTAAATCAATTTAATAGTAGTAATAACATAATTCATATTAAAACAACTTAAATAATTATTGGAACTAGGTAATTATCAATTACCAATTTAATCTTATTAAATAATAAGAATATTATATGACCTTATTAAATATTAAAGTATGACTATATAATGAAATATAGGCATACAACATAACCCACTGAGTAGGACAGCCGTCAAAACCCAAATCAAACATGTTCTCAAAAAGACCAAAATGCACTTATCCAACAAGCTCCATCAAATATAAATCAATTGCAAGACCGACATACTAACAGAACTGACAGGTTGACTAGACATGTCATGCATCCTGATTGAGGATGATGACTTGAGATGTGGGACCTTAAGTTATCTCCAGAACAACTTATCCATTGGGTTCAAGGCATGCTCAGACCTATTATTTCAGGTGGAGTCGATGCCAGATACCTGCATCCTGCAGCAAATGACACAGTTAAGCATATATATAAATGCACAAAAGCTATCACTAGGTGAAAAAGGAATCACATTATCACAGGGCACTCGCAAGCAAGTGATGTGACATCGTCCTCTCCACATCATATCAATCTAGATTAGATAACACGTGATCATAACCACTCGAATCTACCTCATTATCTAAACAGAACCATACACTAAACATATAGGTGCATGACATTGAATAAGTCCCAGAAGCATCATCATAACAAATAAATCTAATAGAATCAGTCCATGAGATCCATTCTAACATATAACCATTGTAGTAAGATCGACATCTTGATCATTGGAATGCAAAATAATGTCAAAGCCTGCATTATCAGTGTCGCAATAGAGATTATCAATAAAACACATTAACTATCATATGAAACCTCACATGGATAAAACATCTATCTATATTGTACAACATCAATTGTATACCTTACCATAATTATTCCTGTTACTTTACCTTCATCCTCATGCGCCTTGATCAGTTCACCTGTACATCCAAGGTGAGAACGGAGGGGCACTACAGAAATTACAACCCAAATAATAAACATAGCATAAGATATCATTACAACAATAAACAGAGGACTCCAACATCTTGATTTAACCATTTGCATCAAAAGAAACTATGCTAGAACATGATAAATTCCTTTCCAAACAAGGTTCATTTTCCAACCAAATGAAATCATAATACAATAACATGATGGATACTTCCCAAACATGGAAGGATCACACTCCAATAATTAAATTACACAAATAATAATATTAAAACATTAATAAATCACCTCCAAAGTGCTCTAATAGGCATGAGCTACAACATGATCATAAAGTAAATAATACACAAGGAACTCTTCCAGCTCCAAAGATATCTTCTTGTAAGACCAATGGAGAAATTTCACCAACCACCCTACTGTATTTCCATTTTCAAGTGCAATAGATGTCTATGCCACTCTAGGCAACCCCCGAGCTACGGAGAAGAAGATCATGGCAGCACCACTATCAAGCCATCTCACACAAACAAGGGTCTCAACAAGACACCAAGGTAATCCAAAAAAGGTTTAACAAGGGTTCCACACACACCCAACACAACACCAAGGAGGTCAAATAAATAGTAGAATTCAATGCACACCCACACATGATTACACACATATTAGGGTCCAATGCATAATTCACCACAAGGTTACTCATGACACAACCGATCAAAAGAATGGAAAGAGTTCAATACAAGAGCATCGATACTTTTAAATTCATACACAAAATTATTTAATACATCATCACTAACATACAATTCAATGCAGTGGAGAAGAGAATGTAAAACACTTCAAACCCATAATACAATTTATCCATTAATGCATACTAAAACATCATTTTCTCAAAATGGAAAAAGCATGCAAAAAAGGTATGACATCATCATGTCAATAAACATACATACAATCATCAAGATCAAATAATGATGCAAGGGGATTATGGCCTTCTATAAGCAATCCATAGGAAGACTAAGTATCCATTCCTAAGTTCAAAAGTCAATTTTGACAACACTCATATCCATAAGATAGGGAATCCCATTTCCCACATGAGACTTTTCATCTCACAAAATAATAATGAAAACTATGGTTTAAAAACACAATTTCATTTTTTCAAAAAGAGGGGAAAAACCATAAAATACCCAAATTTCCATTAAGAGAGCTCCCCTCAAGAACACGATAATTTCAATCTTCCACAATACATAAAATATCAAAAATCTGAAAGTGCCCTTTTGGTTCTAATATGCACAACACATACTTTTCAACTCAAATAAATTCTTTCCTACTCACAACCCATTCTAGGAATTTATTTCCATAACTTGGCCTCTTTTCATGCATTTTAAAAATAAATTTTGAATGCAATTCAAAAATAAATTAAATCTAATTCTCATTTGCATCATTAAACTCTATTCATCGCTACAATGAAGAGACCATAAAAATCCACCTATTATGGGCATTGTAAATGCAAAATTTAAATTTAAAAAGAATCAAACCACAAGAAAAATACCTCATTCCAAGAAATCTTTCAAATGAAAAAATCTCTTCTTGAGAGGTGTGAATACAATATGAATTTCTTCCTACACTAAAGAAATCCCAAGACCATTCCAATGCACTCCCACCCACAAGTAGAATCCAATTGTAGCCACCTCCATGATTTTTTCTTTCCAAGGAAAAGAAGAACGAGAGAGGGCAAAAATACAATCCCCAAAACCATATTATTTTCTTATTTCTTTTATTTTCTTTATTTCCCATTCCCAAATATCTATTCCAAAATACATTTGAAATAATAGGAAAGTAATGAATTAAATTAATGCAATTATTTCTACAAGGTAATTGCAATATAATTTAACCGCATTCCATAAAATTCAAACACTCACATAATTAAATTTAATTTCCTTTATAAAATGATTCTACATAAGACAAAAGTCTAGAAATTGATTATTCTAATAAATAGAAATTAATCTATTTCCCAAGCACATAATAATGAAATATAATGCATTTTCCACAATTTTAATATTTCTAACTTACGGAAAATAAATCTAATAATTAAATTATAATGCATTTCACCTGAAAGCATAATTTTTGAAACAGAAATAAATAAAAATATAAAGCCTTCCCTAAGGCACACAATAATTACATATAATTGTTATTCTACAATTAAAACTATTAAATCAAATTAGATAATCCTTTTTCTCATTTCTAACCATTTAAATATTTTGAAAACAAAAAAAATGGATTTCTTAGAATAAATTAAATATAATGCAAAAAGATAGAATAAACACACAAAAAAGGACTCATTCACACTTTACGGGTTTAATCACACACAAGGGTCCATAATCACAATAAGTTCAGATGAGAGGAAAACTGCATAGACAACAAAAACATCCTTCAATTCACAACTAAATAGGATGGGTTAAGAAACCAACCTACCACAAGAAACATATGGTCAACAACTCGACCACTAGGACTAGGTAAGGAGACATGGCTAAGCCTCCCATGCCAACTTCTTCACATCCTACTCATTGATCAAGTACCTGCAAAAATATATTCTACACACTCAAGGCAAAACATCAAATCCAACAATGGATATCATAGCCAAAGCAACATATAATGACCAATAAGGATGCATAATCTAGCAAGGCACATATCCATCTTGCAATCACATCATATAATAATCAACTTAATATATCCTTTAATCTAACCATAAGAAATAATAGGACATGATAAGAGCTGCACATGGGTGGACACTACATCCTCCCGCTAGGGATTGACTTACTCCTGGAAGTCATCAAGATAAAGATAGAAGCACCACACTAAAACTAATTCGCACCAAACAAGGGAAGCAACATGACAAACACCCATAAGATGGAAAATATCACATGCAATATAGCGCTACTCACAAGAATATAGAGCATGATAAACTAAATTCCATAAAACATAATTCTTTTCACAAAACACATTCTATTAATTGAAATTCAATACATAATAGAATTACATGATCATCAATCATTTTCGCACATGCATAGAGGAATTCACACATCACACAACATGTTTATATAAAAATATCAACTCATATGTAGATACACCCAACACAAAGTTTACATCCTAACACATATTTTTATTTATCCACATCACATGGATAACAACACAAGGTTCACATATAGGTCCACGGGGATGCTACGGTCACATCATAGTACCAAGTAACCAAGAAATAGTGCCAAGTAACCAAAGATCCTAGGACTAGGTGGAATGATGGTATCAGGCCATGCACTTGGGGATCCCTCCATACATTTCCATAAGTGACCTACCTCTTGTTTGTATAATGGGATTAGCCTCCAAGAGATAGTCAACAAGAACACATCACTAGGAAGGTAAGTGGATGATGACTCTCCCATACCAACCCACACTTACCCCCATCCTCAAAAGTTTTCCACGTCTCCTTCCTTTATATACACTCAACTAGAGGTTGCTCCATCAACATGGTGAGGAGAACATCACAACACAGGACTGACACTTTGTAAACAAAAAAAATCTATCTTAGCCACTACAAATATAAAAAATACCAAAAGAAAGGAGTTTCCAAATCCAACAATGAAATAAATGAATGCGTGCAATTTTTCAACAATAAATCAAACGTAGCCACAAGAGTTACATGAAAATGGAAAACTCGTGGCAACACCAATATCAAGCCATCTCACACAAACAAGGGTCTCAACAATACTCCAAGGTACTCCACACAAGGTTGAACATGGGTTCCACACACACCCAACACAACACCAAGGGGATCAAATAACCAATAGAATTCACTGCACACCCACACATAAACACATGCAAAGGACTCATTCACGCTTTTGAAAATAAATTAAAATATAATGGGAAAAGCTAGAAGAAACACACATAAAGAACTCATTCACACTTTGTGGGTTTAATCACAACACAAGGGTCTAGAATCGTAATAGATTTAGATGATAGGAAAACTACATAGACACCAAAAACATTCTTCAATTCACAACTGAATAGGATGGGTTAAGCAACCAACCTACTAGAAGAAACATAGGGTCAACAGCTCGACCACTTGGACTAGGCAAGGAGAGATGGCTAAGCATCCCATGTCAACTTCTCCACATCCCACTCATTGGTCAGGTACTTGTAAAAATATATCTTGCACACTCGAGGCAAAGCATCAAATCCAAAAATAGAGATCATATCCGAAGCAACATAAAATGACCAATGAGGATGCATAATCTAGCATAGCACATATCCGTCTTGCAATTACATCATGTAATTATCAACTCAATATATCCTTTAATCTAACCATAAGAAATAATGGGACACGATAAGAGTTGGACATGGGTGGGCACTACAAGTATTCCTTGAGTTTGGTGTGAAATTACATTTTGGCATCTAAATGACACATTGGAATGTGTCCTATTTATCTCCTTGGATTTTGGAAAGTATGATAAGATAGTCTAGAGAATGATTAATTAATTTTGAGTATATTAATCCCAACTAAGAGGTGATTAAGGAGTTAATAATCATAAGTTGTGGCTATAAAGGAAGGAGTAAGTGACATTCTTCCATCAGTTTTGGTTGTTAGTTATTTTTGAATATCACCAGTTAGAATACAATTATATTTTTTGAGGGATGTAGTTAGGATGATGTAGTTAGATTGTTACAAGTATCTCAAAGGGTCCAACTATTGCAAGATGAGGAACAAGATTCCCATTTCCACAAGGCATGGGAAGATTTAGTAAGATAGCAATTTTCTCCTAGATGCTCATGCCTGGCCAAGGGTAATTTTTCTCATTGTGACAAGAGAAGCTGGAAGCGCATCTATAGGAGGGCACTCCAAGGAAGAGCCATGATGTCCTCTATTTGGGATATAAAGAGGATGGAGAGTGATTCCTTCTCGCATCACTCTTCTTTCACTACAATTCAAATCTCCTCCTCCACAACTATTAAAGGAAGTCATCTGGGTTTGAACTTTTGTCTCTCAGGAAGAAAGATAGATGCTCATACATCTATTTGATGAATCAGGTGTGCTGGTCTATCCTAGTCCACTCACTTCTCATTCTGATGGTTCTCTTGCACATGCTCATACTGTGATGGAATCACCTTTTAACATGTTAGGGGCAGTAGGAGGGAACATTTTCCACATCAGCTAGACAAGATGGATTTGTTATGCCATGCATAACCACCCCATCTTTTTTGGTAGATTGGGACCCCCCTTTTTCTCCTTTTTGTTGTTTTTGTTTATGTGATGGTCTTGAGATGATCCTGGCATCATCTTTCATCTCTTAGTTTTCTAAGAGAGTTTGTATTTTTCCTTAAAAACTTATGTTTTAGGCTTCTTTTGTTAAAGGCCCAGAGTTCTTTCACTCCCAGGCTTTCGGGTTCCCAGGCCCATTTTGGTTCCCTGGACTCGGCGTGGTGAGTCCAATCGGGAACTCAAGCCCCGATTGACATTTAGGCCTCAGGGTTTTTGAGGTCTGTTGGACCCTTGGTCCATTTTCCTTTTTTCTCCCTGCCTCATGCTCCCTTTGGTTTCCATTGGGATCGAGAGGCTCGCTTGGCCTTTTGGCCACCTTTGCGCAGGGACCAAAATCCTATTTTGTCCCCACACCTCGCCTAACTACTGCATTAATGGTGGTATGGTTTCATACTGTGGGAGGGTATTTAAGGCTTTTAAATCCTTTCTTCTTGTCATTTCTTGCTTTTGTTTCTCTCTCCTACTGATTTGTGAGCACAAGAAGCATATTAAGACAATTTTATGACAATTGTTGGTGATCAAAAGACGATCAAATATTCTTGTTGGCACATGTGAGATCAGGGTTTTAGCTATTTTTCTCCATGTTCTTCTGGCCTAGGTAGGGTTTATTCCCCATCGTGGTTGTGTGTTTTTATTTGATTTTCTATTTTTTTCTTTTGTTTTTTTGTCATGTTTTCTTCCTATTTTAGTTTAGGGTTTAGTCATAGTTTGTTTTAGTTTAGGGTTTAACTGAATTTAACTTCTGCTATTTTTTTCTTAGTTTGTTAGGGTTAGACTTACTAGTATAATAAAATAGACCCCCTTAAGATAGTCATTCAATTTTAAACCTTTGAAATTCAAACCATTTTGGATCCCTTCTCAAATCAGCCAGAGTCCCATTCTTGACTTAAGCCCTGATTTTGAAACTGATAAAATTTCGCTAAGTAACAATGGAGCCAATCAGGGTCTCAGGTCCCGATTGGCTTTTTGGTCATTGGAGCCACAAAAATCCCAAATCTATCTTTTGATTTGATCCCATAGGTTGTAGAGACTATAGGCATTAAAACCTTTCGGGACTTTGGGTCCTGAAAGGTTCTTCGACCTTGAGACCTATCGAAGATCAAAATCCACTTTTTTTGTCTCTTGCCCTAGATATATGTGAAGAAGTTAAAGTCTTAAGTCCTTTCAAGACTTTGAGTCCCAATAGGACCTTTTGACTTTCAAAAAGCGAAACCAAGTAGAGTGAACCATTTCAGGACTTTGGGCCCACTGGGGATTTTGGGTCCTAAGGTAAAAGTTCCAAACCCCAAGTTTCTCCTGCCAACCCGTGCCCCACCAACAAAGGCTTTAAACATAGTATCCTTATCAGGACTTTGGGCCTGAAGTAACTTTTTGGCCCTCTAATGAGTTTTAGCCTAAAATTTAATTTTGCCCCACTATTCCAATCTTGATTAGGACAACGGGCCTAGGGTCAATTTTTGGACCCTGGTCCAAATTTCCAACATGGTCCCACGGACGCGCCAGAGCACAAAAACCATCTAGATGCTTAGAATTAAGTGTTCCTTTGACATTCTCTTGGATTTTTATGTATCCCTTTTTTCTCCTATAGGTTAGATAAATGTCTGAAGGAGAGACTTCAGCCTATCAAAGTGAAGAGACTCTGTTGATTCAGATAAATCCATAGAGGAAATTGAGTAAGAGGTAGAAACAAGACAGGCGTCAAAGGAGCCACAGAAATAAAAAAGGAAGAAAGAACTACCTGCAATAATGAAGTATCAATTCCAAGGGGTCCCTAAAGAGTCAAAATTGAAAAGTGCACTTATGAACATCACATACATAGAACTAGGTTACATAGACCTAAAAGTTTTTAAACATGATACCTTTGGGGATGATATCACCCCATGAGCCAATAAAATTGCACAATTAGGGTTGGGGCATATAGCAAGTTTCCCACCAATAGTCCAATGCCCTGAATTGAATCTCATTCTTGCTCACCACTACAACCCTGAGGAGAGAAAATGTTTTGATTCTAGTGGGAACCTCTTGGGTAAGTGCAAGAAGATGGGGGGCCAAAAAGGGGTCTTAAGTGGCCACTTTTTTTCTGAAATCAGGAAATACTGGCCTTGGATGAGAAATTGAGCATAGTTACATTCAAAATTTGGAGATGCAACCAAAATAATGTTCGTAGTGCTCTGAGTGTACTTTCTAAACTACTATTTTTTTAAAAAAATGGCATAGATTAAGGGGTTCAAAAGAGGGAGCCACAGAAATTGGTGTTGTTTCTGTCAAAAACACATAACATAGCATGTTTTATGGCTCCCTCAAAACGTCAACTTTTTTTTGGTATTTTAAAAATCGCTTCAGTGAGAAATTAGCTAATAGCATGTAGTTTATGCCCGATTTCTTTGATAATTTTTTGATGAATATTTGATTTTTTACTAATTTTCAAAGTGGAGACATCCTAAAAAATAGAATTTTGGCCGTGCTACTCCTATAAATTTTGAAAACTAATTGAAAATCTTTTTTTTTTTTTAATATTTGTAGAATGGAGTCTAGTTTCTAAATATGTAATTTTTTTGAAATTTCAATGAATAGTTAATTTACAATGAAAAAAAGACCAAACAGTGGTTTTTGCCCAAAAATAGACACACAAACAAAAGAAATTAAAGATGAAAGGCTTAACATTGTTAAAATGTGAAAAAAATCACATCGTCAAATAGCTAAGAGAAAGCCTAACATTACCCAGGTGTTTGATTTGTTCGACCTTGAAACATGTGCAAATCTGAGGGTTAGCACGAACGAAATTATGTGAAATCTTGAAGAATATGGAAAAACACATCTGTGACTATTCATTAGGCACTCCAAGCCTTTGGGTTGGAAATCCAAAGTAAATCCCAAGCCCAAGGCTTAGGATTCCCAAAGCAAGACATAATGCGAGCGCGTTATGTTTTGCTTTGCATTTTTTCTTTTCCGCAAGTCTGTTGTTTGTCATGTTTGACATAACGCGAGCGCGTTATAACGCGCTCGCGTTATGTCCCCCTTAAATTTTTTTATGTTCAAGGCTATTAATCATGAGGGTTAAGGGATAAGGGATAGGGTTGGAGGGTTTAGGGATAAGGGATTAGGGTTTAAGGTATAGTATCAAGCCCCTTGAGGGTCTAGGAATAGGGATAGCGTTTAGGGTTTAGGGATGAGGGATTAGAGTTGAGGGATGATGGATGACGGATTAGGGTTTAGGGATAAGGTTTAGGGTTAGGGTTGAGGGATTAGGGTTTAAGGTATAGTGTTGAGGGTTTATGGATAGGGTTTAGGGTTAAGGGATTAGAGTGAAGGGTTGAGGGACTAGGATTTGATGTTGAGGGTTTAGGGTTTAGGGTTTAGGGATAGGGTTGAGGGTCGAGGGATCAGAGTTAAGGGTTGAGGGATTAGGGTTTGATGTTGAGGATTGAGGGTTGAGGTTCCAGGGTCAAGGGTTTAGGGATAGGGTTGAGGGTCGAGGGATTAGGGTTAAAGTAGAGTATGGAGGGTGTAAGGATTAGGGATAGGGTTGGAGGGTTTAGGGATAAGGGATTAGGGTTTAAGGAATAGTATTGAGTTTGTTGAGGGTTTAGGAATAGGAATAACATTTAGGGTTTAGGGATGAGGGATTAGAGTTGAGGGATGATGGATTAGGGTTGAGGGTTGAGGGATTAGGGTTTAGGGATAAGGTTTAGGGTTGAGGGTTGAGGGATTAGGGTTTAAGGTATAGTGTTGAGGGTTGAGGGTTTAGGGTTGACGGATTAGCATTTAATGTCAAGGTTAGGGTTAGAGTGTCGAGGGTAGAGGGATTAGGGATAGGGTTTAGGGTTGAAGGTTTAAGGATTGAGGGTTGAGGTTTTAGGGATGACGGTTTAAGGCTTAAGATATAGTGTCAAGTGTTGAGGGTGTAGGGATAGGGTTTAAGTTTTAAGGGTTAAGGGTTGAGGGATATGGATTAGGGTTTAAGGTATAGTGTTGAGGGTTGATGGTTTAGGGATAGGGTTTAGGTTTGAGGGATTAGGGTTTAGTATTGATGAATTAGGGTTTAATGTTGAGAGTTAAGGGTTGAGGGTTGAGGTTGAGGGATAGGGTTAATGGTCAAGGGATTAGGGTTAAATAAGAGTGTCGAGGGTAGAGGGATTAGGGTTTAAGGTATAGTATCGAGCCCGTTGAGGGTCTAGGAATAGGGATAGTGTTTAGGGTTTAAGGATGAGGGATTAGAGTTGAGGGATAACGGATGACAGATTAGGGTTGAGGGATTAGGGTTTAGGGATAAGGTTTAGGGTTAGGGTTGAGGGATTAGGGTTTAAGGTATAGTGTTGAGGGTTTAGGGTTGAGGGATTAGAGTGAAGGGTTGAGGGATTAGGATTTGACGTTGAGGGTTGAGGGTTTAGGGATAGGGTTGAGGGTCGAGGGATTAGAGTTAAGGGTTGAGGGATTAGGGTTTGATGTTGAGGGTTGAGGGTTGAGGTTCGAGGGTCAAGGGTTTAGGGATAGGGTTGAGGGTTGAGGGATTAGGGTTAAAGTAGAGTGTGGAGGGTATAAGGATTAGGGATAGGGTTGGAGGGTTTAGGTATAAGGGATTAGGGTTTAAGGTATAGTATCGAGTCTGTTGAGGGTTTAGGAATAGGGATAGCATTTAGGGTTTAGGGATGAGGGATTAAAGTTGAGGGATGATGGATTAGGGTTGAGGGTTGAGGGATTAGGGTTTAGGGATAAGATTTAGGGTTGAGGGCTGAGGGATTAGGGTTTAAGGTATAGTGTTGAGGGTTTAGTGTTAAGGGATTAGAGTGAAGGGTTAAGGGATTAGGATTTGATGTTGAGGGTTTAGGGTTTAGGGTTTAGGGATAGGGTTGAGGGTCAAGGGATCAGAGTTAAGGGTTGAGGGATTAGGGTTTGACATTGAGGGTTGAGGGTTGAGGTTCGAGGGTCAAGGGTTTAGGGATAGGATTGAGGGTCGAGGGATTAGGATTAAAGTAGAGTGTGGAGGGTATAAGGATTAGGGATAGGGTTGGAGGTTTTACGGATAAGGGATTAGGGTTTAAGGTATAGTATCGAGTCTGTTGAGGGTTTAAGAATAGGGATAGCATTTAGGGTTTAGGGATGAGGGATTAGAGTTGAGGGATGATGGATGACGGATTAGGGTTGAGGGTTGAGGGATTAGGGTTTAGGGATAAGGTTTAGGGTTAGGTTGAGGGATTAGGGCTTAAGGTATAGTGTTGAAGGTTTAGGGATAGGGTTTAGGGTTGAGGGATTAGAGTGAAGGGTTGAGGGATTAGGATTTGATGTTGAGGGTTGAGGGTTTAGGGTTTAGGGATAGGGTTGAGGGTCGAGGGATCAGAGTTAAGGGTTGAGGGATCAGGGTTTGACATTGAGGGTTGAGGGTTGAGGTTTGAGGGTCAAGGGTTTAGGGATAGGGTTAAAGTAGAGTGTGGAGGGTATAAGGATTAGGGATAGGGTTGGAGGGTTTAGGGATAAGGGATTAGGGTTTAAGGTATAGTATCGAGTCTATTGAGAGTTTAGGAATAGGGATAGCATTTAGGGTTTAGGGATGAGGGATTAGAGTTGAGGGATAACAGATTAGGGTTGAGGGTTGAGGGATTAGGGTTTAGGGATAAGGTTTATGGTTGAGGGTTGAGGGATTAGGGTTTAAGGTATAGTGTTGAGGGTTTAGGGATAGGGTTTAGGGTTGAGGGATTAGAGTGAAGGGCTGAGGGATTAGGATTTGACGTTGAGTGTTGAGGGTTTAGGGTTTAGGGATAGGGTTGAGGGATCAGAGTTAAGGGTTGAGGGATTAGGGTTTGAAGTTGAGGGTTGAGGGTTGAGGTTCGAGGGTTAGGGGTTTAGGGATAGGGTTGAGGCTCGAGGGATTAGGGTTAAAGTAGAGTGTGGAGGGTATAAGGATTAGGGATAGGGTTGGAGGGTTTAGGGATAAGGGATTATGGTTTAAGGTATAGTATCGAGTCTGTTGAGGGTTTAGGAATAGGGATAGCATTTAGGGTTTAGGGACGAGGGATTAGAGTTGAGGGATGACGGATGACGGATTAGGGTTGAGGGTTGAGGGATTAGGGTTTAGGGATAAGGTTTAGGGTTAGGGTTGAGGGATTAGGGTTTAAGGTATAGTGTTGAGGGTTTAGGGTTGAGGGATTAGAGTGAAGGGTTGAGGGATTAGGATTTGACGTTGAGGGTTGAGGGTTTAGGGTTTAGGGATAGGGTTGAGGGTCGAGGGATTAGAGTTAAGGGTTGAGGGATTAGGGTTTGACATTGAGGGTTGAGGGTTGAGGTTTGAGGGTCAAGGGTTTAGGGATAGGGTTGAGGGTCGAGTGATTAGGGTTAAAGTAGAGTGTGGAGGGTATAAGGATTAGGGATAGGGTTGGAGGGTTTAGGGATAAGGGATTAGGGTTTAAGGTATAATATCGAGTCTGTTGAGGGTTTAGGAATAGGGATAGCATTTAGGGTTTAGGAATGAGGGATTAGAGTTGAGGGATGACGGATTAGGGTTGAGGGTTGAGGGATTAGGGTTTAGGGATAAGGTTTAGGGTTGAGGGCTGAGGGATTAGGGTTTAAGGTATTTATGCTTGGATAAGGATTTGTCACAAACTAGAACTTCTGCTTCCAAAGAAGATCTGTCTTTTTTCCTCGTTGGGCATTTTCTATCAAGAACTTGATTATGAGGGCTTGCCCCTTCATTGTTATGCCTATCATATGGCGGAGCATCTGGCAAGCTCTTGCAGGAAATAGGAAAAGTTCTCCCTCAAAAACCTTGTGGTCATTCAAGTATGAAGGGGAAGGTTTGGAAAGAGATGTGATCAATGCAAAGGATGTGATCAATCTATAGCAGGACAAAACGCGAGCGTGTTATAATGCGCTCACATTTTGTCTTGCTATAGAAACGGTAAATTGACCCCCATGATCCAGGCCCACATGCTCTGTTTTCATACTGATTCTGCACGTGCTCTGACAAAAAAGAAGTGCTTTCATGCTGTTGGGAAGTTCACATGCACATTTGACACATTGTACCACCTTTGCACGATCTTTCCACCACCTTTTCTTCTTTGCCAACTTGAGGAGGAAATAACATAGTTTTCACACCAAGTTTGATATATATCTATTCAAGTTTCAATTTTTGTAGAGTTGCAATGTTAATTGTGATTCAATTTTAGGAATTGAACATCATAGATTGGTTAATAGTATTGTTGTTAGTAATTATATTTGAGTGTTATTTAATTTAACATTGAAAAGGAAGCAAGTTGAAAAACTCAAATTGTTGAGGAGTTTGATGCAAGAAGAAAAAAACACTACATAATTGGGTACTCTCTCCATTTGAATCTTCATTTTTTAGGTATGTCAAGTCTTTACATGCATGTTCTTTACATTTTCCTTATTTTGGATTGAATTACTTTATCATGCTTTATCATACATGTTTAAAATAGACACATTCCCAATCAAGAAAGCAGCCTACAATCTAACATGATGCCATGTATATTTTCTACACTTGGGCTCTTTAATAATTATGTGTAATAAACAGACCTTAACATACCATTATGTTAAACTATACAAGAATAAATCCTTACAACATAATAAAAATACAATCCCACTATTATCTTGTATTTATTTCTTAGGAACTAATATTGGTCTCTTTATCATGCTACAGACAAATTCTCCGTCATGCCGAGGAAATGATCAAGAATTAAACCAACACAGGAAGAGATAGAAGCTAAGAATGGAAAGAAAGCAGTGGCTATGAGGGAACTTCGTGAGAAGAGGAAATTGGACATGATAAATGAAGACATACCAATTGAAGAGGAACCACAATCATCACAAAGAGATATGGTATTGGCGGCACAAAGAGAATGAATGCAAAAACTTCGTGGTACGAGAGATTTAAATACCATAGTTGGAGACACATCCTCTACCACAAGTCAACATGTAGGGACACCATCTACCACATCTCAAGTTGAGAGTACATCATCACTCACATGTGATGAAGGAGGTACGCCATCATTCCCACATCAACCTCAAGGTATGTCATCTATTCTATCTTCGATCGAAGGTATGCCATCTAACCCATCTCATTTAAATATTGATGAAATTCCTAATGTTGAGATGAATTTACCTAACTTAACACCACCTAGAATTTTGCATAGAAAGCCAAAGTATTTGATTGATATTGATGAGAATATTTTGCAGCCAATGGAAGGTAAGATTCCAAAGCGCACTTGTAGAAGATATGCTAATAAGATTTGGAGATTGTTCTTTGAAAAGTTAAATGAGACTGCAAGATGTCAACTATTCATTGAAATGATGCGAAGTATAAAGTATAGGTCTATCATGAAGATTCTTGGGTTGAGAACATCAGAGGCTTCAAGTGAAAAATCTATTGTCAAGAATCTAATGAGTGCGTATGAGAGTGTGGGTAACACCTCACGCACAAAAGATAGTAATGCAACATGGCGTGTGATTACATCGACTATAGTAAGTAGTCAAACGAGGAAAGCTCATCTCATTAGAAAGTCAAGTCAACAATTGAGAATTAATAGGAAAACTTTATCAGGAGCTGTTGGAAGATGCCAAAGAAACGAGGACACTAATGCTAATGAATTATGGGCGTTCTCGGGGAGACTACCACGAAAAGATAAACCAATTGTTGAAGCATTGAGGTCACTAATTGAAGAATTTTGGAAGAATTACACAAGGTTATCTCTAAATCAAAGGGATATGGTAAGAAGGAGAATCAGTAGTCAGAACCGCGAGCCACATCCAAAGTATTTTTTGGATGAGACTCAAACACAGTTTTATGGTAAATTTGTAGAGAAGTATCCTCAAATTAAAATTTGTCCAAGATATTTTGAAATGCTAAAACCTTTCTATGTTAAGATAAATCACACACGCACTACTTGTTGTTGTAGATTACATATTGAATTTTCTAACCATTTTGATGCTTATAGGTCTATATGTTTAGATATGCATACTAACAATGATTTACAGGTTTGTGCCATATGTACCCCACCAACATCTTCAAGAGACTTCATATCAAGAATTTTATGTGAAAGAGAGGAAGGTCAAATATTCTACAAGAAATTATGCTTGGATAGCACATGTCATCGTTGCAGTGGCTTGCAACATTTGCCAATATGTGAACATATGGAACGAACACATGTGGTTGGAAATGAACTAGTAGAGTTTGGCAAGTATAAAACAGTGGCATACAATACAAAAGATGGTAAAGAAGCAAAGAGGTGTGAATTAGTTATTGAAAAGATTCTAGTGTATCAGTTTATGCCTATATTTTGTGACAACATAGTGTATGAGTATGCAAGACATGTCGATAGAGCTTGATGGTTGGACTTGCAATTCAAGTTATGCATGGACACATTTTTGGTTGGTAGCATTGTTTTAATTTTTGACTTTGTAGAAAACTACAATCTACAGCCACAGCGTGAGGTGCAATCACAATATTACAACTCCACAGAAGTTTCTATATTTGTGCACATCGCATTCATTCATGTGAATGATAGTACAAAGGATGACAAAAGATCATAAGGGAGTATAATTTCTATATTAGTGATGATCGTACGCATTCTACAGAGTTTGTGCAAGGTTGCTTTCAGGTGTTCTACAATGATTTGGCTAGAAGGGGCATATCGTTCAGTTAACATATCATATGGTCGGATAACTGTGCGTCACAATTCAAGAACTCACAGAATTTCTATTGGCTAAGTAGGAGGCATAATTTTATAGGTATTCAGCATATGTGGAACTTTTGTGAGGCCGGGCATGGAAAGGGGGAGCATGATGGTGTAGGAGCATGTATCAAAAGAGCCATAGCATGAGAAGAGTTAAAGTATAAAGACAAAACAAAGTTGACAGATGCAATATCGATTATCAAGTGGTGTAATGCTTCCATGGGTCTAGGTAATGAAGGTAAGTCTTCAGTTCGTAGATTTTTTTGGTTGATAGATGATACTTACATTGCACCATATGAGGACTGTTGTACACTGACAGGATCAAATGAGATGCACTCTTTTAGAAGCTCAATTGCATGTTCATGGAGTATCCATACATGAAAGATGTCATGCTTTTGTTCTTCTTGTACAATTCAAGTCTGGGATGAGTGCGAGTCAAATGAGTGGGTTGACAAATGGCAGTTAAGTTATCTTAGCCCACTTGACACGTATCAACCCCCGACGACACTGGAACTAACACAGATGGAATCATTAGTTGACTTTGACCACATATCAGATTTAGTTCAACCAGGTAATATAGGGCATGTATATGCATCTAATTTCATCTAGTTGAACCAGGTAATGTCATCTTACTTTGTAGTGTTTTTGTAATGTTGACTAATTTTATCTAATTTGCTACACATATCAATGTAGGGCACGTATATGCAGTTATTGCAGATGAAGATAATGAAGAGGGAACAGATTATTACTTATGTCATTGTGTTGAGGCCAAAAAGAAATTGGAGGCCCCTGTTACAAATGGAGAAAACATTGAATACCCTACAGGCTTAGTGGTTATTACTGGAACATGGCTTAGAAGGTACCCACATAAGACTGTTAATATTTGGCTATTTCAGGACTTTGACACGCATCGAAAGATTCTTTATTACTTGAACCTTGTCATGGCATCCAATGTTCATTTGATAAAGTATCAGGGTAGACCTTTGAACAAAATCTTGTGGAAGGTGCGTGAGTTTGACCATGAAGCAATACTTGACACAATAAAGAGTAGAGCAGACCTGGATGGTTCATTAGATTAATTTGTAAGTATTCACATTGATTTTGTAAAGTCATGTTACATTGAGTTGTAAGTATGCACATTAATTTGTAAGGTTTGTCTTTTTTTTATTTCCTCCTGCATTTTTACACATACATATTTTTACATCATCATGTTATGTATTTTTGGTGTCCTGCTCCTGATGTGACCAAACTCATAACTCACCCTACTTCCTCTAGACACCATTTGATGATCTCTCCAACACTCTGGATCCAAGGTGCCCAATCATGATGATGACCTATATACCATTCTCCCAAGGCGCTCATAATGAATGAAAAGAAGACCAAGGGTGCCCAAGCTTAATAGACTTATTTCTTTCAATTTTGATGATCCAAACTCTTGCAAAACGACATCCACTTTCATGCCTTTAGATCTTCCTTCACATACAGGGTGCCAAATCAAGTTGAAAAATCTACATAAGGGTGCCAAAATGGATGAAAGGAGACATGAAATGCACCTTAGGACTCCATGCTAAGGTTTGAGCCATTAAAGTCTCTTGATATTAGGCGCTCATGATGATGAAACTTAGAGTTTTTTCCTTTCCTAGTCGCTCATCTAAGATGTTTGAATGATAAGGAGCACCTAGACCTCTATAATGTACATTGGGCACCAAAATCAAGGTGATTTTAAGTCACTTTGAGTCATTTGGGGTTAGTTTGAGTCTTTGAGTCATGTTGCAAAAAAGTGTCAATGTTGTCAAGTTGCACAAAGCAACTTTTGCATTTTTGGTGTCTTGCTCTTGATGTGACCAAACTGACTATTCAAACGCGTCTAGATGGGTACATTTACACTAGGCATGGTCCTATTTTTCACCCAAACATGTCGAAACAGTTTGAGCTATATTGTACCGATGATATCCTTGAAGAGTCCAAAGTGCAAAAAGGCAGCAATCTTTGACAAGATGTTACTCAAAAACTGTGTCACTTAGAAATATTCCATCTGAAGAAATGTGATCATGTAGAGTGCCTCTACAATAACCTCTCTTGGTTTTTATATCTCTGAGACATTTGCCCATGGTGAAAGGTTTTCTGCTGCCCCAAAAATTGTCAGAAGGAGGCAGTGTAAAGTTGCAAAGGGGTGTAACTTTCGTCTTACTCCTGATGTGACCAAATTGACTATTCCAACATGTCTGGATGGGTACATTTACGCTAGGCATGGTCCTATTTTCTACCCAAACATGTCGAAACAGTCTGAGCTACATTGTACCGACGATATTCCTGAAGAGTCCAAAGTGCAAAAAGGCAGCAATCTTTGACAAGATGTTACTTGAAAACCGTGTCACTTAGAAACATTCTGTCTAAGGAAACACGATCATGTAGAGTGCCTCTACAATAACCTCTCTTAGTTTTTTATATCTCTGAGACATTTGCCCATGGTGAAATATTTTCTGCTGCCCCAAAAATTATCAGAAGGAGGCAGTGTAAAGTTGCAAAGGGGTGTAACTTTTGTCCTGCTCCTGATGCGACCAAACTGACTCTTCCAACGCGTCCGGATGGGTACATTTACACTAGGCATGGTCCTATTTTTCACCCAAACATGTCGAAACAGTTCGAGATACATTGTACCGATGATATCCCTGAAGAGTCCAAAGTGTAAAAAGGAGCAATCTTTGATGAGATGTTACTCAAAAACCATGTCACTTAGAAACATTCTGTCTAAGGCAACATGATCATGTAGAGCGTCTCTACAATAACCTCTCTCAATTTTTTATATCTCTGAGGCATTTGCCTGTGGTGAAAGGTTTTCTGCTGCCCCAAAAATCATCAGAAGGAGGCAGTGTAAAGTTGCAAAGGGGTGTAACTTTCATCCTGCTCCTGATGTGACTAAATTGATTGTTCCAACCCAGCCAAATGGGTACATTTACGCTAGGCATGGTCTTTTTTTTCACCCAAACATGTCAAAACGGTCTGAGCTACATTGTACCGACGATATCCCTGAAGAGTCCAAAGTGCAAAAGGCATCAATCTTTGACGAGATGTTACTCAAAAAATGTGTCACTTAGAAACATTCCATCTGAGGAAGCGCGATTATGTAGAGTGCCTCTACAATAACCTCTCTCAGTTTTTTATATCTCTGAGGCATTTGCTCGTGGTGAAAGATTTTCTATTGCCCCAAAAATCGTCAGAAGGAGGCAGTGTAAAGTTGAAAAGGGGTGTAACTTTCGTCCTGCTCCTGATGTGACCAAACTGATTATTCCAACGCGTCTGGATGGATACATTTACGCTAGGCATGGTCTTGTTTTTCACCCAAACATGTCGAAATAGTTTGAGCTACATTGTACCGACGATATCCCTGAAGAGTCCAAAGTGCAAAAAGGCAGCAATCTTTGATGAGATGTTACTCGAAAACTGTGTCACTTAGAAACATTTCGTCTGAGGCAACGCGCTCACGTAGAGTGTCTCTACAATAACCTCTTAGTTTTTTATATCTTCGAGACATTTGCCCGTGGTGAAAGGTTTTCTGCTGCCCCAAAAATTGTCAGAAGGAGGCAGTGTATTAAGGCAGGATGAAAGCCTATAAACTCTAGGAACCAATCTCAAGTTGCACAATCATGAATGGGTGCCTAGAGCAATAAGGTGCTACATCATGGTTCCAGGACCTTAAAATGGCGCCCAAGCATGTAGGAGGAATTTTCAAGGAGCCAGAATGTTTTTGAAACTCTAAGGAACTAGTCCAAAGACTCTATGGCGCCATCTTGATACCATTGAGTCAACTTTGGAACTCAAACATATTCAAACAAGGTCTAGGAAGCTAGGCGCCATCTCTTGCCAGTTCAACCTCTCAGATGCACCAACATTGGAAAGACTCTTAATGAGCACCCAAGTTTGAATTGATCTTGTGATTGAAAGTTTGGTGATGTATTGGTGCAAGATGATCTTCAATTAAAGCAATCTAAGTTCTAGGAAGGGTTTAGAAGTTATCAACCTCTTCACTAAGTTAGGCACACTTTACAAGCTTTCTTACCCAAGAGTTGCACCTCATTAAGACAAGGCACATCTTAACCTCCGGGACTTTTCCAAAGAAGCACTTCAGTTTATTAGCACCTTTGGACCTTGTTTTGCATTCTGAAAGAGAAGGCACACTTTGGAGGCATTTCTAAACTAGATTGACGCCTAGGTATAGTCATCTCTCTGGAGCATTACAATGTGTTTTAAAATGAAGGAGGACATTTCATAAGTTGGGGAATTGATCACTAAAGACCTTGGAGTGTTTGAATTACTCTAAGCAAGAAGGCGCATTTCCATGGAGTAGCATACTCTAGATAGCGCCTAATGCCATCAAGGCGCAATTCCACCTCACTTTGGTGCCTATCATCAAGAAGGGGCATTGGGCATTCCTTGAATAGTTCTGAGCATTTGAAGTTTGTGAAATCACCAAGGAATGTTGGGCGCCATGTGTATCCTCAACAAGCTTGAGTTTGTGCCTAGATGAGTTGGTGCTTATTCATGTTTTAACTTCCCTCTTGAAGCGCCTAACTTGGGAAAAAGTTATCTTGTTGTTAGTCAAGTGTTTCATGTGTTTTGGAGACTCCAAAAGACTTCCTCTTGCTAGGCGCTCTTCTTGGCAACTACAACCTTCAACTAGCGCCTAGATCCTGAAGAAAAACACTTGCAAGTGTGGGCGCACTTTCCTTGTGATGGAGCATCAAACTGGCGCCTAGAAATCATAATGCATGAAGTGAGCGCCTAGGATCCTATTGGTCCAATAGGTGGTTTTGGGATCCGTGTCAAGTCATTGGATTAGGTTGCCAACTCAGAATGATTTTCATGCACTTAGACTTCAAGGCGCCAAAACTAGTAGGAAAATATTTGGGGGGAAACCACGCTGATAAAAGTTGGGTAAATTTAACCTCCGAGTCTGATTAGGCTCCATATAACAACAATATTTATATCATGTCCCTTTGCTTTATGAAACAAGCAGTATGTGTCAAGTCATAGGGATAACACTATGGTCCTTAGAAATTTCTCTATGACTTTTGATAAGATTATCTACTATTCTGTGGATGCTTGATAGTATTATCCTGATCCATCGGTGAGCTTAAAATTTCATCGGCCGATAGGCCGATGCGACCATGACTCTGTTTGATTTCACTTCTGACAAACATCCCATCATTGAATCTTATCGGTCAGACATACCACTATTGATGACTTTATATCCTTTCACACCAATGTCTTTGTCACTCCGATACGAGACTCTAAGTCCCTCACCTATCGGTAGGACTTAATACCATCGGCACACTCAAAAACTCTTCTGCCGACACACTGATCTCACCAATGATAACCTTCGGACCACACCCGTTGATGAGACTCCAAACATTGGTGAACTCTAATCTCGTTGGGCCGATACACCGATGGATTTCGACTGTCGGTGTGACCCCCTTCATTGGTGAATCTCTCAACTACTCTTCCGATGTGCTGATGGGATTATCTTCTGATACACCGATGTCTTCAACTTCGAACCACACTCGTCGGCAAGACAGACCACTATTGGAGAAGCCTAACCAAGGTCTGCCGATACACCGATATGACCAACTCTTGACGTCGATACAAGGTTCTTTTGAAGGCAAAGGGCGCCTAGGCTTATGGGGCTCAATTTGATGTATTTATTGAAAGATCAAGGTGAATTGATGCTTATTGAAAATGCCACTTAGTCCTTCATTTGTATTCTAGGTGCCATTTCCTATTGACTTATATACTCCTCCTCATGCTAGGGTGCCATAATGAAGTGGTTTAGACAATAGGTGCGCTTCACTTACTAGAGGCTTGTTCTCCTTCCACCTTAGGCACACTTTTATGGTGGAACAGGTGTTAATGGGCACCTTGTCTTAAATGAATGCTCTCTCTAAGTTGGGTGCCCTTTTGAGGCTTTATGAGTTGCAAATTGTGCCTTAACTCAATGTTTGAATGTTTAAGAAAGTCTCCTTTAGGTGCTCATCTTAATGACTTTTTCTTAAGGCGCAATCATCCTAATGACTTGGATATTCATCCTAGTGTTTCAGGATATCAAGCTACTAGACTTAGTCATTTTTAGGATCTCAAACATAAAGAATAACATGATGATTCATTTTTTTGTATTGCATATAGTTGACATTCTATGCTACTCATAAAGAATATTAATATTTTCTGTTCAACATAATGATTCATTTTTTTTTTTAAATACGACTTTTATCTTTTAGTTCTAAAATGAGGTTTAGGTGATACTTGAATAACAATAGCTAGCTTATTGGATCAACAAACATCCTATGTAATACAATTGGACTTTAAATATTTGAAGTAGCCATCTACAAATATCCATTCAAACGTGGATTTATAATGCAAGTATGGACGCCATCAATAAAAAAGATTTGTATTAACCAAATATCCATATAGACATACATCAATATCTGTCGATATAAGTATAACATATATACAAAATAGCCATATATGCTTACAAGAATGCCATATAGGCATACAATGTCAACTATATACAATACAAAATATGTCCACAATTGCCATATAGGCATACAACAAAGGAACACAATAAAAAGTCATTCCCCTCTGGCTGGTGAAGAGAATAGATCACGGGCAACCTTTGATCTTCTAGGGGATGGAGACGCGCATGTGGGTGGTCTACTATGAACCTGAGGGCTACTCCTATTTAGTTCTTCCTGCATCTTTAGCTATTACAATAAAAAGTATAGACATTAATATATAGAAATTACATGTTATAAAAAATGAAACATTTAACAAAATAATCAATTACCGCTAACATATAATCTGTCTCCTCACTTGCCTCAGTAGTAGGAATAGGCCCTGGTGATGTCATGTCCTATAGAAACCATCCAGATAGAAATTAAACTTCAAATCAATAATCTTTTGATTTTTAAAAAATAGACAACTATAATAATGAATGTAAATTGAAATTTACTAATCTGCCTCATATCCCTGTCAATGCCATAGAGCTATGAATAGTAGAGGCCACACCATGCTCCATTGCCCTCTGAAAATGGGGAGGTGTCTCCACAACCTGCATCATCTGGAAATGAAACAACATTATTCAATTACAAAAACTATAATAGTGATGCAAATCATGGCTCCTAACATACACACACGTTCATCTAAACATGGAAGTACACACAATAAAGCACACAAGTCACATACAAAAATCTAGTAAGTACAATTCATTCATTAAACTATTTATTGTATTACCTCCGTAAAGCTTTGAAGTCCACCACCGCTGGCAGGTGTTGCCGTGAAATCTACAATATTAACCTATTCAACATCCAAAATCAAATATTAGAATACCATTCATATAACGATGCTATTCACATGTAATATTTATAATTGTTTACTAGTTACATACCCTGACAGGAGATGATCTAGTGTAAAATCCAGGTGGCGAACCACTAAAAACTACATCGATGCTATGACCCTAAAATTTCATTAAAATCATCAATTTAAATTAGTTAATCTTGCATTTCAAAAATGAAATTTAATAAATTGAATTCAATAAACTTGCCAATATTTACCTGAGTATCAAGGCCGAAAGTCTCACTCAGGAGGGTATCTGTCATCACCATCTGCTCAGCTACAGATGTAGCCTGTGCACCTGCGTCCTGACTATCCATGGGGTCATAACCACAGGCTGACCTGCAAGCCTGACAAGCATGGGGTGGGACCCTACTCCTCACACTATCTCCCAACCCACTCTGTGCTGTAGGACTGGCATGCTCTATGATGCTCTGGGTCAAGGCACTAATGGACTGAAGTGTATCGACCTCAACACTCTCCTTCACAATGGAAGGGATAGAAACATGCTCATGGGCTGGTCTGCTGATTACTCGTCTCACTACCCACTGTGGGTCAAGACGTGGCCCTGGTCTATCTTGTGCTGACCCCCCACCTTGACCCTGGAAGTCCCGCATATCAAAATAGTTTGGCACTTTATTGAGGACAAACTCGCAGTAGAGTTTCCTTAAAAAGTATTGCGGGACTTCATTATTATTGCATGGAGGATGGTCAAAAACCATCCACCACCTCTGCCCAAAATTGTCCCTTATCGCTTGGTTGTTGCACCAATGGATAGGGAACCTCTTGCATGTAATGGGTAGAGGTTGATTTGTTTGTGGGTTTGTGAAAATCAAACACAAGTCTAATTTTGTGATTTGTAATTTTTTCACATCTTGGTATGATAGCTTGTCTGCATAATAATCTCTAAACTCTCTCCTCTTATCCGTCCAACTAGTTATTTGCTAGCTAATTGAATCTACATTTGATAACATAGATTCAAGAGATTCAGCAAGCATGGACCTATGCAAGGTTGAAGTGGAAGGATCTTTCAACCTTGCAATTATATCTTCAATTTCTTTTTTGTTGTTTTCAATTTGCCCCATTATATTTTCTTGTGTTCCAGGGGCATATCGAGGAATGGATGGAGAAGGTTGTTCCGCAGGTATTTCCTCCTCAGGATTTTGTGGATTTTGAGGAGGAGGAGGAGGAGGTGCACTAACATTTCCTGACAATTAACAAAATATACATCAAAAAATAACTCAAACCTACCTATTTAGAAGCAAATTCAAACAAAAAAACAAATAAAACTCACTCCTTTGGCGTGCTCGACGTCGTGGTGGCATTTTGGCGATGAATCAACAAGATTTTGGTGTTGAATTATCTTTTCCAAAACGCGAGCGCACTTCCTAGGGTTTGCAAGCTGCGGGGATAGAGGAGAAAAATAGAAATGAAATGAAATGACAATCCTTTTTTATTTATTTATAATAGTTAATAACGTGCTCGCGTTATAACGCGCTCGCATTATGTATGATTTTTTTTAAAACCATTTGGCCACTTTTTGGCCGCCCATATTTTTGCACTTATCCTCTTCTTAGATATCACTCCTAAAATGATTAGAATGATTTTTGATTTACTAGTACATGCACAAGCTAGTTTGCTGACAGTTGCTGTGACTGCCAAATTTTACAATCAAGATGTCACTAGAAATAAGGGGTACTTAAATAAACTTTGGTTGTCCAAACCAAAGAAGTATTCCTCCAAGGTATCCTCCAAGCTAACAAGACCATACTATTAGGGAGAGGTTTCTGATGTTATCACTTTACTAAGCAAAGCATTCAGTAGAGAAGAATTAAGGACCTATGAAACATGGATGTTCCAATTCATCTATTACACTATCAAAGTAGACACTCGGCTAGATTGAGTGACAATTGTTTCTTATAACATTCATGTACAACTTATGTCAGTGGTGTAAACAAAGAAACTCACCACGACTTCATACATCATATGACTGACTGCTAGAGTGGGTAATTTTCCTGGTCTAACAACTGAGGGAGTCTGAGGAGAGGCTCCAGGACAAAGCAAGATTTGGGAGTACTATCCTCAATTGGAGCTCAAGGAAGCTGAAAAGCACTTTAAAAGGGTTAATGATGCATTTTTTGTATGCTATCATTCTGCAATTAATAGGTGATCTTGCTTGGCAGATGTTTGAAAAAGTAATGGATCTCATCAAGACTTGGGGGCAATAGTTTATCCAATTCCCCAAATCAATATATATCAGAATAGCTAGGTTTAAGAGAGCACCATTTTTGCTCCCAAGACACTATAATGACAAGATTATTTTGATGGAATTCTCCCTCTAGATCAACAAAGTTCATCTAAAGTTGTCTGGGAAACATAATTCAAGGGTGAAATATCCCTTTGAATTGGGTTTCTATGAGTGTCCTATTGTTGCGGCAAAGATAGCAATTGAAGAGCTAAATGCTCTTAATATGAAAGTATGAGCTAAGGGAAGATTTTGACCCTATTGGAAAACTTAATCAATTGTTCCCATCTATGGAATTTAAATATAAGCATTCTTTGGAGGACTTTTGGGCAAAATACCAAGATCATTTTGAAGGGAGAAGTAGTGGACCAGATTCACTACCTTTTAGATGAGAGAATTTGGATTAAGAAATGACATACCAGAGGAGTTTTCCGATGATGGTGTGGTGTTGGACCTAGTGTATTATTTAGATTCTATTGATAAGAAGGAGCTAGATCTAATAAATTGGTCAAAAAAAGAAGAGAATTCTATCAAGGAGTTTAGTTCTCAGGTTATTGAAAGGAGCATGACTTGGATGAATATAAGGTTATGAAATTATGTGCCACTTGCTCCTAGAGAAAGGAAACAAGATAAACATGAGGCTTCATCTTCAAGATCTCCAGTTGCAAGGAGGTAGAATATATAGGGTAAGCCTCCAAAGACAACAAAGACTGGGCTTTCAATTGATAC
The DNA here is from genome assembly GCA_027924645.1 of Cunninghamia lanceolata. Lineage (NCBI taxonomy): Eukaryota > Viridiplantae > Streptophyta > Pinopsida > Cupressales > Cupressaceae > Cunninghamia > Cunninghamia lanceolata. The sequence goes on along the minus strand of BSBN01000558.1, from coordinate 1,484,828 downwards.
TACTTCTCCAGAAGATGTCTTCAAAGTAGTTAAGGAAAATTTCACCAAATCCTCCATGATGTACAAAGAGGGATCAACAGGGATAACATCTGGCATAGGGGTCAGGCTATTTTCTCAGATTATTCCTCCCAAAGTCACCATTGGACAACATCTAAGTGAAGGGGAGAAAAATGTTGAAACAAAAATGCCTCAAAGGACCTTTGGTACAGTAGTATTTCCATTGTCTGCCTCTGAACAATAGCCTAAAACTGAGTAGCTAGAATAGGAACAACAACAACATGATAGGTTTGGGGGAGGAGAAGGTCATTGAAGAAGAGATTTAGCATGAACACCCTGATGAAGAGGTGATAGAGCAAGAACCTACTCATGAACAACAATCCTAGGGGAAGCTAAGTCCTCAACAAGAAGAGGAAAAACAAGAGGAAGAAGAAGAAAAGGAGGTAGAAGTGGATACAACCCAAGATGTAGTTGAGATTATTCCCTCTTGAGGAGAGGAAGATTTGGGCAAAGAACATGTGTTGAATCAAGAGGAGTAGCAAGAGCTAACTGTTGTCCACATTTTTGAAACTTTCAAAAATTTTGAACTTTTCTCCATTGCGCATTGTCAACTCAACTTCACAGATTTTGTTTATCTCCTTGAACCACATTTGTAGTCATTCTTTCATTTTGTCTTGGTAAAGTGTTTAGTGTTGCTACTCACTTATAAATGTCCCCTATCATTTCATATCCCTGATTCACTCATAAGCATGGGCTATTGTTGATATAAAGGTAAAACTGTTTCTTGTTTGTGTCTATGTGGTAGCCTTGAATGCTACTATAATCTTAGCAATGAGCTTCTTACTCACGGTGTCCAGCCATCTACAAAATATGAAAGGTTATACAAGGAATGTGAGATGAGGTAGTCACGACCTTCTCATTACAATAATGGGTATGGCCCAAGTAAATAATACATGCAAATAATTTTATGAAATGCATTGATCAGAGAATAGCATCAAGCTCCTACTATGTGAAGTGTTTCTTGGCCGTACATGGATAGTGCAAGAAGATCATCCAGAGATGGATGGAAATCAAATTATAAGGAAAGGATACGACTCTTTGTTTCAAAGAGAGGTGGCAGGGACACAGCGGTACATTTTATGATGAATATGTGATATATAATTCTCATCTCTCATCCCTCAATATATTGGTGCACTACTAATTAAGAAGCCATTTCAGAGGCATTGGGAGGTGTTATTGGAATGTGCTGACATTAGACCTAGAGAGAGGGTTTCTTTTCTTTTCTATGAGGGTTTGTTACCGGCTATTATAAATATGGAACTTTCATGTGCACTCTTCTACAGTGTATATAATATATATTATAATTATCATTTCTTCACTCACCACAATTAGGCAAGGCTTCAGTTCATACAAGTAGAAGGAAATGTAGAATCAAATGCTTCATATCGATTAGAACTAAGTCCCATGCCAATTCTATTATATGGTGCCATTGTTGGTGTATGTGCAGAGACCGTAACTTACTCGTTTGAGGTTGTTCGTAGGCATTTTTAGATGCAAGTGCTCACAACAAGAATGCATGCCTTATAAATTTGTACCAAGATTGTTCAACAAGGTGGTTTGTCATGATAGTATCGAACAACTTCTACTATTTGGCTGCATGTTGCAAGGGTCGATGAAGTCTCCATATCATTTTTCATGTTTATCACTTCCAACAATTACCACATTGGGCAAATTATTCAGTTATGAGAGCACTTGAGTTTCTTACTCCACCTTTCAAGGAACATCCATGAGTTCCTTCCATAACACCATGCTAAGAATGGTGGGTTTTTATGGGTCGTGGCATATTCAAATAGAAAAGAGGACGTTATTTGCATATCAAAACTGCATGAACCACACAAAATGGATTTGTTGAAAAAGGTTTAGAAACTTCCAAATATATGCAGTTTAGCCGGTGTAAATTCAAATTACACCACCTTTTTCCATCATTCTCCCATCCATGCCTAGAGCCCTCGAGTGGGGTATATGTCTCCATGGAAACAACAGATAAGATATTATAGTTGGAAATGTTGGCAGACTTGCATGCTAGCTGTGGAAGCATAGAGCAAGGGTCATAGACCAAGCTCTGAGAAGAGAAACATTTTCTAACTAAATGTAAAGATTGCAGGATATGCTCAAAATAGATTTGTTGAAGTGGCTGTAGAAACTTTCAAGTAAATGCACTTGGCAGTTGTAATTGTCGTTTTCTTATTCCTCCACCAAGTTGAGAGTTCAATATAGATTTCTGTCAGATATTGTAGTCGGAAAGCTCTAGGTGACAGGTATTCAAATGTAAAAGCAAGAGAAGAGAAGCTTCTATTAAAATAGACCAAGACAAAGGATATATCAAAGCCATAGATAAGTGAAATGTTTGACTGATGTCTCAAGGAAGTTTTATCTCCTATAATGCAGAAACAAAGGGTATGTACTGTTTAGTAGCGAAAGTGGGATTAGGGTAAATAGTTAGATCCTCCTTTCACTACAAACATTCAAGGACATTCAACCAAGTTGAATCACAACTTTTGCAAGAGGATTCACCTACAGGTTGATAGTCACTTGTAATGATGTGGAAATTCAGAAATTATCAATTAATGTGTTAATTTAATGCTCAAGTATGCTCAAAACCCTAATTATGTAAAATCATAAGCAAATGGATAAATTATGACAAATGCTCGCAGACCAAGATAGAAGACATAAATTAGTTACTAACCATTTTTTGAAGTTTGGGAATCTAAACAGTTGGGGGCTTCATGACTAGCGTCCTATCCCAATGCAGTATTTTCTTCAGGGGGTTCCAGACTGTTGGATCTAGGGCATACAACTGAGAGGGGGGGGGTGAATCAGTTGTACAAAACTTCTTGCTCTTTCAAACACTTGATTCTTGTTGTTAGTTAGTAGCATATCAATTAATCATCCATGGAAGCATAATACATAAACACAAGAGCAGATAAGCATCAACACATTGAGCACCAAGATTTTGACGTGGAAAACCTTGTTAAGGGAAAAACCACGGGGTGATTAACCCAAGAATTATTCTCTATTAGAAGAATAAAGAAAAATGAATGGCACATGCCAATTAGGGCTCACTGCCCGAGCACACTGCTCACAAAGAGGCCCACTGCCTACAAGGAGACACACTGTCTACAAAGTGATAAAAATCACAGTCTTGAACTGGAGAATGACATCTCTACCATGTCCGGATCAGTTCCAATTAAGCCCAAAAACCTCTGTTCTGCCTTTCGCACTTCTCTTCGCTATACCACACTCATCCACACACCACACACCGAAATGAACTCACAGAATGTTATTTATACAAGACATCGACTTAGGATCAAACATCTAAGTCAGCAAACAATCATAAGAGTATCCGCAAGATGAATAACACATCCAGTCGGGCCACCACAAGAACATTCGCAGGATGAGCAACTCATCCGGTCGGCTAAACAGAGCAAGAACTTCATCCGGAAGAATAACTTCAATTCCGGGCTCTACTATCAATGCGGATCAACAACACAACCTCAACACGATCCAGAAAACTTCACAAGCCTGCCTGAATGTCCGGATACATCCGCACTTCCTTTACTTGCTGGAATCTCTTGTCTTCCTCATCTGGAACTTCAAGAACACAGTCTGTCGCCACTGTCATAATGCAAGAGGTACTTCTGGACCTCCAAATCATACACAACTCGAGATGGCACATCACAAGGACATCCCAAATACTCTTTCCAATCCGCAGATTAGGATTGTACAATTTCGGACCTCACCGGACCTTTCTGTGATCCTCTGTCACCTCTAAGCACTTGCCGGAACCAGTTCCACACAGACAGCCATAACTTCTTCAGGTCTTCATGCGGACCTCTAAAAACTTGACTGAAGCATCTCAAGACTCATATCTGCAAACCCTTTAATCCACATCCTCCGGTTCTCAACCTATCCAATATATTTGCCTTCTTCTCATCACTGTTCTTCACTGTTCCTGACTGAGGGTAATTTTCTCAATATCCTCAACACACAGCTCATCCAATCCTTCTTGTCGATGTAGTATGAGTATGTTGACATCAATGACAACACTTGTTCACCTCATACTTGCAACAATCTCCCCCTTTGTCATTGATGGCAACATGTGATGTGAAAAACCATCAAGACAAGAACTTCTCCTTTCTGTCACAGCTCCCCCTATCAACAACAACTTTTTACATGTCTTCTCTCCCCCTTTGATCATTAACCACTTGTTTTTCACATGTCTTCTCTCCCCCTTTGACATCAATGGCAAAGGGCTCATACTTGCAATTCTAATACATCAGAATCATACCAGCTGCTCCCCCTTAGTAGCAGCTCCCCATCATCAATCCGGATCACAAGATATGACTGTGATATCCACCGGACTGATGCACATCAGTGCATCTTAGTTTATCACCGGAGGGGCCATGACCCCTAACTTCTCCCGGAGATATTCAAAAGAGTCCTTGGGAAGAGGTTTTGTAAAGATATCTGCAATCTGATCCTTGGAGGGAACATACTCCAATCTGACTTCTTCCTTGTTTACTTGTTCTCTCAAAAAGTGAAATTTGATAGATATGTGCTTAGTCTTAGAGTGCAATACCGGATTTTTAGAAATATTAATTGCACTTGAATTATCACAGAAAATTGTGATAGGCTCCTCATATTCAACTTTGATGTCTCTTAGCATCTGCTTCATCCATAAGATTTGAGTGCAACTACCTGCTGCTGCAATGTATTTTGCTTCAGTTGTAGACAGAGATATTGCATCTTGTTTCTTGCTTAGCCAAGAAATCAATCTCTTCCCCAAAAAGAATGCTCCACCACTAGTGCTCTTCCGGTCATCCACATCTCCTGCCCAATCTGCATCTGTGTAAGCATGAAGAGAGAAATCCGGATCTCTAGGGTACCATAGACCATACTCAACTGTTCCTTTCAAGTACCTAAAAATTCTTTTGATTGCCATAACATGAGATTCTCTAGGATCAGCCTGGAATCTTGCCACAAGACCAACAACCTGCATTATATCTGGTCTAGTTTGAGTGAGATACAACAATCCACCAATCATTGATCTATATTTTGTCTGATCTGCCTTTGGAGAGTCATCATCTTTGCTTAACTTACATCCGGTTGCCATAGGAGTGTTCATAGGTTTTGAGTCTTCCATACCAAATTTTCTTAACAATTCTTTCACATATTTGGTTTGAGAAATGAAGATCCCTTCTTTTGTTTGAGTAATTTGCAGACCCAAGAAGAAATTCATTTCACCAAGCATAGACATTTCAAACTCACTTTTCATCTGATTTGCAAAAGTTTTGCACATACTATCTCTTCCTCCAAAAATGATATCATCCACAAACACTTCAACAATCAATATGTTTTCATGATCAATTTTGAAATATAAGTTACTGTCAGCAGTACCTTTGTTGAATCCAATCTACACAAGATGCTTATCCAACCTTTCATACCATGCTCTTGGGGCTTGCTTCAATCCATACAAAGCTTTCTTCAACTTGCAGACCATATCATCATTATCAGACAATTGAAATCCATCCGGTTGTTCAATGTAGACTTCTTCTTCCAGATCACCATTTAGGAAGGCAGACTTGACATCCATCTGATATACCTTGAAGTCTTTGAAGGCAGCAAATGCAAGAAGTAATCTGACTGCTTCAATTCTTGCCACCGGAGCAAAAGTCTCTTCAAAGTCAATTCCTTCTATTTGAGAGTAGCCTTTGCAGACCAATCTAGCTTTGTTTCTGATTACTTCACCAGCTTTATTTAGTTTGTTCCGGAAGACCCACTTGGTTCCAATTACATTCCTGTCTCTAGGTCTGGGAACAAGATCCCAAGTATGATTTTTCTCAATTTGCATCAATTCATCTTTCATTGCTTTGGTCCAGTTTTCATCATTGCAGGCTTCATTTATTGTTTTGGGTTCAATCTTTGAAATCAGACAACATTCATCCTGATTTTGAGCAACATTCCTTCTAGTTTGTACACCTTTGCTTTTGTCACCTATGATCTGATCTTCAGAGTGGTTCAGTCTTACATACCTTGGAATTTTGGGAGTATCCTGCACTGCTGCTTCTTGATCAGGCTCATTCAAACCTATCTCTTCTTCTTGATTTACGGGATCAGGCTGACTCTGTCTCACCGGAGAGGATTGAGGTCCTTGAACACTGTCTTGGTCATCTTCATCAAACTCATAAAATCTTGAAGGCTTTTCAATTCCTTCATCAACTTTCACATTGGTGCTTTCTATCATCTTCCTCAATCTCTTATTGTAACATTGGTATGCTTTGCTTTGAGTGGAGTAACCCAAGAAAATTCCTTCATCACTTCTAGCATCAAACTTTCCTAGATCTTCATCTCTTTTAATATAACACTTGCTACCAAATACTCTGAAATATTTCACAGTGGGAGTGATGCCAAACCAGAGTTCATAGGGGGTCTTACCGGTGTTGTTTCTGATTTGAACTCGATTGAGAGTGTAGACTGCAGTGCTGATAGCTTCCTTCCAAAACATTTGAGGAACATTTGCTTCCAACATCATTGTCCTGGCAGCTTCCTGAATGGTCCGGTTCTTTCTCTCAACCACTCCATTCTGCTGTGGAGTCCTAGGAGCAGACAACTGTCTCCTTATACCCTGCTTCTCACAAAAATCAATGAATTCACCAGATGTAAATTCACCACCTCTATCAGACCTTAGACACTTTAGTTTCAATCCGGTTTGGTTCTCTACCATAGCTTTGAAGATCTTGAACTTCTCAAATGCTTCTGATTTTTCTTTTAGAAAGGTAACCCACATCATCCGGGAATGATCATCAATTAACAACATGAAATATCTATCACCTTGCAGACTCTTGATTCTTGTCGGACCACAGAGATCAGTATGTACTAATTCCAACAGTCCGGTAGAAGACTGATCTTTGCTTTTGAAAGAGACTCTGCTTTGTTTACCTAGCTGACATTCTTTGCACAAACTATTTGTAGGTTTCATCAATTTTGGAAGATCTCTTACGGCCTGAGTATTGCTTATCTTGATGATGTTATCAAAATTTACATGGCACATTCTTCTATGCCATAACCAACTCTGATCAATTTGAGCAAACAAACAACTTTTATTTGAACCAACCAGATGAAAGATATTACCTTTTGACTGAGTACCGGATGCAATCTCAGTTCCGGAGTTTGTAAAGATTCTGCATTTTCCATTTTTGAACCGGAGATCATAGCCTTTGTCCACTAACTGACCAACACTAAGAAGATTGTGCTTCAATCCTTCAACATACAGTACGTTACCTGTTTTGCTCTTTCCATCGAAGGAAATAGTTCCCCTGCCTCTGATTCTGCCAGCAGAATTGTCACCAAACTTTACCATTCCTCCTTCATACCTTTCCAAATTCAAGAACTTATTCTTGTCACCAGTCATATGGTGAGAACATCCACTGTCAATAACCCAATCATCCTTTTCTTCCACTTGAGCAGCCAAAGCTTTTTCAACAACTTTGTGATTGACAGATTCAGAGAGTATTGAATCTTCTTCCTTGATGGCAATAAACACCCACTCATTTCCGGATTTGTTTCCTAGTTCTGATTCATCATCTGTTACTCCTTCATTGTCATCTTCTTCGTGAACATAATAGCAATTCTTTTGAAACCTTTGTCTGTTAGTATTAGACTTTGCAGATCTTTCCGGACATCTTGAAGCAAAATGACCAATCTTATTGCAGTTGAAACACTTAAAGGGTAGTTTTCCTTCATACTTACCGGATCCCCTTGGCAGTCTCTTTGCAATGAGGGCTTCAAGTTGAGCCGTTTCTGCTTCTTCTTCTTCCATGTCTCTTCTTGCTTGATCATACCATGACATTTTCCTTGATGAGTTTTCTCCCGGATCAAATCTCTGTTTGCCTTTCACATAGGCACTGGCTTTGAAAGCAGATTCAGTCTTGGGAGGATCATCTCCAAACTCGGTCATTTCAAATGCAGCTAGTTTGCCAGCCAGTTGTTCTCTTGTGACAGTTGTGTGGGCTCTAAATTCATCAATGGCAGCAACCTTGATTTTGTAGGCAGCAGGAAGAGATCTTAGGATTTTGCAGACAATCTCATTTTCATCTAAAGTTCCACCAGCATTTCTGATTCCACATACCAGCTCATTCACTCTTGGCATAAAGGTAGTGATGTTTTCATCATCTCTCATTTTCAATCTTTCAAATTTCCCTTTCAGACTTTGCAACCTTGCACTTTTGACAAACTCATCTCCTTCATACAGAAGTTCCAGTTTAGTCAGGATCTCATATGCAGTTGGTAGGTCAATAACATTCGAAAGATCTGAGTCATTCAATGCACTTAGAAGAGCTTCCTTGGTTCGCAGATTGTTTTCAGCTTCTGTGATTTCATTCAGAGTTGTCGGACCACCTTGTGGAGGTACATATGGTTTTGAAACCATAGCCAAATATGCTTTTCCCATACATTCCAAGTGACACTTCATGCGACCTTTCCAGAGAGTGAAGTTGGTTCCATCGAACTTCGGACTATCCTTCTTGTATGATGACATCCTAGATTTCCTCAAGCGGTTAAGCTCCTATCAGAGGAACTTGGCTCTGATACCAATTGTTGGATCTAGGGCATACAACTGAGAGGGGGGGTGAATCAGTTGTACAAAACTTCTTGCTCTTTCAAACACTTGATTCTTGTTGTTAGTTAGTAGCATATCAATTAATCATCCATGGAAGCATAATACATAAACACAAGAGCAGATAAGCATCAACACATTGAGCACCAAGATTTTGACGTGGAAAACCCTGTTAAGGGAAAAACCACGGGGTGATTAACCCAAGAATTATTCTCTGTTAGAAGAATAAAGAAAAATGAATGGCACATGCCAATTAGGGCTCACTGCCCGAGCACACTGCTCACAAAGAGGCCCACTGCCTACAAGGAGACACACTGTCTACAAAGTGATAAAAATCACAGTCTTGAACTGGAGAATGACATCTCTACCATGTCCGGATCAGTTCCAATTAAGCCCAAAAACCTCTGTTCTGCCTTTCGCACTTCTCTTCGCTATACCACACTCATCCACACACCACACACCGAAATGAACTCACAGACCGTTATTTATACAAGACATCGACTTAGGATCAAACATCTAAGTCGGAAAACAATCATAAGAGTATCCGCAAGATGAATAACACATCCGGTCGGCCACCACAAGAACATTCGCAGGATGAGCAACTCATCCGGTCGGCTAAACAGAGCAAGAACTTCATCCGGAAGAATAACTTCAATTCTGGGCTCTACTATCAATGCGGATCAACAACACAACCTCAACACGATCCAGAAAACTTCACAAGCCTGCCTGAATGTCCGGATACATCCGCACTTCCTTTACTTGCTGGAATCTCTTGTCTTCCTCATCCGGAACTTCAAGAACACAGTCTGTCGCCACTGTCATAATGCAAGAGGTACTTCCAGACCTCCAAATCATACACAACTCAAGATGGCACATCACAAGGACATCCCAAATACTCTTTCCAATCCGCAGATTAGGATTGTACAATTCCAGACCTCACCGGACCTTTCTGTGATCCTCTGTCACCTCTAAGCACTTGCCGGAACCGGTTCCACACAGACAGCCATAACTTCTTCAGGTCTTCATGCGGACCTCTGAAAACTTGACTGAAGCATCTCAAGACTCATATCTGCAAACCCTTTAATCCGCATCCTCCGGTTCTCAACCTATCCAATATATTTGCCTTCTTCTCATCACTGTTCTTCACTGTTCCTGACTGAGGGTAATTTTCTCAATATCCTCAACACACAGCTCATCCAATCCTTCTTGTCGATGTAGTATGAGTATGTTGACATCAATGACAACACTTGTTCACCTCATACTTGCAACACAGACTCCTCCCGACACTAATAATCACTGTTCTATCTATTTCCAGTTCTGTGGATGTGGAGGGCACTATGACTAGTGCCCAAGCCCAAGGTAGGATATTATTCACAGTTTTGAGACCTCTTATAATGTTGATTAGCATTGTCACAAAAATTTCTGTACCTACAACTTCGGAGGGCTTTACGACTAGCACCCTAGCCTTGATAGTGCACCAAACTACTTCTTTCCGCTAGATCCAGAATCCTTATCTTCTACAACCCTCCTCTGCAACTACACTTTACAAAATTTGATACTTGTAACCTACAATCACAAGGAGTGTCGTTGGAGGTTGTGGTGTTTAGGAGCTTGCCTCAGTCAAGCCCCAGAATGGGATTCAAGCCTTCCAACACTATTGTTTGATAAAGAGTGTGTACCCCTGCGGGATAGAGGCAAAATCAAATTGATAAATTATTGATTTAACACAAATAGATATCACCTTGGAGGTGTAGCTCGCATGTAGATGAAAATCCTTCAACACATGAGAAGATGAAGCTAAATCTGCAAACACAAACACAACAATATTTTGCTTTGCAACAATGAATATCTTGAATGCTCTAAAATCATAAGTTCGCCAAAAGTTCATAATCATTTTCTAGTTTGCAAATGAATCCCTAAACATGCTTATATATGCATTCCTGCTTTAATTTCATAATTTAAACTTAAGATGTCGGTATGGGACACCTTTAATGGTCACATAACCAACATTCAAATTTGGGACATGCCTAAAATAGGGCAGGGCTAGGGTGCGAGTGTCCAAGCCCCTAAGTCCTATTTTAAGTCAGGTCTAACCTCAAGAATGTCCCTCAAGCCCCATTTTACATGGGTTTCAATCGATTTTGTTTTGGGAGTTAAAATGAACATGCAAGATGCAAAACAAGGGACCTGAGAGCTAAACTTAGGAGGTAAAAGTCCTAGGCAGACATTTTACGACATAACATTTAGCCCCCACTTTAATGTATGTATGATCTTACGACCCATATTAAAGTATAGTCACAACACAGCAAACACGCGAGGCACTTGAAGCTAATACATACACAAATATTGATGAATTATTTCTAGCCCCCAGTCTCAGGTAGACATTAGAGAAAACACATCGTAGACACACCAACCACAGTGAAGATAGTAACAATCTTGTTAAACATAGAGAATATAGTAACAAACATGTAAAACATGGAGAAGATAGTATTGAAGACATGTAGAACAAGATGAATGCAGTGATAATTTCTTTTTCATTTTCATATATATATAAATGAATGCAGATACATGGAAAGTAAAAATACAACACACAAACCCAAAATGTAGGAGGGGCATTTTGCCATGCTCTTTGGACCACATATGGGGGAGAAGACATGCAATACAAATCTCAGAGTGTAGGAGGGGCATTTCACCACACTTTTTGGACTACACTTGAGAACAAGCATGCCATACAAATCCCAAAGCATAGGAGGGGCATTTCGCCATGCTCTTTGAACTATACTTGGGAACAAACACACGGCAGACACACGGAAAACATGAACTCCGTATAGCATGCCAAAGACATACTATACGTCTAAAACACGACAAACAAGGCAATGGAAGGAACTTAGTGCGAAGCCCCCACCATCTCAAGCACGCTACAGACACACCTGATAGTTGGGATTATGCCACAACAACTGCCAAAGACACGCTTAGGGAGGATACACCAACCCCGCCTACTCGGAGGACTTTTGGAATAAAAAGGATGTGCACTAGCTCAAGAGATACACCATCCCCGCCTCTACAGAGGGCTTAAAATAAAAGGATACACACTAGCTCAAGAGATATGATATCCTACCTCCACAGAGGGCTTTTTGATTGCAATATAAAATAAAGATGTGCACTCGCGCGGAGATACAACATCCTGCCTCCACAGAGGGCTTACAAACACACTTTGTTAGTACCAAAATCATCAGACAACTTACCTTATAAGCCCCCACCTTAAGGTGGTTGATATCATGTACCGATATCAAGCACGTTAAGGTAGAGAGAAAACACACAAGGAAACAAGAGCTATCGCAAAGCCCATACCCCCAAAGGTGACATGTACTTTACGATCGTCGAATGTTCCCACAAACACATAATTTATTACAAGAAGAGAGGTTAAAAATCTTTCTCTAAGATAATAACCACATCAAATGATAAAAATCAATGCATGAAAGTAATCACATCAAGTGCCAAGGTTACACTATGGATTCAGAAACTAAGTATAATCGTGGGGCTATACTACAAAGATCTCATAACTGAGTGTGACCAAGGTGAGACCCAAGAAAAATAAAGTGCACAGAGTAGCTATATTGTTATGGTTTGTTAGCAAATATAAGACATCATAAAAATATCACATGGAGTGATTCTACTAGCCAAGTGTTGGATAATATATATCAACCCCATCGTCATGTATGGACTAGGTCTATTTTTGCTTACTTGTTGAAGGGACACATGGTCTGTATCAGTAAATGTTTGTTTTTTGTCATCAAGCCAGCTAGATAGAACCATTATAAGAAGGTAAATAATAAATAAAGAGAGGAGAACAAGTGTCTTAGGTTTGTCATGTAGGAAGGTGTCCCCAGGTCACCAACCGCAACACTATGCCCCTAAGGCACGACACACAACAATAAACAAGAGGAGAGGAGCCATATAGAAGAATGATGATACAAATAGAAGAATGGTCACAATAGAGGTGGTCTCCCGGTATCCTTGACCTTACAAGAGTATCAAGGGTCATCCAAGGAGGCCTAAACAACACATAACACAACACGGGGGAACACAACACAAGAGGGGAGGTCAAATAAACAAGCAAATAATGCTACGACATGGGTGACCTCTAGGGTTAAAAATACTTACCTGTTGTCCTTGATCTTGATCTTTACTTTGATGGTTAAAGCTTTATCTCTTTCCACATTATCATGGACAATTGTAGGAAAGGTATCTATTAATGATGGTGTAGAGGGAATGTCACGGTTTTCTATGTCAATCAAATGGGGTGATGTAGGAGCTGGAAAGATACCCATTTCAGTCGAGTGATGTAGTGAAGGAACCTAAAAAATGCCCATTTCAGTCCATATATGTTTGTTGATGTTTTCCAAATTTTGAGTAGTGTCCAAGGTATGTGAATGTTCAGGTAAGGATATGTGATTTGTTTCTTTGTTTAAGATGTAGTTGAGAAGTGTTTGAAGATCAATTGGTAAATTTTTAGTGTCAATAGGTTGAAGAAGTTGTTCACATAGAGAATCTGCATCATCCAATGCTTCATCCTGGCCAAGGAGAGCATGCAGGGATGACAAAGTGGTGTTAAGGAATGTGTCAATGATGTCTTCTTCTTGTTCCAAAATATCCTCTCCAAGTGCAGTTATGTTGGTAGAAGCCTTTTTATTAGATGAATCACCCAGGGCTATATTAGTCTCATAAGTCTTAGAAAGAATGTCCATTATGTCGTCATGAAATGAAGGGAGGGAAGGAAGGACATTTTCACCACTACTTTCCTTGAGATTATTTGTAGAAATAAAATTAATGAGATTTTCAAAGATTGACGGGAAAATACCCACGATAGTGAAAAAGCTTTCAAAATAGGTTATTGATCGAAGAATATCACTAGTAGTGCTTACAGACATGTCAATATCATAGATGTATGCTATTTGATGCAAGACTTGAGGATATTTATCAGTGAATTTGTAGAAATTATCAACAATTACAATGTATTCAAATAAATCTTCCAAAGATGCATGATGAGAAGAATCCATGATATATATGCACGAAAATAGATGCAAAACTATGTATATTTATGACCTAAAATGCTTGATTTTTCTGCTTTTTTCAATGCTAATGCCTCAAATAAGTAGCATTGTGAAGAAATTAATGAGGGGAAACAAATTGCATGCTTATTATCAGTCCACTAATGCAAAAATATCCTTCACAACACACATATAATGCAAATCTAGATGAAAATTAGTCAAAATCTAGTGAAAATGCAAGGACTTTAAACCCTAATTGTGAAATTAAGGCATGAAATTATGCAAAATGATATATGAATGAATTATATTCAGATTTATGATGTGAAATAGCTCATCTTAGATCTGAAAATGATGTCAAAATACTACCATGCTCAATGCAAGTGTAGTTTGAAAGAGAGTTGAGTGAATATGCTAGTTTTTGTTGAAATTGACTATGTGAAAATGCAAAATCTAAGATGTAAATGTAAAAAACACACTATGATGAAACACTATAATAAGAAATCAGTCCTAAAAGAGTGTTTAAAAGACTAGTAAAATCTGAAACAAGATTTTAATTACAAACCCTAGTTATTCAAAAGACTAGGTTTTATGAAAAATGCACAATTTCAAACAAAAGCTAACAATTTAAGCATGCAAATGTAATGAAAATGATTAATTAATTATGTACTACTGTAATTTATATCATATCTAATTAAAATATCAGAAATTAAATGAAATGCAATGAAATTATGTTAAAATGCAAGCCTAAGATGACAATTTTTTTTGTAAATTTTCAAATGCAATAAGATGAAAATTAAATGAATGAATGTAAATCTAAAGTACAACACTCAACAAGGTTCAAAATTCAATAAAAAACATGGGTTCACCAAAATTTTTAGTAGGGAAAGTGGGATTAGGGTAAATAGTTAGATCCTCCTTTCACTACAAACATTCAAGGATATTCAACCGAGTTGAATCACAACTTTTGTAAGAGGATTCACCTACAGGTTGATAGTCACTTGTAATGATGTGGAAATTTAGAAATTGTCAATTAATGTATTAATTTAATGCTCAAGTATGCTCAAAACCCTAATTATGTAAAATCATAAGCAAACGGATAAATTATGACAAATGCTCGCAGACCAAGATAGAAGACAGAGATTAGTTACTAACCATTTTTTGAAGTTCAAGAATCTAAACAGTCAGGGGCTTCGTGACTAGCACCCTAGCCCAACATAGTATTTTCTTCAGGGGGTTCCAGACTCCTCCCAACACTAATAATCACTATTCTATCTATTTTCAGCTCTATGGATGTGGAGGGCACTGTGACTAGCGCCCATGCCCAAGGTAGGATATTATACTAGCGCCCATGCCCAAGGTAGGATATTATTTAGGGTGTCAAGACCTCTTCTAATGTTGATTATCACTATCATGGATATTTCTGTA
Source organism: Cunninghamia lanceolata (assembly GCA_027924645.1). Classification (NCBI taxonomy): domain Eukaryota; kingdom Viridiplantae; phylum Streptophyta; class Pinopsida; order Cupressales; family Cupressaceae; genus Cunninghamia; species Cunninghamia lanceolata. The sequence continues at coordinate 1,469,681 of BSBN01000558.1, read as the reverse complement.
CCTACAACTTAGGAGGGCTTTATGACTAGCACCCTAGCCCTGATAGTGCACCAAACTACTTCTTTCTGTCAGATCCAAAATCCTTATCTTTTGCAACCTTCCTCTACAACTCCACTTTGCAAAATCTGATACCTGTAACCTGTAATCACATGGAGTGTGGTTAGGGGTTGTGGTGTTTAGGAGCTTGCCTTAGTCAAGCCCCAGAATGGCATTCAAACCTTCCAACACTATTGTTTAATAAAGAGTGTGTATCCTTGTGGGATAGAGGCAAAAACAAAATAATAAATGATTGATTCAACACAAATAGATATCACCTTAGAGGTGTAGCTCATATTTAGATGAAAATCCTTCAACACATGAGAAGATGAAGTTAAATCTGCAAACACAAACACAACAACAATATTCTATTCTACAACAATGAATATCTTGAATGCTCTAAAATTATAAGTTTGCCAAAAGTTCATATCATCTTTGAGTTTGCAAATGAATCCCTAAACATGCTTATATATGCATTCCTGCTTTAATTTCATAATTCAAACTTAAGATGTTAGGATGGGACACCTTTAATGGTCACATAACTGGCATTCAAATTTGGGACCTGCCTAAAATAGGGCAGGGTTAGGGTGCGAGCACCCAAGCCCCTAGGTCCTATTTTGAGTCAAGTCTAAGCTCAACAATGTCCCTCAAGCCCCATTTGACATGGGTTTCAAGCCATTTTGCAAGATGCAAAACAAGGGACCCAGGAGCTAAACTTAGGAGGTAAAAGTCCTAGGGGAACATTTTATGACATAACATGTACAAAATAGACGTTATGGAATCCAAAGACTGCAAAAGATGTGCAAGGTGGGAAATATTTTAGAAACTTCCATGCAAATGCAGTTGGCAATGGTAACATCTAATTCCTCATCGACATCTTCATTCTAAAATGGGAAGGATAAAGCTATGGTTTAGATTAGAAAAATCTTCATAGAATATAATGATGGCCAGACCTGCATAAGAAGGATTTGTTGAAGTTAATTTTAGAAACTCTCAAATAAATTCAATTGGATATGTATGAGATGGATTTGTTGAAGAATCTCTAGAAATCTTCACGCAGTGCGATGAGCAGGTGTAACATTAAATTCTTAAAAGCTACCACTTTTGCCCATGCACGCACCCAGTCTATGTCAGGAGAAGAAGGTTGGTTTTCATGTAGCAATTATCTACAAGGAGGGTAATAACCATTTGATTGAAATGGTTTGGCATGGAGCTTAGATTCTCAAGTTCTTAAAAGATACAGTGCACCATCAACAATCATCAAGGTGCAGGTGACCAATTTTTGTATGTGTTAAAAAAAATCTCCAAAGGAGTGAACTTCTGGATTTTTAGATATAGATAATCAAAGTTCTATAGTTTCAGGTAGTACACTACATATTTTTTACTACAACAGTTGGTTTAGAAGAGAAATTTACTCAATTACAAGAGAACTCTGGTGACCCTTATAAAGATTCATCTGGTAGATGTTTCAGAGTGCCTGTTGACAGAACCGAGTTGGAAGACTTGCATGACGAAGCTTATTAGGAAGCTTAGTGAAGCTAATCAATATAATCAACATCTGAAGCATCATATACATGATAAGGAGATATAGTCATAAGTGTGGCCAGTGAAATGGTTGTTGAGCTTGACCTTGTTGATCAAGATGTTACAAAAATTATAGTTAAGTCAAATGTCCCGCTATGCATGAATGCTTTGAAGAAGTCACATTTCAGGTTGATGGAACGAGTTTTTCTTCATTTGCAATAGGAAAGATTCCTGCAATATCTAGTTAATCATTAGATGTTCTTCATCACGATTCTCATGACTGGGTCGTTGAGGTGGTAGGTTCAAGTAGATCTACAGAGCCCTTAGAAACCATAACATATGCAGAGGACCTAGACAAAACTTGGAGGCATGGATTGTCTCAGGAGTCAACTCTTGTAATTGAATGTGGTTGTCTTAGTTTCGTCAATAAGCAGTAATCACCATCATCAGTTGATCCTCTATCAAATGATGATTTAATCAATAAAGAGCTGAGATGTTTGGTAGTTGAACATGAGCTCAAGAACTAAGGGAACTATAGAGAAAACATGAAAATGCTATCTTAGAAGTTATAAATAGATGGAAAAATAGACAAGCTCTCTAATTATACCCTAATAGGAACAAAATCAGTGCTGGTGTAAATAGTCAAGAATGTAAAATGAAGATGAATGGCCATCAAGAACAATGTGAAGAAGAAAACTAGCAACAACATAGGGAATGATTATAATGAATTTGGGCCTCATGAGGTTTCGGAGCTTGTGAGAGCTACCATTAGATATGTAACTTAAATGCCATGATGACCATCATTCTTGCATATGGAGTCATTTGTGTACAGATTGTTGCAGTGATTTTGAAGAGTGGAGTTCACTTGGCTACTGATATCCAATTGTGGTTGAAATAAGGGATTAGAGCAAACACGATGTTATTTAAAGATCAACTGGTGTTGGAGAAGAGATATGTTGGCTCCTATCTTGATATTTTTCTATGCATACACATCAAAACTTGTCACATAATTATGAGGATGTGGTGATGCTTGTATTGGCAGCATGGGCAAGGATAGTCGAAGAGACAATCTTGGAAGTTTCTAATTTTCTTTATTTTGTGAGTTACTTTTCAGAGAGAGTGGCCTTTGGGTTTCCCATCCAAACGAAATTTATAAAAACTCATTTCTTATTCATTGTAAAGGATCTTTGGGCTGCTTGTGTAGCTGGGAGCTTTGTAGAGGAGATAACTTGAGACTTTGTGTTTCAGTTCATTTTTAATATGAAAGATTGATGTTCTTATGTCTTCATTCTTTTTGGAGCGTTGATTGTTTCGATTGTTGGCAAGAGACACTGCTTCGATATTGACTTGTATGTTGTCATTGATGGAAACAAGGCTCAGAGATCCTATCACTATGACATGAAGAGATATCTCCAGAAGAACATATTGGATTTCAGGTCTGGATGACAGAAAATGGCTAAGTATGAAAAGTATTTTGAGTAGAGGATAGTAAGTCAGATAGTATGTCTCCGTAGATGATGATCAGTTAATGTAGTTTAGGTATGATGTTCTTAGTTGTTTGATAGTGTTATGATTCAAAGGTTAAGTCCTTATCTCCTCCGGAAGTCACCTTGAAGAATTCTCTAAGTTCGGGTAAGCAGAGATATAGTAGGAACAGTGAATAGGGTCTAGTACAGTGGTCCGCATTCCTCCGCAGATAAGTATTTTGTTATGTGGTTTTAAGGTGTGGTAAACACTTATATGAAGTGCCTTATTCTAGAGTTAGGAGATCTGAAGTCCACCGGAAGGTTGGATACAAGCTGATAAGTATCGGTATAGTGTTTGACAAGGTTTGACAGAGGTAGAGGCTGAGATCTGATGGTCTGCATCTCTTTGCAAGATGATATCATGCCTTGTGGTTCTAAGGGTAAGATTGGGAATGTGTAAAGAGTCCTTGACACAATTTTGGAAGTGTTTTGTGATCCACAGTAGAAGTTGTAAGTCAACAGATGAACCTGTTAAGCATGCTCTTGAGGAACATGCTGACTAGTGAGATAAATCATGATGCAGAGAAAGGATATTGTGTGAAAGATCTATTCAAGTAATTGAGTGATTAGAGCTAACCTATATGAATACACTTGGGCAAAGATTTGGGTCCGTATGACATATAGTGCATTGGATTGAGCCAACAAGGTACATGTTTCTATGTACACGTCTCATTTGTTGGATGCCAACCTGATTGTGAATCAATTCATGGTATGGATATATAAAGGCGATGAAATTCAGTTGTGGTGGTAGTGTGGTGTGTGTGTGAGATGCAAGCATGCGAATAGAAGAGCAAAGCTAGAAGATCAGCAGCGATGAAGACTTGGGATTCAAAATTCAATTGTTAAATGACTGCACCCTGGCATAGTGACAGATGCTTAAGTAGTATTTAGTTTTCATGTGTAATCATTGGAAGCAAGCTTTCATCTTCAAGGCAGTGAGCTGACAGTGATCCTTCAACAGGGTTTAACAACCGTCAGGGTTTAACAACCCTTATTGTAATCTTGCTAGGTTTAGGGTTGAGGCAGTGAGCCTGCTAAACTTAGTCGTACTTCATGGCAGTGAGCCAGCATGTTCTAGGCCTGTGGAGTGACCAAGCTTGAACATTATTTTTGTAAAGATTGCAATATATATTTGAGATCTAATCCTCTCCATGGTTTTTCCCTTCTTGGGTTTTCCATGTAAAAATCTTGGTGTTCATGTGTCATGATTTCATGGTTGCTGTTCATATGCATATTGTGTTTTTGTTTAATTAATTTTGGGAAATGGATGAAAGTTAAAGTGCATGAAAAGATTTTTAGAACACTGATTCACCCCCCCTCTCAGTGTTCCTGACAATCAACAATTGGTATCAGAGCAAGGTTCCTTACAAAAAGTTTAAGAACTTAAGGAAGATCTCGGATAGTATGATCATGGTAGTGGGAAGGTATGGGAATTATGAAAGATACAACCAACAAGAAGCAGTTCTTATGGATCTTGAAAACTCTAAAGCATAAGTTAGGAATCTAAAAGAAAACTTGCAACAAGCTGATGAATTCATCTTGAAACTAAAAGAACAAGTCGAGAAATTTAAAGACAAATACAAAGAAGTCAGTGATCAATTGTTATCAACAAATGAAGCCTTGACTATTTTGGAAGCAGAAGTTATAGAAAGAACAAGAGTAGAAGATGATCTAAATTTGCTTGTGAAGAACAGATTAGAAGATTATGCACAACTTGAAAAAAAATTTATAAGTTTAAAAATAGATCTGCAAAAGGCCAGAAGTTTTGAAGAAATATTCAAGATAAGTACTACAAAGCTTGATGAAATGATTACTAGCCAGAGGAATGTTGATGACAAACATGGTTTAGGATTTGAGAAAGGAGAAAGTTCAAACTCTGGTCAAATGAGCACTGAGCCAAGGCAAAACAAAGGATACCAGTTGTAAGGTGCCGTACCTGTTTGTATATTTTTATAAAATCTTTTTATGTGTTTATTTTAATTTTAGTGTGATCTTTCAGACTAGACAGAAGAATGCAGAAGGGGTTTTCAGTTTGTTGCAGATGTGTTTCTGAAGCATACAAATTATAGCATATATTGCAAACCTAGAAAATATATAATGAATACAAGAGAAATATGAAAGACCCAGTTCATATATTAGTAAATAAAAAGGTTCTATCGCATACCCATATGCAGATTTGAAACTATAGTTTTTGGCTACTGCCGAACCAGCCACTTGAAATTACAATATTGCTCCAAATCATCAAGAACCATAGAGTTTCAAGCATTCGTTGTTAACAACAATACAATAGGCCTTGGAGGCCTCCCACAATGCAAACAAACACTTCCCACAAAGAGGAAGAGGTCAAAATGCCCCACGTCACTCCTGGGGATGGACGACCTTTGTTGGGAGTGATGAACAACAATGATGCACACTCAAATCCCTCTAAAAATCCTTTGATATCAGTCTGCTACTGTAGTCTCAGTTGGGCGTCCCTTTATGAAGGAGAAATAGCAAGAAGGAAGCTCTCGACTGCCTCAAGAAGTGGTATGGCCTACCTAGGAGAAGTGTGGCTAGTATGTGTAGTGTATATCAGTCATAAACCTCTGTTATTTCCTCAGAATCCTTAGCTCTTCAATACCATCAGCTAAAACAAGTAACCTTCAAAAGATAAAGCAATAACTCCTCAAAATCCTATCAAATAAACTCCAATGAAGCACAAGAATGAATACTAGATGTATCCACCATTAAAGCACCATTGGGTGGTATTGCACACCTATAGAATGCTGTTACCTATGGAGGTTTCCGTCTCCACAAGCCTCTAGTTTGAATCCTCAAGCCTCCAAAATGGCAGACTCTGGCAGAGCTCAAAGGAGATATCGTAAGCAAGCATATCCTCAAATGACACACCTTTCCCTCTTTTAAACACTCCAAGAGGGACGTTGCATTTTGGGAGGGAAATATTTCTTTTAAATTTCACTTTTAATATTTTCCAAAGTGAGTGCTCCAAAAAGCAACTTAAGTGACCCTTAAAATTTTCATTTTTCATCACTTAACCAAACGGCTAGTCCACTAGAATTCTATGATGGACTAACCGTGAGCCTAGAAGGGGACATTACAGTCCACCCTCCCTAAGATTGCTTGCCTCAAGCAATCTCAAGTCAGGATGCTCTAATATCTGCTCACTCTCCCAAGTAGCATCCTCCACAGGCAAGTTTTTCCATTTAACCAAGTACTCTTTGATATTCCTCCTCCTCAAATTACATTCCCTAGTATCAATTATAGCCTCAAGTACCAGTATCAACTTCCCCTCTTCATCAAGAGGAGGCAACTCTGCTGATGGTATCACCTTATGCCCCAACACCTTCTTGATGCAAGATACATGGAATATATTATATATCCTGCTACCTGCTGGAAGCTCCAACTCATAAGCCACTTCTCCAATCCTCTTGGAGATCTGAAAAGGTCCATAGTACTGTGGCTTCAACTTCTCCACCCCACTCTTTTTCAGAGTGGACTGTCTATAGGATTGCAGCATGAGATATGTTAGACTTTAGGGCACACAACTGAGAGGGGGGGTGAATCTGTTGTCTAAAACTTTCTCTGATTTCACACTTAAATCTTCTTAGTGATTAATATTATAACAATCATGAAACATAATGCAATTAAACAGCAGGCAGAAACTTATCAACACATAAGACACCAAGATTTTGACATGGAAAACCCGGTTAAGGGAAAAAACCATGGGGTGATTAACCCAAGATTGTATTCTCTGTTAGAAGAATAGAAAGAATAAAATGGCACATGCCAATTAGGGCTCACTACCCGAGCACACTGCTCACAAGAGGCTCACTGCCTACAAGAGACCCACTATCTACAAAGTAACAAGTATTACAAACTTGAACTGGAGAATAGCATCTTTACCATGCTTGGATCAGTTCCATTTAGGCCCAAGACTTCTGCTCTGCCTTTCGCTCCTTTCTTCGCTACCACTCTCTCATCTCCACAAGACACACACTGGAATGACTTCACAATCCCTTATTTATACAAGGCATCAACTTAGGAACAATCATCTAAGTTGTCAAACACCTACAAGAACATCTGCAAGATGTGTAATACATCCGGTCGGCCAGTCTCAGGAAGAACACCAACATCCGGTGGGTATTCTTCAAATACAAACTTTAACTTCAATGTGGACCACCAACATGAACTAGACATGATCCACAGATCACCACAAGCTTTCCTGAATCACCAAGAACATCTACACTTCATCTGCTTACTGGAATCCTTCTCTCCTTCATCTGGAACCTCAAGAACACAGTCTGTCATCACTGTCACAAAGGAATAGGTTCTTCCAGACCTTCAAACCATGAACCAATCTACTTGACACTTCACAAGGACATCCTCAACACTTCCTCAAATCTGTAGAATGGGATAATGCATTTTCAGATCTCACCCGACCTATTTGTGTCACTCTGTCACCTCTGAGCACCTGCCAGAACCGGTTCTACTTGAGTGACCATAACTTCCTTAGATCTTCATGTGAACCTCTGAAAAATTGATTGGAGCATCTCAAGAATTATATCTACAAACCCTTTAAACCACATCCTCTAATCCTCTACCTATCTTGGACTTTTACCTTGTTGTCATCACTGTTCTTCACGGTTCCTGATTGAGACTAATTTTCTCAATATCCTCAGCACACAGCTCATCCAATCCTTCTCATTAATGCAACATGAGTATGTTGACATCAATGACAACATCGATTAGAGCCATACTTGCAACAATCTCCCCCTTTGTCATTGATGGCAACATATGATTTGAAAAACTATCAAGACAAGAACTTCTCCTTACTGTCACAACTCCCCCTATCAGCAACAACTACTCGTATATCTTCTCTTCCTTTACTGCTCCCCCTTTGATCATCAATCACTTGTTTTTCACATGTGTTCTCTCCCCCTTTGACATCAATGGCAAAGGGTGCATACTTGCAACTCCAATACTTCAGAATCATACCTGCTGCTCCCCCTGAGTAGCAGCTCCCATCAATCCAGATCACAAGATATGACTGTGATGTCCACCGGACTGATGCACCTCAGTGCACCTTAGCTCATCACCAGAGGGGCAATAACCCCTAGCTTCTCCCTGAGATACTCAAAAGAGTCCTTAGGCAAAGGTTTAGTAAAGATATTTGCAATTTGATCCTTGGATGACACAAACTCTAATCTGACCTCATTCTTGTTCACTTGCTCTCTCAGAAAGTGAAACTTGATAGATATATGCTTAGTCTTTGAATACAACACCGGATTCTTGGATATACTAATTGCACTTGAATTATCACAAAAGATTGTGATAGGCTCCTCATACTCCACTCTTATGTCTCTTAGCATCTGCTTCATCCACAAAACTTGAGTGCAACTGCCTGCTGCTGCAATATATTCTGCTTCAGTTGTGGATAGAGATATTGCCTCTTGTTTCTTGCTTAGCCAAGAAACCAATCTCTTCCCCAAAAAGAATGCTCCACCACTGGTACTCTTCCGATCATCCACATCTCCTGCCCAATCTGCATCTGTATATGCATGAAGAGAGAAATCATGGTCTCTAGGACACCACAAACCATACTCTACTGTCCCTTTTAGATATCTAAAAATCCTCTTGATTGCCATGACATGAGATTCTCTGGGATCAGCCTGGAATCTAGCAACAAGACCAACAACCCGCATTATATCTGGTCTAGTTTGAGTGAGATACAACAATCCTCCAATCATTGATCTATACTTTGTCTAGTCTGCCTTAGGAGAGTCATCATCTTTGCTCAACTTGCATCCAGTTGCCATGGGAGTATTCATTGGCTTTGAATCTTCCATCCCAAATTTCCTCAACAATTCTTTCACATATTTGGTCTGAGAAATGAAGATTCCTTTCTTTGTTTGAGTAATTTGCAAACCCAAGAAGAAATTTATTTCACTAAGCATAGACATCTCAAACTAACTTTTCATTTGATTTGCAAAAGTTTTACACATACTATCTCTTCCTCCAAAGATGATATCATCAACAAATACTTCAACAATCAAGATGTTTTCATGATCAATTTTGAAATATAAGTTACTGTCAGTAGTACCTTTGTTGAAACTAATCTTCAAAAGATGCTTATCCAATCTTTCATACCAAGCTCTTGGGGCTTGCTTCAATCCATATAGTGCCTTCTTCAACTTGCAGACCATATCACCATGATCAGACAATTGAAAACCATCCGGTTGCTCTATATATACTTCTTCCAAGTCACCGTTTAGAAAGGCAGACTTGACATCCATCTGATATACCTTAAATCCTTGAAGGCAACAAAGGCAAGAAATAATTTGACTGCTTCAATTCTTGCCACCGGAGCAAAAGTTTCTTCAAAATCAATTCCTTCTATTTGAGAGTAGCCTTTGTAGACCAATCTGGCTTTATTTCTGATCACATCACCAACTTCATTCAGTTTGTTTCGGAAGACCCATTTGGTTCCAATCACATTCTTGTCTTTAGGTCTGGGAACAAGATCCCAAGTGTGATTTTTCTCTATTTGCATCAGCTCTTCCTCCATTGCTTTAGTCTAGTTTTTATCATTGCAAGCTTCATTCACTGTCTTAGGTTCAATCTTTGAAATCAAACAATACTCTTCTGAATATGGAGCAATTCTCCTTCTTGTTAGAACTCCTTTGCTTTTATCACCTATGATCTGATCTTCAGAGTGGTTCAGTCTTACATACCTAGGAACTTTGGGAGTTTCCTGTACTTCTAATTCTTGCTCAGGCTCATTATGACTCATCTCTTCTTCCTGAATTACCAGATCTGTTTGATTCTGAGTACCAGAAGGAGTTTGGACTCCTTGAATTAGAACACCATTCTGATCATCTTCATCATATTCATAAAACCTTGAAGGTTTTTTAATTCCTTCATCAACCTTCACATTTGTACTTTCTATCATCTTTTTTAGTCTCTTATTGTAACACCGGTATGCTTTGCTTTGAATGGAGTAACCCAAGAAAATTCCTTCATCACTTCTAGCATCAAACTTGCCTAGATCTTCATCTCTTTTAATGTAACATTTGCTACCAAACACTCTAAAATACCTCATAGTAGGAGTGATGCCAAACCAAAGTTCATAGGGAGTCTTACCGGTACTGCTTCTGATTTGAACTCGATTGAGAGTATAGACTGCAGTGCTGACAACTTCTCTCCAAAACATCTAAGGAATGTTTGCTTCCATCATCATTGTCCTAGATGCTTCCTGGATGGTCCGATTCTTTCTCTCCACTACCCCATTCTGCTGTGGAGTCCTAGGAGCAGACAACTATCTTTTTATACCATGCTTCTCACAAAAATCTATGAACTCATCGGATGTGAATTCACCACCTCTATCAGACCTCAGACATTTCAATTTTAATCTGGTTTCATTTTCTACCATAGCCTTGAAGATTTTGAACTTCTCAAAAGCTTCTGATTTCTCTTTCAGGAAGGTAACCCACATCATCCGAGAATGGTCATCAATTAATAGCATGAAATATCTCACCTTGTACACTCTTGATTCTTGTCAGACCACATAGATCAGTATGAACTAAGTCTAATAATCTGGTAGAAGATTGATGCTTACTCTTGAATGTGATTCTGCTCAGCTTACCCAACTGACATTCTTTGCACAAGCTATTAGTAGGTTTCACCAATTTTGGAAGATCTCTTACAGCTTGAGTATTGCTTATCTTGATGATATTATCAAAATTCACATGACACTTTCTCCTATGCCATAACCAACTCTGATCAACTTGAACAAATAAGCAACTTTTACCAATGCCAACCAAGTGGAAGATATTACCTTTAGTTTGGGTACCGGATGCAATCTCTATTCCTGAGCTTTCAAAGATCTTGCATTTTCCATTCTTGAACTAGAGATCATAGCCTTTGTCCACCAACTGTCCAACACTAAGAAGATTGTGCTTCAAGGCTTCAAGCCTTCAACATATAGAACATTACCGGTTTTGTTCCTTCCATCAAAAGAAATAGTTCCTCTTCCTTTGATTCTACCAGCAAAATTATCACCAAACTTCACCACTCCTCCTTCATATCTTTCCAAATCTATGAACTTACTTTTGTCACCTGTCATATGGTGAGAGCAACCACTGTCAATGACCCAATCATCCTTTTCTTCAACTTGGGTAGCCATATCTCTTTCTACAACTTTATGATTGATAGATACAGAGGATATTGGTTGTTCTTCCTTGATGGCAATAAACATCCATTCACTTTCGGATTTGTTTCCTATCTCTGATTCATCATCTGTTACTCCTTCATTATCATCTTCTTCATGAACATAGTAACAATTCTTTTAGAACCTTGATCTATTAGGATTTTGCCTTGAAAATCTTTCCAGACATTTTGAGGCAAAATGACCAATCTTATTGCAGATAAAACACTTAAAAGGCAATTTTCCTTCATACTTACTGGATCCTCTTGGCAGTCTCTTTGCAATGAGGGCTTCAAGTTGAGCAGTTTCTACTTCTTCTTCTTCCAAGTCTTTTCTTGCTTTTTCATACTATGACAGTTTCCTTGATGAGTTCTCTCCCAAATCAAACCTTTGTTTACCTTTTATAGAGGCATTGTCTTTGAATGCAGATTCAGTCTTGGGGGGATCATCTCCAAACTTGGTCATTTCAAATGCAGCCAATTTACCAGCCAATTGATCTCTTGTGACAGTTGTATGGGCTCCGAATTCATCAATGGCAGCAACCTGGATTTTGTAAGAGGCAGGAAGGGATCTGAGAATTTTGCCAACAATCTCATTTTCATCCAAGACTCCACCAGCATTTCTAATTCCACAAACAAGCTCATTTACTCTTGGCATAAAAGTAGTAATATTTTCATCATCTCTCATCTTCAAGTTTTCAAATTTCCCTTTCAAACTTTGTAACCTTGCATATTTAACATACTGGTCTCCTTCATGCAAAAGTTCCAATTTTTTCCAAATATCAAAAGCAGTTGGTAGGTCAATAACATTTGAGAGCTCTATATCAGATAATGCGCTTAGAAGAGCTTCTATAGTACACAGATTGTTTTCAACATCTATGATTTCATTTGCAGCTTTTGGACCACCATGTGGAGGTACATACTATGTTGTAACCATGGTCCAGTATGCCGAACCCATGCATTGCAAGTGACACTTCATGCGACCTTTCCATAGATTGAAATTTGTTCCATCAAACTTCGGGTTGTCCTTCTTGTAAGACGACATCCTGGATCTCCTCAAGCGGTTAAGCTCCTTTTAGAGGAACCTAGCTCTGATACCAATTGTTAGACTTTAGGGCACACAACTGAGAGGGGGGGTGAATCAGTTGTCTAAAACTTTCTCTGATTTCACACTTAAATCTTCTTAGTGATTAGTATTATAACAATCATGAAACATAATGCAATTAAATAGCAGGCAGAAACTTATCAACACATAAGACACCAAGATTTTGACGTGGAAAACCTGGTTAAGGGAAAAAAACCATGGGGTGATTAACCTAAGATTGTATTCTCTATTAGAAGAATAGAAAGAACAAAATGACACATGCCAATTAGGGCTCACTGCCCGAGCACACTGCTCACAAGAGGCTCACTGCCTACAAGAGACCCACTATCTACAAAGTAACAAGTATTACAAACTTGAACTGGAGAATAGCATCTTTACCATGTTTGGATCAGTTCTATTTAGGCCCAAAACTTCTACTCTACCTTTCGCTCCTTTCTTCGCTACCACACTCTCATCTCCACAAGAGACACACTGGAATGACTTCACAATCCCTTATTTATACAAGGCATCAACTTAGGAACAATCATCTGAGTCGGCAAACACCTACAAGAACATCCGCAAGACGTGTAATACATCCGGTCGGCCAGTCTCAGGAAGAACACCAACATCTGGTGGGTATTCTTCAAATACAAACTTTAACTTCAATATGGACCACCAACATGAACTTGACACGATCCATAGATCACCACAAGCTTTCCTGAATCACCAAGAACATCCGCACTTCATCTGCTTACTGGAATCCTTCTCTCCTTCTAGAACCTCAAGAACACAGTCTGTCATCACTGTCAGAAAGGAATAGGTTCTTCCGGACCTTCAAACCACAAACCAATCTACTTGACACTTCACAAGGATGTCCTCAACACTTCCTCAAATCTGTAGAATGGGATAATGCATTTCTGGATCTCACCAGACCTATCTGTGTCACTCTGTCACCTCTGAGCACTTGCCAGAACCGGTTCTACTTGAGCGACCATAACTTCCTCAGATCTTCATACGGACCTCTGAAAACTTGACTTGAGCATCTCAAGACTTATATCTATAAACCCTTTAAACCATATCCTCTGATCCTCTACCTATCCCTGACTTTTACCTTGTTGTCATCACTATTCTTCATTGTTCCTGATTGAGACTAATTTTCTCAATATCCTTAGCACACAGCTTAGACAATCCTTCTCATTAATGCAACATGAGTATGTTGACATCAATGACAACACTGTTTAGACCCATACTTGCAACAAGATACACCATGTCACCAACCACAAAAGACCGCTCAGTCCTCTGCTAATCTACATACTGCTTCTGCTGATTCTGGGCCTTTTGTATGTTCTCCTTCAAAGACCTCATGATGTCCTGACTCTCCTGGAGAAAGTCTTTGGCCTTCGGCACTCTGCTGTCACCAAACAACAAATCAACAAAGCTCGGTACCTCATACCTATACAGGGCCATAAATGGTGACATCTGAATAGCCATGTGGTATGTGGAATTGTAACAGTACTCTCCCATATGAAGCCACTTAACCCATGCCCTTTGCTGCCCTGAAACATAGTTTCAGAGGTATCCTTCCACCCATTTATTAACTATCTCCGTCTTACCATCTGTTTGAGGGTGATAACTCGTACTAGGTGTGAGCTCTGTCCCTATCAACCTGAAGAGCTCTTGCCAAAAGTTATTGAGGAACCTACTGTCCCTATCACTAACAATGTTTCGAGGCAATCCATGGAGTCGAAATACCTCACGAAAGAACAATTCTACAACCTACGCTGTAGAAAAAGTGGTAGGGATGGCAAAGAAGTGTCCATACTTTGTCAGCTTGTCCAGTACCACGAAAATGCAATCCCTACCTTGGACTTTTGGTAAACCTGTGATAAAGTCCATAGAAATGCTATCCCACTTCCTTTCGAGAATGGGTAGGGGCTGCAATAAACCTCCTGGGAATGAGTGCTCTCATTTGTTCTGCTGACATATCGGGCACTCTCTCACATATTGCATCACCTCTATCTTGAGGCCCTTCCAAGTGAACTTCTCTCTAACCTGCCTATAAGTTTTGAAATACCTCGGGTGTCCTGCCATCGACAAGTCATGGAATGCCCTCAAAATCTTCTGTTTCATCTGAGAATCTAACACCAAGAAAATCCTGTTCTTGTAAATGATTAAGTCATTTACCACTATATACCTATCATCCTTGATGGTGCCATCAATTATCCCCATAGCCCATGCATCCTTTGCACACTCAGCTGATATCATCTCCCTCCAATCATCTGCAATGGTTCCAAGTGCACATAAATGGGGCCTCCTGGATAGAGCATTGGCAACAACATTTTTCTTTCCTTTGACATACACAATGTCAAAGTCGTAGGCCTATAGCTTGCTGACCCACTTCTATTGCCTCTCATTTAAGTCTTTCTAGCCAAGGAAATGCCTCAGACTGTTGTGATCTATTTTGACTATGAACTTACTACCCACAAGGTATTGTCTGAACTTAGCCAATGCATGCATTATGGCTAACATCTCCTTGTCGTAAATGCTATAGATGCATTCCACACCCCTCAACTTCCTACTCTCAAACGCTATGGGGTGCTTATCCTACATAATTACCACACCAATGCCTTCCCATGAAGCATCACACTGCAACTCGAAGGGCTTGCTAAAATCTGGCATGGCCAATATAGGGCATGTACTCATAATCTATTTAAATCTATCAAAGCACTCCTGTGTACCCCCTGTCCAACTAAATGCATCCTTGCGAGTCAAATCTGTGAGGGGAGTAGCTGACTGAGAAAACCCCTTCACGAACCTGTGGTAATATCCACATAAACCCAAGAATCCCTTTAACTGAGTAAGATTCTTTGGCGGTGGCCAGTCTACTATTGCCCAAATTTTCTCCAGGTCTACCTTCACGTTACCAGCACTGATGATGTGACCCAAGTATAGCAACTCGGTCATCCCAAACTCACACTTTGACATCTTGGCATATAAGGATTCCCTCTCCAGAATACTCAACACAATGTTAATGTGTTTCACGTGCTCTTCCCACGTTTTGTTGTAAATCAGGATATCATCAAAAAATATCAGGACGAACCTCCTCAACTACTCTCTGAAGACTCTATTCATGCAAGACTGGAAGGTAGCTAGTGCATTAGTCAAGCCGAATGGCATGACTAGGAACTCAAAGTGCCCATAGTGACACCTAAATGCTGTCTTCTCCACATCCTCATCTCTGACCCTAATCTGATGGTACCCAAATCTCAAGTCAATCTTAGAGAAATAATAGGCCCCATGTAGCTCATCAATCAGCTCATCTATCCTGGGTATGGGATACCTATTCTTGATTGTTTTCTTATTGAGTTCCCTGTAATCAATGCACATCCTAAGAGTCCCATCCTTTTTCTTTACTAACACAATGGATGATGCAAACAGGCTCTTACTCGGTCTTATGTGTCCCATGGTGAGAAGCTCTTTGATAGCTTTCTTGATCTCATCTTTGGATCTCTTCAGGTGCCGGTATGGTGTGATGATCACCAGTTTTGCACCCTCCTCCAACTCGATCACATGCTTGATACCCTAGTCGGGCAGTCTACCTAGTGGAATATCAGTAAACACTTTGGTGTGTTTAGTTAGAAGAGCCTGTATGTCAGGTGGATACTCACGTTGTTGCTGCTTTGTAGCTTCGAGCATCACCAATATCTCTGCTGCCCATTATACTTGATCATGGCGAATCAATCTTTCCATTCGCTTGAGAGAAACAACTCTCAATCCACCATTCAAAATTCCCCTGAGCACATGCTTAACTCCATTCACTTCAAACTTCATTTCCATTGTCCTCAAATTGATAGTGAACTCCCCTATGTCATGAAGCCATTTCATTCCCAGCACAACATCCATGTCACCCATGCTAACCACATAAAACTCTGACTGGCAAGTATAATGGTTTAGCTGGATCATCAAGTTGGGAATCCTCCTAGTGCAAGTGAGTACAAACCCATCAGCTACCTTTACCTTAAATCCCGCAAACTCCTCTGTTTGTAACCCCCTCTTAGCAACCAAGCCCTCATCTATGAAGTTATGAGTGGCACATGTATCTAGCAAGGTAATGCACCTCTGTCCACCTAGTACTCCTCGGATCTTGAATGAACCTTCTCTCTGAATGCTAGAAATGTGGGTTGTGGGTAGGGAGGTATCATTATCCCTATCTGGTACTTCAGATGCAACATCTGTCCCTGAATCATCACCCTTTGTATGCTGCTCCGAATGTGTGTATGACTCCATAGACTCATCTGCTGAGAAGTACTCAATCTGTTTTGCCTTCCCTTGGGTAGCACACTTGTGCTTAGTATCCCAAGGCTCTCTGTAGTGAAAACAAAGCTTCTTCCTCCTAAGGTCATTCAACTGATCATTATCAATCCGGGAAGAACTCTTATGTGGCTAGTGTCCCGAGTCCTTGTGGAAAGGTCTTCTATCTCTTTCATTATCTCTCTTATGCTAAAAGTTCTTACTCTGAAATTTGTTCCTCCATACAGATGATTCCATATCACGGGCCTTCTTCATGGCCTCCTGCAATGTCATAGGATCTAAACCCTTCACCCATCCCCTTAAAGGATTAGACAACCCATCAACGAAGAGCATGATCAACCTCCTCTCTGATATGTTTGAAACAATGATTGAGAGATCCTAGAATTCTAAAATGTATGAGTCCACTGATCTATTCTGTCTCAACTGTGCCAGCTCCTTGAATTGCAATTCAGGGTCCTTTTTGTTGAACCTGTCTATGAGTTTGGCTGTGAACTCAACGTAAGATGTGACCTGGTCATGCCCTAGAGTCACCTTCCCATTGCTCCACCACTTATGCGTACTACCCTCCAAGTGTAAGGCAACGTATGTGATGGCATCTGTCTCTGGCATGGAGCTGATCTGAAGGTAACTGTCCAACTTTTGTACCCACGCTCTTGCTGAAATTTTTCCTGAATCGTCAAAATAGGGTAAGGTCATCTTACTGACCTTCTTTTGTAGCTCATTGCTCTATTGTCTATTACCCCCTCTAGTTTGTGTCTCATCCGAAGATCTGAGTAGTCTATGAAGGTCATTTTAGCTTTAAACTCTTTGCTGGAAGCCTGCCAATCCCTAACGATCTCTTCTTGAAACTCCAACTGTGTAGCATCCCTATCTGGTATCTCGTCCCTTAGCTTGAAAGTTGGAATGCCTGGTCTATTTGCAGCCGTGACTCGTGTAGCACCCTGGTTATTCATCGAAGCCTCTCCATCATGATTCCTGTGCCCATTTCTATCACCAATCCCTTGGTCTTTATTCCTGTCATGCCAGTCTCCATGCCTGTCATTCCAACCTCCATTTTTGTCATTTCTATATCTGTTTCGACCTATATCCTCCTCATCTTCTTCCAGCTCAGGAAATAACTGACTAAGAAGCCTCCCAAGTGCCTGTTGAGACCTGTCCATGCTAGCCACAATTTGTTGCTGACCTCTAGCCAAGTCATTGAGGATATCTCGTGTGTTTGGTTCTTCAATCTCCGTATCTCCCATTTCCCTTTTATGCTCTGTAAATGGAGGTAACTCTCCAGAAAAGGGGTCTGTCCGTGAAACCTGAGAATCATCCTCTACCACTGCTACCTCTATCTCTGGGTCTGACTCAAAAGGATCAATTATGGGTACTGGATTCTCTGGTACTAACAACTGTGGAATCTGTGTTCTCTGTCTTGCTCTGGTGTTCCTGAAGGAATATCTATCTACCGGTCGCATATCTCATTTTTACTTCTAGATGTCTATTTCACCTCACAAGATGGCAAGATCATGGATCTGATACCACTGTAAGGTATCGTACCTGTTTGTATATTTTTATAAAATCTTTTTATGTGTTTATTTTAATTTTAGTGTGATCTTTTAGACTAGATAGAAGAATGTAGAAGGGGTTTTTAGTTTGCTACAAATGTGTTACCGGAGCATACAAATTATAGCATATATTGCAAACCCAGAAAAGATACAATGACTACAAGAGAAATATGAAAGACCCAGTTCATATATCAGCAAATAAAAAGGTTCTATCGGATACCCATATGCAGATTTGAAACTTTAGTTTTTGGCTACTACCGAACCAGCCACTTGAAATTACAATATTGCTCCAAATCATCAAGAACCATAGCGTTTCAAGCATTCGTTGTTAACATCAATACAATAGGCCTTGGAGGCCTCCCACAATGCAAACAAACACTTCCCACAAAGAGGAAGAGGTCAAAATGCCCCACATCACTCCTGGGATGGACGACCTTTGCTGGGAGTGATGAACAACAATGTACACTCAAATCCCTCTAAAAATCCTCTGATATCAGTCTTCTACTGTAGTCTCAGTTGGGTGTCCCTTTATGAAGGAGAAATAGCAAGAAGGAAGCTCCCGACTACCTCAAGAAGTGGTACGGCCTACCTAGGAGAGGTGCGGCTAGTATGTGCAGTGTATATCAGTCATAAACCTCTGTTATTTCCTCAGAATCCTCAGCTCATCAATACCATCAGCTAAAACAAGTAACCTTCAGAAGATAAAGCAATAACTCCTCAAAATCCTATCGAATAAACTCCAATGAAGCACAAGAATGAATACTAGATGTATCCACCATCAAAGCACAATTGGGTGGTATTGCACACATGTAGAATGTTGTTAACTATGGAGGTTTCCATCTCCACAAGCCCCTAGTTTGAATCCTCAAGCCTCCAGAATGGCAAACTCTGGCAGAGTTCAAAGAAGGAGACATCCTAAGAAAGCATATCCTCAAATGACACACCTTTCCCTCTTTTAAACACTCCAAGAGGGACATTGCATTTTGGGAGGGAAATATTTCTTTTAAAATTCACTTTTAATATTTCCCAAAGTGAGCACTCCAAAAAGCAACTTAAGTGACCCTTTAAATTTTTCATTTTTCATCACTTAACCAAACAGCTAGTCCACCAGAATTCTATGATGGACTAACCATGAGCCTAGAAGGGGACATTACACCAGTTTAGAAATCAGAGAAGAAGACCTAGAAGACCTCCAGTTAGACAACCAAATGCTCAAAGGTACCCATCTTTTAATGGTTATTATAATTCATGCAATAAGTTTGGTCATAAGGCTACTTAGTGTAGGAGCAGAATAAATCAAAAAATTCCATCATTCTCTAATTAGTGTTTCAATTGCAAGAGAATTGGTCATAAAACAAATGACTGTAGAAATCACTTAAGGGAAAGTTTCAACAATGGGAGGAATGAACAATCATTCAAAGGTAAATGCTTCACTTGCAATATAACTGGTCATAGAGTTGTTGTATGCAAAAGTAAAGTAAGTCAGAATTCTATTAGGTGGAATGCATGCTATAAAATGGGACATAGATCAAATGAATGCAGAAGCTCGGTAAGAACAAACTTTCAAAATACAAGGAACAGTCAACCATTCAATGGAAAGTGTTTTGCATGCAATAGATTTGGACATATGGCAAATCAATGCAGATCAAATTTAATCAACGGAAGGAATCAAGGTCAAAAGAATGTGATGTGCTTCAATTGCAATAAATTTGGACATGTAAGATTTTGTAGAAAGGAAAACATAGCAGAGAAATGATAAGGGAAAAGAGAAAGTTATTCTGGTTGAAACCAAGAAAGAAATGGACAAGGCATGGATCAAAAAAGACATAATTGAAGTCAAGGATCAATTCGCACTAGTATCTGGTATAGTTACTTGCTCTGGGAATTAAATCGAGAGCTCTGGCTTAGGGGGAGCAGTGTTGAAAATTCAAACCCCCAGCCAGAAAGTGGGTGCCAAAATTAGGCATGAAGATGTATAATCTGATGTGACAAAGCTCTTAAAAGAAAAACCAGAAGTAAAAGGGTCAATGCGGCACATTGCAGAACAATCTTATTCGAATGTGTTCTTCAGTGAGGGGTTTTCGACAACTTTTTGGGAGTGAGCATTTAATATTGATTAGGTCAAGTGTGGAGGATAAAAGGCAAGTCATTTTTCTTATAATTCATTTTCCATTCAAAGTTTTTTAGACATTAGAGAGAGATTTCAAGGTGCAACAAAGATTCAAAGCTTAAATCGATTCAGGCGAAGGAAACCCAAATTTGGCATATCAAGGTATTTTCGTAGAAACCCTAATTGTGAATCAATTGAATCTTTGATATGACAACTCCACAAATTGTAGATATTACTGAACACCCTCAACCCAAGTTCAAGAAACACCCTCATAAAGAAACCAAAGTGGATCAAATGGGTGCATTTTCGGGTATACCTTACAGTGTCCTGTATGTTGAGAACATTATGGCATATATTCATGTTGCCCTAGATGAACACAACAACATTTGTCTGACATATTTATATCTCAAGCATCTAACTGATGACTAGTTTGACCTCAAAGAGGAATACAAAACCCTAAAGGAAAAGAAGTTTATTCAGTATGTGGACTTTCCTACGTTTGTGGAGGATCAATGGGTAAGGTATGTTCTGAGCCAAATTCACGATGAATTCATGTGGTTAGGGTAGCCCTTCAAAATCACCAAGGAAGCAATTAGGGTAGTGACAAGATTAAATTCCACCAGAAGTGTGCCCTTGTTGAAGGCTGTGAAGAATCAGACCATTACAGAGGCCATTGGAGCAAAGTTCAACAAGAGGGCACTGACTATCAATGATATCGCAGATCATGATGTAAGATTCACCTCGATGGTTTTGGGCTACAAGATCCATTTCTCCAATCAGGAGAACTCTGTCTGAGGAACATCAATCTATACAGCATATCAAATGGTCAAAGAGAATGCAGATTATGATTTGTGCGAATTGTTGCTAACCCAACTACTGGAGAACCTGAAGAAGATAAAGGAAACCAAGAACTACCCCTTCAAATATGGTACATTGGTCATCTGTTTATTCTTTTATTATATGAATGAGTTACCAAACATGAAGAATTTGATTTGATTAAGCAGTAAACCAATAGTTGTCCAAATCAGAAACCATCTAAATAGCATTGGAAGTGTTACTTAGCAAAACACAGCCTTATGGGGATACTTCAAAAATTTTCAAGGCATAGTGCAGGCTAGAGAAAGAATTCCTAGGAAAATTGTTGAAAAATATAAGGATACTATTTGTTTCATGGTTAGAAAAGACCAATGCCTAATGGAAGTTGTTGAGCCTAGGACAGACTAGGTAATTCCAATGGGGTATGAAGTAGATGGGCAAATATTAGAGAACTATGCTCAATACTTGTTGAGCAAACCCAAGGACAACAAAGAAGAAAGGTTTGGAACTTATGACGAGCTTTCCTTGAAACTTAATGTTGAATTCAAAAAACCTGAATTGACTAGAAAAGTCAGAAAAGAGGTGGAAGAAGTCGCTACTAGGTATGGCATCACCAAAGAACAACTGAAAGAAGTAAGGGAAAAATTAGAGAAAGTAACAGAAGAAAAGCAAAAGGGTAAACCGGTGCAGGTTCCAGAAAAATCACAGGTGAAACAGGATAAGTTTGAGAAAGTTTAGAGGACTACCAGAAGCTCTGCCACCTCCTCTGGTGCTACAGCTTCAATAAACCTAGAGAAAACATCAAAATAATTCTCTGTCAAAGACATGAAGAGAAAGAAGATGAAGGGAAGAAGATTCTATGTCAGTGTAAGTGAAAGGGATGATGAAGAAACATAGTCAGATGAACAGCTCAAGAAGGTGAAAGCTGAGGGTATCAAAACCTCTGGAAGTAGTAAAGAAAAGTCCTCTGGAAGGGACAAATCTAGCAAAAGATAGAAAAAGGAATTGCCTCCAGCACTTGCAGATATAGTAAAGGCTGTCACTATAGATGGGAATCTAAAACCTATGATTAAGCACTATGATGAATATAGTGATGATGACAAAAGGAGTTTGGAGGAAGCCATTGTAAACTATCTCAACACTTTCAGCAAAGCCCTCATTGAAATAATCTCTAATCTCCCAGAAAGTCTAGCAAATATTTTGAGCATCAGAAAGGAGAATGCTAGAGCTAAAGATATTGAGTTGAGAAAACATGTGTTAACTAGACTATGTCTAGAAATCATTGTAGAGGAAGAAAATCTGATCTCCAAGGAGACCAAGGATCAGTTCAGAACTAAAACAAGGATGAATTTGTTAATGGTAGGTGAAATTGATAAAGTGGTGAAAGAAACAGAAGAGATTATCTTGAAAGCCTTGAAGCAACATAATCTTCCCACTGCAAGTGTCAATGAAGAAAATGATGTTACTAATAACTCATCTGTTCTAGAAATAAACTTGGGTGAAGAGACAAGTACAGATGGCAAAGCATCTGAGGAAGAGGCACCTACTAATGATTCTCAAGTTAAACCGTCACTGGCACAATAATATAAGAATCTTACTGGCAAGGAAAGGACTGAAGAAGAGTTGGTAGTGGAAAATCCTTCACCTAAACAAGAAGAGGACAATAATAAGGATATGAAATTAGATTATCTGAAGCAAAGCTAGAAAGAAGAAGTCTCTGTCACAGCAAGAGACATTGCGAAGCTTGCAAAAGAATTGTTGGGAAAAGAAAACAAGTTTTGGATGAGCCAAATTTTATAAATGGTCCAATAAACTTGGACATAATCTCACCAGAACAAAAGTTTAAGTTGGTTACAATTGTTTAGGCAAAGGCTCAAAAGGAGATATTAAAATCACACATTGAGGATAGTGAACTGATTGATAAAGCATCTAAGATTTTGGAGAAGTTGCTGGCTACCTACAAAAGGGATTCATCCTTGACCTCAACAAGTCATCTGAAAAGGTTAATAAGTTCCATAAGTAAACAGTTTGAATCCTTTGAGAAAGCTATAGAAAAAAAGGTGAGACAAGAGTTTGATGAGAAACAATTGGAAGAATTGAAAATAATGATAGTAAATGACAAAACTTCATTAAATAATACAATAGCCAACATTCAGAAAGTTGTGAAAGAAGTTGAAGATATGTACAAGTTTTGTTTATCCTGGCCCAAAACTGCTCAAAAGATTGAAGAAAAGATCAAAGATTTGGAACAAAAATTGCTGGATATTTCTGAGAAATTTGATCCGGAAGCAAAGTCAGTCATAAAGAAAGAAATAGAGGTCATTAATATAAACAATGACTTGATTAACTTAATAAATCAAAAATATCAAATAAAAAACAAGATGGGACAATTCAGAAGACTAGTTTGTCTAAAGTTAGACTCAATGACAAATCTTATTGCAGAGGCCAAGTTAGCCGTCCAAGCAGACACAACTTCTGATCCCAAAAAGGCAGAAGCCTTAGTTTTTCTTCTCAGCAGACAAATTCAGATTCTATAAAATGTAAAGAAAAGTTAGGATGCAGAGTGGACACTGATTAAAAACATATTCAATGATGCTCTCAAGCACATGTAATATTAAGATGAAGATTGTACTTGTAAATATGCGGCATAATACATAAAATTTTGAAATTTTGACAAGTTTTTGGTTCTGGTTCACACCCTTTTCCATTAATGTCAAAGGTGGAGAAGTAGGTCATTGAAAAATGGATAATCATCTCAGGAGGAGCAAGAAAGTATAATGTATATAGTAAGGGGGAGCAGTCAAGCATTTTTCACTAAGTGTTGCCATCAATGCCAAAGGGGCAGATTGTTGGCAAGAGGCACTGCTCCGGTATTGACTTGTATGTTTTTATTGATGGCAACAAGGCTTAGAGATCCTATCACTATGATAGGAAGATATATCTCCGGAAGAACATATTGGATTTCAGGTCTAGCTGACAGAAAATGGCTAAGTATGAAAAGTATTTTGAGTAAAGTACAGTAAATCAGATAGTATGTCTCCGTAGATGATGATCAATTAATGTAGTTTAGGTATGATGTTCTTAGTTGTTTGATAGTGTTATGCTTTAAAGGTTAAGTCTTGATCTCCTTTGGAAGTCACCTTGAAGAATTGTCTAAGTTCGGATAAGCAAAGATATAGCAGGAACAATGAACAGGGTCTAGTACAGTGGTCCGCATTCCTCCACAGATAAGTATTTTGTTATGCAGTTTTAAGGTGTCGTAAACTCTTATATGAAGTGCCTTATTCCAGAGTTAGGAGATCTGAAGTCCACCGGAAGGTTAGCTACAAGCTGATAAGTATCAGTACAGTGTTTGACAAGGTTTGACAGAGATAGAGGCTAAGATCTGATGGTCCGCATCTCTTCGCAAGATGATATCATGCCTTGTGGTTCTGAGGGTAAGAGTGGGAATGTGTAAAGAGTCCTTGACACAATTGTGGAAGTGTTTTGTGATCCGCAGTAAAAGTTATAAGTTAGCAGATGAACCTATTAAACATGCTCTTGAGGAAGAGGCCAACTGGTGAGATAAATCATGATGCAGAGAAAGGATAGTGTGTGAAAGATATATTCAAGTAATTGAGTGATTAGAGCCAACCTATATGAATATACTTGGGCAAATATTTGGGTCCGTGCGACACATAGTGCATTGGATTGAGCCGACAAGGTACATCTTTCTATGTACACGTCTCATTTGTTGGATGCCAACCTGATTGTGAATCAATTCATGGTTTTGATATATAAAGGTGATGAAATTCAGTTGTGGTGGTAGTGTGGTGTGTGTGTGAGATGCGAGCATGTGAATAGAAGAGCAGGGTTAGAAGATCAGCAGCGATGAAGACTTGGGATTCATAATTCAGTTGCTAAATAACTACACCCTGGCATAGTGACAAATGCTTAAGTAGTATTTAGTTTTCATGTGTAATCTAATTAGAAGCAAGATTTTGCCTTCAAGGCAGTGAGCCTTCAACAGGGTTTAACAACCCTCAGGGTTTAACAACCCTCAGGGTTCAACGGCCCTTATTGTAATCTTGCTAGGTTTAGGGTTGAGGCAGTGAGCCTGCTAAACTTAGTTGTACTTCATGGCAGTGAGCCAACATGTTCTAGGCTTGTGGAGTGACCAAGCCTGAACATTATTTTTGTAAAGATTGCAATATATATTTGAGAGCTAATCCTCTCCATGTTTTTTCCCTTCTTGGGTTTTCCACGTAAAAATCTTGGTGTTCATGTGTCATGATTTCATGGTTGTTGTTCATATGCATATTGTGTTTTTGTTTAATTAATTTTAGGAAACGATTGAAAGTTAAAGTGCATAAAAAGATTTTTAGAACACTGATTCACCCCCCCTCTCAGTGTTCCTGACAATCAACACCTATGTCCAGTCAAGTTCTTTATGTGTACAATCTCTTTGCTTGCTCTTGATATACATGTATTTTCGGGGGACTTTGTGCCTCTGCTGTTAGTGTTTTTCCTTCTTCTTTTTGGGAGTTTGTGCTATGTTGCCTATGCTCACAGGTAGATTATTTCCCTTTCCCTTTCATCTCTCCTCTCTTTTTGCTACCTTTTTATACTTTTAGGTTAAAAGTACTTAAAATCTAAAAACCCCCATCATACGAGGGAGCTGCCCCTCTCAAATGTAGAGGAGAATCATTGCACTTGCAAGGATTTTTCCATTTGTTAGCATCTTTTGTTGTTGCCTTGTTGGGTGAGTCAGGTGTTTTCTGCAGTGACAAAACTGTATGCTAACACTAATTGATGCTACTGAGAAAGATAATAAGGTTGATTCTTCTAAGAAAATTAAGTCTTAAAAAATGATAGAAGATCAAATTCATAAGATGCAGCAACAAGAAGCCAAGTTAGATGAGAAGGTTGATTGAACATCAAATGACACAAAATCAACTTGATCAGACTCTATAGGCACCAACAACACCATCGTGTTTGAATTTGAATTTGGCAAAGAGGCAACAAGTTGTTATCAAGCCTCTAAATTTCCAAGAAATGGTTGCTGAGATAGAAAAAGAGAAGCCAAGGAAGAAATAGGTAAGAATTTATCAGTTGTTCATGTAAATGATCAGGGGGAAAGAATTACATAAATAGCCACCCCAATAGCTGATAAGGATGACCAGGAGTTACAAGATGAGGACTACCAAATCACGAAAGTGAATTTGGGAAAACAAACCCAAGTTGAGGAGATAGCCTCATTTGATTATGCTTACAACACTATAGCATCAAGAATGGAGAAAGATAAGCAAACAAAGGATAGATTGAAATTACAGCTAAGCCAAATGAAGACATTTGTAAAAGGTCTTTTGCAACCAATTTTAGAGCAACCAACAACCATAGATGTCCTTTTTCTAATGACAAAGCAAAAGGTATATGCTCTATGACCAATGAAAGAGAAGTCATTTGTAATTGACAGATGGGTAACTAAATTTCTTGAAGAGGCCTTTGACATTTTTGACAAATATTATCCTTATTATGAAGAAGCATGCAAATTAGAAATGGAGATAGATTCTTTTGTTGAAAATTATAAGGAAGAACCAAAGTTGGAGCAAATTTTAAAAAAATTAAAATAGATTAATAAGCTGACTTAGGAAGAGTTGATACAGTCAGACATTTTGCAGGATGAAGAGATCAATTTCATCGATTTCTATGTAAAGATCACTGAATATAAGATTGAACAGATAGTTGAGTACCACCCTGTGTTGCTGAAGTTACAACAAGAAATATTTGAATACATTGCTATTTTTGAATCTTTTGTCAAGGTAGTGGCATGTTCAGAAATTTATCTACATGATAAGTATAGACTGGAGACATTGGATAAAGTGAAGGAAGTATTCAAAAAGAAAATATATGACTTATTAAAGACTCTAGGTCTTGATGAAAATGTGTTGGATAAATTTGTGGAATCTAAAGATAATTTTAGGTTAGAAGTGGTGGATATCAGTAAGATGGAGTAGAAATGTGATCATGTTACTCAGTGTTTTGACACCTTCAAATTTAGATATGAATGGTTAGATGGACCAAAAGTGGACATAGTGGACCCACTGTTGTCAAGTTTTGCTAAGTACAAAAAGACACGTTCTTCTACAGGGGCGTACAACTCTCTCTAATTTTATTTTTTGGACTTAGTTAATTTTTGGTGTCAACTTATCTTGTAAATCCATTTTTGTAAAAAGGGAACTATTGTTTTATAAAGTGGGCCCTACGAGATATTGTTCTTTTTCTTTTTATATTTCTGAGTTGAAAAGTGAACTTAGAAACTGACATGCAAAAACAATTCCATTTTTGAAGTTGCTTTTTGAGTTGCATGGGAATGGTGATATAAATGAGGACAAAAGGTATTGCATGTAGTTTAAGACTTCTGTAATTATTCTTTTGAGGTGCCTATGAAAGGGAAGGACTCATTTTGTTCAAGGGTCCAAAAGTTAAAGAATTAGGTTGTCGGTCCATACTTAAAATTTTCAAGCTTTTTCATCAGTTAGTTATTTTTACAACATTTTAGCATAGAGAAGGTGGTTCTTGTGGAAACAAATCCGTGTTTGTGGTACTCGTTGTTGGGTCTATTTTCTTGTATTCAAGTTTAAAGAATTTAATACAAGATGGTTGTCAATTCCTTGTGATCTTTCATCATGTATCTAGTGTAGTGCTTTGAACTTATTCTCTACTCCCATATTTATTTAAGAAGTTCTCAAATCTGGGCTTTGAAATTTTGAATTCTATTTCTAATTTGCGTGTGGAATACCGTAGTCAGAAAATATATTTCAAATCATACTTATTTTGGGAATTCTTTGACTATTGCACTGTAATATGAATGATTGGGTTTTGTAAAATTATTTTAATATTGCAATTAATAAATTTCTTGGATGAATGTGTTGATATAAAGTTTGAAATACAAAGTGTTGTGTCATTTACGTCTCATTTCCCTTATTATCTTTTGATCTTTCTTTCAAGACAACAATAAGTAGATTAATTCATAGTCATTTTGAACAATTATTGAAAACCAAGACCCCTTGTTAAATTGTCCACATTTACCATGTGCTTGTGTAACATAGTTGTGACCCAACTTATGAGAACTTGGGGATCATTGATTCTCTTTTGAATTAGTTGTCCTTTTAGGAGAGGCAAGTTGAATCTTAACTTGCTTGTGTTGCATGAGTGTGTTAAACATACCATCAATAGAATTGGTGCTAGAAGGAGGGCCTTGAATTTATTCACTAAAATTTCAAACTAGAGTGTACCAACTCTTTTCCTCCTGAGAGGTTTAGGAGAATCTTGAGATATTCACTTGATAAGGGAGTTTTCTTTGAACTAGGGTTTCCTACCAGAGCAAGAAGTGTGAGAGGAAGACACAACAATCAACCCATTGCCTCTCCATCAAATTAGCAACCAATAGCTAACCCTATCAATTCACCTGTCCCACCTCAACAAATGGCCTTCTTTGCTACCGAAAACTCACCTTTGGGGACTTTACCTGGGGGAATCCATGAATTAGCTAGAAACCTATGATAGTTTTGTGTGAAATACATTTATGGGGAAAGCAAGACTACAGAGGAACATATACAGGCATTCAAAGATGCTACAATTCGATCGTAAATAGCTCACCAAGATGTGGTTTGTAGACTATTCCCCTATTTATTAGGAGACTTTGCTTATATAGTTGGTATCTTAGTCTACCTTCAAACTCAATTTCTTCACGACAAGAATTAGAAACTGTTAAGGGAAAATTAGATTTCAAATGAATAAATAATAATATCAATATCAAGTTACCCAAAACTCAATGAAATGGTGAACAAAAGAGATTCAATAAAAAATAATGAACAATAAGAACAAAGCAAACCTCCTTAATTCAAAGCTTCCATTGATCACCTATCACAATCGATCTTGCATGTATGAAATAGGGCCCTCAGAGAGTGCACTTCCTTGCTATACTTCGAGAATGTCAATTGGGAATAGCAATGATAGTTTATTGCAATGAAGAGGAGCTTCACAACAATGGTAGTAGTGTGTAGTAATGAGAGTGATCACAAGCAATGAAGGAATTGGTGCCAAAAGTGCATTGTAATTCCTGTAGAGTAACAATACTTAAAGCTTGGATGATTGAAATGGAGGAATGAGGTTCAATTTATAGACTTGAGAGAATGAAGATAGATGGTATAGAGAGAATGAGAAGATCAATGGTTGAGAATAGATGAGGAACGTGCAATGAATAAGAAGAGGACAAGTGTCACACAAAAGCTGTTTTATTTGAGTTAACTACTTTCTTCTCTAAAGATAAGACATGCTTTTCATAAATTAGAAAGTTTTTTTTTCTAATTTAAGAGATATTGATAAAAAATAAGGTTGATTGAATAGATAACTCAACTTGAGATTTCCTTTTGCATGATTTGAGAGAAATTAAATAATAAATTATTTACTTGTGTGTGCATGAAGAAGACTTATTTTTAGAAGATTTGGAAGATATTTGAAGAATTAGAAGATAAGAAATAAAATTAAATAAATAAATTTATTTAATTGTTGTGTATGATTTGGAAGAATAAATAAAATATTTGATTTTTATTTTATTTTTGGAGACAGAGAATTTAAATAAATTTGATTTGATTTATTCAAATTTGAAAGAATGAATTTGATTTAATTAAATAATTAAGAATTATTTAATTGTTTGAAAGAATTTAATTAAATAAAGGAATTTATTTAATTTTGACTTTAGAAGAGGTAATTAAATATTTTGATATTTAATTAACTTAGAGGAAATATGAATCAAATAAATAAATTTATTTATTTATTTATTGATAGAGGAATTAGAATGAAATAAATATTAAGAATATTTATTTAGACTGAATTGTGTCATTTTTAGGCATATACATTTTGCCCCTCTTTGATGCAATGTGTTTTATCACATTGTTTCAAAGAATAAATTTCTGATAATGATACATGCCCCAGTTTGCCCTTGGTACAAGTTCAATGACATGATGCCCCCTCGGGAGATTGGAAGGAAAGAAGGCAGAAGGACGAGAGACGGACAATCTCACGAAGACGAAGGGAAACTAGGTTCGAAGAATTTGGGAGAAAAAGGTCCAAATGATACGCGATGCAAGATAGAATAATAACACACACAAGAAAGCAAGCAAGTATGCACAAATGATACAAGAACAATCAAGGTATTGCCCCTATTGAGTGGTAAACCAATGATATATTGATAACGATAAATGACAGTGTTGTCATGGTGGGGAACAATGTATCCCTAGACCAACACAGTAGGCGTGTTGTCATGGCGGGGAATGATAGATCCCTAGAGCAAACATGAAGGATAGTGTCAGGTTTCAAGAAATGAAGCATGTCATGTAAGACGCGTGTGTTGGTCTAATTTCGACAATGCCACATCCTGTATAAGACAAATGTTTGATTAACTGATCAAGTTGGTTTACAACCAGACAAGGATCAAGACCACTGATTGTGATTGGATCATTTGACAAGATTGACTTGAATTGATTGGTATGGATTAAGGATAGAATTGCATTTGGACCATTGCTTAGACTGACCGGACAAGGATGAAAGATATGATGAGAGATAGAAATCTGATTGATAGAAGAATGACTCGATAGAAGGAATCACGAGCTTTTATAAACATTGATAATCTGCATTTTTGGATCTTTATATGCATGGGATATGGTATGGATGCTTTTGCGGATGTGAATAGTATGGATGCTTTGTGGATGCAAGTGGATGTGAATGGTTTTTTGACATCTTAATGGTGCAAGTATTTTGAAGTGCATATTTCATCATTGGGCGATTTTTTTTTTGGTACTTTTTTGAAATGTTGTAAGTTAATACAAGCATCTAGGTATAATTGAACCAAGATGACCTAAGCATTGCTTACATGGATTTTGATTTAGCAAGTTAATACAAGCATCGAGGTATAATTGAACCAAGATGACCTGAGTATTTCTTGTGTATCAAAAGTCAAGGATTGCCCCCGTTCATGTTAGACCTTAGATGTCCTCGATGATCTTTTGCCGATCATGTCTTTAGACAAGGTTTCACATTACTAAAGTTTAATCCACAAACATCAAACAAAGAAAATAATCATGCCCCCATCATAGCATCTCTAGCTTTTGGCATCCTCGAGTAACATAGAAAGGCATGATAGCAAAAATCAAGACTGTATTTTAACCATGTTTCCAATCCACAAAACATTTTTGCATTTAGATGTGTTTGTTTCTTGCCATAATTTGGGTAAAATAATTTAGAAGGCCTTAAGAGTTTTTTTTCTTTGCTTTGGATAGGTTAATGTCTTGCGTTAGGATTTCTGCTTTGAAAGTGGGTTTTGCTTGCGCTTGCTTGCCTAGTGAGAAGATTCCACAATCTTTATTGGTGAGACGGACCCTAAGGGACTGACGTAGTGCCTCAGGGACTCATTGCTAAATGGCCTTGCCTATGTGATGACGCAGAGGCACGTAGTTTAGGGTAAACCCTAATGGACCATGGATGGAATAGAAGAAAGACGACAAGAAAATGGGACAGATGGGACCGTGGGAGCCTCGGGGGTGCATTTGAGAAATGGCCTTGCCTACGTGATGACACAGAGGCAATATAGTTCATGGACTTGGACCATGGACCTAAGATATGGATCAGATGAGACATGATATGGAACATATATGGATCAGATATGGAATGGATATGGATCAAATATGGAATAGATATGGATCAGGTATGGAAAAGATATGGATCAGATATGGAATGGATACGGACCAGATATGGATTAGATGATACTGATGACAAGGAAACACCACGGATAGGTAGAATGTATGGGTGATAAAGAATGGAATGGGTGGGTATGAGGATGGGCAATAGTGGATAGAAGGAAATAAGGATGTGATCTCCAAGGACTATGTCGCATAGGAATAACATGCCCCATTGTAGGTAGAATACTTAGGTTTTTTCATGACAAAGCTTACGACGATAGGAGGATGAGAGGGAAATGAAGGATTTGCATGGTTTGGAGGGATAAGGTATGTCAAGAGACATCTAAAACATTTGTCAACATTGTGCCCCTGATCTTTATCAAGACCAAAGAAATAGAGAAAATGAAGATTAGGATGGATAGATTGGATAGTATAGGTACGTAACAGATAGAAGGTTAGGATAGGAAATGACATGGAAGGAAATTGATAGGAGAAGAGTGATATGCCAATGAGACACGGTGCCCCCAAGTGTAGGTGATGTAGAAGATCAACTTACACATGATGCCTGTTTGCTAGGTTTTCATCATGGTACTTATCCAAGGCACCTGTTTGCCAGATTTTCACCATTGGACGAAGGGATTTTTCTTTACTTTTTTTTTTTTGAACATTTGGATAGGAGAAGGTGGAATACGGAAGAGAGGGACTCAATTGCCAAGTTCTATGAAAGGTCATAGTCCCGCTAGATGAATGTTGTCGCATGGACTATGTCAAGTGTTCTCATAGATGTTGGTAGGAGATTGCATGAAAGTGAAAATAGAGAAGGTAGATAGCAGATTATGGAAGGTGCTATAGTGGATGATGATGCAGAATATGGAGGGAAGGCTTATGCAAAAGCATGGACCATAGGAATAGGATGAGGAAGACATGTAGGATAATAGTGGAAGGAAGGGGAGATGGAGGTATATGGAAATGTTATGGGATGGAAGGGAATCATGACCAATGGTTGCACATACCATGATAAACATTGAAGCTGGTGATGGGAAAGTAGTGTAGGAAGTAACAGAGACTTTTGCTTGTGGATGAATGACTTAGGCATGTAGGGATCCACATAGATTGAGTATTTTTCTGCACTTTACTTGTCATATGGGATGGAAGAATTTGAGACTTTTGGATGAAATGGAAGAAAGTAGATGGTTGGGATTCTTGAGAGGTAGATGCTTCATGTAGCTTGAGGGATTTTTGCTTAGGAACCCAAACCATTTTGTTTTTGGATAGTACCTGTGAGGGTATAGGTTTGGGTGTATGTAGCTCTTGTGCCGCTTTTGGAGTAATCATTTGTTGGATATGGACCCACACCTTTTTCAGCTTGGTGTATAGGTGTGTGGGTGTATGCCCCTCTTGAGAAGGATGCTTCTTTGATTCTTGGCTTTTGTATCCTAGGTCATGAGGACTCTTAGGATTTTTGACTTGATAGGTAGAGGCATCTAGATTTTTATGGTTGAATTCTCTTGAGATGGTGGAAGTAGAGTTGGAGGAAGTTCTTTGTTTAGACAACACATGCATTGGTTGGTCATGATTGGGATTGTTAGAAGATTTATTGGTGGATGGATAAGGTGTTGGAAGAAGTGGTGGTAGAATGTATGGAGGGATATTAGGAGTTGGAAGTAGAGGAGGTAGATTAGATGGTGGGAGGTGTATGGTCACATGCTTTTGACAATTGTAGGATGATGGAGGTGGAATGGCAGCATATGTTTAGGGGATATGAAAGGATTTGTGATGAAAAGTCGTGGACTTTGGAGGAGTGGAGGAAGTACCAACATCTCAAGATTGTTCACCTTGGGGTGTGTATCCAAGGCCATATGAAGGAGGAGGAACATTGATATAGACGGGCTCCAAAATACCTTATTCATGAAGGCCTAAGCCTTTACCTTGATAGTTCATATGTTGGAGTATGCGGTGGACAACGGGATTATGTGTAGGTGGAACACTAGACACAAGTTCCTTATTAGATGAAGAAGGTGGGATAGAGGATAATGGTGGCTGGTGTTCTAAGGAGGAACACTCATGAATCAAGGTAGTAAGACCAAGGATACATGGTGGTAGATTTGCAGCATGGTCAATAATGGATGGTGGAGGAGTATTTTTGGTTTGATCTTCTGTGCTTTCTTGGGAGGCAAGTGTCTCATCAAGGGAAGTGAAAGTTGTCAGATCTTGGATAGGACTAGATGGGGTTATAAGCTCAAGACCATGGAACACATAAAGTGTGCTAAGAGGATCATCATGGTCTTCTTGATCATAGATAGGCTCTTCATCATAAATGGGATTTTGATCATAGATAGGTTTTAGCGTGATGGTATCAATGTGTTTGTGTATAGGTTCTTCATCAACGATAATATCTTGATCATAGAAAAGATATAGGTTATGGAGGGGCCGAAATTGGATCTCTAGCTCATGTATAGGATCAAGTTGCTCATGGATAGCTTCTTCATCAAAGGTAGTATCTTGATCATGGAAAAGACATAGGTTATGCATGGTTGGAAATGGGATTTCCTACTCATGTATAGGTATAGGATCATCAAAAAGATAAAGGTTATGTAAGCGTCGGATGGGAGTGCTTTGATCTTGATTTAGACAAGGGGTTGATGTTTCCACATGTTCTAAAGTGTGCTCTTGACATAACTCTTGATGTACTTGAATTGAAGTTGAGGTAGAAGACTCTTGGTCAACAACATGAAGGTGTGACGGATCTTGACTTTGGTGCATTGTAGGGGGTTCTTCAATATGCTCAAGGGGTTGCAGGTTACATGAAGGGGTTGTAGGATTTGACATGTTTGAAGACTCTTTGATAAGGTCAAGGACCAGAATTTGGGGACATGGTTGACTCTTTGCTAGTAGCCCTTGGATCACATCATTGGTAGGTGC
The DNA here is from genome assembly GCA_027924645.1 of Cunninghamia lanceolata. Taxonomy (NCBI): domain Eukaryota; kingdom Viridiplantae; phylum Streptophyta; class Pinopsida; order Cupressales; family Cupressaceae; genus Cunninghamia; species Cunninghamia lanceolata. The sequence continues at coordinate 1,434,879 of BSBN01000558.1, read as the reverse complement.
ATAGGTAGAGGAGTGAGGTAATGGATGAGTGGGTTTGGAGTTCTCCATAGATTTTCTTTTGCTGTGTAAATCTAAAAAACATCTTTCCTAAAAATCATCTGAGGCTTTTTTGGTTGTCCATTTAGAGCTCGGGGAACTCGAATGGTAGTGTTGGTGTAGGATTGGTATGCTTTGGGATATGTGTCTTAGAAGATGGTGAAGGAGGACTAGTAGACAGAGTGGTATATGACTTCCAGCTTGAGGTGGTGCTTGCCTTGTCATGAGCATCATTAAGATGGGAAAATGATGCATGCTTTTGGAGTGAGGTGTAGCTAGTATTGACACATTCAGCTTGTAAGATTATCATTTCTTGTTGTATCACTTGGAGTTCTTGGGCAATTGCTATACGATCTTGGGGTGAGATATTGAAGTGTAATTGCTCTCGTAGGTATTGGAGCTCTTGAGCAATTACTTCTAATTGGTTTGTCATTTCAACAGAAACTGACACAAGACTGAAATGGGTACCTAGAAAACTTAAAATTTTTCTCTGAAAAGATGTGGAAGTACTCACTGTTACACATGCGCTAGAACAGATGCGCTATAGAAACTAACAAATGCGCCGTGAGTCGAAACAAATGTACTGCACTGATAAAAAATAAATGCACTGTAACAGATAGTAAAAGCGTTGTAGGTTGATACAGATGTGCTGCAGGTCAGCACAAATGCGCTGCAACAGAGGACGGATGCGGCGCTCTGGCTTTTCTCAGTGTTTTTGTAATTTTTTTTTAGAAAATTTCTGATATTTTTGGTACTTTGGTTGCAAGAAGGTCTTTTTTATCTAATTTTTTGAAATTATGTGAAGAAGACACAGCAAACACAAAGAATATTTTTATGGTTTTTTATTTTTTTTGTGATTTTTTGACTCTTTTTGGACTAAAAAGAAAGCAAGTACAATCCTAGGCTTCAAATGGATTATAGGGGTTTTTGGCCACTAGACAAAGGTGAGTAATAAAGGCAACTGTTCGAGTGGTTATACATGTGACAGCACTACTCTCCGTTATGGAGTCTCCCAGCTTGCAAGGGTTGCGCCTTGGAGGGTTTTGGGGGAGGTTGGCTGTCGGTATAACATAACTGCACTTGTTGTTTGAAGCTTTCACTCCAAACATAATTTATTTATAGTGGCTTAGAAGGGCTTGGCATCTAGCCTGTTACCACTTAGGGTCGTTCCTACTTGGATGAACGGTATCCAAGAACAGGCCCCTCTAAAGGAAAAACACATGCGAAAATGATATGTCTGGCATTTTGGTCACCCAAGATAGGGAGAGCATAGGCCTGGTATCATTCCCAAAACACAAAATACAGTGGTTCTTTTTCCCTAGTTAAAATGAGAAAAACTAGATGAGCTATCTACTTGGGCAAGCACAGAGATTTGTTAACTTTGAAGTGATAACAAGATAGCAATGATTTGTTAACTTTGAAGTGATAAAAAGATAGCAATGGTTTAATTTTACCCAGATAGTAATGTGTCTAACTTCAAAAGATAGCAATATAGCAATGATTCAATGATATGCAAGATAGTAATGATTCAATTACCAACCCTCCTAGTTAAGACTACGTGAGATTTGCATGAGCATCGATTTACTTTCCTGTTAGAAATTGAAGTGTTTGGCATTCATGTCCATTGTCCCTTAAGAAAGCAATATGTTCCTAAGACTTAGATTACAAAAAGATATTTTGTCCCTTAAGAAAGCAATATGTTCCAAAGATTTCGATTGCAAATATGATTTGTTCAATTGTTACTTAAGAAAGCAATTTGTTCCTAAGACTTAGTGTGATAGGTTTTTAATTCTTCAACGCTTGTCCTGCATGAACATGTTAGAAAAACCCATTTTCTCTATTTATGTAATAAGAGGCTGTAAAAAGTTGATTAGTTCCACCAAAAACTCAATAGTTAGCATAAAATCAATTGAACCAAAAAGCACTTAACTTGTTAGGTGAAAAAAAGTGCAACCTAGAAAAAATATGATAATAATGATTAGGTACACTAGATTTGATATTATGATTAGATTCTACATGAAATTCTATGCAATTTCAAAAAAAAATCGTGAAAATTGAATAAATTTTGCATGAGTTATGACCGTTTAAAGTTTTGCAAAGAAGGGTTGACTTTGATTGAGTGTACCTGACAAATTTGATAAAATTACCTAAATTTTTTTTTCACCATAGAAAATTTGGGAGAGCTAGCTTTCCAACGCCACTGGTTTCGTGAAAATCTAACTCCTAATGCAAATGATATGTCCGATTTCGTGAAATTGCTAAAAATAGGCCAAAAAAAAAGTAAGCATGGGCTAAAAATAGAGACACATATTGGAATCTATTTTTATCAAAATCTGTGCACTTTTTGTAAAAAATAAGAGATACCCAAATAGGCTTTTGATGTTTTCAACAAAACCCAGAAATCTTTTAAGCTAAAGTTACACAGATATGTCTGATTTCATGAAATTGCTAAAAATAGGCAAAAAAAAACAAAAAAAAACACAGGCTAAAAATAGGGTTTAATTGTTGTGCATGATTTTGGAAGAATAAATAAAATATTTGATTATATTTTATTTTTAGAGATTGAGAGGATTTAAATAAATTTGATTTGATTTAATTAAATAATTAAGAATTATTTAATTGTTTGGAAAGAATTGAATTAAATAAAATATTTTATTTAATTGTTGGAAGAATATGAATCAAATAAATAAATTTATTTATTTATTTATTGATAGAGGAATTAAAAGGGAATAAATATTAAGAATATTTATTTAGATCGAATCGTGTCATTTTTAGGCATATACATTTTGCCCCTCTTTGATGCAATGTAGTTTATGGCGTTGCCTCAAAGAATAAATAGTTTGACAATGATACATGCCCCAGTTTGCCCCTAGTACAGGTTATGATGATAGGATGCCCCCTCAGGAGATTGGATGGGAAAAAGGCAGAAGGACGTGAGATGGACAATCTCACGAAGACGATAGGAAAACTAGGTTAGGTTTGAAGAAATTTGTTGAAGAAAGAGCCGAATGATACGCAATGCAAGATAGAATGATAACACACACAAGCAAGTAAGCAAGTATGCACAAATGATACAAGGACAAACAAGGTATTGCCCCTATCGAGTGGTAAACCAACGATATACTGATAACGATATACAACAGTGTTGTCATGGTGGGGAATGATATATCCCTAGACCAACACGACATGCATGTTAAGGGAAAATTAGATTTCAAATGAATAAATAATAATATCAATATCAAGTTGCCGATGATGGCATGGTTCAGTGGTTAAGTCGCTCGGTTGTAGTGGTGGCCACCAGAGTTCAAACCCCCACTAGGCCAACGAGCTCGCAAGGCTTTACGCCTTCGCTGGGCCAATGAGTTCGCGGGTTTGAAGTGTTCTTCCTAGGGGATGAGGTCCCCCAGTTGTGGCCTCACCGGTTCATTGCTCCAGGCAAAAGCATTCGCGTGGACCCAGAGGGCGTGTCGCACCAGCGTCGCCGGTTACGTTAAAAAGTTTACCAGGCGCATTATATTTAAAAAAAATAATAATATCAATATCAAGTTACCCAAAACTCAATGAAATGGTGAACAAAAGAGATTCAATAAAAACAATGAACAATAACAACAAAGCAAACCTCCTTAATTTGAAGCTTCCATTGATCGTTTATCATAATCGATCTTGCATGTATGAAATAAGGCCCTCAGAGAGTGCACTTCCTTGCTATACTTCAAGAATGTCAATTGGGAATGACAGTGATGGTTTATTGCAATGAAGAGGAGCTTCACAACAATGGTAGTAGTGTGTAGTAACGAGAGTGATCACAAGCAATGAAGGAATTGGTGCCAAAGGCGCGCTATAATTCCTGCAGAGTAACAATACTTAAAGCTTGGATGATTGAAATGGAGGAATGAGGTTCAATTTATAGACTTGGGAGAATGAAGATCGATGGTATAGAGAGAATGAAAAGATCAATGGTTGAGAATAGATGAGGAACGTAATGAATAAAAAGAGGACAAGTGTCACACAAAAGCTGTTTTATTTGAGTTAACTACTTTGTTCTCTAAAGATAAGACATGCTTTTCATAAATTAGAAAGCTTTTTTTCTAATTTAAGAGATATTGATAAAAACAAGGTTGATTGAATAGATAACTCAACTTGAGATTTGCTTTTGCATGATTTGAGAGAAATTAAATAATAAATTATTCAATTGTGTGTGCATGAAGAAGAAGATTTATTTTTAGAAGATTTGGAAGATATTTGAAGAATTAGAAGATAAGAAAGTAAATTAAATAAATAAATTTATTTAATTGTTGTGCATGATTTAGAAGAATAAATAAAATATTTGATTTTTATTTTATTTTTGGAGACTGAGAGAATTTAAATAAATTTGATTTGATTTATTCAAATTTGAAAGAATGAATTTGATTTAATTAAATAATTAAGAATTATTTAATTTTTTGGAAGAATTTAATTAAATAAAGGAATTTATTTAATTTTGACTTTAGAAGAGGTAATTAAATATTTTTATATTTGATTAACTTAGAGGAAATATGAATCAAATAAATAAATTTATTTATTTATTTATTTATTGATAGAGGAATTAGAATGAAATAAATATTAAGAATATTTATTTAGATTGAATCGTGTCATTTTTAGGCATATACATAAACAACTTTCATTAACCAATTTTGAAGATATGTAGATCCAACCATCCTCTACCATCAATTTGCCACATGTAAAAAAGAATTGAACAAACCTTTGACAATGTTCAACACTAGATTTTAGAGGTTATACAAAAAGTTTGCTGCCCCATCATAGTAGTAGAAGATGTAGCCATTTAGGTGTATTTAAAAGCAATTGATCCCCTGACTAGTTTGTTCTTGAGAAGGACTCAGACCCCAACTGACATAGATACTTTTGCCAAAATGTACAAACTGGCTATTGAGCTACAACATGAGATTGATCCTTCTCCTGGGGGAATCAATGGTTTTATACCTTCATTAGGATACTTAGGAGGACCAAATCAACTACCTGCAATAAACAATACTCTTTCCAGCAACATGCCTTTGCTAAATCTGATACGTCTAGCCATGCATCAGCCCACGAACCAAGCATTTACTATGTCTACGATAACACAGCCTAATCTGAACCAAAATAACCATCTAATGCCTTCCACCAACACTAGAAACTCATTTTTTGAGAAACCTACTATCACTCAGGTAGCTCTAAATAATATTTAGGCCAATGCACAGGTAAACCAACCAGTTGTTAATCAGAACATCATTTAACATCTGAAATAGAAGCCCTCAAAAAGACTCTGTCCTAGCTCACAAATGAACTCACCTAGTTCAGGTTGAATCCACAACAAACTCAACATCATAACAGCTTTTAGGCTCAAAGTTTTCCAAAATCAAAACTAAAATTACAATCAGAGATCATTCAATAGATAGTGGAATACGAGACCTAACAATGGGGGAGTAACCAATTCAGGAAATGGGTCAAATGAGGGAAGCCAGGGTAACACCAATGCATCCAATATAGTGAACATGGCTGAGTTGAACCATATGATTAATTGGTGTAGATTACATGACACAACAGACTATTCAGAGCTAGATTACCCTCAGATGGAAAAGATGGCCAAAATTGCACATGCTGATTCTTAGACTTCTTATAGCGCAACCCAGGAAAAGAACAACAATATAAATACAACCATTGTCTTGGACACTTACGTCTTCCCTTTTGAAGAGGATTATGAACCATCTAACGAAACTTAGAAGGTTTGGGCCTTTCAGTAGGGGAAGAATAATTATTTCTTAAGGAGTAATGCTCAAGGCCCACTCACTATAGGCATACCTTCCAATAATGGACCTACACCGCCTGATCTCAAAGCTAGTAACAATCCCTTGCCACCTCGAAGTTGGACTGAAGGATAGCCAAGGCCAAATCCTGTGATACTCATGAAGTCTCATGCAGTCACAGATATGAAATATGACATAATTGAAGACCTTAAGAAGACTAAGTCTAATATGTCAATCTTTGACATTCTTTAGAATTGCCCCAATTAGAGAGAAGTTTTGATAAAGTTCCTAGATAAGACAAATCCATCTAAAGAAAAAGCAAAAGTAGTGGCTGCCACCGATGCTTATACAAAATGTATAGAGGAAAGTTAGACTCTCCCCCATTCCTCCCTAGTATAAGAATATTTAGGAAGAACTTACATAACTTCTTGGTGGATTCAGGAGTGTTTGGTAATGTGATGCTCTATTCAATGTGCCAAAATCTCGGGATGACACCAACTCCCACTCAGAAAAAGGTTATACAACTAGACAAGACAGAGGTAAGCATAATAGGTGAACTCAAAGATGAGCATATCCAGTTAGTGTTTGATCCTAGGATTTAATAGCACATTGAAATCCAAGTGGTAGACATTCCTGAAGCCTACAAAATGTTTTTAAGTAGGGATTGGTATAAAGTCTTGAACAAATACTTTGCTACTAATTTTTCCCATCTATGGCTGCCATGGAGGGGAAACTAGAACCATAATAGAATTGAGAGTGAACCCAGGTTAAAACACATGATCATAGAATATAATCATCACAATGAAGTGGCATATACTAAAGTTGGACCAGGGGTTTACAAGGTGGATGAGATCTTGACCAACCTTGTGTTCTCCCAAGACACCATAGGAAATAGGGAAACTAGAGGTGTAGATTTGTATTTCAAGTGTGAGCAATTCACTCAGAAATTAGAAATGAATTAGGTTTTGCTTGGAGACAACATCAAAATTAATGATTTGCTACTACCAAACTGGTGCCGAATTCATGAGTGCAATCATTTAGAATTAACTTGTGCAATATGTGTTGTTGTTGTGAAGAAATACTTGTATGAGAAGCAATATCTAGATTCATCATCAATTGATGATAACACCACATACAATACAAGATTGCTAGTTGGACAAGATAGCACTGAAGAGATGGTTAGCATACATGAGGATCAACAGACAAGACAAACAAATGCAGATCCAATTTAATATGCAAATGGACAACCTAGTGTTGTTGTCATGGATACACAAGTAATGAACAAATTATCTAAAAAAATCTCTTGGGGCCAAGGCCCAGTAGACCTAGCATAGTCAAAAGAAAACTGGACTGTCTTGTTAGAAGAAACCTACTCTTTAGAGGAAAGTGAAGCAAAACCAAATATGAGTGAAGAAGAACCAAATCTTCCTATTCCCATGGCTAGAAAGATGCCCGTTCAACAGGTTGAGAACATACAGCCTGTTCACAAGGCACAAATATTACAAGAAGATCAGATATGGACCTTGAGATTTGATGGCTCTCATTCTAAACAAGTTGCAACAGGGGTGGAATTAATAAGCCCCAAAGGAAAGGAATTTCTAGCATCCTATCATTTGCAGTTGAACTGTACCAACAATATGACTAAATATGAGGTGTTGATTAGAGGATTGTGTTTTGCACACAAGAAGGGAGTACAGTGCCTCAAGGTGCAAGGAGATTTAGAACTGGTGGTAAGACAGGTAAGAAGTCAATATGCATACCATGACAAGAGGCTTGTAGCTTACAAAAATAGGGTGTGGAGACTTATTAATGACTTTACAACTTTTGACATAAAAGTCATCCCGATGAGAAAGAATCACATTTTGGATGCACTTGCAGTAGCTACCAGCACTCTAGAACCTATGACACATTTGAGGTTGAGAATGTTTTCTATGGAACTCATCCTAGCACCAGCAATACCAAATAACATAAGGAATTTCCAGGTCTTCCAAGATGACCAGTATATCTTGATATTCTTGACTAGTTTAGGAGTCTTTGAGGGCCAAATTGTGGATGAATTGGATAGAAAGCCTTTTGAAGAAGATGATGGAGTGATCAACTTAAAAACCAACATCATACCAGAAGGTATGGTTGCATTAGAGAGGATCTTTGACTCAGATCCAAGAGCCAAATATAAATTACCTTATGATTCTGAAGGCGGTAAATATGAAACCTATAACCTAGGGGAAGACAAAGCTAAAAAGAATGTCTTCATTAGAAAGACCCGCTGTAGTAGAGAAAGGGAAGATGTCATTCAGGCATTGAAGGACTCCAGAGATGTTATCTCCTGGGGGTATGAAGATCTGAAAACATTCTACACTTCCATCATCACTCATACCATCTGATTAAAGCCAAATATAAAACCTTTTTGACATAAACAGAGACCTGTCAATTCCCTAATCAAACCCCTGATTTTCAAAGAGGTACAAAATTTTTTGGCTTCCAAAATTATCTTCCACATAAGGAATTCTACATGGGTGGCAAATCTGGTATTGGTCAGGAAGAAGAATGGAGAAATCAGACTATGTGTGGACTTCTGAAATCTGAACAAAGCATCTGAAAAGGATAATTACCCTCTTCCATCATTGGATGAAGTGTTACAAATTGTGAGCGGGTCTCAAATGATGTCTTTCTTGGATGGATATTCTGGATACAACCAGGTTTTGGTAACATACAAAGATAGGATGAAGACTACCTTCACAACTAAATGGGGGATGTTTTCTTATAGGAGGATGCCCTTTGGATTAATAAACACTGGTGCCACTTTTCAAAGAGCGATGGATACAACATTCACTAACTTAGTGGGCAAGTGTATTATCATCTATATGGATGACCTCACAATATTCTCCAAGGACCGAAATAATCATTTTACAGACCTAAGAAAGATACTAGAAAGGTGTAGACGATATGGCATATTGCTCAACCCTAGGAAATGTATTTTTGGAGTCACAAAAGGAAAGTTGTTGGGCCACATCATATTTGAAAAGGGAATTTCAATTGACCCAGAGAGAGTAGAATCTATTTTGAAACTACCTATGCCAGGTAGCAAAAAGGAAATGAGATCTTTCTTTGGGAAGATAAATTTTGTAAGAAAGTTCATAACAAGATTTGTTGAGATCCTGAAACCATTGAATGCCATGATGAAGAAGGAAGCTAAGATTGAGTGGAGCACAGAGCTAAATCTGCATTCACTCATATCAAATAGTCTATCACTGAGGGACCGGTCTTGATCAACCTCAACTACCTACAATCGTTCTATATTTATTTGTTTTCTTCTGAACACTCATGTGCAGTTGTCCTTACCCAGAGGAAAGAAGCTGGAGATGAAAGGCCTATTGCTTTTATATGTAGAGAAATAGGCTTTCACTTTGGTAAGGAAAGTTAAGAAATTCAGACATTACATCCCTAGAAGAAAAATCTTTGCAATTGTCCTAGACCATACAGTGAAGTCTCTTTTGATGCAAAGTGAGTTGGGAGAAAGGAGGGGCAAATGGATGGCCATTTTTCAAGAATTCAACATGGAGATTTAGTCAATGAAGCTTGTAAGAGGACATGGATTGTCTAAAACCATGGCTATATTCGATTCCCAAATCATTTGTCAACAATACACATTCGAGGCCATCACCAATGATGAATGGTACAAGGATATAGTATATTTCCTCCTAAACAATAAGTGCCTGGATAGCTTGAATTCCACTCAGAGAAGAGCCCTTAGGATGAGAAGTGCTCATTTCATGATAAAAAAATGCAATGTTATTTCGAAAGAACTTTGAAGGTGTCTATTTAAGGTGTTTGATTGAACTAGAAGACAAACATGTTCTTCAAGAATTTCATGGAAAATATGGCATTAGACATGGTTATGGAGATTCTACAACACATCAAATCATCAGATCAGGTTACTACTGGTTGCATATCTTTCGAGACACACATCAACATGAAAAAATCTATCACATATGTCAGACCACTGCATCTAAAGAAAGGAATCTTGTCATGCCCAAACCTGTAACACTAGAGCATGAACCTCAAAACATAAATTAATATAACACTTTAAATACCAAATGTTAACTTTAACTTCAAAACATAAAAGGCCATAACATAATTTATTTAAATTGATATTCCATAAGTAAGATCAACATTTAATAATATTACACATTAACATAAGTTTGTTTCATTCATCCTATAAGAGAATCAAAATTAAACTTTTCTTACATAGTTATACACTACTATAGCAACACCACATGATCATTTGTTTACAAGGATGAAGAAATTCACCCTTAACTCCATTACCCAGCATAGATAACAATCTTGAATCTGCATAACTAAACATAAACATTAGTCCCGCATAGTCATTGAATAAACATATTAGATATTAATGCACAAATAACTAGACTAAGGCCCTAAGGGGCTGACCTAATGTCTCGGGGGCTCATCCATGATGGCCTTGCCTATGTACACATAGCGCAGAGACTTCATAGTTTGGGACTTGAACTTGCAACCATAAAATGGTATCATACCATTCAAAACTAGGGTTAACATATGTAATAGTAGTTTTATACTCCCTAGAACTTATAAGGGAGACTATACCTTTATTTTATCATTTAACACTATCTATTGATGCATACAAGATCTAAGGAATGATAACTTACTTAAGCAATATACCATACATCCTCTCAAGGTAGCATCCAAACATCAAAACATTCAATGCGGTTGAAATTATAAGCATACAATGGATCAACATGAGAAAACACTACTCTAAAAATTAAGCCATATATGGATAGTTTCACTATATTGAACAATGTTAGAAATTATGTGAAGGAAGTCAACAATATCATTTGAAACATCTGTTGGCGTTTCAATTCGCACCTCTGGTATGCGATTTGGAAACGGACAGCTATGCACAGATAAACTGCTCTCCTATTGGAAGGGGGAGTTCCCTTTCTTACTGATGTTCACTGAAAAGATAACTTGAATGAAACTTTGCCTATCTTCTTTTTGATTCTCAGCTGCAAGCACAAGGTTATAAAACTCTAAACGCTGCAAAAGAGGTTTTTTCCCTTTTATAAAACTTCTACTACAACTAGCATAGACTAATGATGCTTTCAACCTCCTGAGTAAATTCAGAGCAAAGGAAGTTGAAAGTGAAAGAGGAATGATTGTTAACACAAAAACTTAAGCAATTTTCTTCCAAATTAACATCACAAGACTAAAAGTACTTTAATGATGAAAGCTGAAAATGAAAGCTGCAGAAGCTACACATCTGATGACGATAACTTAATGAATCGATATAGAATATCATAGCAAAGTAGGCATGAGACTTCTATTCAATATCACAAAATTTAATACAACTCCAGGACAACAATATTGCAGCAAAAGGTAGCCATGCAGTAAGCAATCAAACACTAGAGAACAATGAACACAAAGTGAACAAACACCTGGAATAACAATGTTTGCAGGCTAGAATAGGCACAACAAATTTGCTATCACAAAAGTCATTGCAAACAATGGGCAAGGATGCCCTTATTTATACTAAAATCAAAGGAGTAGGGGACCCTAAAATCTCCTTGATTAACCCTAACTTGCCAACTCGCAAGCTTTATTACTATTCTAAGACAAAGATACAATAAACAAATGATTTAAAGCAATCTACTTAAAGCAAAGAAGATTACATCTATCACAAGGTGATTTCTTTCTAAATATAGAATGGATGAGCTTAGAATGAAAGCACACGCTTTAAAACAAAAAGCATATGTTTTAAAGCTGCTTTCTTTTGAAATGTATCCACATTCACATTCTTGCTTTTCTGTGTTAGTTGGAATCTTCTTTGCTTTAAAGCAGATTGCTTTAAAGCATTTGTTTATTGTATCTTTGTCTTAGAATAGTAATAAAGCTTGCGAATTGGTAAGTTAGGGTTAATCAAGGAGATTTTAGGGTTCCCTACTCCTTTGAATTTAGTATAAATAAGGGCATCCTTGCCCATTGTATGTAAGGACTTTGGTAATAACATATTTTGCTATGCCTATTCTAGCCTGCAAACATTGTTATTCCAAGTATTTGTTCAATCTGTGTTCATTGTAAGGGAATGGTAGTTGTGATAGCAAATTTGATGTGCCTATTCTAGCCTGCAAATCTTGATATTCCAAGTGTCTGTTCACTTTGTGTTCATTGTTCTCCAGTGTTTGATCACTTACTGTATGCCTACCTTTTGCTGCAGTATTGTTGTCCTGGAGTTGTATTAAACTTTGTGATATTGAATAGAAGTCTCATGCCTACTTTGCTCTGATATTCTATATCGATTCATTAAGTTATCGTCGTTAGATGTGTAGCTTCTATAGCTTCCATTTTCAGCTTTCATCATTAAAGTACTTTTAGTCTTGTGGTGTAAATCTGGAGGAAAACTGCTTAAGTTTTTGTGTTAACAATCATTCCTCGTTCACTTTCAACTTCCTTTGCTCTGAATTTATTCAGGAGATTGAAAGCGTCATTAATCTATGCTAGTTGTAGTAGAAGTTTTATAAAAAGGAAAAAACCTCTTCTGTAGCGTTTAGAGTTTTATAACCTTGTGCTCGCAGCTGAGAATCAAAAAGAAGATAGGCAAAGTTTCATTCAAGTTATCTTTTCAGTGAACATCAGCAAGAAAGGGAACTCCCCCTTCCAATAGGAGAGCAGTTTATCTGTGCATAGCTGTCCATTTCTAAATCGCATACCAGAGGTACGAATTGAAATGCCAACAATTTTTTGGCACCCACCGTGGGGCACGAGGCATAAAACTTCAAGTAAGCTTAGGCTTATGTCACGAGAATGACTCTCTGGCGTCCTTTTGCTCCAGTTCAACAACTGAATCTTACACCACCTGCTATTCAACCAAATCTTGTACGAGTGGAAGGAGAGAAAACGGACATCATTAGCAGCCTTAGAAGTTTCATATTTGTGCAAAAGGAAAGTCCTGATCAGTGGAGAAACGCGGCTACTATCCTTGACGAAGAAGAACACAAAGCAGATCTTGCGGCTGGAAGACCTGTATTACCATCTCCCTTGTGGAAGTAGATAATCCTGGCTCACAGGGTTTATTCAAGAAGGGGAAAAGGCGGTGCTACAGATCCTTCCTTCCAAGATCTTGTTCCTATAGAAGTTGGAGAAGCATCCATCATAGTTCTAGAAATTCAGATAGTTCCTAAAGTCAAACAGGAAGATTTACAATAAGAACCAGTACCCTAGCCTAGAGCAATGGGTGATGCAAATAACAACAATCACAATGATGCAAATCAAAGGCGACCACCACCATTGCCTTGGGGTAACAACATTGGACCTTTGGCACTAACAGAATATCATGAGCTTCCTGAAGGATCAAGAAATTTTTTTCCAAAGTTTCATGGTGATGGGAAGCAACATCCGAATGAGCACATTTCTGCCTTCACCATCGCTTGTGGAATTCTTGGCGTTGCGCATGAAGATGTTGTAGTGCGTTTGTTTATTGAATCATTGCAAAGTTCAGCAGTTGAATGGTTTAATCATCTCGCTGCTAGCTCTATCACAAGTTGGGAGTCGATGAGGGAGAAATTTCTCACTCGTTTCAAGCTCGTAGAAGATAGTCATGTCTTGTTTGCAAAACTCTCAAACATCAAGAAAGATAGAAGTGAGCTGATGTGAGAGTTCGTGGCTAGATTCAACCGCTTGGTTGGAAAAGTCATGAACACCTTGAATCCTTTGTCAGAAATTTTGCTAAGATGTTTCACGAATGCACAATCTTCAAAAATTTCTTTCTACCTCAAGCAAAGACATGCTACAAAACTGCAAGAAGCTCAAGAGTATGCTATTGAATTAGAAGATCATATGATCACTTTTGGAAAGATCTAGAGAGATTCACTCAAACCACTGGTGCCCTTGAATGTTGTACCACTTCGGCAAGTTCCATCTCCTTCAAGTATACCAGATTCTTTCATTAACTTTGTGAGTGATCAACCTGCTTCACCTGTGCGTCAAGTATCACGTATGTGTCAAAAAGCAGATGCGTCTTTTGCAATACAAATCTACTGCTTGTTCCATGCAACAAACCAACACGATGGAGAAAGTTGCTTGGAGATGAGAAGATTCATGCAAATATTAAAAGCATCAAATGAAAATCAAGGATTTTCGGATACTCCTAAACGTCTTTTTGATGAATCCGATGGCGGCTCTATGAAGGGATTTGACCAGTGTAAATCAAATATTAGAAGGGAACATTTTCCTAACTCTGTTTCAAGCGACATCATGTGTTTACATATGGAACATGAATGTTCATCAGAAGCTAAAAATTTGCATAATTTCTTCGATCATGAAGAAGGATCGTTGATGTAAGAACCTGAAAAAATGCACAACTTGCATACTTTCCCTAAAGAAGAAGAAGTGCAACAATCTTCACAAGAGCAAAATTACAAGGAAGAGATCAAATATGTTGCAGAGAGCAATGAAGAATCCAATTTGTTCTTCTCATCTTTTGAAGGTTTGTTTGAAGAACCTGTGTCAGACACATTCAAAGGAGAAGAGACCAAAGGAATGCTGCAATTGGAGAAAGAACATGATCTTCTTCATTTTGAAGATGATTCATCATTAGAGGAATTTCTCAAAAATGGAGGTCATATAGAAGATTCATCATTGGATCTTGATAGCTTTCTACATCACTTAGAGAGTGATTCTTTAGTAGAGGATATTGTAAATTTTCCTTTACAGTTCAGCCCGTCTTCATCTTTGTCTCAAGAAGCTTTCATAGACACTAATGAAGAAAATGATGTTAAACTTTTGAAGGTTATCCCTGAACTTGTGCTATATCAAGAAACGGGTCCTGGCACATATGTTATGCTGTCTAAAATAACCGAACAAAATCAGGATGTTGTCCATGTGGTTGATGAATCAGAAAAAGAATCTGAAGAAATATACAACTTATAAACTTTCTTTCAGGAAGAAGAAGAACAACAATCTTCTCAAAAGAAAAATAATGATGAATCAAGTTTGTTTTTCTTGTCTTTCGAAGGCTGGTTTGAAGAACCCGTGTCAGATATATCCAAGGGAGAGACCAAAGAAGTTTTGCAAGCGGAGCAAGAGCATGATCTTCTTTTTGAAGATGATTTCTTCCTGGAAGAATTTTTTAGAACTAGAGATCATATGGAAGTTCCATTATCAGATCTAAATTGTTTTCAACATCAGTGGGAAACTGATTCTTCAATGGAAGATACTACAAAATTTTCTTTACAATATAGCCCATCTTCAGCTGCATCTCAAGAATCTTTCATACATACTAGTGAAGAGGACGATGTTGAATCCATCTATGAACCTGTACAAGAAAAAGACTTCACTGATACTATGCAACCAGTGTGGAATGCAACATATGAAGAGGTTGATGGAGAAGAGGAGTTCATGGAATATTCAGTTTTGGTCACTAAAGAGGATGATATTGAAAAATTAGAGATTCTTGACAAATGTCTTGTGAGATACGCTGTGTGTGAGATTGATCAAGAAGAAGAGGAACCATATGACTCAGATGAAGCTGTCTTTGATTCCACTCCTTTTACAGAAGAAGAAAGATACATGAATGCTGAAGAAGAAGTGATGATGGATATCCGCATTGAAGAAGAGTACTCTATAGAGGATGACGAGATTCCAGGTAATGAATGGGAAAGTGAGATGTCAGGTGAAGATGTTCAAGAGTTTGAGCATTCAGATCTTGATAATTCATCAGATTTTAAAGCGTGGATGGATAAAAACACAACCAATGAAGAAGCCCCTATAGCACTTGAAAAATGGGCAAGGACAATTGTGGATCCTATAAGCTAAGAATCAGTAATGAGAGTTGTGTATGAGCAGCTTGCACCTTTTCTAGAAGATGATGCATTGATTGAATACAAAGTTGCGTGTGTACAAGATATAAATGAAACTCATATTCAATATGTGGTGATGATCATTCCCACAGATGTACTTTGGCCACAAGACTTTCCTGTATATCTTCAGAAGGAAGTTCTGTATCTTCACCTGTTACAGAGGTTTCTTGCATTGGAGGAAGATGCTCCACCCGATCCCTGGCATATCAATCAGTTTCTCAGAAACTTCTGATGGCCTGAATGTGAATACCCTCCTGAATCATGGCTCTTTGAGAGGATGTTGCAGAGAAAGAAAAGTTTTGTGCTACCAAGGCAATCTTCACAGCTAAATAGAGATGGTTCTTACTTTTCTAAGTTGATTGATGGTTTTATGTGACAGTCCTAAATCTCTTCTCATCCTCGCTCAGGAAAAAGAGCGCGTGAAACACTTTTTGTTCTTGTAATGTGTTTCCCATTTCTGTGATGTGACCATTATGTCGTAATATTTTTCCCCTTTCCATAATGTGACAGTTGTGTTCCTGTTGTGTTCTAAAGTTCCAACTCCCTAGGTGATTTTAGGAAGTCTGGTCTTAGGTGATGTAGGAAAAAGTCTTGTTCTAGGTGATTAGGAATGTAACCTGACTCTATTGCCCAATGGATAAGGCACTGGTCCAACTTGCAAAAGTCCAGAAATTCTTGGTTCTCCTATGTCGTAAGTATCCACCATGGCCCCTAGACAGAGCCAATTGTTGTACCCAACCAAATTTTTTTGCTTCATTAAGGCATTTTGAAACAAGTCTAGAAAATTTTTCGTCAAAAAATCAAAAAAGCAAAATTTCTAAAAATAGACGTTGAGTTAGGTTTTCTGGGTTTCTTGAGATATGGATGTTGGCAAAACTTTCTAAAAATAGAAAGTTTCTAAAAATAGAATCTCCAAATCAGGTATCACGCTTGATTCTCATTGGTTGATTTTGCTTCACGATCGGCACGGTTCAGATGGAATCTTCAAACGACCAAGTTTTCTCTACTTGGTCATTTTTTCTTTTTCAAAAGGCGAAGCACGAGCTTGAAAGTCATCAACAGAGAAAAGTTCACCTGCCAGAACTCGTCAACAAGTTTCCAACGCTATTCCAACAACGCAAAACTGACAAATAGTCGTCGACTCAACAATGCATGCAAAACGATGCAAGATGGATCCAAGGTGAAATGAAATGTTGAAAAATCATAAATTTGAATAAGTCTAGTGAAACTAGGTGCCCAAGGTGGCTTGGGCCACCCAAACTCTCATGTGTTAGTTTTTTTTCACGTTTTTCGAGAAATGTCAAATATGCTTCCGACAGCGCTTTCCTGGTTGGTCAAACTTGGTCAAACTTAGTCAAAAGGCCTATAAAAGCAAGAGATTCATCTTAGATATGCTCAAGCTATCCAGTCTACCCTCATCCTGATGCCTGTCCCTGGAATCCTGAAATTGACTAAGTTTGATATCCTGAAATCCTGAAAAATTGACTAAGTCTGAAATTTGGTGGATCCTCAAGAATCTAGAATTTGCATGTCAAATCCCATGGATCTAAGACCTATCTCAAACATATACTTAAATATATTTTGAAATATACGTCAGGCAGGACCTTCGAATTTTGGTGAAATTTAAGATTTCCAACAAAAATTGAAAAATTCAAAAAAAAATTCTAAGGCATGGAAAGATAGGTGCCCCAGGAGGCTTGGGGCGCCCAAACTCATCAGAGTTAGTTTATTTTTGAAGTTTTTCTCAAAAAATGTGAATCTCCTTCCGTCAGCCCTGTCCGGGTCAGAATTGATCAGTTTGGCATGTTTTTCGAGGCAAACAGAAGGTACAATCAGCTCAATTTTCATCAAGCTTGCATATTTTCCAAATAATTAGACTCATTTTCATCCCATTTGATAGAAATCGACAGCCAAACAGGGGTCCTGTGCCTCCGGAATGCGCACGCAAACCAAGAAATTGGAAAAAGTTGAAAAAACTGAAAAAATGGCTAAGTGTTGGGAAACCAGGCGCCCCAGGAGGCTTGGGGCACCCAACTTGAGCAGTGTTAGAATATTTTCATGTTTTCAGTGTTTTCTGACATGCTTTGTTACCAATCTTTGCCTGTTGGTAGTTTTCAGGAGGTCAAACTTGGTCAAATGATGTCAGATCGTCAAACAGAGGCAGGGGATGGAATCTCAGTTGATCAATCTCCAAAATGTCAGGATTAGTCAGCTTTTTCAATTAATGATGACATTTTTCCACCTTGTTAAAGTCAAAGACATGCCATATTTGAGTCAAAACGAGTGTTGAAGTGTCGAAAATGAAGAAAATTTTGTTAGCACTTCTTTTAACTCGCGTGTTCAATGACATCATCAAAGAAGATATTTTTTGTCATCTTGCACATGAAGCCATAGGCCACTACAAAATAGGGATTCTTCCTATTCGAAAACATCCACTTGGATTTATGCTTTAAAAGATGCTTTCTTCATGGATGAGGGTGAAGTTTTCTTCTCACACAAATAAAGCTGCTTTTTCGACCAAAAGATTTATAAAGACAAGCTTTGGGCTTCTTTATTTCATTATCTTTTGCAAGTTACATCTAGAGGAAAGATTTTATTTTTCTTTCAATGAAGATTCAAAGACCCAAACCAGGTGCTTTTTCAGTGTTCTTCATAGATTCAGTGTTCTTCATAGGCTTGCTTTTTCAGGGTCCTTGTTTCAAGGAGATCATTTTTCAGAAATCTGACCAGAGCTTTTTCAGTTTTCGTCGAGATGGGTCCATCCAGATTATCATCCTCTTGAAGATTGGGAGTTGTGCTTTTTTTTTGGGAAACTACTTTTTTCCTACTTTTTTGAGAAAATCTCCGCTTTTTCAAAATCTGACAATCTGGGTTGCTTCGAAATAGAATTGCCTACAAAACCCATGTGCCAGTGTTTTCAGTCAAAATCAACTTTTTACAAGATATTATTTCCAAAAATACCAGTGGATGACATCGCCAATAAAGCAACAATAAAGATGGGTACACAAAAAGAAATCAGCTTTGAAACATATGCTTTTTGTTTTAAAGCAGCTCATCCATTCTTTAGAAAATAAATCACTTTGTGTTAGTTGGAATCTTCTTTGCTTTAAAGTAGATTGCTTTAAAGCATTTGTTTATAGTATCTTTGTCTTAGAATAGTAATAAAGCTTGCGAGTTGGCAAGTTAGGGTTAATCAAGGAGATTTTAGGGTTCCCTACTCCTTTGATTTTAGTATAAATAAGGGCATCCTTGCCCATTGTATGTAAGGACTTTGGTAATAACATATTTTGCTGTGCCTATTCTAGCTTGCAAACATTGTTATTCCAAGTGTTTGTTCAATCTATGTTCATTGTAAGGGAATGGTAGTTGTGATAGCAAATTTACTGTGCCTATTCTAACCTGCAAATCTTGATATTCCAAGTGTCTGTTCACTTTGTGTTCATTGTTCTCTAGTGTTTGATCGCTTATTGTTTGCCTACCTTTTGCTGCAGTATTGCTGTCCTAGAGTTGTATTAAACTTTGTGATATTGAATAGAAGTCTCATGCCTACTTTGCTATGATATTCTATATTGATTCATTAAGTTATCGTCATCAGATGTGTAGCTTCTGTAGCTTCCATTTTCAGCTTTCATCATTAAAGTACTTTTAGTCTTGTGGTGTAAATCTGGAGGAAAACTGCTTAAGTTTTTGTGTTAACAATCATTCCTCATTCACTTTCAACTTCCTTTGCTCTGAATTTACTCAGGAGATTGAAAGCGTCATTAGTCTATGCTAGTTGTAGTAGAAGTTTTATAAAAAGGAAAAAACCTCTTCTGCAGTGTTTAGAGTTTTATAACCTTGTGCTCGCAGCTGAGAATCAAAAAGAAGATAGGTGAAGTTTCATTCAAGTTATCTTTTCAGCAAACATTAGCAAGAAAGGGAACTCCCCCTTCCAATAGGAGAGCAGTTTATTTGTGCATAGCTGTCAGTTTCAAAATCACATACTAGAGGTGTGAATTGAAATGCCAATAGTTTTCTGGCACCCACCGTGGGGCATGAGGCGTAAAACTTCAAGAAAGCTTAGGCTTATGTCATGGGAATGTCTCTCTGGCGTCCTTTTGCTTCAGTTCAACAACCAAATCTTACACCACCTGCTATTCAACCAAATCTTGTACGAGTGAAAGGAGAGCAAACAGACATCATTAGCAGCCTTAGAAGTTTCATATTTGTGCAAAAGGAAAGTCCTGATCAGTGGAGAAACACGGCTGCTATCTTGACAAAGAAGAACACAAAGTGGATCTTGCAGCAGGAAGACCTGTATTACCATCTCCTGTGTGGCAGTAGATAATCCTAGCTCACAGGGTTTATTCAAGAAGGGGAAAAGGCGGTGCTACAGATCCTTCGTTCCAAGATCTTATTTCTACAGAAGTTGGAGAAGGATCCAAACTAGTTTGAGAAATTCAGATAGTTCCTGAAGTCAAGCAGGAAGATTTACAAGAAGGACCAGTACCCCAACCTAGAGCAATGGGTGATGCAAATAACAACAATCACAATGATGCAAATCAAAGGCAACCACCACCATTGCCTTGGGGTAACAACATTAGACTTTTGGCACTAACAGAATATCATGAGCTTCCTGAAGGATCAAGAATAAGTTTTCCAAAGTTTCATGGTGATGGGAAGCAACATCTTGATGAGCACATTTTTGCCTTCACCACCGCTTGTGGAATTATTGGCGTTGAGCATGAAGATGTTGTAGTGCGTTTGTTTGTGGAATCATTGCAAAGTTCAACAGCTAAATGGTTTAATCACCTCGCTGCCAGCTCTATCACAAGTTGGGAGTCGATGAGGGAGAAATTTCACACTCGTTTCAAGCCCGTAGAAGATAGTCATGTCTTGTTTGCAAAACTCTCAAACATCAAGAAAGACAGAAGTGAGCCGATGCAAGAGTTTGTGGCTAGATTCAACCGCTTGGTTGGAAAAGTCATGAACACCTTGAATCCTTCGTCAGAAATTTTGCTAAGTTGTTTCACAAATGTACAATCTTCAGAAATTTCTTTCTACCTCAAGCAAAGACATGCTACAGAACTGCAAGAAGCTCAAGAGTATGCTATTGAATTAGAAGATCATATGATCACTTCCGGAAAGATCCAGAGAGATTCAATCAAACCACTGGTGCCCTTGAATATTGTACCACTTTGGCAAGTTCCATCTCCTTCAAGTATACCAGATTCTTTCATTAACTTTGTGAGTGATCAACCTGCTTCACTTGTGCGTCAAGTATCACCTATGTGTCAAAAGGCAGATGCGTCTTTTGCAATACAAATCTACTGCTTGTTCCATGACATCATCAAAGAAATTCATTAAGTTATCGTCATCAGATGTGTAGCTTCGCCCAACTCTCAAATTTAAAGATGGAAAACAATGAACCAATGAGGGAGTTTGTGGCAAGGTTTAATCACCTAGTTACACATCTTTCTCATACTCTTAATCCATCTCCACAAATTTTGTTGAGCAGTTTCATTAATGCTCTTCCTTCTGAGATAGCCTTCTTTTTGAGATCGGCTAATGATTCAGAATTATCCAATGCACAAGAAAATGCAATCAAGTTAGAGGACGACATGATTAGCTCTGGCAAGATGAAAATAGATTCGATCAGGTCTCTAGTTCAGAGTTCTGCAGATCCACTGCTACATAAGGTAACAAACGAAGTGACTATCATGAAGAGACAGTTGCCTACTCAGGGGCAACCCGCGCAACAACCGTATCAGTCATCACAACAACAATACCAACCACAACAATAGTATCAACCTCAACAACCATATCAGCCTAAGAGGAACAATTTTCAGCCTTTCAATAACTATAGGCCCAGGTTGCCAGCACCACCATCAAGACAAGCAGTTGATGCTGCTCAAAATGCAGTGTTTTGTTCCTTTCATGAGACTGATGCACATACTGGAGCCACGTGTCCTAAAAATTTAAGGATGAATCAAATCATGGGATATGCTGATGCTGCACCTATTTCAAACATTGTTCCTTCCCCAAGTGTGAATGTTGTCTTACCACAGATGGACAACTTCGATGGTAACTCTACCACGGGATACTTCCAGAACGAACCCGTTATAATGAAGGAAGAACAAGACGATTTTCATCAATATTCTCTTGCAATGAATCATAAAAATCTTTCAACTCCTGTGTTTACACATTTTAAAGCACAAAAGGAAGGAGAGGATAGACAAAGACCAAAAGAAAAGGAGAAGGAAGTGGCTTCCACTTCCAATGCTCAGCCATCACGTGAAAATGTTCAGACTGCTCAAAATTTGTCTTCAACAAATTTTGATATAGTCGATTCCATGATGAAGACAAAGGTGCAGATTTCTCAGCTGGAGTATCTTCAAGACCATCTAGATTAGCTGGATAGAATAGTCAAGTATGTCAAGAAAGAGATTGTCGTACAACCCACATTGCTAGAATCTTCTGTTTCAACAGGAGAGAAGCCAAAGCCCTTCTATATTTCTCTGTATATAGGAGGTTATAAATTGAGCAATTGTATCATTGATTCGGAAGCCTCAGACAACGTCATGCCTTTGTAGGTAATGAACGCTTTGGGACTCTCATGCACCAAAACGCATGACAAGTGTTATTTGCTTGAGTCTAAATTAGTACCATTGGTTGGACAATTGAAGGATGCTCAAGTACGATTAGCAGCTTGCCCAGAGAAGAAAATAATGATGACTATCTTGGTAGCTGACATTCCAGCCAGCTATGGGATGCTGCTAAGTAGAAGTTTTTGCAAAGATCTTGGAGGAGAAATACAATTGGATTGGTCATCTGCAACCATTCCTTTAAAGAAAGGTAATTTCAAATTGGAACCAGAAACCAAGTCACGGTTCACGGTGGTGAAATCTCAGGATCCTCAAGCACAAGTGCTATATCAAGAAACGGGTCCTGGTACATATGTTATGCTGTCTGAAATAACTGAAGAAAATCAGGAGGTTGTCTATGTGGTCGACAAATCAGAGGAAGAATCTGAAGAAATGTACAACTTACAAACCTTCTTTGATGAAGAAGAAGTGCGACAATCTTCTCAAGAACGCAACAATGATGAATTAGATTTGTTTTTCTCATCTTTTGAAGGCTGGTTTGAAGAACCTGTGTCAAATATATCCAAGGGAGAGACCCAAAAAGTTTTGCAAGCAGAGCAAGAGCATGATCTTCTTTTTGAAGATGATTTCTTCCTGGAAGAATTTTTTAGAACTAGAGATCATATAGAAGTTCCATTATCAGATCTAAATTGTTTTCAACATCAGTGGGAAAGTGATTCTTCAATGGAAGATACTGCAGAATTTTCTTTACAATATAGCCCATCTTCACCTGCATCTCGAGAATCTTTCATACATACTAGTGAAGAGGACGATGTTGAATCCATCTATGAACCTGTACAAGAAAAAGACTTTATTGATACTATGCAACCGGTGTGGAATACAACATATGAAGAGGTTGATGGAGAAGAGGAGTTCATGGAATATTCAGTTTTGGTCACTAAAGAGGATGATATTGAAAAATCAGAGATTATTGACAAATGTCTTTTGAGATACGCCGTGTGTGAGATTGATCAAGAAGAAGAAGAGGAAACATATGACTCAGATGAAGCTGTCTTTGATTCTACTCCTTTTACAGAAGAAGAAAGATACATGAATGCTAAAGAAGAAGTGATGATGGATATCCGCATTGAAGAAGAGTACTCTGCAGAGGATAATGAGATTCTAGGTAATGAATGGGAAAGTGAGCTATCAGGCGAAGATTTTCAAGAGTTTAAGCATTCAGATCTTGACGATTCATCAGATTTTGAGGAGTGGATGGACGAAAACACAACCGATGAAGAAGCCCCTGTAGCACTTGAAAAATGGACAATGATGGTTGTGGATCCTATAAGCTAAGAATCAGTGATGAGAGTCGTGTATGAGCAGCTTGCACCTTTTCCAAAAGATGATGCATTGACTGAATACAAAGTTGCGTGTGTACAAGATATAAATGAAACTCATATTCAATATGTGGTGATGACCATTCCCATAGATGTACTTTGGCCACAAGACTTTCCTATATATCTTTAGAAAGAAGTTCTGTATCTCCACCTATTGCAGAGGTTGCTTGCATTGGAGGAAGATGCTCCCCCTGATCCCTGGCATATCAATCAGTTTCTCAGGAACTTCTCATGGCCTGAACGTGAATACCCTCCTGAATCATGGTTCTTTGAGAGGATGTTGCAGAAAAAGAAAAGTTTTGTGCTACCAAGACAATCTTCACAGCTAAAGAGAGATGGTTACTTTTCTGAGTTGATTGACGGTTTCATGTGACAGTCCTAATCTCTTCGCATCCTCGCTTAGGAGAAAGAGCGTGTGAAACACTTTTTGTTCTCATAATGTGTTTCCCCTTTCTGTGATGTGACCATTATGTCGTAATGTTTTTCCCCTTTCTGTAATGTGACAGTTGTGTTCCTTGTGTGTTCTGAAGTTCCAACTTCCTAGGTGATTTTAGGAAGTCCGGTCTTAGGTGATTTAGGAAAAAGTCTTGTTCTAGGTGATTAGGAATGTACCTGACTCTATTGCCCAATGGATAAGGCATTGGTCCAACTTGCAAAAGTCCAGAGATTCTTGATTCTCCTATGCCGTAAGTATCCACCATGCTCCCCAGACAGAGCCAATTGTTGTACCCAACCAAATTTTTTGCTTCATTAAGGCATTTTGAAACAAGACTAGAAAATTTTTCATCAAAAAGTCAAAAAAACAAAATTTCTAAAAATAGAAATTTCTATTTTTAGAAATTTCTAAAAATAGACGTCGAGTTAGGTTTTTTGGGTTTCTTGAGATATGGATGTTGGCAAAACTTTCTAAAAATAGAAAGTTTCTAAAAATAGAATCTCCAAATCAGGTGTCGCGCTCGATTCTCATTGGTCGATTTTGCTTCACGATCGGCGCGGTTCAAACAGAATCTTCAAACAACCAAGTTTTCTCTACTGGGTCATTTTTGCTTTTTCACAAGGTGAAGCATGAGCTTGAAAGTCATCAACACAGAAAAGTTCACCTGCTAGAATTCTTCGACAAGTTTCCAACACTGTTTCAATGACACAAAACCGACAAACGACTGTCGACTCGACGATGCACGCAAAATGATGCAAGATGGATCCAAGGTGAATTGAAAAGTTGGAAAATCATAAATTTGGCTAAGTCTGGTGAAACTGGGCACCCCAGGAGGCTTGGGGCGCCCATCTTCTCCTGTGTTAGTTTTTTTGCACATTTTCCAAGAAACATCAAAAATGCTTTCATCAACTCCTTTCCGGTTGGTCAAACTTGGTCAAAAGTCAGTCAAAGCTAGGATTTCATCATAGATATGTTCAGACTACTTAGATCACCCTCTGTCTCGCTTTGACAGTTGTCAAAACGATCGAAATTGAAGATCAAATAGGAGTCGTCGGCACGGAAATCAAGAAAAGGTACAAAATTAAAAAATTTTGAAAATTTTTCTAAGTGTTGACAAACTAGGTGCCCCAAGAGGCTTGGGGCACCCAAACTCTCTAGACTTAGATTATTTTTGATGTTTTTCTCGAAAAACATGAATCTCCTTCCCTTAGCTTGGTCCAGTTCAGTATTGATCAGTTTGGCACATTTTTTGAGGCAAACAAAAGGTACAATTAGCTCAGTTTTCATCAGGCTTGCATATTTGCTAGATCATCAGACTCATTTTCATCCTAGTTGATAGAAATTGACAGCCAAATAGGGGTCTTGTGCCACCGGAACGTGCACGCAAACCAAGAAATTGAAAAAGTTGGAAAAATTGAAAAAATGGCTAAGTGTTGGGAAACTAGGCGCCCCAGGAGGCTTGGGGTGCCCAACTTGAGTAGTGTTAGAATATTTTCATGTTTTCAGTATTTTTCGACATGCCTTGTTACCAATCTTTGCCCATTGGCAGTTTCTGGAAGGTCAAACTTGGTCAAATGATGTCAGATCTTCGAACGGAGGCAGGGGATGGAATCTCAATTGATCAATCTCCAAAATGTCAGGATCAGTCAGCTTTCTCAATTAATGATGACATTTTCTGCCTTGTTAAAGTCAGAGACAGGCCATATTTGAGTCAAAACGAGTGTTGAAGTGTCGAAAATGAAGAAAATTTTGTTAGCACTTCTGTCAACTCACGTGTTCGATGACATCATCAAAGAAGATATTTTTTGTCGTCTTGCACATGAAGCCATAGGCTCCTACAAAATAAGGATTCTTCCTATTCGAAGACATCCACTTGGATTTATGCTTTAAAAGATGCTTTCTTCATGGATGAGGGTGAAGTTTTCTTCTCACACAAATAAAACTTCTTTTTCGACCAAAAGATTTATAAAGACAAGCTTTGGGCTTCTTTATTTCATTATCTTTTGCAGGTTGCATCCAGAGGAAAGATTTTATTTTTCTTTCAACGAAGATTCGATGACCCAAACCAGGTGCTTTTTCAGTGTTCTTCATAGTTTCGGGTTGAGGAAGAAGAGAGGCTTGCTTTTTCAGGGTCCTTGTTTCAAGGGGATCATTTTTCAGAAATCCGACCAAAGCTTTTTCAATTTTCATCGAGATGGGTCCATCCAGGTTATTATCCTCTTGAAAATTGGGAGTTGTGCTTTTTTTCGGGAAACTATTTTTTCCTACTTTTTCAAGAAAATCTCCGCTTTTTCAAAATTTGACGATCTGGATTGCTTCAAAATAGAATTGCCTACAAAACCCATGTGCTAGCTTTTTTCGCTCAGAATCAGCTTTTTTTAGAAGAAATCAACAAAAATATCTATGGATGACATCACCAAAAAGCAAGAATGTGAATGTGGATACATTTCAAAAGAAAGCAGCTTTAAAACATATGATTTTTATTTTAAAGCATGTGCTTTCATCCTAAGCTCATCCATTCTATATTTAGAAAGAAATCACCTTGTGATAGATGTAATCTTCTTTTCTTTAAAGCGAATTGCTTTAAAGCATTTGTTTATTGTATCTTTGTCTTAGAATAGTAATAAAGCTTGCGAGTTGGCAAGTTAGGGTTAATCAAGGAGATTTTAGGGTTCCCTACTCCTTTGATTTTAGTATAAATAAGGGCATCCTTGCCCATTGTTTGGAAGGACCTTGGGTGATAACATATTTTGCCGTGCCTATTCTAGCTTGCAAACATTGTTATTCCAAGTGTTTGTTCAATCTGTGTTCATTGTAAGGGAATGGTAGTTGTGATTGCAAATTTACTGTGCCTATTCTAGCCTGCAAATCTTGATTATCCAAGTGTCTGTTCACTTTGTGTTCATTGTTCTCCAGTGTTTGATCGCTTACTGTATGCCTACCTTTTGTTGCAGTATTGCTGTCCTCGAGTTGTATTAAACTTTGTGATATTGATTAGAAGTCTCATGCCTACTTTGCTCTGATATTCTATATCGATTCATTAAGTTATCATTGTCAGATGTGTAGCTTCTGCAGCTTTCATTTTCAGCTTTCATCATTAAAGTACTTTTAGTCTTGTGATGTTAATCTGGAAGAAAATTGCTTAAGTTTTTATGTTAACAATCATTCCTCATTCACTTTCAACTTCCTTTGCTCTGAATTTACTCAGGAGGTTGAAAGCGTCATTAGTCTATGCTAGTTGTAGTAGAAGTTTTATAAGAAGGAAAAAACCTCTTCTACAGCGTTTAGAGTTTTATAACCTTGTGCTCGCAACTGAGAATCAAAAAGAAGATAGGCGAAGTTTCATTCAAGTTATCTTTTCAGCGAACATCAGCAAGAAAGGGAACTCCCCCTTCCAATAGGAGAGCAGTTTATCTGTGCATAGCTGTCCGTTTCCAAATCGCATACCAGAGGTGCGAATTGAAATGTCAACAGTTTTCTGGCACCAATAAAATTGTTGGCATTTCAATTCGCACCTCTGGTATGCAATTTGGAAATGGACAGCTATGCACAAATAAACTACTCTCCTATTGGAAGGGGGAGTTCCCTTTCTTGCTGATGTTTGCTGAAAAGATAACTTGAATGAAACTTCGCCTATCTTCTTTTTGATTCTTAGCTGCGAGCACAAGGTTATAAAACTCTAAATGCTGTAGAAGAGGTTTTTTCCTTTTTATAAAACTTCTACTACAACTAGCATAGACTAATGATACTTTCAAACTCCTGAGTAAATTCAGAGCAAAGGAAGTTGAAAGTGAACGAGGAATGATTGTTAACACAAAAACTTAAGCAGTTTTCCTCCAGATTTACACCACAAGACTAAAAGTACTTTAATGATGAAAGCTGAAAATGGAAGCTACAGAAGCTACACATCTGACGATGATAACTTAATAAATTGATATAGAATATTATAGCAAAGTAGGCATGAGACTTCTATTCAATATCACAAAGTTTAATACAACTCCAGGACAACAATACTATAGCAAAAGGTAGGCATACAGTAAGCGATCAAACACTGGAGAACAATGAACACAAAGTGAACAGACACTTGGAATATCAATATTTATAGGCTAGAATAGGCACAACAAATTTGCTATCACAACTACCATTCCCTTACAATGAACACAGATTGAACAAACACTTGGAATAACAATGTTTGCAGGCTAGAATATGCACATCAAAATATGTTATTACCAAAGTCCTTACATACAATGGGCAAGGATGCCCTTATTTATACTAAAATCAAAGGAGTAGGGAACCCTAAAATCTCCTTGATTAACCCTAACTTGCCAACTCGCAAGCTTTATTACTATTCTAAGACAAAGATACAATACACAAATGCTTTAAAGCGAAGAAGATTCCAACTAACACAAAGTGATTTCTTTTCTAAAGAATAGATGAGCTGCTTTAGAACAAAAAGCATATGTTTCAAAGCTGATTTCTTTTTGTGTCCCCATCTTTATTGTTGCTTTATTGGTGATGTCATCCACTGGTATTTTTGGAAACAATATCTTGTAAACAGCTGATTTTGACTGAAAAAGCTCGCACATGGGTTTTGTAGGTAATTCTGTTTCGAAGCAAACCAGATTGTAAGATTTTGAAAAAGCGGAAATTTTCTCAAAAAAGTAGGAAAAAAGTAGTTTCCCAAAAAAAAAGTACAACTCCCAATCTTCAAGAGGATGATAATCTGGATGGACCCATCTCAACGAAAACTAAAAAAGCTCTGGTCGAATTTCTAAAAAATGATCTCTTTGAAACAAGGACCTTGAAAAAACAAGCCTCTCTTCTTCCTCAACCCGAATCTATGAAGAACACTGAAAAAGCACCTGGTTTGGGTCTTCAAATCTTCGTTGAAAGAAAAATAAAATCTTTCCTCTGGATGTAACCTGCAAAATATAATGAAATAAAGAAGCCCAAAGCTTGTCTTTATAAATCTTTTGGTCGAGAAAGCAACTTTATTTGTGTGAAGAAAAATTCACTCTCATCCATGAAGAAAGCATCTTTTAAAGCATAAATCCAAGTGGATGTCTTCGAATAGGAAGAATCCTTATTTTGTAGGAGCCTATGGCTTCATGTGCAAGATGACGAAAAATATCTTCTTTGATGATGTCATCGAACACATGAGTTGAAAGAAGTGCTAACAAATTTTTTTTCATTTTCAACAATTTAACACTCGTTTTGACTCAAATATGGCCTGTATCTTACTTTAACAAGGTGGAAAAATGTCATCATTAATTGAAAAAGCTGACTGATCCTGACATTTTAGAAATTAATCAACTAAGATTCCATCCCCTACCTCTGTTTGACGATCTGACATCGTTTAACCAAGTTTGACAACATTTCAATTCGCACCTCTGGTATGTGATTTGGAAACGGACAGCTATGCACAGACAAACTGCTCTCCTATTGGAAGGGGGAGTTCCCTTTCTTGCTGATGTTCGCTGAAAAGATAACTTGAATGACACTTCGCCTATCTTCTTTTTGATCCTCAGCTGCGAGCACAAGGTTATAAAACTCTAAACGCTGCAGAAGAGGTTTTTTCCTTTTTATAAAACTTCTACTACAACTAGCATAGACTAATGACGATTTCAACCTCCTGAGTAAATTCAGAGCAAAGGAAGTTGAAAGTGAACGAGGAATGATTGTTAACACAAAAACTTAAGCAATTTTCTTCCAAATTAACATCACAAGACTAAAAGTACTTTAATGATGAAAGCTAAAAATGAAAGCTGCAGAAGATACACATCTGACGACGATAACTTAATGAATTGATATAGAATATTAGAGCAAAGTAGGCATGAGACTTCTATTCAATATCACAAAGTTTAATGCAACTCTAGAACAACAATATTGTAGCAAAAGGTAGGCATTAAGTAAGCGATCAAACACTGGAGAACAATGAACACAAAGTGAACAAACACCTGGAATAACAATGTTTGTAGGCTAGAATAGGCACAACAAATTTGCTATCACAAAAGTCATTGCAAACAATGGACAAGGATGCCCTTATTTATACTAAAATCAAAGGAGTAGGGGACACTAAAATCTCCTTGATTAACCCTAACTTGACAACTTGCAAGCTTTATTACTATTCTAAGACAAAGATACAATAAACAAATGCTTTAAAGCAATCTACTTAAAGCAAAGAAGATTACATCTATCACAAGGTGATTTCTTTCTAAATATAGAATGGATGAGCTTAGAATGAAAGCACATGCTTTAAAACAAAAAGCATATGTTTTAAAGCTGCTTTCTTTTGAAATGTATCCACATTCACATTCTTGCTTTTTGGTGATGTCATCCATTGATATTTTTGCTGATTTCTTCTAAAAAAGTTGATTCTGAGGGAAAAAAGCTGGCACATGGGTTTTGTAGGCAATTCCGTTTCGAAGCAACCCAGATTGTCAGATTTTGAAAAAGCAGAGATTTTCTCGAAAAAGCAGGAAAAAAGTAGTTTCCCGAAAAAAAAGCACAACTCCCAATCTTCAAGAGGATGATAATCTGGATGGACCCATCTCGATGAAAACTGAAAAAGCTCTGGTCGGATTTCTGAAAAATGATCCCCTTGAAACAAGGACCCTGAAAAAGCAAGCCTCTCTTCTTCCACAACTCTGCTTATGGGAGAAGAGACCAAAGGAATGTTGCAATTGAAGATACACATTCAAAGGAGAAGAGACCATAAAGTGGAGATTTTCATCCCACGGTGGGCGCAGAAAACTGTTGGCGTTTCAATTCGCACCTCTGGTATGCGATTTGGAAACGGACAACTATGCACAGATAAATTGCTCTCCTATTGGAAGGGGGAGTTCCCTTTCTTGCTGATGTTCACTGAAAAGATAACTTGAATGACACTTCGCCTATCTTCTTTTTGATCCTCAGTTGCGAGCACAAGGTTATAAAACTCTAAACGCTGCAGAAGAGGTTTTTTCCTTTTTATAAAACTTCTACTACAATTAGCATAGACTAATGACGCTTTCAACCTCCTGAGTAAATTCAGAGCAAAGGAAGTTGAAAGTGAATGAGGAATGATTGTTAACACAAAAAATTAAGCAATTTTCTTCCAGATTAACATCACAAGACTAAAAGTACTTTAATGATGAAAGCTGAAAATTAAAGCTACATAAGATACACATCTGACGACGATAACTTAATGAATCAATATAGAATATCAGAGCAAAGTAGGCATGAGATTTCTGTTCAATATCACAAAGTTTAATACAACTCCATGACAACAATATTGTAACAAAAGGTAGGCATACAGTAAGCGATCAAACACTGGAGAATAATGAACACAAAGTGAACAAACACTTGGAATAACAATGTTTGCAGGCTAGAATAGGCACATCAAATTTGCTATCACAAAAGTCATTGCAAACAATGGGCGAAGATGCCCTTATTTATACTAAAATCAAAGGAGTAGGGGACCCTAAAATCTCCTTGATTAACGTTAACTTGCCAACTCGCAAGCTTTATTACTATTCTAAGACAAAGATACAATAAACAAATGCTTTAAAGCAATCTGCTTTAAAGCAAAGAAGATTACACCTATCACAAGGTGATTTCTTTCTAAATATAGAATGTATGAGCTTAGGATGAAAGCACATGCTTTAAAACAAAAAGCATATGTTTTAAAGCTGCTTTCTTTTGAAATGTATCCACATTCACATTCTTGCTTTTTGGTGATGTCATCCATTGATATTTTTGCTGATTTCTTCTAAAAAAAGCTGATTCCGAAGGAAAAAAAGCTGGCACATGGGTTTTGTAGGCAATTATGTTTCGAAGCAACCCAGATTGTCAGATTTTGAAAAAGCAGAGATTTTCTTGAAAAAATAGGAAAAAAATAGTTTCCTGAAAAAAAACACAACTCCCAATCTTCAAGTGGATGATAATCTGGATGGACCCATCTTGACGAAAACTAAAAAAGCTCTAGTCAGTTTTTTGAAAAATGATCCCCTTGAAATAAGGACCCTGAAAAAGCAAGCCTCTTTTCTTCCTCAACTCGAATATCTGAAGAACACTGAAAAAGCACCTGGTTTGGGTCTTCGAATCTTCGTTGAAAGAAAAATGAAATCTTTCCTCTGGATGTAACCTGCAAAAGATAATGAAATAAAGAAGCCAAAAGCTTGTCTTTATAAATCTTTTGGTCGAAAAAGCAACTTTATTTGTGTGAGAAGAAAACTTCACCCTCATCCATGATGAAAGCATCTTTTAAAGCATAAATCCAGGTGGATGACTTTGAATAGGAAGAATCCCTATTTTGTAGGAGTCTATGGCCTCATGTGTAAGATGACGAAAAATATCTTCTTTGATGATGTCATCGAACACGCGAGTTGAAAGAAGTGCTAACAAAATTTTCTTCATTTTCGACACTTCAACACTCGTTTTGACTTAAATATGGCCTATCTCCGACTTCAACAAGGCAGAAAAATGTCATCATTGACTGAAAAAGCTAAATGATCCTGACATTTTGGAGATTGATCAACTGAGATTCCATCCCTTGCCTCTGTTTGACAATCTGACATCGTTTGACCAAGTTTGACCTCCTAGAAACTGCCAACAGGCGAAGATTGGTAACAAAGCATGTCAGAAAACACCGAAAACATGAAAATATTCTAACATTGCTCAAGTTGGGCGCCCCAAGCCTCCTAGGGCGCCTGGTTTCCCAACACTTAGCCATTTTTTTAATTTTTTTAACATTTTCAATTTCTTGGTTTGTGTGCGCGTTCCAGAGGCACGAGACCCCTATTTGGCTGTCGATTTCTATCAAATGGGATGAAAATGAGTCTGATTATTTAGAAAAAATGCAAGCTTGATGAAAATTGAGCTGATTGTACCTTTTGTTTGCCTCGAAAAACATGCCAAACTGATCAATTCTGACCCGGACATGGCTGACAGAAGGAGATTCAAATTTTTTGAGAAAAACTTCAAAAATAAACTAACTCTGATGAGTTTTGGTAGCCCACCGTTGGAAGTTTGCTTTTTTGACTTTTTGACAAAAAATTTTCTAGACTTGTTTCAAAATGCCTTAATGAAGCAAAAAATTTGGTTGGTTGGCGTTTTAATTCACACCTCTGGTATGCGATTTGGAAACGGACAGCTATGCATAGATAAACTGCTCTCTTATTGGAGGGGGGAGTTCCCTTTCTTGCTGATGTTCACTGAAAAGATAACTTGAATGAAACTTTGCCTATATTTTCTTTTTGATTCTCAGCTGCGAGCACAAGGTTATAAAACTCTAAACGCTGCAGAAGAGGTTTTTCCTTTTTATAAAACTTCTACTACAACTAGCATAGACTAATGACGCTTTCAACCTCCTGAGTAAATTCAGAGCAAAGGAAGTTGAAAGTGAACGAGGAATGATTGTTAACACAAAAACTTAAGCAATTTTCTTCCAGATTAACATCACAAGACTAAAAGTACTTTAATGATGAAAGCTGAAAATGAAAGCCGTAGAAGCTACACATCTTACGACGATAACTTAATGAATTGATATAGAATATCAGAGCAAAGGAGGCATGAGACTTCTATTCAATATCACAAAATTTAATACAACTCCAGGACAATAATACTGCAGCAAAAGGTAGGCATACAGTAAGCGATCAAACACTGGAGAACAATGAACACAAAGTGAAGAGACACTTGGAATATCAAGATTTGCAGGCTAGAATAGGCACAACAAATTTGCTATCACAACTACCATTCCCTTACAATGAACATAGATTGAACAAACACTTGGAATAACAATGTTTGCAAGCCACAGCAAAATATGTTATCACCCAAGGTCATTCCAAACAATGGGCAAGGATGCCCTTATTTATACTAAAATCAAAGGAGTAGGGAACCTTAAAATCTCCTTGATTAACCCTAACTTGCCAACTCGTAAGCTTTATTACTATTCTAAGACAAAGATACAATAAACAAATGCTTTAAAGCAATCTACTTTAAAGCAAACAAGATTACATCTATCACAAGGTGATTTCTTTCTAAATATAGAATGGATGAGCTTAGGATGAAAGCACATGCTTTAAAACAAAATGCATATGTTTTAAAGTTGCTTTCTTTTGAAATGTATCCACCTTCACATTCTTGCTTTTTGGTGATGTCATCCATTGATATTTTTGCTGATTTCTTTTAAAAAAAGTTGATTCTGAGCAAAAAAAAGCTGGCACATGGGTTTTGTAGACAATTCTATTTTGAAGCAACCCAGATCGTCAGATTTTGAAAAAGCGAAGATTTTCTCGAAAAAGCGGGAAAAAAATAGTTTCCTGAAAAAAAGAACAACTCCCAGTCTTCAAGAGGATAATAATCTGGATGGGCCCATCTCGATGAAAACTGAAAAAGCTTTGGTCAGATTTTTGAAAAATGATCCCCTTGAAACAAGGACCTGAAAAAGCAAGCCTCTCTTCTTCCTCGACCCGAAACTATGAAGAACACTGAAAAAACACCTGGTTTGGGTCATCGAATCTTCGTTGAAAGAAAAATAAAATCTTTCCTCTGGATGCAACCTGCAAAAGATAATGAAATAAAGAAGCCCAAAGCTTGTCTTTATAAATCTTTTGTTTGAAAAAGCAGCTTTATTTGTGTGAGAAGAAAACTTCACCCTCATCCATGAAGAAAGCATCTTTTAAAGCATAAATCCAAGTGGATGTCTTCGAATAGGAAGAATCCCTATTTTGTAGGAGCCTATGGCTTCATGTGCAAGATGACGAAAAATATCTTCTTTGATGATGTCATCAAACACGCGAGTTGAAAGAAGTGCTAACCAAATTTTCTTCATTTTCGACACTTCAACACTCGTTTTGACTCAAATATGGCCTGTCTCCGACTTTAACAAGGCGGAAAAATGTCATCATGAATTGAAAAAGCTAACTGATCCTGACATTTTGGAGATTGATCAACTGAGATTCCATCCCCTACCTCTGTTCGACGATCTAACATCATTTGACCAAGTTTGACCTTCTGTAAACTGCCAACGGGCGAAGATTGGTAACAAGGCATGTTGGAAAACATTGAAAACATGAAAATATTCTAACATTGCTCAAGTTGGGCTCTTCAAGCCTCCTGGGGCCCCTGGTTTCCCAACACTTAGCCATTTTTTTAATTTTTCCAACTTTTTCAATTTCTTGGTTTGCGTGCGCGTTTCGGTGGCACAGGACCTCTATTTGGCTGTCGATTTCTATCAACTAGGATGAAAATGAGTCTAATGATCTAGCAAATATGCAAGCCTGATGAAAACTGAGTTGATTGTACCTTCTGTTTGCCTCGAAAAATATGCCAAACTGATCAATACTAAACTGGATCGGGCTAACGGAAGGAGATTCATGTTTTTCGAGAAAAACATCAAAAATAATCTAAGTTTGGAGAGTTTGGGTGCCCGAAGCCTCATGGGGTGCCTGGTTTGTCAACACTAAGAAAATTTTTCAAATTTTTTCAATTTTGTACCTTTTCTTGATTTCCGTGCCGACGGCTCCTGTTTGATCTTCGATTTCGGTCGTTTTGATGACTGTCGAGGTGGGACGGAGGGTGATCTGAGTAGTTTGAACATATCTGTGATGAAATCCTGGCTTTGACTGACTTTTGACCAAGTTTGACCAACCAGAAAAGAGTTGACGGAAGCATTTTCGACGTTTCTCGAAAAACATGAAAAAAAACTAACACAAGAGAAGATGGGCGCTAGGGGTGCCCAGTTTCGCCAGACTTAGCCAAATTTATGATTTTCCAACTTTTCAATTCACCTTGGATCCATCTTGCATTGTTTTGCGTGCATCGTCGAGTCGACAGCTATTTGTCAGTTTTGCGTCATTGAAACAGCATTGGAAACTTGTCGAAGAATTCTGGCAGGTGAACTTTTCTGTGTTGATGACTTTCAAGCTCATGCTTCACCTTGTGAAAAAGCAAAAATGACCCAGTAGAGAAAAGTTGGTCGTTTGAAGATTCCGTCTGAACCATGCTGATCGTGGAGCAAAATCGACTAATGAGAATCGAGCACGACACCTGATTTGGAGATTCTATTTTTAGAAAGTTTTGCCAGCATCCATATCTCAAGAAACCCAGAAAACTTAACTCGACGTCTATTTTTAGAAATTTCTAAAAATATAAATTTCTATTTTTAGAAATTTTGCTTTTTTGACTTTTTGACGAAATTTTTTTTAGACTTGTTTCAAAATGACTTAATGAAGCAAAAAATTTGGTTGGGTACAACAACATCAGATCTATTTTCCAAGTAATCTATCACTCTTCCTAGGAATAAAGCTTATATCACTAGGGTCAAAACAAACTAGGGAAGGAGATCCACTAATATCATTCTTGTTTTAATGTCATAGTAGGAAGCAAGATTTAGGTAAGAATACTACTACAATGATCCAAGGATTATGGATGTTTATCACATTGATTTCTAAAATATGGTCTCTTTCGACTAGCTAAGTTCTATAAGTACAATACAATACTTTAACAAAATTAAATAACTCCAAGTTTTACAATAAATTATAATCTACAATAGATTTATAAGACAAGGGTGATTGACCCAATGATGTCACCATTCAATAATAAAATAAACATTCAAAGGTAAGTACCATCAAGCCAAGCTAGGCATGTTACTATAATAACAACTCTATAATAAATTTAACTACATATATCCTATAAAATTAACTTCATATATTCTATTTGAAATGTAAGACTAACATAGTAAAAAAATGATTACTCTTTTATCAATGACCATCTAATTTTAAAAATAAATAAATAAATACAAGACAATTATATATATAAGAACAAGTTGAAATCATATAAATTTATAGTCTTTCCATTTAAATAAAAAAAATTAATTCTTATAATATATTGACAAGGTAATTTAAAAAAAAACACATTCTTTTTATTTTAAAAAAAATCATAATTTTCTATTTAGAAGAAAAATAAATTATTTTTATATATGTACAAAGTAACTTAATATTTATATTCTTCCTATTCTTTTAGAGGGAAGAATAGATTCTAAAAGAATCAAATAAGAAAGTTTTTTTTTATTAGAAGGATATGATAAGAAGTTCTAAAAGAAAAGATTCGTTCATTTAAAGTTTATATTCATAATTTTCTATTTGTGCTGCCCATTCAATACCTAAGATAAGGAACCACGTTCGTATGTCTTAAGTCACTAGTTAAATAGTTACTATTTCTTTAAAACAAAAGGGAGCATTCCTATCATTACCTACATTTATCCAAAAAAAACATCATTCCACATAAGCTCTAATAAATGTTTCAGGGATGACAAGGCTCTCCATTACAACTACCTTCTAAAAACAATACAAACTAAATATAATTCTTTCATTTCTATGCGCGACGCCTTTAAAATATTAAGGGATTTAACTCAACGCCTAATTTTAAGTTTAAAATATTAATACATAGCTTCTAAAAGGAATCAAGATTAGAAAGTTAGTAAATAAACTGCAGATAAAAAAAGAAGAGACACTAGGTTTGCATTATTGCAAGCTGCTCCCAAAATTTATTTGATGAAGTGTCCTTGAAACTTTCAGGTATTTGATATCAGCTGGAGTCGAGTTATTTTCCTCAACCTTTTCTAGTATCTTCTATGTATGCACTAGAATGAAGGCTTTCAAAAATTTGAGGAAAATCTTGAATTGCTAGCACACCATGATAAGAAAAGACGGCAAGACCACTTCAAAGAACTTAGAAAATCTTCAGCAACAAATTTGAAGCAGATAGGTATAGATGTATTATGACACCATCGGATGCATTTGGTGCATTTTGTATGCTGTATAGACACTGCTCTTTGGTTAAGGGTATGGGCATCCATGGAAGGCGGATTTTAGACTTTCAAGGCAATGCCGAAATAGATTTAAACTTTGATAGATTGTGTGGATTGGTATTGAATAAATTGGTGCTTCAATACATTAATTTAGAGCTTAAAATCTCTGCAAACCTAAACTTTGCTTTAGATGTTATTCAAGAGTGGAGGGTGATGAATGACAGGATTTAGACCAGAAGGTGAATGTATATGTACAGAAGTTTGAGGCAACTCAACCCAGGAAGAAAATTGAATTAAATCCAAACTTAAAATGTCATTCATGGAATGGAAGAATGATGTTTCGATTACTGGATTTCATGCCAAAACTAATGAAGGAACATATAATTTAAATGCCTGGAGACTTTATACAGGTGAAAGTATATCTTAATGTTGGTGCATGCTATCATAAGGATACCTTAATCTTAATCATAAAAACGTCGATTTAAACCTAAGGGAAAGATTAACAGTGCCTGCAGATCTCCTATGAACAATGACTCTCTATCTCTCCCTGAACAAGCATGAATAGAAATTATGAAATGAATCTCCCTGGTTAAACTGACCATACTATCATTTACATAGTTATTTTGATTTCAACATTCTATATTAAATCTGAAATACCATAAATTGACATAATACAATCTGAAATATTTTAGTTTCGGGATGTACCTGAAAATTATGCCTTAAAATCCTAATGAAGAAACCAGTGAATTCCACCATTAAAAGTCTCCTTCCAGCTTAAAGTTTTTCCCTCAAAGAACCAATATCGCAACACCCCCCCCCCCCCCCCAAAAAAAAAAAACTACAGTTTTTTTTTTCTCATCATTTCTCATCCCTTCCCCCTCCTAATATTTATTTCTCTATTAAGAAAAATATCTCCTTAAAAATCTAATTGCTTTCTTTTTTTTAAAAGCTTTCTTTTTTCTAGGTTATATTTGTTTTTTCCTTTTTAAAGGATTTTAAAATCTCTTCTTTCTTTTTTTCTTAAAAAAAAAAAACAAATCCTTTCTTTCTTACGTAGGATAAGATAAGGATTATAAAAAGAAACTTTATCTCATTTAAAAATAAATAAATAAATAATTTATTATTATAATTATTACTATTATTTTTAACTTTTATTATTATTATTTTTCTTTAATAAAATAAATGATTTTCTTTACTTTAGTATTATTGAAATATATATAAAGTTATATAATTTTAATTATAAATTGATTTAATTATGATACCTAAATGTACAAAGTTATATAAATCTTTAATAAAATTGAGATTATACGGTATCATAAAAATTATTTTTAGTAGCGAAATAGAACTACGAGTCCACTTGAATGCCTCCTCTAATAACAATCTTGAAACATACCCCTTCTCATACTTGGTTTACCTTAATGTTATACCCAAGACATCCATACTTCAATTGGACAAGTTTGTTCATACTATCCAAGCTTCTAGATTTGCTCAAGGGAAACAATGAGTATTTGATGAAACACATCTCAACAATAATATCTTAAATTGGTGATGTAGATTAATCAAAACTCGTGGTATCATATTTCCATAAATATGCATTATGAACAACTTGTTAGTGATTTGATTAAAAAATAAAGTCAACAATGTGTGTGTATATATATATATATATATATATATATATATATATATATATATATATATATATATATATATATATATATATATATATATATAATCGTCTATTCTAAGTGTAAGGGTAAAATGGTGATCAATCAAATGAATAATGTAAGACCCAAACATCAACAGAATAGGAGATAACAAAGAAGATTAAACGAAAATAGCAATGATAACACAAAGCAAACCTTCCCTGAAATCAATG
Organism: Cunninghamia lanceolata; assembly: GCA_027924645.1. NCBI lineage: Eukaryota > Viridiplantae > Streptophyta > Pinopsida > Cupressales > Cupressaceae > Cunninghamia > Cunninghamia lanceolata. The sequence goes on along the minus strand of BSBN01000558.1, from coordinate 1,395,103 downwards.
CTTCTATTGTTCGCCTATCACAATCGTCCTTTTGCAAATGAAGTGAGCCCTCAGAGAGTACACTCTTTTAAGTTGTGTTCAAGGAAGTTGATGGTAAATGGCTGTTGTGATATGCAATGAAGATGAGCTTCAAAGCAAGTAGGTGATCTCAAGCTTGTGGATGGTAAAAGGGTACCAAAGGCGCGTTGGTGATATTTCTGCAGAGTAACGATGTCAAAAGCCTGGATGATTAGAATGGAGGGATGAAGCTTCATTTATAGACTCAGAAGAATGAGAATCAACGGTTGAGAGAAGATATGAAGATCAACGGCTGAGAATGGTTGAGGAATGTGCAACCAGTGGAAATGTGACAAGTGTCCCAACTCCATCATGAAAGAGGGGATGTGACAAAATTGATTGGAGAGTTAACTCCATTGACTGATCAGTTAACAAACTTGATTGATCAGTTAGAAGAGTGGATTATGGGATTGACTGAATTGATTGACCAGTGAACTGGGTTGATTGAGGAGTCAGCAGAATAGATTGACCAGTGAACTCAAATGACTAATTAGTTAACAGATTTGATTGATTAGTTAACTAACTTCTGATTTGAGAAGAAATAGGCCATGTGGGTGAGAGAAAAATAGGTAATTAAATATTAAATATATTTAATTACATGTGCAACCTGATGAGGTGGACAAGGTGAGGTGGATTTTTGAATTTAGAACTTAGGATAGAGGAATTTGAATTAATTAAATAATTTATGATTATTTAATTGGGTAGGACATTTAGAAGAATTTTAATTAAATAAATTGAATTTATTTAATTATGGAATAGTGAATCGATTAAATAAATTTAGAATATTTATTTAATTGGTAGAAGAATAGAATAAATATTTAGAATATTTATTTAGGATGATTTGTGTCATTTTTAGATGTATACATTTTGTCCCTCTTTGATGCAATGCAGTTTACGGCGTTGCTTCAAAGAATAAAAAGTCTGATGGTGATACATGCCCCAGTTTGCCCCTGGTACAAGTTATGACGATAGGATGCCCCCTTGGGAGATTGGACGAGAAGAAGGCAAAAGGCGTGAGATGGACAATCTCACGATGAAGAAGGTTAAGTTTGAAGAAAATGGGTGAAGAAAGAGCCGAATGATACACGATGCAAGATGGAATGATGACACACACAAGCAAGCAAGCAAGTATGCACCAATGACACAAGAACAAACAAGGTATTGCCCCTGTCAAGTGGTAAACCAATGATATACTGATAACGATATATGACAGTGTTGTCATGGCGGGGAACGATATATCCCTAGACCAACACGAAGGATAGTGTCTGGTTTCAAGAAATGAAGCATGTCGTGTAAGACACGTGTGTTGGTTTGATTTCGACAATGCAACATCCTGTATAAAACAATTGATTGATTAACTGATTGAGTTGGTTTACGACCAGACAAGGATCAAGACCACTGATTGTGATTGGATCATTTGTGCAAGATTGACTTGACTTGATTGGTATGGATTAAGGATGGACCTTGCATTTGGATCATTGCTCAGACTGACTGGTCAAGGATGAAAGATATGATGATAGATAGAAATCTGATTAATAGAAGAAAGATTCGATAGAAGGACTCACAAGCTTTTATTTGTATTGATACTCTGCATTGGTGGATCTTTATTGCATGGGGTATGGTATGGATGTATAAATGGATATAGGATGGATGCTTTGCTATTGGAGTGCTTTATTTCATCATTGGGCATTTTTTTTTTGTGGTACTTTTCTGAAATGTTGTAAGTGAATACAAGCATCGAGGTATAATTGAACCGAGATGACCTGAGTATCGCTTACATGGAATGTGATTTAACAAGTTAATACAAGCATCTAGTCAAAATTGAATCTAGATGACCTGAGTACTTCTTGCGTTTCAACAAACAAGGATTGCCCCCGTTCATGTTATACCTTTGATGTCCTCGATGATCTTTTGCCGATCATGTCCTTAGACAAGGCTTCACATTACTAAAGTTTAATCCACAAATAGCAAACAAAGAAAGTAATCATGCCCCCATCATAGCGTCTCTAGCTTTTGGCATCCTTGAGTAACATAGGAAGGTATGATAGTAAAAATTAGGACTCAAACTGTTAACCATGTTTCCGATCTACAAAGCATATTTGCGTTGATATGTGTTTGTTTCTTGCCATAATTTGGGTAAAATCATTTAGAAGACCTTGGGTATTTGCTTTGCATTGGATAGGTTAAGATGCTTACAGTCAAGATTTCTGCTTGAGGCGCGGGTTCTGCTTGCATTTGCTTGCTTGGTGAGAAGATTGCACAATCCTTATTGGGGAGACGGACCCTAATGGGCTGACCTAGTGCCTCAGGGGTGCATTGCTAAATGGCCTTGCCTGTGTGACGACGCAAAGGCAACGTAGTTCGGGGTAAACCCTAATGGACCATCGATGGACTAGAAGAAAGATGACAAGAATGAAGACAAGAAAGGGGACGAATGGGACCGTGGAAGAAATGGAAGCCTCGGGGGCGCATTAGAATAATGGCCTTGCCTACGTGACGGCAGAGAGGCAACGTAGTTCATGGACTTGGACCATGGACACTGACAAGAGACTCTATGCTAGGCTCACATTGAGGAGACGGTATGGGACAAAACCTTGGTTGACAAGGCCACAAGGAGAGTATCAAGCCATGATAGGTAACTGTCATGTGTTTATTTGTGGGATAGATATGGGTCGAATGGGGCAAATGGAGAAAGAATGGACTCAAGGTGATTGGATTCCCAAAGATGGAGAAGGCGGTTTATAACAAGTAACACCTGTTTACTAGGTTTTCATCACTTGCTTTTATTTGCACGCGAAGCTAGAAAGTAACATGACGCCTGATTGCCAGGTTTTCATCATGATACCTATCTAAGGCTCCTGTTTGCCAGGTTTTCACCAAAGGACAATTTTTTTGTACGCTTTCTATTTTTTTGTGATTTTTTTGTATTTTCTCTTTTCAACTTTTTTGAATTTTTTGATTTTTGATTTTATTGTGCCCTCTTGCATTGGGGTTCTCCTAGGTATAGAACCGGTGAAGGTGCATGCTGTTGATTGGATCATCTAGCAACTCACCCTCTGAAGTGGCCAACTGATATGCCCCTGATCCGTAAGCAGCTACAATCACATAGGGCCCAAGCCAATTAGGCTCGAACTTACCTTTCTTTTCTCTATCGTGTTGATTGCGAGGGTTCTCTTTTAGAACTAGGTCCCCAACCTTAAAGCATCTTGGTCGAACCTTGTGATTATAACTTCTGGACATCATCTGTTGATATGCTTTAAGATGATTGAAGGCTTTCTGGCGCCTTTCTTCTAGCAGCTCTAGTTCTTGTAACCTGGAGACTCTGTATTCTTCATCTGATATGAGACCTTTCAACGACACCCTAAGGGATGGTAGTTCGACCTCAATGGGGAGGATGGCTTCCGAACCATAGACAAGGGCGTAGGGTGTAGCACCTGTGGGAGTGCGTATACTGGTTCGGTAGGCCCACAGAGTGGGGTTGAGTTGGACATGCCAGTCGCGACCAGCCTCATTGGTAGTTTTCTTTTGGATTTTTAGAATGGTTTTATTCGATGCCTCAGCTTGGCCATTACCTTGGGCATAGTATGGAGTGGAGAAACGATGTTAGATTTTGAAATGCTCATAGAGTTCCTGGGCATCCTGATTTTTGAATGGTCTTCCATTATCCGTTATGATGGATGAAGGAATGCCATATCTGCAGATAATGTAATTCAGAATGAAAGAGGAAATTTGTTTTCCCGTGACGGTGGTTAGGGGAACGACTTCAATCCACTTTGTGAAATACTCAATGACATTTATGATGAATTTGTGGCCGTTGGAAGAGGGTGGGTGAATCTTTCCCACAAGGTCAAGTCCCCACTGACAAAAGGGCCAGGGTGTCATTAAAGGTCTCAACTCTTAAGTAGGTGCATGGATCAAGTTCCCGTGTATTTGGCACTGTTTGCACTTTTTGATGAACTGATAGGAATCCATTTCCATGTTTGGCCAGTAATAACCCAAACGCATGAGTTTCTTGGCTAAGGAGGGACCGCTGGAGTGTGTTCCGCATATCCCTTCATGTATGTCTCGCAAGGTAGTTATGGATTCTTCTTGTTCTAAACAATAGAGTAAAGTACCATCCAGACCACGTCGATAAAGGGTATCGGCTATGATGGTGTAACGAGAGGCTTGTCGGATGAAAGTTTGCTTTTGGTTGGAAGAGAGGTCTGGTGGGAGAATATTGTCCTTGAGGTAAGTGTAAGTCTTACCGTACCAAGGTGAATCAGAGCCGACTAGGAGGCAAATGGAATGGGTTTCAAGGAGATCATAAGCCAGTTGCCAGATGGTTTCTACTAAGAACTCATACCGTGACTCATATTCAGGAATTTCTAGAAGAGAGGCTATGGTAGCCATTGCATCTACTGCTTTGTTCTCTATCCTGGGTATTTGTTCGAAGGAGATGGTCCCAAAGTGTTCTTTGAGGTCGTCAACCATCCATTTGTATGGGATGAGCTTCTCATCTTTGGTTTGATACTCATCGTTGACCTGATTTATGATAAGTTGAGAATCACCGTAGACACATAGTGCTTGGATTTTCCACTCAGTGGCCATCTTGAGACCAATTACCAAGGCTTCATATTTCACTATGTTGTTTGTGCATGGAAATAACAACCAGTAGGACTTCGGAATTGTGTCGCCTTGGGGAGTGATAAATAGGATACCTACCCCCGATCCATGGTTGGTGTAAGATCCGTCAAAGTAGAGTTTCCAAGGAGATGTTGACAGAGTGAATAGAGACTCATCAGGAAACTCAAACTGCATCGATGAAGTGTCTTGTAATGGTGCCTCAGCCAGTTGGTCAGCTATGATTTGCCCCTTGATGGCTTTTCTGTCCACATATTCTATATCATATTCACTAAGAAGCATAACCCACTTTGCTAGTCGACCTGTGAGAGCTGCTTTGCTGAGAAGATATTTCAGTGGGTCAATCTTGGCAATGAGTTTGACAGGATGTGCCAACATGTAATGTCAGAGTTTTTGTGAAGCAAAAACCACTGCAAGGCATGATCATTTGACCTATGAGTGTTGCAACTCGTAGCCTACTAGGGTTCGACTGATGTAGTATACAGCTCTCTCCTTGTTCTCGTAATCTTGCTGCGCTAGAAGAGCTCCAAGAGCAGTGGGTGTAGCAGAGATGTAGAGAATTAAAGGTTTTCCTTGGATCGGAGGCATGAGTATGGGAGGATTCATAAGATACTCCTTTAGCTTGTTGAATGCCTCTTCGCACCGCTCATCCCATTTAAATGGAGTGTTCTTATGTAGGAGATGGCTGAAGGGTTGGCACTTGTCTGCCAGCTGTGAGATGAACCTGCGGATGGCCTGCAGCTTGCCCTGTAAGGATCTCAACTGTGTTAGAGTCTTGGGCAGTGGCATGTCCATTATAGCTTTGACCTTGGCCAGGTCTACCTCTATTCCGTTTGCTGACACGATGAAGCCTAGCAGCTTGCCTGATGTTACCCCAAACACACATTTCTTCGGGTTCAGTTTGACTTGGAATTGGTCCAATCTCTGAACGACTTTTTCTAATATGTCCAGGTGTGAGTCCCTTGTGAGAGATTTTGCCAAGATATCGTCAACATAGTCTTCCATAGTTACATCCATCATGTCATGGAATATAGTTGTCATGGCCCACTGATATGTAGCACCTGCATTTTTCAGCCCAAAAGGCATGACATTCTAGCAAAAGGTATCCCATGGGCAAGTAAAAGCTATTTTGTGTTGATCCTCTGGTGCTATTTTGATTTGATTATACCCTAAGAATCCGTCCATGAGTGATAGCATTGTATGTCCTGCAGTAAGGTCGACTATGATATCGATGTTTGGCAGTTGGAAGTCATCCTTGCGACATGCTTTGTTTAAGTCTCGAAAATCATTGCATAGTCGAACCTGGCCATCTGGTTTAGACACTAGCACAATATTAGATATCCATTCTGGGTAATCTATGGCTCTAATGAACCCCACATCTAGCAATTTATTGAGTTCTTCTTTGACCAAAAGGGCTATATGAGGATGCATTTTTCTCAGCTTCTGCTTTACTGGTTTCACCCCTGGATCCAATGGTAAATGATGTAGAATTAGGTTTGGGTCCAAACCTGGCATGTCTACATATGACCAAGCAAAGCTGCCTCTCTTCTTCTTAAAGAATGGTACAAATCTAGTTTTCTCTGGTGGTGTGAGAGATTTGGCAAAGTGGATAATCTTGGGCTGCTCTTCGGTTCCAATGTTCACGGGCTTGGTCAGCTCCACCACAATTTGTGACCTTTTCTGATACATATCACTAGGGAGAGTGTCAAGCATTCCATCGTCGGGTGCCACAGTTGGGTTTTCACCATCAGATGCGTCCTTTCTTTTTACTATTTTATGATCTGACACTGCCGCAAGGCAGTTTTCACTGTCACATCCATTTTTGATCTTGATGTTTTTGTGACTGGAAGGCTTGGCACCCTCCCCGAAGTAAGCCACGGTATTCAGTTCGATAGCAAAACCAGCCTTATGATCTCCTTTTGGCAAGTGGTCCCTAAGTTCCATATAATCGATGTAAGCATCATCGTTCTGGAACATATCTAATTGGGGGGTTCCTTGAAGATCCTAGTCAATAAGTTCAGGGTGTAAGAGGGGAAGGGAGTCGGATGAGAGACCTGATTCATTGATGGTGTGAATGGAAATGTTATGGGCATTGGTGGGGGTAGTGTTCTGGGTGGTACTTTCTTCCAAGTTGTTTATCGCAATGGAATCTAAACTTTCCTCGAAAGCCATAATCTCAGGGGTGGGCAAATTAGACTCCAGTGGTCTGTCCCGTTGCATTTGTCCCTCATGGTAGGGGTTAAGAGTTTGGATGGTGTCAACCTCTTTGTCGTTGTAGGAGTGCTCTGTTAGCTCATCCCACTCATACTCATTTGAATCATCTGAATCTATGTCACTATCCACTTGGAGTGTTTGGATTGTCTCCACAAGGCAGGCATTTTCCTTGGCTTTACCCTTGCCTTTGTACCCTAGGCCAGTTGTGTTTCTAGCCGCAGAGGATGAAGAAGGTTGTATAGGTTCAATGATTCCTTCTTTTCTGAGGCCTATGGGGCCTTGTCCTTCATACCCTATCCTATGCAAAATAGTCTCACCCCGCCCATAGAGTTCTATAGGGAGTTTAGGCGGTTCTTGGGGTGTGTTTTCTTCTTCAGCATAAAGCCATTGCAGGAGATCTCACTCCTCTGTTTCATCAGATAAGGTCCCCCATTTTACAAAGGGATTTGCGGGAGCTGCAGGAGGAGTAGATGGTTTTGGAAAATGTTTGGGTTGGCCAAAAGAGCGAGGAGACAAAGGCATCTTGGCAAGGTTGAGGCTGTGCTCAATGGAGTATTCCCCCATGCCACTTTCTTTAATGGTAAGTTTCAGTGGTTTGGGTGTTGAGGAGGAAGCTTCAGCGGTATGGTCCTGTTGTGGGGTAGGGGAAATGTAGGCTCTGTTGTTGGGTATGACACATTCAAGTTTTGCACGGAAAGAATTACAATGCTGGTAGGGGTCAGGGTCGCCTTGGATGGTGACCTGCTTGCCATTGTGCGGGAACTTAATGCATTGATGATAGGTTGAGGGGACAGCCTTCATGGCGTGGATCCATGGTCTCCCTAATAGAATATTATAAGCAAGCTCCCGATCAAGGAATTGGCACACCACATCTTTAATGACTGGTCCCACTTGAATGGGTGGGACAACCGTTCCTTTTGTGGTTCTTTCTTCCTCATCATATGCCTTGATGGTAATTTTCCTCCTTGGATCAACTGCTTGTTCGGAGAACCCCAGTGCAAGGACTAGCTTCAATGTTCAGATATTTAAACTGGCACCCCCATCAATGAGAACCCGCTTGATGCGGTGCTTGTGTATGAATGCGACAATGTGTAGAGGGGTATTGTGGGGTTGAGACATAGAAAGGTCATCTTGCTCAGTAAATGATATGGAATTGGAGGATGTCAGATTGCCTACCATGGTCTGGAACTTCTCTTGGGCTAGGTTAGTGGGGACAGTGGTTTCCACTAAGGCTTTCTCAAGAATCTCCTTATGAGAAGAAGATAGACGCAATAGCTCCAATATGGAAATGTGAGCCAGAGTTTTCTATAACTGGTCGATGACATTGTACTAACGGAAGGTGGGTGGAGAAGGTGACGACCTTGGAGGAACGGTATTGAGTATGACTTTACCACTGCGGGTAATTATACTACAACCAGTTCGGTTAGGTCCTGGTTGTTGGTTGGGTGAGATGACATTGACCTGCGGAATATGTTCAGAAATGCAGTTTATGGTGTAGTCAAATGGAACACTTGCATAGTTAGCATTACTCGTCCCGCTGTTCTGATTTGGCCGGTTGCGATTATTGTTGTTGTCATTGCTGTTGTTGCCATTGTTGTGGTGGCCATGGTTGTTGTTGTTGTGGCCATGGTTGTTGTATGGCCTGTTATGATTCAGAAGTGGATCCCTGTAGGCCACATGAGTATCATTGGAGGTATGCTGTTATGTCCCTCCCTGATTCTGATCCAGTATATCCTGTATGACATTTTTGAGGTGAATGCAGTTGTTAGTTGTATGTCCCCTTCGTCGATGATATTCACAATAGTCTGTGTCCTTCCAGTAGGGAGGTTTGACTATAGGCTCGTAATCACTTGTTGGCAGTAGAGAAATTTTGTTGTTAGCCAACAACTTCCTTAGTGCAGATTCTTGAGACTCGCCTAACAGTGTGAATTTTCTCCTTGGGTTGGAAGTGAACCAAGGTCTAGGCTCTTGAGAGGGTGGTTTGTTGATTGCACGATTGTTTGTGTCCCCCTTAAGAGTGAATATGGGTTGTTGTTTAGGAGCTGCCGCCTACCCCATCGTTGACCACATTCTTGTTCTTGGTCCAAAACTTTGATTTATCCGTTGTATAATTGGAATTAGGCGTGTCCTTGTATAGCTTGAGAGTTCCTTTAGTGATCATAGCTTTTTCAATGAATAGGCCCATTTCAATGACTTTGGAGAATGATGTAGGGCATTGTATCTGAATTTGATAACTAAGATCAGCATTCAGATTGTGGACAAACATTTCCAATAGTTGCTTCTCAGGTATATCATAAGAACACTTACTAGCTAGCTGTCTCCATCATTGTAAGAAGGTGGCGAATGACTCACCACTCTTTTGTTTGGTGTTGCATAGATCTAGCATAGATACTTCGTGTTCTATGTTGTAAGAGAAGTGCATTATGAATTTATTGACAAGTTCATCAAAAGTTTTGATTCCTGGTGGGAGGCGCGAGAACCACTCCATAGCTTGACCACCTAAGGATCTTGGGAACAGTCTCATCAAGTAGGTCTCGTTGTGAGCTACTTCTAAACATGCGGCATTGAATTCCCGGATATGATCTCTAGGGTCCCCCTTCCCTTTGTATTTGTCGAACTTTGGGACTCCGAATTGAAAGGGGAAGGGTTTCATGACCAAACTTTTGTCAAAAGGATACGGAGCTATATCTTCCAAAGAGTAGTTCTTGGAACTTGTACCGGTCTTAAGGTTGGATATTTCTTGTTTTAGACTTTCAATTTGTTGTCTCACGTCATCCATAGGAGCATTTTGATCTATGGGTTTCTTGCCTCTATCATTTGCATTCGGGATTGTGTCATTCATGCCTCTCTCATGATCATCATGTCTCTGCTCATGATCATTGCCTACATTTTCCATGATGGAGCTTATGTCAAAGTCTGCGGGAAGTTTGACTCCAAGATTAGCAAGATGGTGGAAGTATTTGTCGGGGTCTTCAAGGAGCACCCTCTCTACCAAGCGTTGGAATTTTCTATCTTGGATGTGCGCTACTAATTCTTCGTGAGAAATTTCTTCGTCACCACCACGTGGTGGGGCAAGGTGATCAGATGATTCAGCCATTTCAATTTGCTTGTTCTACTGGGATCGAGTAAGAACCATGCAAGGTGGGGTGGGATGAAGTGGACCAGGATTAGAAATTTTGGCGAGGTGCCGACTGAGACTGTTGTGAATGGGATACCTAGGACAAGATTTGGACAAAGGATTTTCTCGCTCAATGACTTCAAGTAAGACGGTTGACACAAGACATTGGCCGCTAGTAAGGGTAGTCGATACCAGTCTTACTGTATAGGGCTTAGTCGTTCAACAAGACTACTAGCAAAGGTACAGTGACCTACTAGGCTTACGTGAATTCACTAATGACACAAAAAAGGGACCTATGTCGAATTGGTATGGGATAAACTGACTTTGGGACAAGAGGCGTTTAGACAGAAAGTGAATGGGACGATCGACGAAAGAGAGAGACTTGGGTGAAACGGATGAAGACTGACTGCAAGGTTGAATCTGACCTCAGAAAGTGAAACTAGGCTGAAATGGGTGCCCTAATCAAGTGAAAATATTTTCTCAAAAATAGGGCAAGTGCTCACTGTCGCATATGTGCAGAAACAGATGTGCAGCAGGAATGAACAAATGCGCCGTAAGTCGCAGTAAAAGCGCAGCTCTGGTTAAGTACAAATGCGCAGCAACAGTGTGTATATGCGCAGCAACAGTATGTATGCGCAACAAGTCGTTACAAAAGCGCAGCAAGTCGCGGTATATGCGCAGCAGAAAAGAGTATATGCGCAGCTTTGATATTTTTGCAAATTTTTTGGATTTTTCTCTGTTTTTGGTATTTTTTGGCTAGAAAAGGTCTTCCTGATCTGATATTATGAATTAACAACAAGAAAACACAGCAAGCACAAAGAATATTTTGTAGTTTTTCATTATTTTTGTAATTATTTTTGACTCTATTTTGGACGAAAGCAAGCACAAAATCCTAGGCAAGAAATGGATTATAAGGGATTTGGGCCACTAAAACAAGAGGTATTTAATGTGGGCAACCATTCAAGTGGTTACATGTGCGGCGGCACTACTCTCTGTTATGGAGTCTCCCAGCCTCAAAGGGTTGCGCCTGAGAGAGTTTTGGGGGAGGTTGGTCGTCGGTGTAACATAACAGCACTCGTTGCAGGAAGTTTTCACCTCAAGCACAATTTATTTTAAGTGGTTTGGTAGGGCTTGGTGTTAGCCTGTTACCACTTAGGGTCGTTCCCACTTGGACAAGCGTGCATCCAAGGGCAGGCCCCTCCTAAAGGTTAAACAAATAGAATGACAAGTCTGGCACTTTGATCACCCAGAAGAGGGGAGAGCATAAGCCTATTGTCATTCGCAAGCATAGAATACACTGATTAATCTACCCTAGTTAAAAAGTGAAAAAAACTAAATGGACTAATCTACTCAAACACAGAACTTTGAAGTGATTTCAGCAATATAGCAGTGGTTTAGTTTTAACCCCAGAAAGCAGTGGTGAGTTCAGTTTTAAATCTGCGTAGCACAAGATTGTTAACTTTGAAATTCTAGTCTCACGATATAGCAATGGTTCATTTTAACTTCAAGATCATTGATGAGTTCAATTTTAAACCGCGTAGCATGAGATTGTTAACTTTGAAATTCTGGTCTCACGATATAGCAATGGTTCATTTTAACTTCAAGATCATTGATAAGTTCAATTTTAATCTTAGATAGCAATAACTTGGAAGGTGCTTTGCAATGCAAGCAAAAAATAATCCAGTTACTTTCTCCCTAATTAGAGCTAGGTGAGGATTTGAATGCAAGTTGCATGAACAATGGGTTACTCCTTCCTAATTAGAACTAGATGAAAGTTGTATGCAAGTTGCATGAACAATGAGTTACTCTTCCTAATTAGAACTAGATGAAAGTTGTATGCAAGTTGTATGAACAATGAGTTACTCCTTCCTAATTAGAACTAGATGAAAGTTGTATGCAAGTTGTATGAGAATGCTCAAATCAGTCCTATTCAACACTTAGTGAAAAATGATTATCTTCAATGGACATTTTGCACTAAACTGGATTAGCAGTCTCCTGATATCCACCTGATGAAGTTGATCAAATGGGCTAAAAATACCTTCACCACTGCAAAGTTCTCGAGATCAGCTTTCCAATGACTATAAATTTGCAAAAATCTGATTCTCCTGTGAGGCCTCTCGAGCTCAACGGTGAGGTCCGATTGAGCATAAGAGGTTGTGTATGAAAGCTGATTTCCAGATTTGTAACAAAACACCCCTGAAGCTGTGACAAAACACACTCAACAAAAAACTCAAAAACAAGATGGGTTAGATCACGGTGGGCACCAAAAATGTAAGGGTAAAATGGTGATCAATCAAATGAATAATGTAAGACCCAAACATCAACAGAATAGGAGATAACAAAGAAGATTAAACGAAAATAGCAATGATAACACAAAGTAAACCTTCCTTGAAATCAATGCTTCTGTTGTTCGCCTATCACAATCGTCCTTTTGCAAATGAAGTGATCCCTCAGAGAGTACACTCTTTTAAGCTGTGTTCGAGGAAGTCGATGGTAAATGGCTGTTGTGATATGCAATGAAGATGAGCTTCAAAGCAAGTAGGTGATCTCAAGCTTGTGGATGGTAAAAGGGTGCCAAAGCCGCGCTGGTGATATTTCTGCAGAGTAACGATGTCAAAAGCCTGGATGATTAGAATGGAGGGATGAAGCTTCATTTATAAACTCAAAAGAATGAGAATCAACGGTTGAGAGAAGATATGAAGATCAACGGCTGAGAATGGTTGAGAAATGTGCAACCAGTAGAAATGTGACAAGTGTCCCAGCTCCATCATGAAAGAGGGGATGTGACAAAATTGATTGGAGAGTTAACTCCATTGACTGATCAGTTAACAAACTTGATTGATTAGTTAGAAGAGTGGATTATGGGATTGACTGAATTGATTGACCAGTGAACTGGGTTGATTGACGAGTCAGTAGAATAGATTGACCAGTGAACTCAAATGACTAATTAGTTAATAGATTTGATTGATTAGTTAACTAACTTCTGATTTGAGAAGAAATAGGCCATGTGGGTGAGAGAAAAATAGGTAATTAAATATTAAATATATTTAATTGCATGTGCACCCTGATGAGGTGGACAAGGTGAGGTGTAAAAGGTGAGGTGGATTTTTGAATTTAGAACTTAGGATAGAGGAATTTGGATTAATTAAATAATTTATGATTATTTAATTGGGTAGGACATTTAGAAGAATTTTAATTAAATAAATTGAATTTATTTAATTATGGAACAGTGAATCAATTAAATAAATTTAGAATATTTATTTAATTGGTAGAAGAATAGAATAAATATTTAGAATATTTATTTAGGATGATTTGTGTCATTTTTAGACGTATACACTAAGAGTTACAAGATAAGGTTTGGGTGGCCTTACATTCTCCCCCGTAAGAAATGGACTTCCTCCTAGAAGTCATCAAGAGAAAAGAATACTCCCTACTTCAATAGAACTAATCAAAATTAAATATCATAGCAATATATTTGTACAACATCAAAATGAATGTAACAGGATATCAAGGCTCTATTTCAAAATCCTCCATGATACAAATTACAACAAAGATCTTGAGCATACTCTGTAATAATGAAGTAACGTCTATAATCATTTATTTAATAGCTAGCAAGAGTGCCAAAATATCATTATTTATTGGAAGAATAACCCTAAACAACCGTTAAAAAATTTAAACATATCATATTGCATATCTGAATCCTTTTCATCTTTTGCATTGTTATTTAACCAATAAACATGTTTATATCATTTCTAAAAATAACCAAGAATATTATCCTTCATAACATTTCATCATAACAACCATTACCAATAACACATCATAGATCTCAACTCCATACATATACTATCACATATACACCTGATGGGATGAGGAGGATCGGTGTCAAGTAGAACCATAGTGCCACAAAATAGATCTTACACAATTTCACAATAAACATTCCCCATTCCATCCACTCCCCTATACAACCTGCCAGGGATCCCTCCTGGATATAGTAGTAAACACATTTCACATCACACACATATAGGCTAGCATCAACACATATAGATAATGCCTCAAAATACATAAACTTCAATGAGTAAAAGTTTAAACAATATCAACCAATAAAATTTCATTTAAAACCAAAACAAATAGCTGAAGTCAAAAATAATAATTCAAAATTTTGAAACCAAAAACCTTAATAAAATAGTCCTTGAGGCAATAAAGACTTTTTTCGCAATTTCAATCAACTAAAATATAGAAGAAAATCCAAAACTACTGGCCCAAAATAAGAAAAAAAATGTGACAAGATTTCAAATTAAAATTTCGACAATTCTCATAAAACATTACATCACAATCACCACGTGACTTCAAGCAAGCCACCTAAGGGGAGGAGGGGAATGGTGGTGGTCTCAAACCACATAGAGCTCAATAATAGATCACAATGCGCATGTCCCACACAACCTAGGACAACCATATCATATATCACAATACACATGTCCCACACAACCTAGTACAACCATACCATATATCAGAATACGCATGTCCCACACAATTTGAGACAACCTTATCATATATCAAGAAAACACCTTTATATGAACTGTTGCATGAAAGACCCAATATCATATACAACAAAAGGAATCGATCATGAAATCTGATATACATTCACAATAATGTAAAGATCCCAACCTTTGATACCAAAACTGAGAGAAGAAGCCATTACCCTTTCAAAAATGTCTTATCAATCTGCTATCATTTCTCTTTTCGCTAACAAGATGTTGATATTAAAATTATTATAATTTAACCAAGATCTTCTGTGTCCTAAGAATAATATGTCAGTTTTAAAACTATGAATGAAATGGAAATTTGCTATCTCAAAATCACTATTTCCAAAACCCAAATTTTTTTCATAATTCAATATTTAGTCTAATTATTTGTAACCACTGATGCTATCAAAGTTCCATATCTAAAATGGATTATCACAATTAGTGACCAAGTTACCATCAAATGTTCATCTGCTAGAAACTACCAATAGTGCTCATGCCAACTGAGATACCATAACTAAATCATCATGAATAAATAATCTCTTGAGTCATAGGCACACCCCGATCCATCCTCAACCCATAAATACTCAACAACACACATGAACCGCTAATGGTTCCATAACGAGGGGGAATAGAGGGGATTCTATTCCAATGTGACTATGAGGCGGTTGTGTCTCCACCTCACCCCATAATGGGTTACGTCCCAAAGGAGATCCATACCTTGTTCGACCCCACACATGGGAGGATCTAAACCCCCAATGGAGTAGATCCGCATGCTCCCAACAACAATGACAACACAAACAAATCACCAGTATGATCCATAAAGAAGGAGGAAAGAGGGGATAATCATCCCTCTCAGGGTAAAATAAAAAATATATAATACCCTAAGAGAGGCTCCACACCTCTCTCAACCCCTATTTACATGAGAGGCTCTCAGTCCTCAAGCGAGATCAGCTCTCAACAAATAACAATTCCCTTGCCAACACAATACTCAACAAGAAAACACAACCACAATTATACAACATACATTCTTCACTATAACATATAATTTTCACAATAGGTATACCTTCGTGAATCGTTACTAACATTCACAATACCCTTCCCTCAAGTTGGATACACTGTATCACAACTAGGGACACCACATACACAATTTCACTAGTAACATCGCAAAATAAAATAGAAATTACACATGTTTGACATAAATCAATTACCAACTTCAAAGAACTTATAGCCACAAGGGTTTGTCAATAAACATTTATATGTTGATAATGATCTACTAGACATTCCTTCCAATAGAAATAAATCAAGAATTACCTCTGCTTACCATAGTGAGACCCAAAAAGGCTCCAGAGTTTAATAAAATTATTGAAATATACATAAAATTATATAATTTTAATTATAAATTGATTTAATTATGATACCTAAATGTACAAAGCTATATAAATCTTTAATAAAATTGAGATTATATGGTATCATAAAAATTATTTTTAGTAGTGAAATAGACCTATGAGTCCACTTAAATGCCTCCTCTAATAACAATCTTGAAACGTAACCCAAATACATCAATACTTATTCAGATTTCATAATGAAGATTACTCTCACCTTCTCATACCTGATTTACCTTAATGTTATACCCAAGACATCCATACTTCAATTGGACAAGTTTGTTCATACTATCCAAGCTTCTAGATTTGCTCAAGGGAAACAATGAGTATTTGATAAAACACATCTCAACAATAATATCTTAAATTAGTGATGTAGATGAATCAAAACTCGTGGTATCATATTTCCGAAAATATGTATTATGAACAACTAGTTAGTGATCTGATTAACAAAATAAAGTCGACAATGTATATATATATATATATATATATATATATATATATATATATATATATATATATATATATATATATATATATATATATATATAAGCATCTATTCTAAGAGTTACAAGATAAGGTTTAGGTGGCCTTACAAATCCTGCTTGATGCCTTTGCAACTTGTATACGAGGTAAGACCGTTCGCCTAATGGGCCTTAGATTTTGTAGGCGTGATTAACCCAAATTCATCTATAGGCCACAAATTCATTTTTACTGCAACAGATTACTGTACCTACTAGACAAAGGCCCATGCTTGCAAGAATTGCACCACTGAGGTAGTGATCAAGTTCCTTGAAGATAACATCATCACAAGGTTTGGAATACCCTTCACTCTGGTATGTGACAATGACCCTTCTTTTTCATCAGCTTAATTAATGCAATGGTATTTTGAACAAAAATCCACAAACAAAAATTTGATTGATGTTATTAAGAAACTACTTGAAAAGAACCCTAGATATTGGCATACTCAGCTTAAGTTTGCCTTATGGGTGGACAAAACCAGAACTAAAGCTTCTCTAGGAACTTCTCTGTACCAACTTGTGTATAGGATGAATCCAGTTTTCCTAGTGAATCTACATATCCCAGTCCTCAAATTTATGAAGGAATTCTCAATCGACGAGGACAAAGTAGAAGCTACGCTCATGAACTTACTTGGCCTAGAAGAAAAATGAGATGTTTCCCTACAACACTTTGTCAAACATCAGATAGTGGTCAAAAGGTGGTTTCACAAAAGGGCTAAAATCAAGGCTTTTAGAATTTCAGACTTAGTCTTTTTATGGGATAAAGCCAAAGAAAAGAAGGGTGACCATCAGAAGTTTGAAAAATTGTGGCTTAGCCCTTATCAAATCTCTGAGATTCTTAGAGAGAACACCTTTAGGATCAGCTTATTAACTAGAGAACCTGTCCCATTACCCATCAATGGATAGTTTCTTAAGCATTATTTTGGTCCTTGAAAATGCTATCAAACTTTTTGTATTATAGTAGGATAAGAACCTTTTGTTGGTTGTTCATCCTCGTCATTTTCGTCCCTTTTGTTCTATGTGTTTGTTTGTTCATTTGGTGTTTCTTTATTTCTTTCTTCTATAGTACATTTTTTTGTCAGTCCTTCCCACCTTGAAGAGGAGGTTTGTGTGCAACTTAATATCAAGATGACTTGATCAGGATATTGCTGTTAGTATTTTTAGTATATAGTCAATTGTTTCCCCTTAAGTCTTTTGTTTACTCCCATTTCTCATTAACTCTAGAAACACAAAGCCTTTATAAACACCTAGATTGTGGTGAATATTAAGAGATATTGTGTAAAAGCCCTCAAATCCATCACAAAAGTAAAACAAAGTAAAATGAATAATAATTCACTTAAATACAACATCACAAGAAATGAAAGTAAAATGATGTATATAATCCGCTTAATTACAATATTTAATCATAGACAATAACTTCATCAAGAAGAATCAATAGAGTCAATAAATCTCAAAAAGAAAATCTCATCGATATAAATCAAATAAGTCTTTACATATTACATATTCACGTGCTAAATCCAGGTAAAAAGCACTATGAATCAATATACATAAATCCTTTGGTAACATGCCATAATACATACAAATAGGTACAATAACAAGTACATCAATAAATAATAAATCAACACACTCTCCAACTGCACGAACCAAGTGGTCCACCACTTGCAAACAGAGAGACGGGAACATGGCTTAGGTGCTTTTCCACCCAACCATGAAGTATTTACACTTCCCCGGATCCCTTCATGAAATGAAGGAAACCCAGCCCTACACGAAATGTCTAGCTACCTGGAAACAACTGGCAGGAAGGAAAACCCGATGCAACCCTAATGTCTAAAAGTGCAATTCTAATAATGAAAAGCAAATTGACTCACAACAGGATGTGGCAGAGATATATATAAATAAGTTTTACTAGACAAAATAAACATCTTTTTCAATGACATTCCAATTAAATCGTATCATTTCAAGTAGCCTAGTCAATTCACAAAAAGAGGAAAAGCCATCTCTGATATATCCACATTCGTCATCCTAGTCCCAAAAGTAACCCAATCACATTCCTACATAAAAATCTACCTTCTTTCTCCAAGAAATAAATAAGAAAGTAAATAAATAGTTCAATAAATAATTGATCAAATCACCTATAACCACCTCTAGTCCATTTCCCATGCATCAATAAAGAGCACACATTTTGATCAAGCAGTAATAAAGCACATCATAAAGCAATATATATTTGATTAGATTTTCAATTCGTATTTCCATGGTTAAATATATAGTAGATACTAATGCCTTTGCTTCATATCCAAATACTGTTTCTTAAATCACGCAATAAAATCAAATGAGGAGGTTTGAATACTCCACTCTCATACAATGAGATTTCATGCATAGCTTATTACAAATATTATTTCTATCTTTCCTCAAGTTCAAATAAATAGAATAATAGAATAAAACAATTAATGTTCTTCTATAAATCATTTCAAAAATCCCAAAACACCAATCAAGGAAACATACTTTCAAAACAATAATTCCATTCTTTGTTTCATAATTTTGCAACCATAAGTTTGTCATTTTGATACAATCACTTTATCTATAAATCAATTATAATTCACAATATAATATCCATTCTAAATATTTTCAGCAATCCTACTGTTAGACCATTGACAAGAGACAATTCTGACCATTTATCTTACAATAAACACCTTTTATTCATCCATAACACCTTACTGTCATTTTAGTGACAGGAGGTTCAGAATAACCAGTAAGAAAATAGAGACAGACCTCTTGGCAGAATAGTGACAGGAGTTGTCAAAGTAATTTAAAACACAAAAACAGACAACAACAGTTAATCCAAAGGTCTGTCATTCGAAGGTAAGGTTAAAGATAATGTTTAACAGCAAAATAATAGAGGAAAATAAGCTACGAAAACCTAAATAATTCCATCTATGTGGAGAAGTTTCTAAATCACATATTAATTCCGTCAATGAATAAAAAGTTGGTTCTTTTTGTCAAAATTGATTTCTACAACAGAAAGAAATTTAATATTCTCATTTAGATCTAATAGAGGTGAGTTTAATTAGTTTGAGATTGCAAAAACTCCATTTCATAGTTTTGAGCCAACAACTTAGTTTACTAGCCAATCTTAGCATGAAATCGGAATGCACAAAGCAAGGAACAACAGTTTGCAACAGCAATAAGAAAATAGTGAATAAAATGAGGGAGGTTGATCTATTTTAGCAAGGTAAGATTGCCCAAGGTGGATTTAGAGGAGGTCAGCTCAGAGAAAAATAAAGGTCAAACATAAACAAAACAAATGCCCTCCAAACAAGCTGAAAACTATTAATTTGACAGTCACAAAAACGTGATTTCAATGCAAACAATTCTTAAGAAGAAAAACCTGGAGATAAGGTCGGTCAAGGGGTTGAAATTGAAACTGTTGTTGCTAAGGATCTTCCTTCAGTCACTGTTCATCCAGAAGCACGACTTTTCTCTTTTTCTGCTACTACAAAAGGTTCATCTCTGCTAAAATCTTCAGTGCCTTCTCTTGTTGCTCCATAAAAACACATCATTTTCATTTGCAAAAATTCTTACTACAATTTGTGAATTTTTTAAAAATATTTCTGGGTTTTGTTCTACTCTTTTCCAGCTTTCCAAAATATTTTACAGTTTCAAATTTTGTTTTGATATGACAAATTTATCGCCATTTTACTATCACTGTTCTTGACTGGTTTTTCTCTCCTTTGCCCATGCCTTTTTTTTTTAAACAATTCCCTTTTTTTTTTTTGGCGTCCAAAGTTTAGGTTTTTAACTCATTTCAACTCAAGATTTTTTTTTTTGTTTGCATGAGAATTTTAATTTAAAAAGACTCAATTTTCTATTTAAATTAAAACAAAATAATTTAATTTATCTTTCTGTCACGTGCATCAAAGTAATTTATTTAGTTCTCTTTAGCTCTCTAAATATAATAAAACTATTATTAATACTATTTATCTATTTTAAATAACATAAGCACTCCAATGAACTCAAGATGTGATAATAATAATAATAATAATAATAATAATGATAATGAGAATAATAATAATATCTTTTAATTAGCTTGCTGTCGCATGCATGACAGTAAGTTGATTTTAATTCTTTTTATTTAAAATTTTAAATATAATATTATTATTATTAACATAAGTTAACTGATTTTACTAAAACACAATTACTTTTAAAAAAACCAAGAAGTAAGTATAATACAATAATACATATATATCTATTATAAGTTAATATAATTATTTAAATCTATTTTACATATTGTCTTTCAAATATCTATAATCATGTAAATAGAAAACAATATTTATTATTTATTTAATAAATTACAAACATATATATTTTCTTATTTAAAATACAATACACCATTTAAATATAATTCGAAAAGACATTTAAATTTAAGTAATCACATCATGCATTTGAAAGCAATTTTTAACACACTAATTTTCTAACATCTAATCATCAGTCATGATTAATAATCACACATCAATGCATAAAATAAGCCATTCAAAAAATGCATATGCAACTACGTGAGTGTGTGATTGCATAAGGGTTAACCATCCCAAACAGTTCTTGCCAAGTGGCTAGAACATTTCTACCTCAGCCATGCTCTCGTCTTCGACGAGTATCTGCATCCAATTGCACTCAATCTTGACGTCAATATGTTAGTATATCAAAAGTATAGCCGAAGCAAACCATCATAATCATACCAATAATATTTAATATTAAATCAACTTTCTAATTTATGTAAATATATCATCATGATAATTACCTTTACACGCGTAACTTAATCGAAGTAAAACAATCATGGTAAATGTTCAGTAATCTAGAATAATAATATTGTTCATAAAAATGAGACGTGACATATTGTAAGAGCTTACTACATTATATACATATTTTAACATTTAGAAGTTAGCTTGGATCCAGATCTTGGGATGACCTTTAAGTGAAAACTGCGGTGATTATATTCCTTAGAATAGGGGGTTCACATTCATCTCAACATTGCACAAGGTTTCATTAGAAGGTGGTATAGTTCAAAATCACTGTTCATCATTCAGAGAGAAGAGGGTAGTTTACTAGAACATAATATTGCTTACATCCCAACACTTAAGGATGGAACCTGTACTCATGATCAACTATGTCTTTGATGTCAAAAGCCATTTATTCACATACTATAAGCTACAGTCAGATGCTGTAGTACATGTCAAAAGTAGTTGTTCAACATTTGAAGATAGGTGGTAGTTAAGATGATGTCTAACAGAGCCAAAGGGGTGACATCAGAAGAAGGTTGTCCAGAAGTCCTTTTTAGCATTTAAGACCAATGTCATTCAAGTCTGCAGAGATCAACAACAACTGGAAGATCAACAAACAAGCATTAATTGAGGTAACCTTATCTATTTGGGTTTATTAGAGTAAGGTCTTTCAATTGTTCTTACCACTATTCCAATCACTCTTCCATCAGTCTCTTTCATCCCCACAAATTTTCCCTTGTACCTCATTTGATCAACCCTGTTGCCCAAATCTGTTGGCTATCATAGTTCAAAAAATTCATGTAATACCAGGACCATCTAAGAACATTTAATGATCCCATCCCTTCTCAAATATTGTTCAAAGCATTGAAAGGGGAATATATCATTCAAATTAGAAAATTCCTCATATATTCTTAACCCTTATTCTGAACAATACTCAAAGTTACTGGCAAGGGCATATCCCCAAAGAAATAGCTTGGTACATCATTGTTTGTCTTTGTCTACTCATCCATTTCATTCCATTCCTCACCTATCATTCAAGGCAATCGAAAGGAAATTAATACCTCTCCTGAAAGAGGGAAACAATCAGGTCCCTTATGAATATTTTTTACTGCCTATCTTCCATCCATACCATATTGTCCATCAACTCTACTCTCTTAAGCCAATTTTCCCTAAGAATATTGAAAATCCTTATGAAGATGAACCCTTTCAGAGACAACCAACTTAGCTAGTGCGATAGTTTGAAGTAGAATGGGTCCAAAACATTGGATTCAACATAATTCCTATATGTACCAAATTTGATTGAATATGATAAGGATACTCCCTGAGGAGTATGATTTTTAGGCAATCCACCATCAAGTTTAAGCAAGCATGGAGCAAGTTTCAGTTTAGGATACTTCAACCTTCTTGGTCATCAAGGGAAAGAGTATGAAAAAAAAAGAGAAAATAGTAAAGAAAAAAATAATCCTTTGGTGAAAACCATAATACATGGCATCTTGGACAAGTACCATGATGAAAACCTATTTACGGGCGCCATGACTAGAATATAATCATCACAGAATAGCTTGATGAAGCGAGTTACAAGGTCTTGGATCTAGGCAACACTTTTTGAAATAAATGAATCACATGCACACAATTGTAAGTCTCAAGCATCATCTTGTTGTCATTACTATAATTATTTGTTTATAGGGTTTTCCATTTCAGTGCTCATCCTTGATGTATTCAAACTCAGGACTTTAGAGAAATTGAGGGTTCTATACTCCAAAATTCTATAGAGCATTTTCCTAGTCGAGTCACCATTTGTTATGCCCTACATAATCACCCCATCCTTTTTGGCAGATGGGACCCCCCTTTTTGTCCTTTTTGTCATTTTTGTTCGAGTGTCAGTTTCGTGATGATCTTGGCATCATCTTTCATCTCTTAGTTTTCTACTTAAGAGTTTGTATTTTTCCTTAAAAACTTATGTTTTAGGCTTCTTTTGTTAAAGGTCATGATTTCTTTCACTCCCAAGATTTCGGGTTACCGGGCCCATTTTGGTTATTGGGACTCGGCGTGGTGAGTCTAATCAGGACCTCGGGCCCCAATTGGCTTTTAGGTGTTGGGGTTTCCGAGGTCCATTAGACCCTGGGTCTATTTTCCTATTTTCTCCCCACCTCACACTCCCTTTGGTTTCCATCAAGATCGTAGGGCCCAGTCGGCCTTTTGGCCATCTTTGCGCATGCACCAAAATCCCATTTTGTCCCCGCACCCTGCCCAACTACCGCATTAATTGTAGTATGGTTTCATACTGTGGTGGGGTATTTAAGGCTTTTAAATCCTTTCTTCTCCTCATTTCTTGCTTTTGTTTCTCTCTCCTGCTGATTTACGAGTCCAAGAATCATATTAAGACAATTTTGCAACAATTATTGGTGATCAGAAGATGATCGAAGCTTCTTGTTGGCGCATGTGGGTTTGGGCTTTCAGTTGTTTCTCTCCCTATTCTTCCAAACCATGTAGGGTTTATTCCCCACCATGGTTGTGTGTTTTGTTTTGTTGTCATGTTTTCTTCTTGTTTTAGTTTAGGGTTTAATTACATTTAATTTCTATTGTTTTCCACTTAGTTTGTTAGGGTTATACTTAGTAGTACTATAGTAAAACGGACCCCCCCTAAGACAGTCATTCGATTTTAAACCTTTGAAATTCAAACCATTTTGGAGCCCTTATCAAATCAACCAGAGTCCCATTCTCGACCCGAGCCCTGATTTTAAAACTGATTAAATTTTGCTAAGTAACAGTGAAACCAATCAGGATCTTAGGTCTTGATTGTCTCTTCAACTATTGGAGCCTCAAAAATCCCAAATCCATATTTTGATCCACTCCCCGCAGGTGGTAGAAACTATAGGCATTAAAACCTTTAGGGATTTCCAGTCTCAAAAGGTTGTTTGACCCTGAGGCCTATCAAAGACCAAAATCCACTTTTTTTGCCGCGCGCCCGAGATAGATGTGAAAAAGTGAAAGTCTTAAGTACTTTAGAGACTTCAAGCCCCAATAGTACCTTTTGAATTTGAAAAATTGAAACCAAGTAGAGCAAACCATTTTGGGACTTTGGGCACACTGGGGATTTTGGGTCCTAAGGTAAAAGTTCCAAATGCCAAGTTTCTCCTGTTGACCCGTGCCCTACCAATAGAAGGCTTTAAACATAGTATCCTTGTGGGGAGTTTAGGCCCGAGGTGACTTTTTGGCCCTCTAATAAGTTTTGGCCTAAAATCTGATTTTGCCCCGCTGTTTTAGGCCCGATTAGGATGGCGGGCCTGAGGTCAATTTTTGGACCCTGGTCCAAATTTCTGACTTGGTCCTGCAAACCTGCCAGAGCACAAAATTAAACCCTCTTGATGCTTAGAATTAAGTGTTCCTTTGGCATTCTCTTGGATTTTTATGTATCCCTTTTTGCTCTTATAGGCTAGATAAATGTCTAAAGGAGAGCCTTCGGCCTATCAAAGTGAAGAGATTGTGTTTGATTCAGATAAATTCGTAGAGGAAATCAAGCAAGAGGTAGAAATAGGAAATTCATCAAAGAAGCCACATAAATAGAAAAGGAAGAAATAACTACCTGCAATAATGAAGCATCAATTCCAAGGGGTCCGTAAAGAGTCAAAGTTCAAAAGCAAACTTATGAACATCACAGACACAGAACTAGGTCACATAAACCTAGAAGTATTTAAACATGATACCTTTAGGGATGATGTCACCCCACGAGCCAAGAAAATTGCACAATCAGGGTTGGGGCATATAGCAAGTTTCCCACCAACAATCAAATGCTCTGAATTGATTCTTATTATTTCTCACCACTACAACCTTGAGGAGAGAAAATGTTTTGATTCTAGTGGGAACCTCTTGTTAGATATCACTCCTAAAATAATCATAATGGTTTTTGATTTACCAACACATGCACAAGATATTTTGCTAACAATTGCTGAGGCTACTAGATTTTACAATTAGGATGTTGTACTGGCAATAAGGTGTACTTAAATAAACATTGGTTATCCAAACCAAACAAGTATTCCTCCAAGGTACCCTCCAAGATGACAAGAGCAGACTATCAGGGAGAGGTTTTTGATGTTATCACTTTGCCAAGTAGAGCATTCGACATAGAAGAATCAAGGAGCTATGAAACATGGATGTTCCAATTCATCTATTACACTATCAAAGCAAACATTCAGCTAGATTGGGTGACAACTATTTCTTATAACATTCATGCACAAATTATGTCAGTGGTGCAAATAAAGAAATTCTACATGACTTCGTACATCATATGGTTGGTTTCTAGAGTGGGTAATTTTCTTGGTCTAACGACTGTGGGAGTCTAAAGAGAGGCTCCAGGACAAATCAAGATTTGGGAGTATTATCCTCAATTAGAGCTCAAGGAAGCTGAAAAGCACTTTAAAAGGGTTAATGATGCATTTTTTGTATGCTATCATTTTGCAATTAATAGGTGATTTTGCTTGGTAGATATCTAAAAAAGAAATGGATCTCATCAAGACCCGGGGGCAATGGTGTATCCAATTCCCCAAATCAACATATATTAGAATAGCCAGGTTTAAGAGCACCAATTTTTCTCCCAATACACTATAGTGACAAGATTATTTTGATGGTATTCTCCCATTAGATCAGCAAAGTTCATCTAAAGCTATTTGGGAAACATAAGTTGAGGGTCAAATATCCCTTTGAATTGGGTTTCTATGAGTGTCCTTATATTGTTGTGGCAAAGACAATAGATGAAGAGCTAAATGCTCTTAATCTAAAAGTATATGAGCTGAGGGAAGATTTTGGCCCTATTGTCAAACTTAATGAATTGTTCCCATTTATGGAATTCAAACATAAGCATTCTTTGGAGGACTTTTGGTAAAATTGCCAAGATGATTTTGAAGTAAAGGAAGAAGTAGTGGACCAGACTCGCTACCTTTTAGATGAGAGAATTTGGATTAAGGAATGACATACCAGAGGAGTTTTTTGATGATGGTGTGGTGTTGGGCCTAGTGTATTAGTTAGATTCTATTGATAAGAAGGACCTAGATCCAATAAATTGGTCAGAAAAAGAAGAGAATTTCATCAGGGAGTTCAGTTCTCAGACCTTATTGAAAGGAGCATGACTTGGATGAATCTAAGGTTATGAAATTATGTGCCACCTACTCCTAGAGAAAGGATACATGAGAAACATGAGGCTTCATCTTCAAGATCTCTAGCTACAAAGAGGCAGAAGACACAGGGTAAGCCTCTGAAGACAACAAAGACTGGGGTTTCAATTGATACTGCTTCTCCAGAAGATGTTTTCAAAGTAGTTAAGGAAAAGTTCACCGAATCCTCCATGATGTACAAAGAGGGAGTAGTAAGGATAACATCTAACATAGGGGTTAGGCCATTTGCTTAGATTATTCCTCCCAGAGTCACCATTGGACAATATCTAGGTGAAGGGGAGAAAACTATTGAAACATAAATGCCTCAAGGGACCTTTGGTACAATAGTATTTCCACCATCTTCCTCCGAACAACAACCTAAAATTGAGCAATTAGAACAAGAACAACAATAGTAGAACATGTTCGGGGAGGAAAAGGTCACTAAAGAAGAGATTCAACATGAACACCTTGATGAAGAGGTGTCAGAGCAAGAATCTACTCATGAACAACAATCCAAGGGAAAGCTAAGTCCTCAACAAGAAGTGGAAAAACAAGAGGAAGAAGAAGAAAAAGAGGTAGAAGTGGATACAACCCAAGATGCAGCTGAGAATATTCCATTTGGAGGAGAGGAAGATTTTGGGAAAGAACATGTGCTAACTCAAGAGGAGAAGCAATATCTAATTGATGTTGTAGAGAAAGAAAATAAGGTTGATTCTTTCGAGCAAATTGAGTCTTAAAAAATGGTGGAAGATCAACTTCATAAGATGTAGCAACATGAAGCCAAGATAGATGAGAAGGATGATTGACAACAACAAATGACACAAAATCAACCTGATCAAACCCTACAGGCACTAGCAACACCATCGTGGCTAAATTTGAATTTTGAAAAGAGGTAACAAGTTGTTATCAAGCCTCTGAATTTCTAAGAAATGGTTGCTGAGATAGAAAAAGAGAAGCCTAGATAGAAACCTAGGACTTTATTAGTCATTCATATAAATGATCAGGGGGAAATAATTGTAGAAATAACCACCCCAATAGCTGATAAGGATGATCGGGAGTTACAAGCTGAGGACTACGAAATCATGAAAGTGAATTTGGGAAAACAAACTCAGGTTGAGGAGATAGCCTCATTTGATTTTTCTTGTAGCACTGCCAAGTCAAGAATGAAGAAAGATAAGAAAACAAAGGTCAGTTGGAATTATAGCTAAGCAAAATGAAGACATTTGTAAAAGGTCTTTTGCAACCGATTTTAGAGCAACCAACAACCACATATGTCCCTGTTCTAATGACAAAGCAGGAGATATATGCTCTACAGGCAATAAAAGAGAAGTCATATGTAATTGACAGATGCGTAGCTAAATTTATTGAAGAGGCCTTTGGCATTTTTGAAAAATATTATCCTTACTATGAAGAAGGATGCAAATTGGAAAGAGGGATAGATTCTTTTGTTGAAAATTATAAGGAAGAACTAATGTTGGAATAAATTTTGAGAACTTTAAAATAAATTAATAAGATGACTCAGGAAGAGTTGATACAGTCATATATTTTGCAGGGTGAAGAGCACAATTTAGTTAATTTTTGTACAAAGATCACTTAATATAAGATTGAACAAATAGCTAAGTATCGCCCTATGTTGTTGAAGTTACAATAAGAAATATTTGAATACATTGCTATTTTTTAAACTTTTGTTAAGGCAGTGGTAGGTTCAGAAATTTATCCACATGATAAGTATAGACTGGAGACATTGGATAAAGTGAAGGAAGTCTTCAAAAAGAAAATAGATGACTTATTAAAGACTCCAGGTCTTGATGAAAATGTGTTGGATAAATTTGTGGAATCTAAAGCTAATTTTAGGTTAGTAGTGGTGGATATCAACAAGATGGAGCAGAAATGTGATCATGTTACTCAGCATTTTGACATCTTCAAATTTAGATATGAATGGTTAGATGGACCAAAAGTGGACAGAGTGGACCGACTATTGTCAAGTTTTGCTGAGTACAAAAAGACTTGTTCTTCTATAGGGGCGTCTAGCTCTCACTAAGTTTATTTTTTGGATTTGGTTAATTTTTGGTGTCAACTTATCTTATAAATCCATTTTTGTAAAAATGGAACCACTATTTTATAAAGTAGGGCCCTACCGAATATCTTTCTTTTTGTTTTTATATTTGTATGTTTGAAAAGTCAACTTAGAAACTGACATGCAAAAATAATTCTATTTTTGAAGTTACTTTTTGAGTTGCATGGGAATGGTGATATAAATGAGGACAAAAGGTATTGCATGTAGTTTAAGACTATTGTAATTATTCTTTAAGGTGCCTATAAAAGAGAAGGACTCATTTTGTTCAAAGGTCTAAAAGTTGAAGAAATAGGCTATCGGTCCATACTTAGATTTTCAGCAGTTAGTTATTTTTATAGCATTTTAGTATAGAGAAGGTGGTTCTTGTGGAAACATATCCATATTTTTGGTACTCGTTGCTAGATTTATTTTCTTGTATTTAAGTTTGAAGAAATTAATACAAGATGGTTGTTAATTCCTTGGGATTTATCATCGTGTATTTGGTGTAGTGATTTGAACTTATTCTTTACTCTTGTATTTATTTAAGAAATTCTAAAATCTGGGCCTTGAAATTCTGAATTCTATTTCTAATTTGCGTGTGGAATACAATAGTCTAAAAATATAATTCAAATGATACTTATTTTGGGAATCCTTTGACTGTTGCACTGTAATATGAATGATTGGGTTTTGTAAAATTGATTTAAATATTAGAGTTAATGAATTTCTTGGATGAATGTGTTGATATAAAGTTTGAAATACAAAGTGTTGTGTCATTTACTTCTTGTTTCCCTTATTATCTTTTGATCTTTCTTTCAAAACAACAATAAGTAGATTAAATCATATTCAGTTTGAACAATTATTGAAAACCAAGACCCCTTGTTAAATTGTCCATATTTACCCCGTGTTTGCACAACATAGTTGTGACCCAACTTCCGAGACCTTGGGGATCATTGATTCTTTTTCGAATTAGTTGTCCTTTCAGGAGAGGCAAGTTGAATCTCATCTTGCCTATGTTGCACGAGTGTGTTAAACAGACCATCAACAAGATTTTTTGTACCTTCTCTATTGAAAAAGAGGTGGCCTAGTCTTCCTTAGCTAGATGAGTGGGTGGATTGATCCACCTAAGTATGTTATGCCCTTACTTCTATAGTGTATATGGTTATGAATAGTCGACTTGTGGCTATCTTAACTCTTAATTAAGTCATATTATCATTATTATATCATTATTTAGTTGTTTAGGTCGGCCTAAGACTTCTATAGGGCTATCTAAGTCAGCCTGGGTGATATCCTAGGCATAAATAGGTATATATAGGAGGTAGTGAGTCTCATTTCATATCATATTGTGTATTGTGTTCTCATTGAAGACTATTGGAGGTATCCCCCTCGAAGTGGATTAGGAGGTTGCCCCCTTGAAGTGGCATATTATTATCAAGTATTTGTAGTATATTTACTACTATATTCATATATTGTGCAAGTTGTTTCATTACAAGTGGTATCAGAGCATGATCTTGGCACTGTAGAGGCAAGATTTTTTCTCAACATTGGAGGCGATTTTGGGAAGAGCATAACTTTCAGATTTTAGAGAATTTTTAAAATATTTTTAAAGGGTTTTTGAAGACCATATTAAAGAAGCTACAGTACAGATGTCAGAGGAATTAGAGAAGATTTGAGTGAATTATTGCAAAATTATGATTTCTATACAATTTATTTGAGATCTACATATCTCTCACATCCTACTAAATTGGAGCATAATCTGTATTGGATTTTTGAAGACATAATATAGGAGCCTATAGTCCAAATATTAGAGAAATTGAAGCAAAAATAATCTAGTTATTGCAAACTTAGGGTTTCCAACAAATTCATTCTCAAGGCTACAAATTTGCTTATTTTTTGGAGTTTTTTCTGGGTAAGTGGTATCTTGGCTATAGTAAGTTACAATAAAAATTTTAGAGAATGTAAATTTAATTTGTGTGATTTATTTCAAAAATATTGGTTTCCATCATGATGAGGCTTGCAACAAGAGGCAAAAAGAATGTTGTCACACCGGGGAAATCCCCTGATAGGGATGGGGAAACAATAGAGGATATTAATCCCAATGAGGAAGTAAGTAAGGTCAAGAAAGATATTTCCTCAATCAAGTTGGAGATGTGTGGCCTAAGAGGAGATATATTAGACATACGAAGCATGTTAAGTACCTTTATGAAGGAACCAAGAAAGGAGGTCTCAAGCAACCAAGAAGAAGAAGAAGAAGAAGAAGAAGAAGAAAGAGGCAATGAAGAAGAAGAAGTTCCTAGTCAAGCTATTCAACCAATACAAGGGTACCATGAACTATTCCTCACCTCTTCCTCTATGGCACATCAAAAGGTTCAAGTAAAGGAAGAATACATTCATCACCATCAAGAGCTAGATGCAAAGAGAAGACACAACTTGGAGCTGAAGTTAATTTTCTAGACACACATGAATAAGCTGAGGATATCAACAGTTACATATTACCTCAATATAAGGAAATATCTTCTAGTTGAAGTTACCACATGGGATGATGAAGATTATATGAAGAAATTACCACAACTAATTAGTGTTGAGGACAACGCTTTTGTAAAGGTGGGGGGCATGTTTGCCCTTACTTCTATAGTGTATATGGTTATGAATAGTTGACTTGTGGCTATCTTAACTCTTAATTAAGTCATATTATCGTTATTATATTGTTATTTAGTTGTTAGGTTGGCCTAAGGCTTCTATAGGGCTATCTAAGTCGGCCTGGGTGATATCCTAGGCATAAATAGGTATATATAGGAGGTACTGAGTGTCATTTCATATCATATTGTGTATTGTGTTCTCATTGAAGACTATTGGAGGTATCCCCCTCGAAGTGGATTAGGAGGTTGCCCCCTCGAAGTGGCATATTATTATCAAGTATTTGTAGTATATTTACTACTATATTCATATATTGTGCAAGTTGTTTCATCACAAAGTAGCAAAAATTAGAAGTTTGTCATCTTCTAGACACATGTTAAGAAAACCTATGGGAGTGTGAACTCCTCTCAAGTGAATCTAGCTATTGGCATCATGAAAAGGTGTAAAAGACTGGTAATGTAAAATGTAAAAGGTTGTTTTTAAAGTTGTTATAAAGTGATATATGCCACTCATCTAAGAAATATTTACTTACAACTGTAACATCAGAAAATGTCCCCTTGGGGGCTTTTCCTTCATAAGGTTTAGCTCCCGGGTCTTTAGTATGCATTTAGTACATTTTAGTTCATATTTTGGCATCCCAATGGAATAAGACCTGGGTTTCATGGCAAATAGGACCTAGGTGGACCCCTTGAGTTGTAACCTACCTAAAATAGGGGGGGAGGACTTGGGAGCCCGCACCCTAGTCCTGCCCTATTTTGGGGTAGCCCCAATTTCTGGGTGTCGGTTTATGACCGTTAGGAGGTTCTTTTGCCAACATGGTAAAGTTTGATTTTTAAAATCTTGGCGGGAATGCTTGTAGGTGCATATACAAGCAAGCTTGGGCATTCATTTGTAAACTAGATTTCAATTAGATGATTACTAGCTAGCTATTGTGTTCTCAAGGTGAATCAAGGCTTTCTATTGTGTTGCAAGAGTAGACTTGTATGTTTTGTGTGTTGATATTTACAGATTTGAGCTTCAATCTCCTCATGGCATGAAGAGCATCTTCCTCCATGAGAGCTTCACTACAAGGTGACATATCATTGTATTTTTATCATTGATTCCTTTGGTTTTGGCCTCTGCCTCACAAGGACATGCCCTCTTTATCTGACAATAGTGTTTGGAGACTTAAGTGTCCTTCGGGGTTTGACTGAGGCAAACCTATAAACACCACAACCCCCAAACCAAGTCTTGTGATTGCAGGTTACAGGTGTCGCATCTGGGAGAAGTGGAGTTGTAGGAAGGAGTGGCAGACATCAAGGATTTAGGATCTGAAGGAAAGTCAGACAAAGGAGCACTTCCAAGACTAGGGTGCCCGCAAAAGTGTCCTCCGTAGACAGCTTTCAGAAAATAGAAGTTATAGGGCTGATCAGTGTCGGAAGGAGGTCTGAGATTCCCTGAAAAAGAAGGTACCTTGGACTTGGGGGCCCGCAACAGGGTCCCTGATTGTTCTGCCTCGGAACCCTGAAAATAGATATTCTGTAATTTGTTATTTTACTCCCGTCTGTAAGATCTTTTTCCGTCTTTCATCAATTTGTTGTTGTATTTGCATAATTAGGGTTTTAATGGTTAATTAGACACAAGAGAAGGAAAATTAATAATTAAATTCCCTAATCCAAGCTTCCCCTCATTTGCAAGTGACCTAGGGTATGATAGTGCTTGCCACTTGACCATAGATCCTTCAATGTTAGGGTGAAAGGATGATTCAAACATCTAAACAACAAAGATTAGCAAAATCCAATTTTACCTTAAACAGTAACCTTTTCTATAATGGATGAATTGCAATGTACTGTAAAACATGGATAGTATGAGGAAAAACTCTATGTAAAGTGTTATCTTATTTTGGAAATACAGTGATTGTTCTGCATCAAATGTGTACTTTGTAACATCTTTTCTTGAATGAAATATATGAGAGAAAGCCTTTATTTACATTATCTCTAGCTAAATGTTTCTAGTTTCTTTAAATAAAATAGATAAGGGTTGTTTTATTTGATTACATACATTTTCTATGTCAAACATTTATCATTGTTAGTTGTTGCTCAAGGATCAACATAAAGCTTTCACTGATAATTGTAAAAAACTTGAAATATGAAGTGGATTACTAAGTAGAGTCTTGAATTGTAAGGTCACCTACATAACAAGGTAGTAAAAAGTGAATGAACCATTAGGAAGTGTTGTTGTTGCATAAATACACACAAACCATAATGACTCTATAAATCCCTATAAGGCACTGATCTTGAAACCATGAATTTCCTTATTCCATTCCCATTAAACTTAGAAAACACAAAAATACTAGATAACTTAATTCTATAGGTTATTATTCCACATTCATACCAATTTATAAAGGACATAAGGAACATAAAGGTAAAAGTCTATTCTCTCATAAATCCTTATCATATTATATGAATCCATTAATTTGCTAACATACTGTTCATGGATATCTTGTCTATTTTAAGCCAATATGCCATTAGGGAAACCCACCTTGGTTTTGTAGAGCCTAAAGTGTAGGGGAGCAAAAATTTTACACCTCCCATTAATTGGCCAACCTTCATGCAGTCTTAAACATAGAACCTCACAAATTATTAGAGATTTCAACCCATTGGTTGGAGAACCAATAAGTTCTAGAAAATGTTCTTTGAGACATTAGTGTTGAAAACATAAGCCCCATGGATCGAAC
The DNA here is from genome assembly GCA_027924645.1 of Cunninghamia lanceolata. Classification (NCBI taxonomy): domain Eukaryota; kingdom Viridiplantae; phylum Streptophyta; class Pinopsida; order Cupressales; family Cupressaceae; genus Cunninghamia; species Cunninghamia lanceolata. Next base: position 1,361,340 of record BSBN01000558.1, on the reverse strand, counting down.
TTGTTGGTTTGATATCTAGGTATGGCTAACTTTATTAGTTGAACTTGTTAGTAACTTTGAGGAGCCTAGTAATTTTGTGTTGGATAGGCTCTACTAGGTTGCATAAATTGTTACACTATGTCATTACTAGTGTTATATGAATAGAAATTTAAGTATGGGGGGTTGGAGTTTCCCCTTGGTTTTTATTATTTCTAGAACTATGTGGAATCACACGTGCTCTAGTTCTCTATTCAGTTTTGTTTTGAGATGGTTGTTCTGCTCCTAAGGATTCTAGTAGTTTGATCCATTGTACCAAGGTGGCTATAAGATTTGTAGGGGTTGAAGCCTTTATTCTTTGAGATTATCCACCTTATGGTGGGTTTTCCTAATTTTCTCAACTTGTTTATTTTACTAAAATATTTTCTAGTTGTTCATCTTGATATGTGATGTGTAAAGCTTCTCGAGATTCCCTAGCTTCTTGTAAATGTCTTTCTAAATGACTAACTTCATTGTCAACTTGATTGGTAGTTTTATAATAACTTGTTGTAGAATGGTTTGCTTGGTGTATTTTAGATTGAATGATCACTCGACATGCTTTGCCTTGATTGGAATGACTAGGTTGTATTTTCATATCTTGTTCGGGCATGTGGGATTGTAGAAAGTTAAAGAGTGACGAGGTCCTTGTCTGTTGTTCTCATAGTTAGAATCCTTGTAGTTGAAATAGTTGGAGATGGGTGCCAAAGGATCAAGTGACACATATCTATGAAATGAAGGTGTTTCTAGTTCTCTTGAGGGAATGTTACCTAGATTTTCATTTGATTTTGTCATATTCAGGGTTTCATAAACACTGTAGAATAAATAGAATGGAGAGAAAGGAAGATAAAATGAACAATAGGATGAGGATGAAAGTGGCAAATGAATGTAAGAAATGGAAGTGGCACACAAAAGACTTATCAAAAAATATTTTTCCTTCATGTCAAGTTCACCAAAATATATATTGTTCAAAATTTGACTCAGACATAATGCAGGTGACCCAGACTTTGATGTAGCAATGAACCGTATCCTTTCTATGGATGACTGCCTAGTCACTCTCACTCTCATGGTAAGATTTAGTAGAGTGGAGGTAGAAGTGGGGGGTTCTTCTATTTTTGAGGGAGTAGAACATCATATATCATGATTAGGTTGATCATGTGATGTATGGATGTATGTGGTTGTTGATAGAAGTTGTTATGAGTGTTGTAATGTTGATGAAAATGTTCAATGGTTGTTGTTGTTGTGATTGCAATATGACCTAAAGAGTCACTTGTTATTAGCCTAGCTCAAAGACTATTTGGCTCATTTACAATATATAGATTATCCAACTTCCTTTGTTTATTTTTAATGTGAAACCCATAGATTATGCAAAGCAATAACATAAATATAAACAATACAGATACCTTCAAACTTTGCTCAAAATTGGACTTTTGATAGGATAGAATGGAGTTCACCCAAGCTCCATTGGATTTGTCATGTGGATGATTTGTGGGTTGCTCACACAACTAGCACAATCTTGATAGAAAATGATATAAAATGATATGAGATAAATGAAAATTGATAGATATGCGTGTGTACAGAAATTTGATGAGAGAGTGTGAGGGTTTGAAATGAAAATGGAGGTTTGATTTTGTAACATCAGAAATTGTCCTCCTGTATGGAATGGTACAATTTCCATTGGTTTAGCTCCTCACTCTTGGTCATCTCTCAACCTTTTCTTTTTCAGCCTTCTTGAAACCTTGATTGACTTAGTCTAGGAGCAATCTATTCACTTTTTGAGGTAACTGATTGATAGAACCTGGAAAGGGATTTGAGAATAGGGTCCCTTGGACCCCCAAAAATGTAGATTTGAGTTGAAATTAGGGGCTTGGACTTGGGCACCTGTGCCCTAGTCCTCCCCGGTTTCACGGGATTTTGAATTTTGGCGAGGTGTCTGTTCCCGCTGAGTGCCTCAAGATTCCATTTTCAAATTCTCAGTTTTTGTGCAATATTGAGACGTTACTTCAAAATTTGAATTCCCTAAAGCTTGATATAAAAAGACATTTGCAATTCATTTTATCACACAGAATTCTTATGCAAACTTGATGCCAAAACTCTGCCGCAATTGCCATTGAAGATTAGTGACTTGTTGAAGCTATTCGAAGTATTCTTTATTTTCTCTCTTGGAGACAATGGACGAGGGTTAGGAATCAAGATCTTGAGTCTATCTTGCTCTTCCTAGGGTTTGTACACCTTTTGCATGATCAAGAGAAGGGTTGAAGCCTCCAACAACAAGCTTGGAGATCCTCCGCGGACATTGCCGATTCACCTTCTTGTTCATGTAAGTCTTCATTTATTTCATCTCCTTGAGGTGAAGTTGTATGTGTTTATTGATGCAAAGCAAGTTGTTGATCTTCCATTGATTGAGACATCTAGGGTTTGATTTTATGCATAACACATTTGTTAGATTTGCACACACTTCTACAAATCTTTTCTTTGGCTATTGTTGAGATAGAAATACCGAAGATGGGGCTTGACTGAGGCAAGCTCCTATATAGCTGCAACAATTTCCTTCCTTCGTGTTTGCAGATCATGTTTCGCAGGTTCCAGCGGAAAGAAGATATAGGAAGAAGGATATTGCGGGTACAGTCGCGATAGTCTTTCAAGTTTTTAGATTATGAGAATTGCAGGACATTGGGGCAGGTTCCCTAGTCCAACTAGGTGTTTTCTCTGAGATCTGGGAGCCACTTCACAGTCCTTGACACCCTATGCAGAAGGTTTTCCTATTCAAGAATTTGTAGGACATTGGGGTGGGTGCCCTAGTCTAGGTGGCCATCAAATTCTAGGTATGGTGTCTCTGAAACCTCTTCTCTACACTTTTATGATCAGTTTTACTAGGTACTTCATCAGGTTTTGTATATTGTTAAATTGAGGCATAATTAGGGTTTTTACTTGGTTAGAGTACAACACTTGGAAAAAATCTTGATTAAGGCCTTAGGTTTCATAACCACACAAGCATAAAAAGGGAGGCAAACTGAATAGAAGCTTATTCCAAGACCGATTCTTGTCTCCCCAATGCTTAGTAGTGAAATATGGTAGCATTTAACCTAATAAATAAAACTATCATTTTTCATACTAAACATTTTGGTGAACCCGAGCTTTAAAGAATTTGCATCCTTTAGACTTTAGATTTGAAACCATTTGCTGTTCTAAAGCATAATTGGATTGGAAAACCTTTTTAGTGAAATTGCATATGTTAAATAGTGGATTACATTCCTTATCTTTTCACTAAAAGAGTTCGAAATTATCATTTATTGTTGGAAATTGTATTTCTTTCAAAAAGGCCATCATTGTGCATTTAAATCTTGGTTTAAATAGAGCATGTTAGAATGTTGGATTATTTTTTGCAAGATTTTCATGCTTACGATGAGCCGTTTAGTCATGATGACTTTGATATGTTAGATGAAGCCCTTGAGGACTTTATCTCGATTGAACATTCTACTACGGCCTCAAAGCCATCACTATTTCAAAGATTTGTGAATGCAATTTATGTTCCTAAACATAAAGAAGAGATTGAAAAACCAAAAAATTGTGGTCACTTTATGTGCAAATATGGTTCAACCACCTTCTAAACCTGTGCTTGTTGTTAAAGGTCTTTCATCCTCTTCTCAATATCTAGATCACATTTATGATTATGTAAAACAAATAGCCAAACAAGACTCACAAACTAATCATAATGTGGTTGCTCATGCGTATAACACTCAAAATAATAAACAGAGTATGCAACAAATGAGTGTTCTGATATCTTTACCATCTTCTCAACCTTTGCTTCCTCAAGCACCTCATTTAACATATAAAGGTGGTAAAGACTATAATGTTGTAGAACAGCTCCACGCTACTCCTGAGAAAATATCTCTTTGGGAACTTATACAAACTTCACCTACCTACCATGGAATGCTACAAGAAGCTTTACAAAAGGTGATTGTTCCTCCTGCCATTAAACCAAATGATGTTGCCACTTTACTAGATTGTATGCATGCAACGAAAATAGATATTTTGTTCCAACAACATGAGTTACCATCTACTGAGGTTCAGAAGCAGTATGATCCTTTGGTTATCTTTATTATGAACAACAAAATATTGGTTAAGAGAGTAATGATTGATAATGGGTCAGCCCTTAATGTTTGTGGTATTGATTTATTACATAAGGTTAAAGTTGATATATCTACTGTCAAACTGGAATCATTAAGTATCTGTGGCTTTGATAATGTTGGATGACAATCTATGGGCACTATAACTCTACCTATACAAGTTGGACTTGTGTTGGTGCCTACCTTGATACATGTCATGCCTTATTCTCTATCTTATAACATGATTCTAGGTAGACCTTGGATACATGCATTAGGAGCAATGCCTTCTATACACTGTTCGATTAAGTTTATATTTAAAGGAAAATTACATACTATCCATTTAGATCCTGAGATGGACAATTGTTTGCAAATGGAAGTGTATAAACATGTTGTTGGTCCTAAGATTTTAAACAATCTTAAAGTTGAATTGTCAACTCCTCTTGCCTCTAAAAACATTATGCAAAAGGCCAAGCAATCAAATGCATTTGTTGGTGATGACTGGGGTTCATTAGATTTCGCTTCCTCCTCTAGAAGAGAGTATAAACTTAAAAACCCCATCCCTGAAACATCAAATATAGCATCAATCACATCATATGCTTTGAATGATAAGCACAAGATCTCTTTGTTGACAAATAAGGATAATACTCACAGTTATACTACTGATTATGAGACTTATGAAGCTCCGCCTTCCTCTAAAGAAATGGTCTCTCTTTATGGTAGATGATTCTAAATCCTTTACAAAAATGGTGACTATGTAGATAAGGGTTGTGGCATATATCAACAAGGAATCAAAGTCCCTATAGAATCTGCTTCGCAACATTACTCCAGTGGCATTAGATATAATCCTTTCAAGGAATCTAAAGCCTACAAATGCCCTACTCTAAATGTGAATACAATATCAACACTTAGTTTGATATTCCCTGAGATGATTGACACTAATTATCCTCCAGGATCGCTTCCATTAGATATATTTACGGTGGATGAAGCAATAATGGAATTCTTAGGTGGTTATGATGGTATTCCTTGTTATCACCATAAACATGACCTACCTTATTGTTTAAACAATGATGCATATTTTAGAAAGACTACTAGCACAATAACTGCTACAGTAGAGCATAATGAAGAAATTAAAGAACAATTACAATCATACAATCCCCATGACCATAGTACTCTCCTTAACGGAAAGACTAATGATGTTATCATGGATAAAGATAATCCTGAAAAAGTTATCCCTATTGGTGATTGTATAGATATGGAAGAAAAAGAAGAAATGACTAAATTGTTGAATGAATTCTCAGAATTGTTTTCTTGGAATTACTCAGACATGCTTGGTATAGATCCTTAGATTGTAACACATAATATTATGTTGAATCCAGATGCTAAATCTTTCAAACAAAAGATTTGCAAGATGAATCCTAAGATTGCTTTGCTTGTTAAAGCTGAAATAGAAAAACTCCTACAAGCTGGCTTTATTCGACCTATTGATTACTCTCCGTGGATCTCAAATATTGTCGCCATTACAAAACTGGATGGTCATATAAGAATGTGCACAGATTTCTGAGATTTAAACTTAGCATATTTAAAAGATGATTTTTTGCTTGCTAATATCGATATGATTGTTGATTCCATAGCTGGACATGAGTTGTTATCTTTCATGGATGGATTCTCAGGATATAACCAAATCCTTATATATCCTCTTGATCTATACAAAACAACCTTCATAACACCTTGGGGTACATTTTGTTGGGTAGTCATGCTATTTGGACTTAAGAATGCGGGAGCTACTTACCAACGTGCGATGACTCTTATATTTCATGACTATAGGCACAATATTCTAGAAGACTATGTTGATGACATCCTAGCGAAGTCTATCCATCGTAAGGATCATGTTACAAATCTTTGACAGATATTTGAGCACATACGAAAATATAATATGTGATTGAATCCCTGTAAGTATGTTTTTGGCAGGGATAGTGGAAGGTTACTTGGATTTATCATTTCAAATCGAGGTATAGAAGTTGACACGAAAAAGATAGATGCGATTGTTAATATGCCGATACCTAAGAACATATCTCAACTTCATAGTTTGTAGGGAAAGATATAGGCCATTCACCAATTTGTTTCACAACTCACAGATAGGACTTGCCCCTTCACGTAACTACTGAAGAAAGATTCTCATTTTCAATGGAATTCTAAATGTCAAAAAGCTTTTGATGAATTAAAGGATTACTTAGCTAATCTACCTATTTTACAACCTGTTGTTTCTGATAAACCATTTCTATTATACATCTTAGCATCTAACAATGCCCTAGCAGATTTGTTAGCACAACATAATGATGAAGGCAAAGAATGTGCTGTCTATTACATTAGTCGTACTTTTCTCGATTACAAAGTGCGATACACAGTTATAGAGAACCATTTCCTAGCTTTAGTGTTTGCCACACAGAAGCTTAGACATTATCTCTTAAATGTTGAAGTGCATGTAATGATAAAGTTTGACCCTTTAAAACATCTCTTCGCAAGAACAGATTTATCAGGTCGTCTTGCTAAATAGGTTATACTGTTAATAGAATTCGACCTCAAATTTATTTTTCAAAAAGCAATTAAAGGGCAAGTGATAACTAACCAGTTAGCTGAAGCTCCCTCACCCTTTTCTATACAAAATGTCAATGCTTTTCCTGATGAATAGATCTTAACAATCTCTATGGAGGAGAAATGGGAGTTATACTTCGATGGATCAAAATGTTGAATTGGCTCTGGGGCTAGTGTTATATTACTACCTCCTGTGGGAAAGCCGATTCCTTTATCTTACCATTTAGATTTCTTATGCACAAACAACATAGCCGAATATGAATCTCTTATAGCTAGACTTCGTACAACTTTGGCTCTTAGTATCAAGAATATCACAATATACAGAGATTCTCTGTTAATTGTTAAACAAATTATAGGATTGTATCAAACTAAGCATGATAAGCTATCTCAGTATCGTGAGTTTTCACTATCTCTCTTAAGACTGTTCAAATCATATACGATCAATACCATTCCTAGGAAAGATAACCGGCATGCAGATGGAATGGCGAGCATAGCTTCCCTTATATCCCTTGATGGTTCTCCTGAGAAATTTACCTTCGTTGTTCATAATCTTAAGACACTGGCAATTGAAAGCCCTATAGTGGTGAATTCAAAATTCTGTGGTAACACATACACCAATGAATGGTTCTCCTATATATTCAACTATTTACGTGATGGAACCATTCCAGACTCGACATCTAAAAATGCTTGAATCCATTTATGCAAACTAGCAACGTGATACATCATATTATCGAACGTCTTGTATCAACAAAGTTATAATGGTGTTTTACTCTGATGTTTAAGTAATGTAGAGATTCTGATAGCTTTGGAAGAAGCTCATTTTGGTGCCTATGGGGGGCATTTTGGTGGAAAATCATTGGTACAAAAGTTGTTATGTATGCGGTATTATTGGCAGCATATGGAACAAGATTCCTTCACTTACATCAAGAGATTCCCACAATGTCAACAACATAAACACCTAATCCATGCTCCTGCTCAAGAGTTTCGGGCCCAGGTGTTACCTTGGCCATTTTCTATCTGGGGCTTGGATCTGGTTGGTAAAATTTCCCTACCCTCCTCTCAAGGACATACGTTTATCATTACTACTACTGATTACTTTACAAAATGGGTCGAAGCGGTCCCTTTGCGATCCATGACCACTAATGCAATCTATCAGTTCATACAAGATAACATAATTTCTTGATTTGGAATACCTTCCTCCTTAGTGTCAGATAATGGTATGCCATTTAAGAACAAGGATGTGAAAAATTTCCTTAAAAATATCATATACAACATCGCTTCTCTACGCCTTATTACCCTCAATCCAATGGCCAAGCAGAAGCCTTAAAAAAGGTTATCAGATAGATTCTAAGGAAAACTGTTAATAAATATCAAAAAGATTGGCATACGCAATTATCTTATGCACTATGGGTGTACAAAACAAGTATTCGAATAGCTACGGGTAACACACCATATAATCTTGTCTATGGTGTAGATGCAATAATGCCCTTGGAGCTAGAAATTCCTTCTTTGCAAATTTCCCTAAGGGACATCATGGATGATGACATAGAACAAGAAAATAGATTACAAGAACTTGAGATGCTTTATGAAAGATGTGTTAACACTCTTGAACATCTCAAGGCTTATTAAAAAGGTGTGCAACGAGCCTATAATGCACAATTCATACAACGTTCCTTTAGTGTTGGAGACTTGGTTCTTTATGAAAATCAATGCAATATAAACGCACCGCCTGGTGAAAAAGGTAAGTTCAGCCCTAATTGGCTTGGACCCTACATAATCACTAAAACCTTTGGATCTGGAGTGTATAAATTAGTTGATGAGAAAGGTACGCCGCTTAAAGAACCTATTAATGCCGCACACCTTAAAAGATTTTATGCTTAAAGATCTAATGTTAAATGTTCATAAGCTAATTTAGCACATAGATTAGCTTCAATTTTGACAAAATAGCATTGCTTTGTCTTAATTCATTTTGCATTATGTCTTTGTTCAGTTGATCATTGTTGCATCATGTTTAAGTAATAATTGCTTAGATCACTTTTGCATTAACTGAATGTAGTATGGGAATTAAAGATATGTGTAAAATAATTATTCATTGTGTTTGTTACTACATATTCTTTTTAGAATTGTTAGTATATCACAATAGCATTAGTTATAGCATTTAGACATTATCACTAGTTGCATTTTACAAAAATCACATGTGATAGATCAAAAGCCGTTACACATAGATCAAAAGAAATAAACATCATATATATATATCTTAGTTTTATGAATACATCCGAGTCGACTATCCATAAAAACAAAATGGGATGTCGTAGTGCCTAAATGTCTAGGAATCACATAGTAGAACCTTGATCACCAGTACCCTCAGGCCCTCATGGTGTGCGAGTGACAAAAGCCTAACCATGAGTGGCTACGGACCGTGAATGACTCTTAGAGACACTTCGTGATTGTAATCCCCTGATCTCGCCTCTCATCTCTATCATCTGCTCACGTACCTCCTAGTACATCCTCTGGTACCAGTCTCTCTTAGCCTAAGCACTGTCTTTGTCAGTTCTTGCCCACTGGACCTCCCACAGAAAGAACTCATTGACAACTAGCTCTCCCCCCAATGTAGGAACCGCTATCATCTACTCTCACTATGCCCTGAGCTCAGCCTCGGCATGCTCATCTCTTTATCAAAACTCCTCTCTCTCTCTCATGCAGACTGTTCCAGCGTAGCCTCTGTAGAAGTCTTATATCTGATGATAGTCATAAATAACTCAGCATGCCACCCAGTGGATGATCATGGCAAATGATCTACCTACACCCGTTGCTCTAAGGCATCTGTCGGTAATATGTCTCTTATGACGTGACTCACAAAGTCTCACCATGTGTTTGTCCCAACTGCAAACAGAGAGTGAGATAGATGTTAGACTCCAATATAAAAATCATAAATAATAAACTATACCAAAACATAAAATAATAAATAAAAGCCTTACCTGGATCTCCGTTTTGCCAGGATGGGTCTCAGATCACCGATGGTGTGACAAGCTGCGCTGTCTGATCTGCAGCTGGGGGCATAGGCCTACTACTCTCCCCTCACTCTATCTAACTAGGCCTCACATCGTTTGTGGGAATAGGACCATGAGCCTTGGACCGCGGCCTCGACTTGGTCTCCTCGTCAGTGTCTGCCTCCTGCTAGCTTTGTTGTGATCTCACTTTGAAGATGTACTATGATGGGACCTCCTTAGACTCATCCTCATACTCCTCCATACCCTCCTCAAGATTGTAGTATCCCATGAAGTCATTGACATCGTCCTCCACCCCTGTGTCACTAGCGTGACCGACCCAAGGTTAGGCATCTCCTGTAGGATGTCTAGGTGGAAAGAAAAGTGCAGGCCATGTTGTGTAACACTAGGTCTGATATGCTTGAGTACACCTAACATCATCTGTGCCCGATACCAGTTCTACATCCTCAGGACCCTCGTCATTGCTAAGTGGTATGTCTGCTCTAGTCAGCCGTTAGACAGTATTGGTTCTGACTGCACTCTGAGCTGCATGGGCATAGCTCAGATGAACTGCAGGAACATCTTGTACTTGTTTGAACTGTCATGCCACCCTATCATAGTAAAACCAAGATACAGTGTGATTGAGGTGATCGGCCATCAGCTGATCCCTCTGCATCTGAGCTAACTATCTCTGCTCACCAGGCCATCTGATGAAGCCACAATACGGTCTCTAGATGATGTCACCAAGCTGTAATCTATCAAATACCACTCTCCAGTATAACAGAGTGCCATGCCTCTAACACCTGACAAGTGGGTAGGCATAGGTGCATGGATGTGTGAATGTTGCCTCTATAGGATAACCCATCAGTCGTGTGCACCTGATGTACTCAAAGGCCCATACCTATAATAATGTGCAGACTAGCAGACTCTGCATCTCGTAGTGGACATATTGCCCTAAGTTGTGATATAGGTGCATAAGCATACTGCGCGCCCATGCATAGATAGTCTGATGCATCTCCATCACTCTGATAGTGTGAATGAGACCCCCATGAAGGTGAGTGCCTCGTCCATATGGTGCGATGGCTAGTGTGACTGTGACAATCATGATCCTCCATAGTAAGGGAATGTATCTGCATCCCTGCTCTAGCAAATGGAGCTGAATGTGTCCTCGCTTTGCCTGTAACACAGTATGACCCAACCAATATAACTGACTCTCCCAAGTATACTCCTCTGAGAGATGTCCAACAAACCTCACTGTCTCTCCTCGGATCAATAGTTGAAGGATCCTAAATACATCCTCCAGTGTGATGGTAATCTCGCCAGTCGGTAAATGGAATGTAGAGGTATCTGCATCCCATCTCTCCATCAATGCCATAAGTATCGTATAGTGGAATCTAATTGTGGGCATCTCAAACACCCACCATAGGCCCACCATCTATAGGTGTTCTCTCTCTGTGGCTGTCAAAGCGCTAGTGCGCTCTCACAGAAGTGCCATTAGGTGACCACCTGTGTGCTCCTGCATCTCAGGGACATCCTGCAGATTGAAAATAAAGCAAGAGTATCAGAATCCCCGCTAGAAACCAAAATAAGCTATCAAAGACTGAATAGAATTCTTGTACCTAGGACCTATGTCCTCTAAGGACCAGGGCATCCCAGGAAGACTAGGGCACCCCAGGGGGACACTGGCACTCCTATGGGGGACACTGGTACTCCTATGGGACTAGGGCATCCCAGAGAGACTTTGGCACCCTAGGTGGACCTAGGCGCCCTTGTCCAGGATCCCTGTCCATCCTCCCCTCTTGGCATAGACATTGATAAATGAGAAAGCAAAACATGACGAAAGATGACAGAAGGATGGAATCTACCTCAGCCTCAAAGCATCTCTCCACCACTCGAGCTCGGAGCATCTCCAGTCATGGTGGATGGTATGGATGTTGGCTCGGCATGGTTGCTCTCCTATTCTCCTTCTCTCTCTGTGCAATAACAACGAACAAGAATGAGTTAAGTGATAAGTGATAACTCCTTTTACATAAAGTAAGTGAGAGATCCTATTCCTAACTAGGCGCAAAAGTGTGCTCTTTCACTCTGGAGCCCTTTTCTTGAGCTGTCAAACTCTGATCTCCATGCCATTTGTTGCATTGGAATCTTGGTTTCGCTCTCTTTCCTACCCAATGTGTTGTGGTGAGTGGTCCCTTCAAATAACCCTCACAACATAATTCCCTTGAAATCAATGCTTGATATCTCCTTGTTTCTCCTCTCGGACTAAGAAGGCAGAAACAAGGGGGGGCATATATCTCCCTTGATTTCCTCCCTCACCATGTTCCATCACTCAACCCCCTTAGCATTTTGATACTGACTCATTGGTGGTGGTTGCAGGTTGATTTGGTTTTGACTTCTGACAAGTGTTCCTTGCAAGATGCAGTTCCTAACTTCGTGGTCTTGCAGGATTGCAGAACTGGGGGCTTCTTCCTGTTCATCGACAACGCTTCGACTTCCTCTATAGTATCCTTTTGGGTATCCTTTTCATGATTGATGTATTTACTTTCCTTTAGTTGCATATGCATCTAGTGTCATATGGCCACTAAAGTGGGGGCTAAATGTAACGTCAAAAATTATTCTCATGTATAGAATGGTACAATTTACCTTAGTTTAGCTCCTCACTCTTGGTGGTCTCTCAACCTTTTCTTTTTCAACCTTTCTGAAACCCTGATTGTCTTAGTCTAGGAGCAATCTATTCACTTTTTGAGGTAACTGATTGATAGAACCCGAAAAGGGATTTGAGAATAGGGTCCCTTGGACCCCCAAACATGTAGATTTGAACTGAAATTAGGGGCTTGGACTTGGGCACCCCGCGCCCTAGTCCTCCTTGCTTTCATAAGATTTTAAATTTTGGTGGGGTGTCAGTTCCTACCAAGTGCCTTGGGATTCCATTTTCAAATTCTCAGTTTTCACATGATATCAAGATGTTACTTCAAAATTTGAATTCCCTAAAGCTTGATATAAAAAGACATTTGCAATTCATTTTATCACACACAATTCTTATGCAAACTTGATGCCAAAACTCTGCCGCAATTGCCATTGAAGATCAATGACTTATTGAAGCTATTCGAAGTATCCTTTATTTGCTATCTTGGAGACAATGGATGAAGGTTAGGAATCAAGATCTTGAGTCTATCTTGCTCTTCCTAGGGTTTGTACACCTTTTGCATGATCGGGAGAAGGGTTGAAGCTTCCAATAACAAGCTTGGAGATCCTCTGTGAACATTGCTGATTCACCTTCTTGTTCATGCAAGTCTTCATTTGTTTCATCTCCTTGAGGTGAAGTTGTATGTGTTTATTGATGTAAAGCAACTTGTTGATTTTCCCTTGATTGAGACATCTACGGTTTGATTTTATGCATAACACATTTGGCAGGTTTGCACACACTTCTACAAATCTTTTCTCTAGCTATTGTTGAGGTAGAAATACTGAAGATGGGGCTTGACTGAGGCAAGCTCCTATTTAGCCGCAACGATTTCCTTCCTTCATGTGTGCATATCGTGTTTCATAGGTTTCAGTGGAAAGAAGCTATAGGAAGAAGGATATTGTGGTACAGTCATGATAGTCTTTTAGGTTTTTAGATTTTGAGACTTGCGGGACATTGGGATGGGCACCCTAGTCCAACTAGGTGTTTTCTCTAAGATATGTGAGCCACTTCACAGTCCTTGACACCCTGTGCAGAAGGTTTTCCTATTCAGGAATTTGCAGGACATTGGGGCAGGCACCCTAGTCCAGATGGCCCTTAAATTCCAAGTACGGTGTCTCTAAAACCTCTCCTTTGCACTTTTATGATCAGTTTTACTAGGTACTTCGTCAGTTTCTGTATATTGTTAAATTGAGGCATAATTAGGGTTTTTACTTGGTTAGATTACAACACTTGGCAAAAATCTTGATTAAGGCCTTAGGTTTCATAACCACGCGAGCATAAAAAAGGAGACAAACTGAATAGAAGCTTGCTCCAAGCCCGATTCTTGTCTCCCCAATGCTTAGTAGTGAAAGATGGTAGCATTTAACCTAATAAACAAAACTATCATTTTTCATACTAAACAAATTTATAGGAGAGGGAATCAAATGGATGCCCAAGATTAGAAGGGTGAGGGATGAGGTGGATGGATAGGATTGAAAGTCAATTCTAATGCTTCTGATGCACCATAAATGAGGATGACAGGTGACTAAAATAAGGATGGGAGTGGGAATAAATGGGATTTTTAATTGATTTTGTAGAAGTTCTTATGACTCACAATTAATGAGGTTAAAAATAAGGATGTGAGTGGGATAAATAATTTAAATAATAAAATTATTTAAATTATGAGAGACATGTGAGATTTAAATAAATATTTAATTTATTTAAATTGGATGATGGAGGAAAATGAGATTAAATAAATAAAATTTATTTAATTTGGTGTAAGAGGAAGATAAATGGATAAGAGGGATTAGTTAAATAAATGCAATTTATTTAACTAACAAAAATGATGGAAGGGGTCATGAAAGGGACTTAGAAGAAAATAGATCACAAGGTGATGCAAGATAATTTCAAAAGGTAATGTTGTAAGATAGTCAATTTTAGGTGTCTATAGAATGACTTGTTGAATGCGTCTTTGTTGATGAATGATTCTTTGTTGATGTTCTTCAACTTTCCTTCTTTGTTTTATTTCTTGTTGAATGAGTCTTAGGATAAGTCCTTTCTCTTAGGCTATTTCCTCTATGGGAATTTTTTGAGGAATGATCTCCCTAATCTTGTCAATGACGGATTTAGCCTAATATTCCTTTATGATTCAAAATATTGAATTCTATAAAAAAGGGGGAGAGTTTTCATTGAATGTTTTGTTTTGGTTGAATTGAATTTGTTGAACTTGTGTTGAAATTGAGGGTTTGTTTGATCACTTGGTTTTCATGTTTTTGAATATTTTTGGTATTTTCTATGAGTTCCTAAATAATACTATGCTAAATAAATGAGAACAAATTTTGAATTCCTTTTCTTGAATTTTGAATGAATTAATTACTATGAAAGGGAAAATGTATACAAACTATATGAATTTTTGTATGCAATCTAAACTATTTTTTTATGTATTTATGTGGATCAATTTTAACTTATAATCTAATGAAATGAAATTTAATGTAAGAGTAATGGAAATAAAATTAATCTAGGAAAGCAAATAAAGCTAATCTAAGCAATTTAAAAATCAAATATATTGTATGCAAGCAATTTAAAACTACCTATCAATAGAAAGAAAAAAAAGTTTTACTTCCCAAAGATCAAAATTTGTTATCTAAATTACTAAGAAAACATAAAAAACTATACAAATTAGGTGGAAATGCCTGGCATAAGTCCTTAGGGGTCCTTTTTGGAAACCGTCTCTTCCTCTATAGTAGCAAGGTCCTCCTCTTGGCAATAGGGAGAAAAATAGGGCTATGAAAATCAATTGGAGTGACATTATAAGTTATAAAAATGAAAATAATTTGGATTAAGAATATGCATTCCATCAAAAAATGATAAATGGATTAAGATTTGAAGCTATGTTAGAAATAAAGGGCATGCAAGGTCCTGCATTGAGCATATGAATGCTAGTGGGGTTAATTTTACAAAAGCTTGAGAAAAGCAAGAATGCAATAATGCTTTTGCCTCCTAAAATGATAGAGGGAGATATTTATAGGTTTAGAATCCATACTAAAGGTGGTGGTGATTGGGGAGTTAACAAAGATTGATTGAAGAGTCATCTAGTTCTAATTGAAAGAGAACATAGGTTGGAGAGAAGATCACAAAAGACTAATTGGAAGATAACAATAGAATGATTAAGAGCAAACAATATAGTGATTGGGAGTCCAAGAATAGTTAAGAGGATTCAATAGTTAGTTGTACATGGAGGAACACATAATAAAAAGCTAAAAATGAAGCTAAACTAAGCTAAAGTTGGAAGAAATTATGCATGGAAAAGACAATACAATCGCCCCTCTTAGGAAGAAAATTGCCCTTGTTAGTAGAGAAAATCACCCAGGAATATTTGACTGATTATAGGGGCTATTTGGCTTAAGTTGTTGAATCTCCCAGGGGAGATTTGACAGGTGATAGGGGTGATTTGGCCTAAATGGATTAGTTAGGCAATTTGAAGGTATGGAATGCCTTAGGAGGTAAATTTAATGATCATAGAGGAATGAATGACAAGATATCACCTTGAGAGAAGTGAATCTCTCCTCTTGGGAAGTGAATCACCCATGTTGTTAGGGTAAATCTCCTAGGGGTGATTTGGTTTAAGTGGCCTAGATGGACAACAAGACGGTGTGTAGGACCTTGGAAGGTTAGCTTGAAGGTTAGGGAGACACAAACAAAGGAGAAAAACATTAGAAAATGTGTCACCAAGAAAGAAACTGTTGAGAGGTATATATAATTCATGTCTTCATGGGCATGATTAGGACTCTAGAACATCATCAGACTGTTGTGTCATCTTGTGCACCTTTTTTTGTAATTATAGTCTTTGGAGGACTTGCACTTTTAGCTCCAAGGTTGTGGTTTTTATTTATATTATTACCACGGTCCATCCATCCTCATTTTTGAGAGGAGAATCCCTAGTAGGTTTCTTGGGCTAAGGCTTGGATATTGAATAACTATAAGGAAGCTAAGGTAGAGGAAAAAATTCCTACACTAATCTTGAGAGGATGGTTATGTAAATTTTTTTAGATCTTTACAATAGTTACAAAAATTATATAAAATAAACATAAATAGCAATCATACCACAACATTGATTTACATGGGGAAAATCCTTTCAAGAGAAAAACCGCACACTCCAAAAGTAGCGGGCAATATATTATTCATAAATCTCAAGATTACAATATACTTGTAGAGAAAGCTTTCATAGGATTATCACCAACCAAAGATTTGGAGGCAACTTAACAACATCTATAAGACTCTTACACACAACCTCCATCTCAAGCACCTAATATATAGGAGATGCAATACATGAAACCATCAACACCACCTAAAAGTGATGTCTAAATTGTTAGGGTTCCATTATATCTAATAAAATATGCCTTATGATGTGTCATAATATGAATTAACACATGTAACTCCCCCTTATAGCTCTTTCTTATGTCCAACACATTTTTACATTTTTGAATACAGGAGGCCCAACTTCTGAAGGCCATAACTTTTGATCCAAGAGGTCGATTGGGACCATTTTTTAATAGATTGAAGAGCTCAAAGAGATCTACACAACAACCTAGAATTTTTATTCTGGCCAAAAACCAACTCTATAGCCCAAAAATTGATTTTTAAAAAAATTTATAACTAAAAAATCACACTTTTTGTATTTGCAAGGTTGAGACACCTTTTCTAACATTCCCCACTTGTTGAACACCATGCAAGATAAAAGGGAGTATCAACACCATGATTTAATTGCTATGGACTAAGAGGCCCATAGACTCTGAACACCATCTAAATTTCTTTGTGCTCATAGGATTAATCAATGAACCTAAAACATTCATGAAAGTCTCTACCTTAACTAGCTTCACCCTATTATCCTCAACTATATCTCTAACAAATTGATATTGTACATCAATGTGCTTGGTCCTGACATGAAATGTTGAGTTCTTAGCTAGGCATATCACACTTTGACTACCACAATAAACTATCATTACAACCTATCTTATTCTAATATTTGAACACAATATTTTAAGCCAAACGGATTCTTTATAAGTGTGAGTAAATTCCATATACATAGCCTTAATAACAGAAAAAACAACCACAACCTGTTGCTTACTCATCCAAATAGTTACACCACCAAATAAAGTAAACACATAAGCACTGGTCAATCTTCTACTATCAACATCACCTACCCAATTTGAATCCACATAATCATAACTATCAAGGGAATGCATGTCTCCTATCAAATTACCATGATAACATATGGAATAATCTAAGGTACCCTACAAATATTTGAAGACTCTTTTAAATACATTCCAATGAACTCTACCAGGATTAGACATATATTTAGAAAGAACTCTTATGACTTGGGCAATGTCTAGTCTAGTACAGACCATAGCATACATCAAACTTCTGGCTGAAATTTGGTAAGACACTCTCCTCATGTCTTCCATCTCTAATGGGGATGTTGGACATTGTGAAGCAAATAACTTCATTCCAACTGTAAAAGGAACACATAATGGTCTACAATCTTGCATGTTAAACCACTATAAAACTAAATTGTCACACTTACTTTGGCCAAGAAATAGTTTTCTATTCACTCTATCTCTTCTAATTTCCATACCAAGAATGTGTTTAGCTGCACTAAGATATTTATTTTCAAATTTAGTTGCAAGTTGAGACTTTAGGTTTGAAATCATTCTTTTCTATTTACCAATAAATAACATATCATCAACATATAATGAAATAAATAGGAAATGATCACCATTAGATTTATAATAAACATAATGATCTGATTTAGAATGATCAGATCCCAAACTCAACACATATGTATCAAATTTCTCATACCACACCCTAGGACTCTATTTTAGGCCATACAAAAATTTCTTCAATTTATAAACCAAATTAATTTTACTGTTCACTACATAGTGCTCTAGTTGTGTCATATAAATATCATCCTCCAAATTACCAAGGAATGTCATTTTCACATATATTTTCTCAACCTCTAGATCATATGTTGTAGCAATAAAAAGAAAGAATCTAATGGATGTCATTTTTGCAACAGGAGAAAATATCTCACCATAATCAACACCCTCAACCTAAGAATAACCTTTTGCAACCAACCATTCTTTGTACTTCTCAATACCTCCATCTAAACTAATTTTTTCTTGAACACCCATTTGCAACCAACATTTTTTCATCCTTTAGGTAATGGTACTAGATTCCATGTATCATTCTTTTTCAAAGATACTATTTCTTCATCCATCGCAATCTTCCAATATTTTGCATCATTCATACCTAATACCTCTTCTACAAATCTTAGTTCATCCATGTTAGTATTCAAAGAAAAAATACATCTCTAGTCATTAGGTGAATACCTTTCAAGTGGTTGTCTATGCCTTGTAGATCTTCAAACAAGCTGAGTTGGAGGTTCTTCCTCCTCTTCTGAAGATTTAGAGTTATATGAGATCTCCTCAACTTCTTTTCTATCTAGGGGCATTGATTCAATTTTATCAGGCATACAAGGAAGTTGAATCACATCTTTATGTTCACTTTGTTATGGCTGCAATGAAATAGAGGAAGGCTTAGTTTATCTAAAACTCACACTTCTATTATATATTAAACCTTCTATGCAACATGATCACAAAGCTTGTATCCTTTTACACCATAACTATGCTTGATGAAGAAACATTTCACAACCTTATTTTCTAACTTTCTTTGTTTCTCCTTTGACACATGTGCATATGCCTCACAACCAAAAATCTAAGATGTCTTAATGAAGGCTTGTGAGCTAACCATGCCTCTAGAGGAATTTTATCAACAAGAGATGATGTAGGAGACTTGTTAATTAGGTAGAAAGTGGAAACAACTTCAGCCCAAAACCTTTGTTCCAGACCAAAACCATTAAGCATACTCCTAGCCTTCTCCATCAGTGTCATGTTCAATCTTTCTGTAACTCCATTCTACTGTGAAGAATACCTAGTTGTCTTTTGTCTCTAAATGCCACAATATTTACAAAATTTATCAAAATCATTAGAAAAAATTCACCACCATTTTCAATCCTAAAACATTTTATTTTCTTTCTAGTATGCAACTCAACCACTACTTTAAATTCTTTATATCAACTAAAAACTTTAGATTTACTCTTTAGAAAATATACCCATGCCCCTCTTCTATAATCATCAATAAATTAAACTTAATATGTGGATTTTCCATTGGAAGGAACATCTACAGGACCAAACACATCAAAATGAATAAGATCTAATACACCACAAGATTTATGAGAACTCAAGTAAAAATGAATGTGGTTTTATTTACCATAAATACAATGCTCACAAAAATCAAAATCAAGATTACACTTAGTCAACCTTTCAATAAGATTTTTATTTTTCAAGGTACTTAGACTCCTTTCTCCAATGTGGCCAAATACCTAATGCCATAACATAGTCTTCTCTACAAGTAATTTTGATTAAGAAGAAATAGAACCCTTAGGTACCCAAAAGCCATGACCATCTGCTAAAGTGGAAACCCTCACTTTTTCCAATGAAGTAGTCACAGACTTGATTTTCATAGAAATATTATTGCATTCAATAGTGTATGCATCAAACTTATACAATGTGCCAAATATGACACATCTAGTGATCACCATAGCACCTCTAACCATCTTTCATCCTGCATTAATAAAGACTACCTATTGATGTTGGTTTTATTTAGCATAACAGAGATAAAATTCACAAAGAATCTTAGCTCATCTTGAAGAATATACAGAACTATTGGAAATACTTCTCAATTCCAAGTCTACGTTAACTAGGTCATGGTTGTGTTGAATTCACTTAGGGTTCAATGCAAAGATGTTTTATTTTAAGGGGCCTTACGTGACTTAAGTATATTGTGGTGACTGGACTAGTTTATTGTATGTAAATAATCTCAAATTTCACCAAAGTAAATGCCTCTTTGCATGTATTTACTACTATCTTACAAAGCTTTACATGAATATGGATAAAACTCGCTTTGTACTTCAAATTTAT
The DNA here is from genome assembly GCA_027924645.1 of Cunninghamia lanceolata. Lineage (NCBI taxonomy): Eukaryota > Viridiplantae > Streptophyta > Pinopsida > Cupressales > Cupressaceae > Cunninghamia > Cunninghamia lanceolata. The sequence continues at coordinate 1,340,936 of BSBN01000558.1, read as the reverse complement.
ATGAAAACTGCTAAGATCTTTATAATTCACCAGTATTTATGCGAATCAATAGCAATTTCCTTTAGATAACTGTGTGCATGCTAATTATTTAAAGATTTTTGGAGAAAAGATAGAATAGATAGGGTTAGAAGCATTGTTTTAGACAAGATAGAACATTCTTCTATCAATGTATGACAATCTTAAATGATCCCAAACAATTCGAGAACAATTGAATTCCTATATGTAAATCTTGAGCATTTTCATGAACATATATAAAAAATTGCAATCTTTTAAAGAAAGATACATCAAACAAATGCCTGAATCAGAAGACACACTGGAATAGATGCAGAATTTTGAGGTTTGCATTTATTTGATATATAAAGTCATTTTGAATTTACAATGTAACTATGACTTTTATTGGATTGATCAAAATTACTAAAACTCACAAACATTTTTAAAGATGCATGAAAGAGGCAGGACATTCCATACGCTCCTTTATGCAGACAGAGGCAATGTCCTCTCTAAATCACTAATGCTCAAAGAATTCTCTTAAAAAATCACTTTCTTTTGCAGTAAAGTTTCTAATTACAGTCTTAGGCTAAATGCTATGAATCCCTGTGTAACTAAAATACAAGTAGCAGGGTTCCTTATATAGATTTGAATCCCCCTCTACTATGGTTACAAAACACCAATCCATGGTTCAAATTCAAACTTACAAAATCAATAGTGGAAAGCATTTCCCAACTGTTCTTCAAAATATATTTAAGAATATTCCTTTTGGCTCAAAGGATGCCACTGGGATCTTTTAAAAGTGAAATACTTTTCCTTGACTTTCTCCATCTGCTGGCTTTTCACAAAAGACAAAATTGAAAACATCAAAGCACTTTGAAATATCCCAATAGGGAATTACCCATTGCCACTGGTGCTTGTCTTTGAATCTTCTCCCCTTTTCTTCAAGTATTCTACATATGCGGCTACCAGTGTTGTAATACTTGCATGAATTTCTTTCTAACTTTCTATCCACATGTATTGCTGAAATTCAACATTTTATTTTAACATTCTTGCGTGTTGTTCTACATCTCTTTCTTTCTTTTGGTACTTCTTCATCTTTGCATTCAATTCCATAATTAAATCAATTATTTTTTGTTCAAATTAATTGCAGGATTTTCCAAACAAGGTAAGTAAATGGCCTTGAATTCTCTTACTGCCATGGCGACATCATATTCTAACAACTCTGAGAATTCATGCCCGATGAGGCTTTGCATTATCTCTACTTGCTTTCTTACTATATCACCTGCATTTCCTTCCAATTCTTGAGTATTTGCAATATAATTTCTCAAAATCTTCCCTTCAAACTTCAATTCCAGTTTATACCTTGGCACTTGATTTGCCATTTGAGGTGTTAATACTCCCTTATTTACCATTTCTTCAATTCTTTCCTCCATGACCTTGATCTGCTCTAATTCATGCATATTTTTCTTAATTCTTAATTGATAATAATATATATTAATACTGCATTTATTTTTCTCTACTAAGGTAATGGCCCACTTGGCAACTGTCTATCTTATTATGTCCTCCCCTCCTTCTCTGAACTCCTTGATCTAGTCTTCAAACATGTTAGCTTCAACCTTTTTATTCTCTATCTCATTTATTTGCTCTTTGAAAAAATAGCTAACTCTATAGGTAATTCAAGGATATTAATATTGGGATCAAACATGCCTTGAATGATTGCTGCAGTTAGACAATGTGTCCTTTTAACTGCTCAAACTTGCCTTTATCTTTTCTTAACAATAATATGGTGGCCTTATTCATATCTTCCATTTCTGTGATATGTTTCTCTTTGGTCACGTACCCCATACTCATTTGAATTATTTGGTAATCCTCTAAGCTCATTTCTCCCTTTGCTTTCCTTGTCATTGGTATGACCAACTGATGAGTACCAGGTAGCACCCATGAAATACACCTTTTTACCCCTCTTTTTTTTCCCTTCTTATTCCATTGTCCTGATGGATGCACCTAAATAGGCTATCAAGATTGTTCTAATGATGATTAATAAGAGATGAATTACTTAGAATCATGATTTCTGATTGAAGGACTAATGTGCACTAAATTGATGGAAATATGTAGAAATCTTCTCTTTTTGAATCAATAGGTGCAAGTGTTCAGGTAGATAATTTTGTGCATCTCCAGAGGTAGTCCTAATGATCTCTGGAGTTGACATCAGAATGCCATGACTAGTCTCCAATGTTTCCAATTTAATTGGAGAGATTTTGGGTTAAGGAGGTGAGTAATCTCCAGAGCTGAACTGAAGTCATGAGCATCTCCGGAGCTGAACAAGACTCAGATTTAGTGTGGACTTATGTTCCACTAAATCTATTTTAATTGCATGGATATTTATTCTGTAGTTAGACAATTAGTAAGATAAAGAGATTGATGTTATCTCATAGATGAACTAGTAGTTAGGGTAAGTGATATCTCATCACTGATTTAGATATAAACTTATAGAAGTAGAAATAGAAAGGACATTGATTAATTTTTGATTTCTGTAATCTTATTTTGACATAAACATTTTCTAAATACAAAGTTGATGGAATTAAACTGAAATTGAGTTGTGATATTATCTTCTTGTGTTGATTCTTTACTTTAGTCTTTAGCCCTAAGGGTGTGGAGCAAGGGCCCACTCTCACCACCAAGGTAGAAGGTTAGTACTATTATTATGTTATTTCAGATTCTGTTTAAGGAGATATTTACTATTTTAATAGATAAATGTATGTTTCAGTTGAAAGGAATAATATAGATTTACTTTAAGAAATTCATTGTTTAGTTTTGTTTTCAATATTCTTGGAATTCATTTCACAACAGATAGATCAATTATATTAGTTTCTTTAATCAGTAAAGATCATTAGAGCTAGTTAGATAAAATTGACAACTATAGGATTCCTAATTGCAGATAGCCAAGGACATAGCCCTGGATTTGACAAAAGAAATATGACTAAATGTCAAGGACCAATGACCCTTGTCATTTTTGGTGCCGTTGTCAGGGACTTCTGTGTCATTTAGGAAAATTTAGTTAATCAATTTTAGGATAGATTGAATCTATATGGTTAGAGCTAGAGATTCAAAAGGAAGATACATAAAACAAACACCCCATCAACAAACTATAGGAGAAAGCAGTGGGGTGGTAAAAGATCTTGTTGAAGAAAGAGACTTAGAACCTACCTTGGAAGTTGCACCTCAATTCAATAATCCCTTCAATCCTCCAAATCTTCCACTCGCTGACTATTACCAAGAATTACAAAAAAAATTCGAGGCAGATCCTTTGATAGAACCTAGTTCCTCAGAAACTCACACAGAATCTCAAGGAGAAGAACCAGTATCAGAGATGGATGATGTTTAGGGGAAAAAAATGATGGTTTGTTACTCTAGGTTAAATGCCACCATTTCTCCACTAAGCATTGGGGAGACAAGGATCGATCTTGTGAACAAGCTTCTAATCACTTTGCCTCCCTTTTATGCTCGCGTGGTTATGAAACCTAAGGCCCTAATCAAGATTTTATCAAGTATTGTGCTTTCAACCAAGCAAAACCCTAATTATGCCTCAAATTAACAATATACAGAAATTGATGAAGTATATGGCAAAATTGATCATAGAAGTGCAGAGGAGGGGTTTCAGAGACAATGTACCCAAAATTTGAGGGCCACATGGACTAGGGCGCCCGCTCCAATGTCTTGCGAATCCCTAAACATAAAAACCTTCTACACAGAGTGTTTGGGACTGCAAAAAGGCTCCCAGATCCCGGATAAAACACCTAGTTGGACTAGGGCGCCCGCTCCAATGTCCCGCAAATCTCAGAATCTAAAAATTTGAAAGTTTGTCACGATTGTACCCACAATATCCTTCTTCCCGTAGCTTCTTTTTGACGGAACCTGTGAAACATGATCTACACATACAAAATAAGGAAATTGGTGTAGCTATATAGGATCTTGCCTTAGTCAAGTGCCATCTTCGATATTTCTACCTCAACAATAGCCAAAGATAAATATTTGTAGAAGTGTGTGCAAACCTAACAATATGTGTATGCATAAAATCAAACCCTAGATGTCTCAATCAAGGGAAGATCAATAACTTGCTTTGCATCAATAAATACATACAACTTCACCTCAAGGAGATGAAATAAATGAAGACTTGCATGAACAAGAAGGCGAATCAACAATGTTTGCGGAGGATCTCCAAGCTTTCTATTGGAGGCTTCAACCCTTCTCTCGATCATGCAAAAGGTGTACAAACCCTAGGAAGAGCAAGATAGACTCAAGATCTTGATTCCTAGCCTTCATCCATTGTCTCCAAGATAGAAAATAAAGAACACTTCGAATAGCTTCAACAAGTCACTGATCTTCGATGGCAATTGTAGTAGAGTTTTAGTATCAAGATTGCATAAGAATTATGTGTGATAAAATGATTTGCAAATGTCTTTTTATATCTAGCTTTAGGGAATTCAAATTTTGAAGTAACATCTTGATATCACGCGAAAACTGAGAATTTTGAAAATAGAATCCCAAGGCACTCGATGGGAACTGACAGCCTGCCAAAATTCAAAATCCTGTGAAACTAGGGAGGACTAGGGCGTGGGTGCCCAAGTCCAAGCTCCCAATTTCATCTTAGATCTACATTTTTGGGGGTCCTAGGGACCCTAATCTCAAATCCCTTTCCGGGTTCTATCAATTAGTTACCTCAACAAGTGAATAAGTTGCTCCTAGACTAAGCCAATCAAGGTTTCAAGAAGGTTGAAAGAGATAAGGTTGAGAGACCACCAAGAGTGAGGAGCTAAATCGAGGGAAATTATACCATTCCATATAGGAGGACAATTTCTGACATTATATTTAGCCCCCACTTTAGTGGCCATATGACACTATGTGCATATGCAACTAAAGGAAAGTAAATACATCAATCATGAAAAGAATACCCAAAAGGATACTGTAGAGGAAGTTGAAGTGTTGTCGACGAACAAGAAGAAGCCCCCAGTTCTGTAATCCTGCAAAACCACAAAGTTAGGAACCGCATCCTGCAAAGGCACACTTGTTTAGAGAGATCAAAATCAAATCAACCTACAACCACCACCAATGAGTCAGTCTCAAAACCACCAAGGGGGTTGAATAATGAAACATGGCGAGGGAGGAAATTGAGGAAGATATATGCCCCCCTTGTTTTTGCTTGCTTAGTCTGAGAGTAGAAAAAAGGAGATATCCACATGTCAATTTCAAGGGAAATGTGTTATGAGGGTCATTTGAAGAATCAACACTCAAACATAACACATTAGGTAAGAATGAGAGCGAAACTAAGATTCCAATGCAACAAACAACACTAAAATCAGAGTTCGACAGCTCGAGAAAAGGGCTCCAGAGTGAAAGAGCACACTTTTTGCCCCTAGTTAGGGATAGGATGTCTCACTTATTTATGTTATGTAAAAGGAGTTGTCACTTATCACTTAACTCATTCTTGTTTCTTATCATTGTAGAGAGAGAGAGAGAGAGAGTGACCATGCCGAGCTGACGTCCATACCATCCACCACGACTAGAGATGCTTTGAGCCCGAGTAGCAGAGAGACGCTTTGAGGCTGAGGTAGGGTCCTGATTCCATCCTTCTGTTGTCTTTCGTCATATTTTTCTTTCATGGTTATTGATGTCTATACCAAGAGGGGAAGGTGGATAGGGTTCCCAGAAAGGGGCACTTGGGTCCACCTAGGGCACCAAAGTCTCTCTGGGGCATCCTAGTCCCACAGGGGCACTAGTGTCCCTCTGGGGCACCCTAGTCTTCTTGGGGCACCCTAGTCCTCAGAGGACATGAACCCTAGGCTTAGACACTCTATTCAGTTCATTATAGATTATTTTGTTTTCCACAGGGGATTCTGATACTCTTGCTTTCTTTCTGATCTGCAGGATGTCCCTAAGATGCGGGAGCACACAGGTGGTCATCTGATGGCACTTCTATGAGAGCATGCTAGCACTTTGACGGCCATAGAGAGAGCACTTACAGATGGTGGGCCTATGGTGGGTGTTTGAGATGCCCATGATCAGATTCCACTGTGCAATGCTTATGACACTGATGGAGAGATGGGATGTAGATACATCCACCTTCCACTTACTGACTAGCGTGATTACCATCACACTAGAGGATGTTTTAGGATCCTTCAACTATTGATCTGAGGAGAGACAGTGAGGATTGTTTGACATCACTCAGAGGAGTATACTTGTGAGAGTCAGCTATATTATTTGGGTCACATTGTTTCACAAGTAGAGCGGGGACACATTCAGCTCCATTTACTAGAGCAGGGATGTAGAGACATTCCCTTACTATAGAGGATCATGATTGTCATAGTCACCCTAGCCATCGTACTAGATGGATGAGGCACTCACCTTCACGGGGGTCTCATTCATACTATCAGACTGATGGAAGCGCATTAGACTATCTACGCATGGGGGCACAGTATGCTTGCACACCTATATTGCGACTTAGGGCAATATGTCCACTACGAGATCCAGAGTCTGATGGTCTGCACATTTTTACAGGTTTGGGCCTTTGAGCACATCAGGTGCACATGACTGATGGGTTTTTTGACAGAGGCAACGTTCATCCATCCGTGTGTCTATGCCTACCCACTAGTCAGGTGTTGGAGACATGACAATCTATTATACTGGAGAGTAGTATTTGATAGATTGCAGCCTGGTGACATCATCTAAAGACCGTATCGTGGCTTCATCAGATGGCCTGGCAAGTAGAGGTAGTTATCTCAGATGTAGAGGGATTAGCTAATAGCTGGTCACCTTGATCACACTATATCTTGATTCTATTATGACAGGGTGGCACGATAGTTTGGATAGGTACAAGATGTTCCTACGGTTCCTCTGAGCTACACAGATGATGTTGGGTGTACCTGACCATATCAGACCTAGTGGCACATAGCATGACCTACACCTATCTTTCCACCCAGGCACCCTATAGGGGATGCCCGACCTTGGGCCAGTCACACTAGTGACACAGGGGTGGAGGACGACATCAATGACTTCGCGGGATACTATGATCTCGAGGAGGGTATGGAGGAGGATGAGGATGAGTCTGAGGAGGTCCCATCACAGTACATCTTCAGAGAGAGATCACGACAGAGCTAGAAGGAGGTGGACACTGACAAGGAGACCGAGTCGAGACCACAGTCCAAGGCTCGTGGTCCTATTCCTGTAGACAATATGAGGCCTAGTTAGACAGAGCGAGGGGAGAGTAGCAGGCCTATACCCCCAGCTGTAGATTGGACAACATAGCTCATCACACCATCAGCAATCCAAGACCCATCCTAGCGAGATGGAGATCTAGGTAAGGTTTGATTTATTATTTTATGTTTTGGTATACTTTATTATTTATGATTTTTATATGGGAGTCTAACATCCATCTCATCCTCTATTTTGCAATTGGGACAGACGCATGGAAAGACTTTGTGAGTTACGTCATCAAAGACATACTACTGATAGATGCCTTAGAGCAATGGGTATAGGTAGATCATTTGCCACGATCATCCGCTAGATGGCATGCTGAGTTATTTATGCCTGTTGTCAGATACAAGACTGCTATAGAGGCCACACTAGAGCAGTCTGCACAAGAGAGAGGAGTTTTGACAGAGAGCTGAGTGCACTAAGGCTAAGCTCAGGGCACAGTGAGAGAAAATGGTAGAAGTTCCTACATCGGAGGGAGAGCCAGCTGTCAATGAGTTCTTACTATAGGAGGTCCAGCAGGCAAGAGCTGATAGAGAATGGGTTCAGGCCGAGGGAGATCGGTAACAGAGGATGTACCAGGAGGCACATGAGCGGATGATAGAGATGAGAGGTGAGATTAGGGGGTTACAATCATGAAGTGTCTCTAGAAGTCATTCGCAGTCCATAGCCACTCATGGTCAGGCTTCTATCACTCGCATACCACGAGGGCTTGAGGGTATAGGTGATCAAGGCTTAGCTATGTGATTCCTAGACTTTAGGTCCTACGACATCCCATTTTGTTTTGAGGGATAGTTGACTCGGATGTATACTTGAAATTGATATATATATATATATATATATATATAATGTTTATTTCTTTTGATATGTGTGTAGTGGCTTTTGATCTATCACATGTGATTTTTGTAAAATGCAACTAGTGATGATGTCTAAATGCTATAATTAATACTATTGTGATTTACTAACAATTCTAAAAAGAACATGTAGTAACAAACACTATGGTTAATTATTTTACACATACCTTTAATTAGTTAATGCTAAAGTGATCTAAGCAATTTATTACTTAAACATGATGCAACAATGATCAACTGAATAAAGATATAATGAAAAATGAATTAAGACAAAACAATACTATCTTATCGAAATTGAAGCTAATCTATGTACTAAATTAGCTTATAAACATTTAACATTAGATCTTAAGCATAAAAGCTTTTGAGGTGCACTGCATTAATAGGTTCTTTAAGTGGCGTACCTTGCTCATCAGCTAATTTATACACTTCAGATCCAAAGGTTTCAATGATTATATATGGTCCAAGCCGGTTAGGGCTGAACTTGCCTTTTTCACCAAGCGGTGCATTTACATTGCGTTGATTTTCATAAAGAACCAAGTGCCCAACATTAAATGAACGTTGTATGACTTGCTTATTATAGGCTCATTGTATTCCTTTTTGATAAGCCTTGAGATGTTCAAGAGCATTAACACGTCTTTCATCAAGCATCTCAAGTTCTTGTAATCTTTTCTCTCATTCTATGTCATCATCCATGATGTCTCTTAGGGAAATTCACAAAGAAGGAATTTCTAACTCCAAGGGCATTATTGTGTCTGCGCCATAGACAAGATTGTACGGTGTGTTACCCGTAGTTGTTTGAATACTTGTTTTGTAAGCCCATAGTGCATAAGATAATTGCGTATGCCAATATTTTTGATATTTATTAATAGTTTTCCGTAAAATCTGTCCAATCACCTTGTTTGAAGCTTCTGCTTGGCCGTTGGACTGAGGGTAATAAGGCGTAGAGAAGCGATGTTGTATATGATATTTTTCAAGGAACTTTTTCACATCCTTGTTCTTAAATGGTGTTCCATTATCTGAGACCAAGGAAGAAGGTATTCCAAATCAAGAAATTATGTTATCTTGTATGAATCAACATATTACATCAGTGGTTGTGGATCGCAAAGGGACCACTTTGACCCATTTTGTAAAATAATCAATGGCAGTAGTGATAAACATATGTCCTTGAGAGGAGGGAAGAGAAATCTTACCTACAAGATCCAAGCCCCAGATAGAAAATGACCATGGTGATACCTAGACACGAAGCTCTTGAGCAGGAGCATAGATGAGGTGCTTATGTTGTTGACATTATGGGCATCTCTTGACGTAAGCAAATGAATCTTGCTCCATATGCTACAAATAATACCCCATACGTAACAATTTTTGCACCAATGATTTTCCACCGAAATACCCTCCACAGGCACCACAATGAGCTTCTTCTAAAGCTATCAGAATCTCTAGATTACTTAAACATTGGAGTAAAACACCATTATAACTTTGTCAATACAAGACGTTTGATAATATAATGTATCGCGCTGCTAGTTTGCGTAAACGGAGTTGGGCATTCTTAGATGTCGAATCTGGAATGGTTCCATTGCGTAAATAATTGAATATATAGGAGAACCATTCATCAATGTATGTATTACCATAGAGTTCTAAATTTGCAACTATAGGGATTTCAATTATCAGTGTCTTTAGATTATGAAAAATGAAGGTAAATTCCTCAGGAGAACCATCAGGGGATATAAGGGAAGCTGCACTTGCCTTTGCATCTGCATGTCGGTTATCTTTCCTAGGAATGGTATCAATCGTATATGATTCAAACTATTTTAAGAGAGATAATACAAACTCACGATACTGAGAAAGCTTATTGTGCTTAGCTTGATACGATCCCGTTATCTATTTAACAATTAACTAAGAATCTCCATATATTGTAATATTCTTGATACTAAGAGACAAAGCTGCATGAAGTCTAGCTATAATAGCTTTGTACTCAGCTATGTTGTTTGTACATAAAAAGTCTAAATGGTAGGATAAGGAAATCGACTTACCCATAGGAGGTATTAATATAACACCAGCTCTGGAGCCAGTTCAACATTTTAATCCATCGAAATATAACTCCCATTTCTCCTCGGTAGAGATTGTTAGAATTTAGGAAAAGCATCGACATTTTGTATAGAAAAGGGCGAGGGAGCTTCAACTAACTAGTCAGCTATCACTTGCCGTTTAATTGCTTTTTGTGAGATAAATTTGAAATCAAATTTTGTTAACATAACCCATTTAGCAAGACGACCCGATAAATCTATTCTTGCGAAGAGATATTTCAAAGGGTCAAACTTTACCATTACATGCACTTCAGTATTTAAGAGATAATGTCTAAGCTTCTGTGTGGAAAACACTAAAGCTAAGAAATGCTTCTCTATGACTGTGTATCACACTTCATAATCGAGCAGAGTACGACTGATGTAATAGACAATGCGTCCTTTGCCTGCATTATTATGTTACGCTAACAGTGTTGCTAGGGTATTATTAGATGCTGAGATGTATAATAGGAATGATTTATCAAAAACAACAGGTTGTAAAAAAGGCGGATTGGCTAAGTAATCCTTTAAATTGTCAAAAGCTTTTTGACATTTAGAATTCCATTAGAAACGAGAATCTTTCTTCAGTAGTTATGTAAAGGGGTGAGTCCTGTCCGCGAGTTGTGAAACAAATCGGTGAATGGCCTATATCTTTCCCTGCAAGCTACAAAGTTGAGATATGTTCTTAGGTATTGGCATATTAACAATTGCATCTATCTTTTTTGTATTGACTTCTATACCTCGATTTGAAATGATGAATCCAAGTAACTTTCCACTGTCCACGCCAAAAACACACTTACGAGGATTCAATTGCATATTATATTTTCGTATGTGCTCAAATATTTGTTGAAGATTTGTAACATGATCCGTACGATGGATAGACTTCTTTAGGATGTCGTCAACATAGAATATTGTGCATATAATCTTGGAATATAAGAGTCATCACATGTTGGTAAGTAGCTCCTGCATTCTTAAGTCCAATGGCATGACTACCCAACAAAATGTACCCCAAGGTGTTATAAAGGCTGTTTTATATTGATCAAGAGGATTTATAAGGATTTGATTATATCCTGAAAATCCATCCATAAAAGATAGCAACTCATGTCTGTCTATGGAATCAATGATCATATCGATATTAGGAAGTAGAAAATCATCTTTCAAAGATGCCAAATTTAAATCTTAGAAATCTGTACACATTCTTATATGACCATCCGGCTTAGCGACAACAACAATGTTTGAGATCCACGGAGAGTAATCAATAGGTCAAATAAAGCTAGCTTGTAAGAGTTTTTCTATTTCAGTTTTAACAAGCAAAGCAATCTTAGGATTCATCTTACAAATCTTTTGTTTGAAAGGCTTAACATCCGGTTTCAACACAATGTTATGCGTTACAATATGAGGATCTATACCAGGCATGTTTGAATAATTCCAAGCGAACAATTTTGAGAATTCACTCAATAATTTAATCATTTCTTCTTTTTCTTCCACATCTAAACAATTACCCAAAGGGATAACATTTTTTAGGATTATCCTTGTCCATAACAACATCAATAGTCTTTCCATTGAGGAGAGTACTATGGTTAGGGGGATTATAAGATTGTAATTGTTCTTCAATTTCTTCACTATGCTCTATTGTAGCAGTTATTGTGCTAGTAGTCTTTCCAAAATATGCATCATTGTTTAAACAATAGGGTAGGCCACGTTTATGGTGATAATGAAGAATACCATCATAGGTGCCTAAGAATTCCATTATCACTTCATCCACCATAAACATATCTAAAGGAAGTGATCCTGGAGGACAATTAGTGTCAATCATCTCAGGGTATGTCAAACTAAGTGTTGATATTGTATTCACATTTAGAGTAGGGCATTGGCAGGCTTTAGATTCCTTAAAAGGGTTATATCCAATGCCACTTGAGTAATGTTGCGAAATGGATTATATAGGGACCTTGATTCCTTGTTGATTTATACCACAACCATTACCTACATAATTACAATTTTTGTAAAGGATTCAGAATCCTCTACCATAGAGAGAGACCATTTCTTTAGATGAAGGTAGAGCTTCATAAGTCTCATAGTCAGTAGTATAACTAAGAGTATTATCCTTATTTGTCAACAAAGAGATCTTGCACTTATCATTCGAAGCATGTGATGTGATCGATTCAATATTTGATGTTTCGGGAATAGGGTTTTTAAGTTTATATTCTCCTATGGAAGAGGATGCAAAATCTAACAAACCCCAGTCATCACCAACAAATGCATTCAATTGTTTGGGCTCTTGCATAGCATTTCTAGAGGCAAGAGGAGCTGATAATTAAGCTTTTAGATTGTTTCAGATCTTAGGGACTAACAACATGCTTATGCACTTCCATTTGCAAACAATTATCAAGTTCAGGATCTGAATGGATAGTATGTAGTTTCCCTTTAAATATAAACTTAATTGAATAGTGTAAAGTAGAAGGAACTGCTCCTAACGCATGTATCCAAGGTTTGTCTGGAATCATGTTATAAGATAGAGAACAAGGCATGACATGAATCAAGGTAGGCACCATCATAGGTCCAACTTGTATAGGTAAAGTTATAGTGCCCACAGATTGTTGTCCAACATTATCAAATCCACAAATACTTAATGATTCCAGTTTGACAGCAGATATGTCTACTTTAACTTTATGCAATAAATCAATACCACAAACATTAAGGGCTGACCCATTATCAATCATCACTCTCTTAACCAATGTTTTGTTGATCATAATAAAGATAACCAAAGGATAATAATGCTTCTGAATGTCGAGAGATGGTAACTCATGTTGTTGGAATAAAATATCTATTTTCGTTGCATGCATACAATCTAGTAAAGCAGAAACATCATTTGGTTTAATAGCAGGAGGAACAATCACCTTTTGTAAAGCTTCTTGTAGCATTCCATGGTAAGTAGGTGAAGTTTGTATAAGTTTCCAAAGAGATATCTTTGCAGGAGTAGCGTGAAGCTACTCTACAAGATCATAGCCTTTACCACCTTTATATGCTAAATGAGGTGCTTGAGGAAGTATAGGTTGAGAAGCTGGTAAAGATATCAGAACATTCATTTGTTGTGTACTTTGTTTGTTATTCCAAGTATTATATGCATGAGCAACCACATTATGATTGGTTTGTTGTAAGTTTTGTTTCACAATTTGTTTTTCACAATCATAAATGTGATCAGGGGATTGAGAAGAAGATGAAAGACCTTTAACAACAAGCACAGGTTTAGAGGATGGTTGAACCACATTTGCACATAGAGTGACCACAATTTTTGGTTTTTCAATCTCTTCTTTAGATTTAGGAACATAAATTGTATTTACAAATCTTTGAAATAGTGACATCTTAGAGGTCGTAGTAGAATGTTCAATCGAGATAAAGTCCTCAAGGGCTTCATCTAACATATCGAAGTCATCACAACTAAACGACTCATCGTAAGCATGAAAAACTTGCAAAAAATAATCTGACATTTTAACATGCTCTATTTAAACCAAGATTTAAATGCACAATGATGGCCTTTGCAAATTAAATACCACTTTCAACAATCAATGCTAATTTCCAACTCTTTTTAGTGAAAAGATAAAGAATATAATCACAATCTAACATATGCAACTTTCGCTAAAGAGGTTTTCCAATCCAATTATACTTTAGAACAGAAAATTATTTCAAATCTAAAGTTTAAAAAGATGCAAATTCTTTAAATCTCAGGTTCACCAAAATATTTAGGGGAAAAAAATGATGGTTTGTTACTCTAGTTTAAATGCCACCATTTCTCCACTAAGCATTGGGGAGACAAGGATCGAGCTTGTGAACAAGCTTCTAATCACTTTGCCTCCCTTTTATGTTCGCATGGTTATGAAACGTAAGGCCCTAATCAATATTTTATCAAGTATTGTACTTTCAACCAAGCAAAACCCTAATTATGCCTCAAATCAACAATATGCAGAAATTGATGAAGTATCTAGGAAAATTGATCATAGAAGTGCAGAGGAGGGGTTTTAGAGATAGTGTACCTAGAATTTGAGGGCCACTTGTACTAGGGCACCCGCTCCAATGTCCTGCAAATCCTCGAATAGAAAAACCTTTTGTACAGAGTATCTGGGACTACAAAAAGGTTCCCAGATCTCGGATAAAACACCTGGTTGGACTTGGGCGCCTACTCCAATGTCCCGCAACTCTCAGAATCTAAAAATCTGAAAGTCTGTCATGACTGTACCCACAATATCCTTCTTCCTGTAGCTTCTTTTCGATAGAACCTGCAAAACACGATCTGCACATACAAAAGAAGGAAATTGTTGCGGTTATATAGGAGCTTGCCTCAGTCAAGCCCCGTCTTCGGTATTTCTACCTCAACAATAGCTAGAGATAAAGATTTGCAGAAGTGTGTGCAAACCTAACAAAATGTGTATGCATAAAATCAAACCCTAGATGTCTCAATCAAGGGAAGATCAACAACTTGTTTTGCATTAATAAATACATACTTCACCTCAAGGAGATGAAACAACTGAAGACTTGCATGAACAAGAAGATGAATCTGCAATGTACGCGGAGGATCTCCAAGCTTGTTGTTGGAGGCTTCAACCCTTCTCTCGATCATGCAAAAGGTGTACAAACCCTAGGAAGAGAAAGATAGACTCAAGATCTTGATTCCTAGCCTTCATCCATTATCTCCAAGATAGCAAATAAAGAACACTTCGAATAGCTTCAACAAGTCACTGATCTTCGATGGCAATTGTAGCAGAGTTTTGGAATCAAGATTGCATAAGAATTATGTGTGATAAAATGATTTGCAAATGTCATTTTATATCTAGCTTTAGGGAATTCAAATTTCGAAGTAACATCTTGATATTGCGCGAAAAATGAGAATTTTGAAAACGAAATCTCGAGGCACTTAGTGGGAACTGACACCCCACCAAAATTCAAAATCCTGTGAAACTGGGGAGGACTAGGGCGCAGGCACCCAAGTTCAAGCCCCCAATTTCAGCTCAGATATGCATTTTCGGGGGTCCTAGGGACCCTAATCTCAAATCCCTTTTCGGGTTCTATCAATCAGTTACCTCAAAAAGTGAATAAGCTGCTCCTAGACTAAGCCAATCAAGGTTTCAGGAAGGATGAAAGAGAAAAGGTTGAGAGACCACCAAGAGTGAGGATCTAAACTGAGGGAAATTATACCATTCCATACAGGAGGACAATTTCTAATGTTACAGATGATAATCATGATAACCATGAAGATGAGGAAAATTAGGCTCCAAGAACCTTCTCATATCCCATTGTTCTGGCTTCTGGAGATGATGCCCCTATGAAAAATATTTCACCTGCACACTTGCCAAATTTTAGGGGTCTTGCTTCTAAGGATCCAGATTAGTTTTTGTTTGAATTCAAAGTGGTATGCCAAACTTATGATTATGGATCAGATAACCAAAAACTCAAACTGTTCCCTTCAACCTTGAAGGATTCTGCAATGAGATGGTTCATGGGTTTTCCCCAAAACTCCATCCATTGTTGGGATTAGATGGAAACATAGTTTCTAGGAAAATACCAAGATTACTGTAGAGTCAGTGATAAAAATGAGGAATTGTTCAAAATTAAACAAAGAGAGGAAGAAACCTTAGAGTATTATGTGGATAGGTTTAACTTCGCTTTGAGAAGGTATGGCAACCTAGTAAATCACTCCTTGGCCAAAACTCTGTTTGTAAAAGGATTAGACAAATAATCAAAATAGGCACTAGATCTAATGGGAAAAGGGAATATCAATAAAATGGATATGCCTGCTATAGAAGAACTCTGCAGGAACTATTCTAGAACCCAAGATGGAGTGAGAACACCTGAATCCTTTAAAGGGAAGAATGAAATAGTATAGTTAATGGAGGAGATTACAAATTTGAAAACAAATATTCTAGTTCAACTGAATACCACACTAGATGGGATTCAAGCAAAAACTAGAACAAATGATCAAGGTAGAACAACTGAACCACTCTCCATCTATTGTCCTAGGTGTAGAAACAAACATCTATTAAGAGAATGCCCTTGAGATAAACCAGAGATCTGTCAGATCTATGACAGGGAACATCCTACCAGTCAATGCAGTCAACTTCCAGCCTTAAAAAGGCTAAGTAAAAAGAATGCCATTATAGAGGAGGAGTTGAACTATGTAAGACAAAAAAAACCTAGAAATTTCCCTTATAATTAGTATCCAAACCAGGCTTCTTACAGAGGTCCTTCTAATTGGGGAAATAATCAATGGAATCCAGTTTGGCACGGACCTCAGATAATCCTCCTTGGGGACAATAGGATTGGCCAAATCAATAGTGGCAAAACCAACGTTAGCAAAATCAACCTTGGGGGAATCAACAATAGCCACAACAGTTCGGGTCACAAAACATGCAGCCTCATTAGGGTCCTCAATAGGGGTATAATCAATAGTACCAAGGACAACCTAGACGTTTCCAACCTCAACAACAAGCATTGCTAACTAGACCCTCCAATACACAAGGTCAGTCACAAAACGAACCAGTTAGCCAACCACCCTTACCATCTCAACCTATACCAAATCAACGAAATAAACAGGGAATAATTTTTTACATGACAGAACAAGAAAACATGGCTGGTATTAATGCTATATATTCCAATAATCTTCAGTTGCATTCTGGAAAAGCATTTCCAAGAGCATCTCCTCCAACTATAGTTGAAGTAACCAATGATGAGGAACCTAAAAATCCATCCACTCAGCTTCCAGAGGAGATTACTACCAAAACAGTGCTAAAAGAATCATCCTTGGAGAACTCTAGGGATCCTCCTAAAAGAATGACTCTGGAGAACATCCCTGGAAACATTTCTGATAAGAGCTCCAGAGATAGAAAAACTAGCACCATACCCAGAATGGATCAAACAACATGTTCCCTAGAGAAATGTCTTACAAAAACAAGTCCAACCTACCTTGGAATCAAAACTTTTACAAGAAATTAGACAACTGAACATTGAAATTCCACTCATCCAAGCAATCAGAGATGTGCTAGAATTGAACCAATTCATCAAACAACATTGTGTTAAAACTCAAGGCAGGAAGAAAAACTTTCCTTCTACCACACAAGTGGAAGGAAAAGTAGTAGATCTACTGATGGGAGAAATGCTCCTCCCAAAATATGGAGATCTTGGAAATCTTGTCATAATTGTTTACATCTGAGGGGTAGAAATTTCAAATGTTTTGGTTGATTTGGGAGCAACAATAAATGTAATGATAGTTCATACAATGGAAAAATTAGCCCTAACAGGTATCCAATCCACATCTACAATCCTTCAACTTGTTGACCAGTCAGCTATTCCAAAAGGGGTGATCATTGATGTTCCAGTTGTGATAGAATCATGGGAATTCCTAGTAGACTTCCTGATATAAGAACCTAGAAACTAGAGAACTGATATTAGGAAGACCATGGCTGGCTATAATAGTAGCATCTATTGATTGTTGAAATGGGGTTATGGTCATTTCTAATGGGATAGATTTGAATAAAATATCTTTGTATCCTCCAGCTAAACCCTCAATACATTACTCAGGGAGAGTATGGGTGGATGAGCCAGATAACATGGAAAACAATGTCTCAGTAGCTATGGTTACCATAAAGGAACATTTTGGTGAGTTGGAAGATGAAATCTACTATGATACAATAGAAGATATCACCCACATTATTATTAATGAGGATATAATGGAGCTAGCCCAAGATTCTAGGAGAGAACTTCTCACTTCTACTCATTGTACCCTAGCAAATATCATTCCTTGTGGAGAGACCTTTTACAGAGGCTTAGCCACATTCCACATGTTGCTTCCATATTTTTGCCCCCTTAATACCATGACTCCAGTATATGGATTGACTACATCTATGGATCAGATCACAAAACAAGTTATGATTTTACCTGGGAAAACATTGAATATCAACACCTAGTTGGTAGAAAATCAGGAAGACAAATTTATCCAACTCCTAATTTTCCATTCAGCAGCTTTTGCTTGGGAATACCAAGATATGAAGGGCATACCTCTTGAGATCTATACTCATCATATATACACTGAAGATATCAAGCCTGTTAGACAACCCCAGAGAAGGTTGAATCCTACCTTAAAAGATATTGTTAAGACTAAAATAGAAAAATTGCTGCAAGCAGGGTTTATATATCCAATCTCAAACAGTCAATGGGTCTCACCCTTAGTCATAGTGCCTAAAAAGAAGGGAAATGGAGAGTGTGTATTGACTATAGAGAGCTAAACAAAGCCACAAAAAAGGACTACTTTCCCTTACCATTCATTGACCAAGTGCTAGACAACCTTGCAGGGAGGAAGTATTTCTCTTTCCTAGATGGGTTCAGTGGGTATAACCAAATCTAATTAGCACCTGAAGATCAGGATAAAACCACTTTAACTTGTTCTTGGGGAACTTTTTCCTACAAAGCTCTTCCATTTGGACTATGTAATGCTCCAACTACATTTCAGAGGCTTGTTTTAGCCATTTTTGCTAAACTAGCTAATGGGTGCATGGAAGTCTATATGGATGACTTTACTGTATATGGGGACAACTTTGAAGAAGCTCTCATAAACCTATAAAAAGTACTAAAATGCTATGAAAAAAATTAACTATCCTTGAGCCATGAAAAGTGCTTTATGATGGTAGAGGAAGGAATTGTATTGGGACACCACATTTCAGCAAATGGGATCAAAGTGGATCAAAACAAAATAGAAGTGATCCAACAGTTGCCTTCATCTAAAAATCAGACAGATGTTAGAAGTTTTCTGGGTCATGCAGGCTACTATAGGAGATTTATAGAAAACTTTAGTAGAATAGCTGCTCCTCTATTTACCCTGCTTAATAAAGACACATAATTCTTATGGATAGAGGATTGTCAGTCAGCATTTGAAACCCTCAAGGAGAAGCTTACTATCACACCTATTTTAAGAGGACCCAATTGGACTCTACCATTTCACATACAAACTGATGCTTCAAATGAGTCTATTGGGGCAATTTTAGGATGGAAGGAGGAAGAAGAAGTATGCATGCCATCTATTACATCAGCAAAAACCTTACCTCTGTAGAAAGAAACTATACCACAACTGAAAAAGAATTCTTGGCAGTCATCTATGCTATAAACAAATTCAGGTATTATATCACTGGGTACAAAATATTTGTACATACTAATCATGTAACCATCAAATACTTAATAAATAATCTAGTAGTGGGTGCAAGGATAATTAGGTGGTTATTGCTATTGCAGGAATTTGACATTACCATAGTTGATAATCTAGGCAAATTTAATCTAGTTGTTGACTTTCTGTCAAGATTGCATACATGTGGAGACAACCAGCCAGTGGAGGATAGATTCCCAGATGAACATCTTTTTGCTATCTCCCCTACTGCACCTTGGTTTGCTGACATAGCTAATCTTTTAGCTATAGGCTTGTTTCCATCCCATTTTACCTCAAAACAAAAGAAACACTTACTTAAGGAAAGCTTATATTACAAATGGTTAAATGGTTTTCTATTTAAATGTGGTCTTGATTTCATTTTATGGAGGTGTCTAAAAGCTAATGAATTTTTTGATGTCCTAACAGCATGTCATGATGAACCATCTGGTGGGCATTATTCTTCACACAAAACCATCCACCAATTTTTTTGGAAGCTGGTTACTATTGGCCCTCATTTCTTTAAGGATACCAAGAAGTATGTGTAGCAGTGTGACCAATGCCAAAGGATGGAACAACCAACCTTCACCCAGGAGATGTTACTGCATCCTCAAGTAATGATGGAGCCATTTAAACAGTGGGGTCTAGAATTTGTGGGACCAATATCTCCACCATCATCAAGCAAAGAGTACATTCTTGTATGTAAAGACTATGTGACTAAATGGGCTGAAGTGTAGGCATTGCAATTTGCAAGAGAAGAGAAAGTTGCTGATTTCCTTTATAACAAGATCTTCTTGAGGTTTGGAGCCCCAAGATCCATAGTTTTAGACAAAGGACCTCAGTTTACTTCATAGGTAATCAGAACATTCATAGATTTATATCAGGTTAAACATAGAAAATCTTCACCTTACCATCCTCAAGCTAATGGGCAGGTAGAAGTGACTAATAGGGAACTTGAGAACATTCTGACAAGGACATTGGCAATGAATAGAAAAGATTTGGCTAACAAATTACTTGAAGCAGTTTGGGCCTATAATACCACTTGGAAGTCCACAAAAAAATTCTCACCATGTGAATTAGTTTATGGTAAGAAGCCCATTCTGTCTATAGAATTTGAGCTCCAGACACTTAAAATTGCATTAGATATTGGTCTACTATTGTCTATAGCCCATCAGAACAGAATTCTTCAGCTCAATGAGTAAGATGAAATCCGGACAAAAGCCATTCAACGAACAAAACTTGTTCAGTATCAAAAGAAACAATGGCATGACTAGCACATCAAGAGGAGGACATTTTAGCAAGGTGATTGGGTTCTTCTATATGATTCTAAGTTCAAGGAGTTCAAGGGAAAGATACAAACTCATTGGATGGGTCCTTATCAGATAAAGGAAGTTTTTGAGAATGGAACAGTTTTGCTAGAATCCATTGATGGAAGCACAGACACATTCTTAGTGAATGGCCATAGAATTAGACTCTATAAAAGGCCATCCACTAAGGAAGAATTCATCAAAGATTTGTGCTTGGTTATAGGGGACATACCCTCTATCATAGATTTGGACTAAAAAAAAAGGTTGAAAACTAGCAAATGGTGACCTTCTTGAAAAAAAGAGAGAAAAAAAGAGAAGGATGGAAAACCAGTAAATGACCATCTTTCTTGACCAAGGGGATTTAAAACCAACAAATGGTAGTTCCCTTCTTCTTGCCAAACATGAATAATCAAGATACGGAGGTAATCAAGTGCCAGGAGTCACTAAACCACACCTCCGGCACTCACACCTAGGAGTACCTCCTGTGCTCATGAACTAGGAGCACCTTTGGCACTCACAAACAAGGAGCACCTCCAGTGCTCCACCAATAAAAGAGCCATCCTTGAATAGAATAAATAAGGAGGGGACCCACCTCTCCAGGTAATAAAGTAGAGGTATCATTGACGAGGTCATCATGACTCATCCTCCACTTTATGACAAGGACAAAGATGAAGTCAGCATGTATTTCAGGAAAAGTCATTACTCTTGCATGTGTAGGTCCTCACAAATGACTGCACTGATGTCACCTGAAAACATGGCATTCTCAAACCACTCAACGAGAATAATTGTAGAATATGTGACACCAAATATGCTAATGCCATTTCAAAGACACATAGAAGCTACTCACATGCCAAGTCACATCGAGTTTCATGAAAGCTGCGGTGTTGCAACCAAGTACATTGGGCCATCATCATTAAGATTGATTTAGGTACTTCTCTTTATTTAAGCATTAATTAGTAACTATCTTGTCAAATTCTATTTTTGGGTGCCGTCATTATGACACGTCCTCTTGCCATTATTTCCCTTCTAAATTCATGCATGCCACCATCTTTGCTATACTATCGACATGTCTACAGAGTGTCCCATCACTCTGCTACAATTATGACTACATAAGCACACTAACCAATTTCAAGTTCCTTTCCCATAATTCAAGCAATGAAACAAATCGACATAACAACCCTCATTCAAGATTGCAAAATTCTCTAAAAACCCAAGTCTGTTAACACAGTCCTTCGAAGCCTACGAAGTTAAAAGAGGAAAGACAAACCACAGAGAGAAGCAAACAAAATTTTAGCTACAGAGGGTGGAATAGGACTGAGAGATGGGGATTAAAAAGAAATCAGAGCCAGAAAGTATAACAGGTCTTTTGCAAGATGATGTTGTGGCAGACATTCTTAGGAATGTAGGGTGGTTGGAGTTCTTGGAGAAATTTGAAGGTTTTCAAGAGGATATTGTTGATGACTTCCTACGAAACCTGAGAGATAATCAAACAACTGTTAGAGGGGTTCAAGTCAATCTCTCTACTACCACCATCAATCATATCTCTGGATTGCCAAAACAAGGTGAGAGGTTTTACCATTTGAAAACCCTATATGCTGATTTAATTAGAAATTTCTCAGAAGATGATGAACCTGCAATACAGTTACATTTAAGAAAGAATGAGATTAAAGGAATTGTTAAGTCTTCACTTCCAAACCCATGGTAGTCTATAACATTATGGTTGATGAAATGCTTTACATGTGATGGCCAATTTTCCTTAGTTCTAGGACCAATAATGAAAATGTTGATTTTTTCGAGGCATGGAAATGCTCACCCAGAATTTAGCATAAACATTCCAAACTTTCTATACTTTGGCATTAGAGCAATTGTAGAAAAGTACCAACAGAGAAAAGGTCCTATGAAACACCATGGCCTCATTTTTATGATAGTAAAACATCACTTTTTGTCTCAAGCTGATGGGGAAGCATTATGGTAGACATTTTTAGATAACAAACCCTAGGACAAAGAACTAGAGAGGGCACAGGAAGTGGGTGAGGCTTCCTCTACCTAGCAAGAAGAGGAGGCAGAACCTTCAACTTCCTCTCCAGTTATTGAGAAAGTTAAAGGTCTAAAGTCCTCACTAGAGGTAACTTCATCTGCTACCCCTATTTCTAACAGAAAGAGAAAAGGGAAGGACGTTAGAGAACCTACTCTTGAACAAATTCCATATATGACTCGCTCAGTAAGGTAGAAGATGATCTTGGCTGCGTAGTCTATTCCAACAGAACCAACAGGGGAAAGGCCAGGTCAGAAGACAAAAAGAACTCCAAAGAAAACTAACTCTAGCATACACTACTGGGTTGAAGAAGCATCTCATGACTCAGATGAAATTCCTCTAGTGAGAAAGAAGAAACAAAGAGAAGCTTCCCAAAAACCATCTATTCATCTAGGTTCTCATAGTCCAACTTCACAACATTCTCCTGCTCCAGAGATAGAACAAAGAGAATTTTTTACTATTTCCTCTGATTTTGAGGATGATATACCTGCTCCGAAGGCACCTGCTCCACCTGTGCTATGGAAAAGCAAAAGGAAAAGGTAGTTTACCCAAGATGAAAAAGATACTACTCTCTTGGCTGAAGTTCTTTTGGGTTTTAGAACTTTTGAGGAAAAAGATGGGCCCTCATCAGTACCAGCAGTTGCAGAGAAGACTCAAGAAGAAACTCAGGACATGGAGGCTACAGTGGAAGTTGAAGTAGAAAAAATGGATGCAGCTAGCAGTAAAGAGCCAATAGCTATGGAAAACCCTGATGTAGAGGAAACAAAAGAAGAAATAGGGACTTATTCTCACCCCTCTGATCAAGAGGATATTGAAATTTAAAAAGAACAATAGATGTTAGAAGAGATTGATAATCTAAAAAGATTATTATGGGGGAAAAATCTGATTATTACTAACCTCAAGAAGGTTACGAAAGAAAAATAAATGGAGCAAAAACAAGTGATTGAAGAGCTACAAGTAGAGCTCCAGAATAAACAACAAATAATTCAGGAGAAATATGCAAAATTGAGAGACCAAGAAACAAAGGCAGCCCAAACATTAAGGAAAAGGAGACAAAAATAGATAAAATTATCAAGGAAAAGGAGACAGATGTAGAACAAAATATTTCTGATTTTACCAAGGCCAGAGACAATAGTCTCACAATAATTGCAGCACTAGTTGAGAAAGTACAGAGTCAAGACAACCAATTAACATGGGCCAACAATAAAATAGATGATCAAGAAGAGTATATTCATGAGTTAATTGGCCCAGGGACAACATGGAATAGGGAGTGCAAATAGATCCATATGTGGGCCCAATTCTAATAGATATTCCCAAAGCCCTGTTCCATTGGGAAAGGAGATGTAGAGAATATGAGGCTTCTAAGCCCATGCTGCAATTACAGAGGGTAGTTACTGCCATGTCAAAAAGAGTAGAAACCCTAGAAGAAAAAGTCATTTAGGTAGCTTCCATTTCATCTGAAATCTTGTCTTGCAGGCCCCCAAGTGGAAGTTATGCTCTGTTCTTACAAGAGAGAGTTCTGTAGAGAAAACTATCTTTGGTTCTATCTAATCTTACTGAGAACAAAAAAATAGGAGAGGGGTTCATGGAAGCATACATGAGAAGTTCTGATGAAGACAAAAATTTTCTGTGAGTTATATTTGCATGGTTTCTTTGTAGATGATATGACCTTCATTATCAACTATTTTGTAGGGGAATGTCAACTTAAGGCATTTATGTCACTTATGAGAAATCATCAGATTTGGAATGAGAGAATGGAGGCTTATCTCAAGAAGGATGTAGAAACAAGTCTTTTCATCAGAAAAGAATGTCCAAACCCCCATGCTTTTAAGGTCTAATTTAGGGCATATGTCTACCACACAAAAAGTAAGACTAGGATTTTGCCATTGCATCTGAAACATCTGCAGGAATGTTCCATTGATTTTGGTCTTTTCATGAACAGTTCAGCTAATCAAGTACTTCCAGTGGCAAGGAAAAGGTGAAATATCTTAACTTCAGAGTAGGAAATGAGAGAAGTGGTGACTCCTCCTAACTTGAGACTATTTATGAGGAAGGCCAGGGCAATGTCTAAAATGATGGATAAATACCAGATGGAGTGGATAGGTGGCCGTTTCAGACCCCCTCTCATCATTGAGCCACTACCTATTTGGGCTGAGCAAATGGAAGATGACAAGTTTCAAGAATGGATGAAGCGGGTTGATTTGTTCAGAGGAAATGGTAATATAGACCACACCAATTGGACTACTTATGCACATGACTATAGCTTGATTGATAGGATATTCCACCAGAATAAGTCTAGATTGTGAGAAGCAGGAGGACTTGCTAATCCTTAAGTACGGGGGGATGATGAGTGCCAAGTAGCACCCATGAAATACACCTTTTTTACCCCTCTTTTTCTCCCTTCTTATTCTATTATCCTGATGGCTACACCTAAATAAGCTAACAAGATTGTTCTAATGATGATTAATAAGAGATGAATTACTTAGAATCATGATTTTTGATTGAAGGACTAATGTACATTAAATTGATGGAAATATGCAGAAATCTTCTCTTTTTGAATAAACAGGTGCAGGTGTTTGGGTAGATAATTTTGTGCATCTCTGGAGGTAGCCCTAATGATCTCCAGAGCCAACATCAAAATGCCACGATTGGTCTCCAATGTTTCCAATTTGATTGGAGAGATTTTGGGATAAGGAGGTGAATCATCTTTGGAGCTGGACTAAAGTCATGAGCATCTTCAGAGTTGAACAAGAAGGTCACAATCATATCTTCGGAGCTATAGACAGAAACATACATCTTTGGCGCCTCTTTAGAATAGTGCAGATTTCCAACACAGCTGTCGGTCAAACACTTCTAGTAGTGATCAGGATGCTCCTGATGTTACTCAAATCATCACTTGAGTAATTGAGGGCATACCATAGTTAATGACAGGAAGTTTTATCTCTTTTTGATTTTGCATGAGTTATTGATAAACTGATTTAAATACATATATTTTAGGGTGTCGCTACCCAAGTATATTTAAAACTAAGACTCAGATTTAGTGTGGACTTCTATTTCACTAAATCTATTTTAATTGCATGGATATTCTATAGTTAGACAATTAGTAGAATAAAGAGATTGATGTTATCTCATAGATGAACTAGTAGTTAGGGTAAGTGATATCTCATCACTGATTTAGATATAAATTTACAGAAGTAGCAGTAGAAAGGAGGACAATGATTAGTTTATGATTTCTGTAATCTTATTTTGACATAAACATTTTCTGAATACAAAGATGACAGAATTGGACTGAAGTTGAGTTGTGATATTATCTTCTTGTGCTGATTCTTTACTTTAGCCTTCATCCCTAAGGGTGTGGAGCAAGAGCCCACTCTCACCACCAATGCAAAAGGCTAGTACTATTGTTTTGTTATTTTAGATCTTGTTTAAGGAGATAGTTCCTATTTTCATAGATAAATGCATATTTTAGTTGAAAGGAATAATATAGATTTACTTTAAGCAATTCATTGTTCAGTTTTGTTTTCAATATTCTTGGAATTTATTTCACAACAGATAGATCAGTAATATTAGTTTCTTTAATCAGTAAAGATCATTAGAGTTAGTAAGATAAAACTAGCAACCATAGGATTCCTAATTGCAGATAGCTAAGGACACAACCCTAGATTTGACAAAAGAAATATGACTAAATGCCAAGGACCAGTGACCCTTGTCACCAGCTCTAAAGTCCTTGCCTCGGATGGCTTCCTCTTTATGGCAGACATTGTTCTTGCCTTTATCTTTTCTTTATTTGGAGTAGCCCTTCCCAACAAGCTCTTTATATCTATTGAGACCAACTTTACTTCCTTCTTTTCTTGTCTTATTTCTTTCCCTATCCAAGATGGTGCCCCTTCACTAGTTTCTATCCTTTTCTCATGTGTTGGCTCTCTTTGAATTTTCTCTATCTCTATTTACTCTTGATGTTGCTAAGGATTCTCATGTTGCTGAGGAGGTACCTACTCTTGATGTTATTGTTGTTCTTCATTTCCTTCTTCCTCTTCTTCTACCTCGGTATCTCCCCTAGATTCTTCTTCTACATCCTCTTTTCTTGAACTTCCACCTAAATTATCTCCTATATTTTCTGCTCTTTCCCCTTCACTATCCTTTGGTTGCTCCTCTTTAGATTCCTATTGTTGCTATTGAGGGGGTTGTTGTTCTTTTTGTTCTTTTATAGAAGGCATTGTGGAACCTAAAGCTTTAATAGATTCACTCTTTTCCCTTCTTTGATCTTTTTTTTCAACATTAATACTGGAAACACTTGACAAAGTTAGTGCTTTCATTAGCACATCAACTTGACTAGCACATTTTGTTGTATTTCAGGCACATTTGACTGACCTGGCTCTTCAGTTTGTTTAGGAGGCTCATTTAGTGGTGTACTTAACTCAGTAGCAGGTGTTTCTCCTACTTCTTCCTATTCCTTCTCTCTCACTTCTTCCTCTATCATCTGTTGTGTAGTTGTTTGCACATCTTTAATGATATTTGGTGGCACCAAATTATCAAAAAGATCCCCTATCTTAATGTCATCTTCAAGTTGTTCTTCTCCACTACCTTCTTCATCACTAGAGTCATCTTGAATATCTATAACTTCCCCTTCCTTTACAACTTCTTTGGATCTTTGGGCTTCTGAATCTTGCAACAATTCTTCGGTCAACTCTTGTTTACCCTAAATGTAGGCTGAGACTCTTTCTTGATGTGTGGAAGTCATAGGTGCACGCTTTTTCCTTACTCCTACTTGTGGAGAGTCTACAATCATAGTAGGTATTTACACTTTTCCTTTTGTAGTATCTATAACCACAACCTTTATTAGACCCTGTTCTATCGACACCCTTGGATTTTGTTGCTCTACAGTAACCCTTTGGCTCGATGTTCCTTCCTCTATGAATGTGCTCAAAGTGATTGCAATGGTGATCCCCAGTTCATATGGGTCCATGAGTGTTGCATTTGTATTTTAGTTAACAATTGTAGTTTCAACAATTTTCCTCTCTTTTCATAAAAACACAAGTCATCCTTGGTTTCGCTAGCCCTCTTCTTCCCTTTCTTTTCATATGTAATCAATTTTTCGAGATTTTCTATTTTTTTATTTAATCATGTTTGGGAGAACAATATCACTAGTTTGGATATATTATCCAAAGATGCCTCTTGTGGTTCTTCCTAGTTTGGTTCACCAGTATGCAATTGTGCTATTCCCATGTTCTCATAACTTTCATGTATTATTTTCTCCTCATCCTCTATAATCTCATGGCGTATCTCTATTCCCCCTATTGTTTTCATTTTCTCTAAGGTTAGTCTTTGCTAAGCCCTTTTCCTTACCTCTTTGTCATATTTACAATCAGATTAGAAGTCCTCAATGTGAGCCTGATGCCTGTATTTCTTATCAATATGGTTTTGGATCCTATGAAAAGGATCAAAATGCCTTGCTAATTCAAACTCCTTAAATCCATAGTACCTCATCTCCACCTCCAATACATTAGCTATCTCTTCACTGAAGCATGCATATCTACCAAATCGCCATTGGAATTTTATATTTCCTCTGCCACACTGCCTCTTGTACAGTCCAAAAACATTTAGAATTTATCGCATGAATTCAAGGACAATCAATTTATCTGAAGAATACTTTGGAAATTTGAAAGGTTTTCCTTCAAAACCCTCAGCTCTTATGTATGTGAAAGTATGGAATTGAATATACCAGGAGCTATAACAATTAATGGCACTCATTGCTTCTATTGACAATCTTTTATCTCTCTCTCTCTCTCCTGTCAAGACTCCTACCAAATATGTATAGAACACATCATTGACTCTAGCGTAATTCCTTATTGCCTTCTCTTCTTGAAGATTAGGGTAATGATTATATACCAACTCTTTCCCTAGATTATTTCCCAAGGTACCCACTCTTTCTATCCTTTCCAGTGGTGCTATGTTTACTGCACATGAATAAATCACATATAAGGACATAAGGAATTGTCTATTCTTCTTAAATGTCATTATTTGCTTCCAAATAGTGGTACTAATAGCTTTAGCCCAATGGACCTTTTTTGACTTCTCTCTTACAACTTGAATGATATGAAACAACCATGTTTCAAACTTTCTGACCTTTCTCAGTCAAACAAGTCTACTTAACAAAGTGATCATTATATATACTTCCTCATTGAAATTAGTCCTAAATAAGTTCTTGGGTACTCTTGTTGCAGCTTTTGGTTTGTTTTCTGGTACATACCAACCATAAAATATTTGCCCTTTTACAATCTACTTCATTGTCTTTGTAATCCAAGGCATATAAGTCTTGATCTACATCCATCATTTCTTCTTGAATGTCCAAGATGAAAGTTCTAGCTATGTCTTCTATGGATAAGTCCGCAACAAGTACCCCATTATGAATTACTCTCCTTGTAGTTGTGTTATACTTGTATATGCATTCCAACACCAGGTCCTTGGCCTCCATTGCCAAGGGAAAACCAGTTACTTTATATAGGCCAGAATCCCAAATATTTTTCATAATTATAGTGGCCCCTGATGCCGTAACTTTCTGCAATATGTCTTCAACATCATATTCACTTATAGCTATATCTGTGACCATTCCTCTGCTGGTAGATAACATTGATGGATATCCTCTATTTGCTGGAAATTCCTCCACTTCTTTCTTTAATGTTTTTTTCTTTTTAACCTTTTCTGTCTTATTCACTACCTTTGTGTCCATCTTCTTTTGTTTCGGTGCCATCTGCTAAGAAAAATATGCATTTTACCATCCCGTTTGTGTTTAATTCCTAGGGTTTTACCACAAAGTGTTAATCCTTTACCTTTACCCTAGGGTTTTGTCATTTCTACTATATAAGGGATTTATTACAACATTAACCACCATTTACAACCTTTTTATGACCTTAATTACAACATACAATCTAATTTGCATCTTTTCATTAACTGCAACAACTGTAACTAATTTTCATTCAACTTTAACCCAATTATAGCTGTGTTTGGATACATACCTATGCTCACTTTTCTATACCTTGTATTCAACATGCCCTTACCATTTTCCTGTAGCTTTGTCAAGCTTACTCTATTATTCCTGAATTCTTCATTCTTCGTATGTGCTCTACAATTTTCTATCTCAGTATGCAATTTGTGAATAAGAAACCCCACCTATATCTTCTTTTATCTCTCCCTCTACATAATTTTACTACATTCGAGGACATTTATTGCAATACATACATGCATTAGAAAACATATCAATTTCAAATTTGTATCTGTTGGTGATGTATTTTCCATTTTTTGTATTTCAGATACAAATGTATCACTTAAGTCATGACAAATACTTTCCTGTATGTTATAACCCCTTTTTGTACCTTGCTTTTGTATATCATATACAAAAATACCTGCATACAAATCTGGACCTCAGCCGTTAATGAACTAGAATGACATAAATTTTAGTTTCAGGCTTGCACTTTATTACTTGTACATCACTTTGTATATTACTTTGTATATCAAATGCAAACCCGTGTTCATACAATTCGTGGATTTCAAAAACATTTACTAATCAGACAAGAGTAGTTTCAATTCCACCTATGTATATCTATTTATGCATCGCCCGTTTGTATAATGAATATAAAAATAAAAACATACAAAAGGTACAGACCTTACCATGTTATAAATCCAATTTTACTGCTTTCAGGTCCTCCTTCGTACATCCATTGTTCATATCTTATACAATTCAATTGGACTCCATCCATTTTCCTAATCGAATTGTAATTAATTTCTCACCTGATATTGCATTAAATCTTTTGTATCATATTTTAGCATATCGCGTTCATCTCGATTATACACTGGTAGACCCCACCCGGTGTAGGCGGTACTTAAACTTTCTTTGTTGGGTCTTTGTATGTAATTTTTTGTATGTCAGAATGTATATCAATGTGTATATGCCAATGTATTTCATATACATGCAAACATTCCAATTTCTTTGTAATGTAACTTCTCTCCCTTCCGCTATGAATGACCATACTCTATCCTGCAATTAATGCTGAGTTCAAAAATCATGATTTAAATCTAAGCATATCTATGATATTTATTCCCGTTAGACTTTTGACACATATGAATTTGTTTATTTAGTACTGGGTGTCGAGCTCACACAAACTCTATTAATGGCGATTAATTTTGTACATCAGTTCGAGCTCTATTTAATGGTGGTGATTATGAAGAATTTTCATGTCATATTCAGAATTACTGTGTCTTCAATTATGGATACTCCCATTTGTCTTCGTAGTGTAAGAAGGAAAACTACTTTCTTGGGTTCTATTTTTTATGCATGTCTGAGGAAGCTCATCATACAACATGATGATCTCGAATTTCATGACCTGGAACTGGAAGCAGTCAAAATGGTTCTAGGCAGAGACTTTCTTGTTACTGAGGACAAATACAAAGTGAATTCTAATATTTCTACTATTTTGGGACATTTTTAGGGCAGAGTACCGCCTTATAGACATGTATGTAATAATTGGTGCAGAACTGGGAAAATGGCATTCTATGAGCCTGAGAGCTTGCTTTGGTTTCCATCCTTGGCACTCAGTATCAAAGGCTACCTTTCCTCATGAACATGTCTAACCTAGCCTTGGCATGCCATCACTATTGGGCGACAATTGGTCTAAGCTTTCTGTGATTATCTAGGGGACTCGACATAGTGCAGAATAGAGACTAGGTGTAACACTTTGTAGAACTAGTTAGAATTGGGAATTTTTATAGGAATCCCTAGCTGGTACACTTAACCTCAACAATTTTTCCATTTTTGTGTATCAATTTAAATTATGGCAATGGTGGGCAGCAATCCCCTTTTTTGAATGTAAATCCCCTATATATGATGAATATAAGAAATACCTCTTAAAGCATTTTATCAATTTCACAGTGTTTTGTTTGATCTTTTGTATGCACCTTTATTTTGTTTTTAAGCAATTTTGTTTTTAAGCACGTGAATCATTTACTACAAATGCGGATGTAGCCTACATTTCTATTTTGTTTAATTTCTGAATCTCTTCTACTTTTGTATTTGTATATGAGATACAAGATGTTTAAACATACAAATATGCAAATTGAAGTATTCGTTCCTTTCCCCTATGTTTATTTGGACCTTCTTTTCAAATCTAGCTATGTATCTCCAATTATGTATGTGGTATACAAATAAGCATGTGTTTTCATTATATGTTGTTTTGACATTAACCTTGACATCCATGCATGCACATTTCACAATCTACATACTGGATACATGAGTGTATACATACAAGTCGATATACAAATGTGACTATAGAACTCAAAAAATTACTTGTTTTTCTTTTGAACTCCATTGGGTCAGAGCTTGTACATACTGTTTTGACCCTTATGGTACAAAGCCAAAGGATGATACGACCATACAACAAAGTATATCAAATACAAAGGACCTCATATGTCAAATACAAATCAAACCAACACTGCACCTTTCAAACAAATCTATATATTTCTTAGAAAACAAGGCACCTTTAAGTCAATTCATCAAAGACCTTAGACCTATTATCATGAAAATTCCCTGACAACTTCAATTTTTTATAGTACCACATACTTTGAGCTTTTAAATTTTTCAACACCAAGTACCTTTTTCCCTTTTACGACCAAGTAGGTCCAAACCCCAAACAAAAGCAAAAGCCACAACAGGGGTCATCATTTTTCTAGAGGGTAAAATGGGGCATTTTGTAAGCATCACAACAACTAGCAACAAAATAAAACAACCAAATTCAGACAATTAAGGAAACAAAATGAAATAAATTCATAATTTCCAACTTCCTCATATGTAAGAATATTATTCATCATAGACTGAATGTATTCAACAATGTATATGAACCCTTCGAAAGAATTTAGGTGTGTGCAATTGATTCATTCCCTCCTTTGTCAAAGTAAGAAAGCAATAAGCATTTGCATTAACCTACATAGTTGGGTTTAATCTTTTAAGCCAAAACTAGATAGAGCCTTGCTGCCAGCAGGCATCCATAGCCCCGACAAGGTTATCGCCTATAATTCCCCTAGATAGAGCCCCACTGCCAACAGGCATCCATAGCCCCAGTAGAGTTATCTAGATGACCTCAAGAGAATAAATTCTCTATTTTATTGATATTTCTTTTTTTATAGATATATACCTTGTTTGTATATAAAGTATATCCTTTTAGCTCATTATTTGCACAGTAATAGGATCTGTCGCATAAGGTTGGGAATTATACTGGTAGCAAAGGCCAACCTTTAGATTTTTCATTTAATGCAAACATCTACGACCCCCATACTAATTCAAAGAATCTTAATGTTTGTAGTTAAATGACTCTTTGAATGCTTCATGTTACAAATATTGAATAAAATCATTCACAAAATAAACAACAACCCACATCTATGAAAGTTCATAAGCTATGTGTAAATTTCAAACAATTTATCTAAATTTTCCAATTTTTAATATTTTTAGTGGTTGTCAGTCTTCTCTTGCATACTCTGAATCAAAATAAAAACCCCAGCAAAAAGAAACACAGCAAACCAACAAAACCACACAAACCAAACCAAACAAAAACAAAACAAACAAAACACAACAAGACTATACAACATTTACAATATGGTATACAATAGGATGAAATTCACATTCTAGGCTTGAAAATAATGTTTAAGGTGCTGACCATTAACAGGTAATGGTACATCCTCGCCAGTTAAAGTTTTAAGCCTAAATGTATTGTCTCCTATGATCTCTAAAACCTGTAGTGGACCTAACCATAATTTATCAAATTTACCATGGTTCCCTTTCTTTTCATGAGATTTGTCCCAACATAAAACTAAATTTGATATCTTAAATATCTTAACCCTAGCTCTTTTGTCCAACCACCTTTTAACCACGATCTGATGTTTTGCAAATTTGTCAATGGCTTGGTCTCTTTTCTCATCTAACTATAATAACTGGACCATCCTAGCCTCCCTATGGTCATCAAAACCTAGATATTCATTTGCAAACTTCAATGTAGGAATTATCAGATTGACTGGGAGTATGGGATCAGTCCCATTTACTAAATGATAAGGAGCATTCCCTAATATTGCCTTTACTTTTGTTCTATCTACCCATAATGCATATTTCAATAGTGTAAGGAAATGATAGCATCTCAAAATGTATTTCTAAGAACAATGGTGTCTTCGATAGATTTAAATTCTTTTCAATTGCTTCCAAAACACGCACAACTATGCCATTAAAGCAAAAACTGACATAGAAAATTTCCAACATTGACCCTTAGAGGAAAGCACAAGCGAACATTAACTAGATTCAACAGTAGAGACATTAAACATGAAAGACAGAACAAGAACACAAATTTAAGTGGGGAAAACCCTTACGGGTAAAAAACCCCACTCCAAATCATAGAGCCATTGAATTATTCAGCAACCAAATAGTTACAATACATTTACAGGCTCATAGCCTTTACAGGAGATTAACATCTTGTTCCTTATGAAGAATATCTGATAGTATAACCCTGCATAATGTTCTCCAGCACTCGGTTGGTTCTTCATACTGTTATCATGCCACAAGTAGCACACAATACATAACTTCACCTTCTCAGTCAGAACCCTTTAACACCTGAACTCTGTTTACACTCCCTCCTCAGTCCTTTTACATATTGTTAACATGCTGCATACAACATACAGCATAGGACTTCATAGAAGAAGAAGAACATAGTTTTCCAAATTGATCACACCGTCACTATCTCACTCTATCACTCTCAATCTATTCCCAATTACTTTTAGCAATCTAATCAAGAAACTCATGCAACTGACCGTTCATTCCAATTGCCCAGCATCGTTGTCTTCCAACCATCCAAACTGCCACTTCTAACTGTTCGCATATTCGTGAGAAACTTTAGTCCCAGATGCATCCGTCATCGGGCAAATTTCAAGTTTATAGACTCAACCACTTAGTAAGACTATTGTCGGCACTTTTACCGCTGATGAGCCCAGTCTAACCTCATCGGTGTAATCCAAAACCATCAGCCAACTACTCCACCATTCACTCTAACAAGTCATTGTCCCACCGATGCCCAAGACTTCATGCCTTCATCAGAATAACAGAACCGTCGGAGAGACATTGCCCTTCGATCTCCATCGGTTGAACCTATTGAACTACTGAACCAATGGTTGAACCTGTTGAACCATTGAACCTGTCGAGCGAAGTTCAAGTCTTTCGGTTGAACTTGTTGAACCATTAAACCTTGACGTGAGGTTCAAGCCTTTTATTGGGGAGACACTTTCATCAGAGTGATATCTTTAGCTAAGTTTGATAGCTAGAGTCAAGCTGATGGACCATTGAACCACTAAACTGATGAACCTATCCCGTTGAACCACGGAACCTTTGAACCAATGAATTGATGCTGCTAAACCAAGGAACCATTGAACCAATGAACCAATGCCATTGAACAAAGGAACCTTTGAGCTATTGAACCTGTAATCTGAGTCACTAGTACTCAACATTCTCCCACTTGATGAAGGAATTACATGAAACCATCAATGCTCCATGTCATAGAACTAAAACTGATACTACCTTCACTTTGCTATGCTCACAAGCTACACAGAAGCTCCAACATAACAAACTTCAAAGCTTCCAAAACACAGCCATGAAAACATCCTCCAGAAACAAGATAGAACATCAGCTAGAACAAAAATCAGAAAGCTGACTGCTCCCATCCAATTGAACCAAAAAAAACCACTTGATTGAAAATAGCACACACAACCAGTGCTAAAAGATACAATTACTCATACCTTGAAGGTATTAACATCAGTAGACTCATGCCACCTACATATACACCCATCAACTGCAAATACAAGCTCCATGTGTCAACCAGTCGAAGAAGACCAAACACATCAAGAACTCCCACTGCATGGATAATGCAGATCTAAAAAAGATCAAGACATCTTAAGTCCACCAATAGCATAACACAGAAAGTGTAAACATCATGTAGTACCAAGGAAACATCCACCATGATATGAAAAAAATCTGTAAATCAATAATCTGTACATCTCTCTACCAGTCCATAAATCTCTCAAGTTCTTCACACCCAACAATGAAAGAGATAACAAAACCTCCATGTCATCACCCAAAAGCATAAGTGAAAACACATGATCACAAACTAGTGATCACTTCAGCTCCGAACAAAACCTCAAAACAATGTAATGTGAAACACACTATCAGAGAAAATAACTGAGACCAAGAGAAACACTGCACATCATATACCTATAAACAATCCTTCTACATACACCTCTGAATGCTAATGTCCTTCAAAAACATCCCAAAAAGAATAGCATAACAACACCCAACAAACATTCAATCTCAAGAGATCAAATTTCAACATATGTAATCATGCATCTAACATGGATGTAAGCCTCTCAAACCAAAGAAGATCAAACTAATGCATTTCCCATTTCAGGAAATCAGCCCATAACCCATCTCCTAACAATTCTCATCAATGTAGAATATATTTAAACTCAAATGCAAAAGGAGATAAACATGCTATCCATCTCTCACAATGAATCCTCCAGAACCATCTATGAGCAGTTGAAGATCCATATCTATGAAAGAAAGCATAAAACACCTGAGAGAAATAATGGGCAATACCTCTCAAGTAATAAATTGCTGAGAAGACCAAGAGTGGGAATGAGAATGCTCCTCCAGGGTAACCAAGTCTATATGACTTCTCCAAGAGCAATCTCCTCATTGGTCTCTGTTGAACTCACATCCAACCAAGGTAAAGACTCCTCAGACTTCCTGCTGCAAAATCTAAATAAGCATAGCATATACAGTCTCACCTTATTCTCCATGTATCCATGAGTACCTACAAACAATCACCTCATGCTGTACTCCAACTGCATCACTACAACACTATGAAGTAATCAAGCAAATGATAAATGTACCCAAACATAGAGAAGTTACCAGACCACTGTCAAAGCTCCAATCATCTGAAACATGAACTTATCATGACATCATGATCTTACCATCTCCCTTAGGAGATTCCATGCTTCAGGTGAACTTAACCAAAGTCTCAAGAACAACATATCGTGCCACAACTCAAATGCTTAAACAAGAGTATATCATGACATGAAACAAACCAAAACTCTAAACCAACATCACATGTCAAGCACAACCAACACCTCAACCAAGGATTTCATGAATCCTCCATGACTCCAAGATGTTACACATCCTCAAATAGTGCCCCTGCAAATGCAAAAGAATCCTTCTGCAGCAACAGGATCTAAGAGCTCCTCCTAGTAACATTTGCAACACTAAAGAAGATTATTCACCACTAAGTGATGAATCTGCAGTCATTGCTAAAGATCCCACTAAACTATAACAACAAAGCTTTCCAAGCATCCTGACCAAACATCTCCTAATCTAAAAATCTTCCAGGTCCACATATTAACATGTCCATGTGACTATAAAACCAAGTGACACCAAGATCTCCAAACCAAGGAAATAAACTATCACTATCAATAGCTTACACAAACCTGTGTATTCAAGCTATACATGACATCATGATACACATGTTACAGGTCTCCATAACCAACTATTCAGATACTCTACAACATCCATCCTCTCATCCTAAAACAGTCACGCCAATGCATAAGTGACCATAGACAAGGCCAGCTAACAAGTTTGCACAATCAAATAATCAATCTTGTGGATATAGACCATCCACTTCCAAGTTATCCCACTGCAATCAATAGGTTGTACACACCTAAAAACTGCATAACTCATAGATCCAACTATACTGAAACAAGCAAACTTACTATTGCACTAGAAACTACAAAACTAAGATCTCAAGGAATAGATAACAATGTAGACAACATGACTCAAGCACTAGATTACTTACAAATCTGATTCACCAAACATGTCCACAACCAAAGTACCATAGTCAAGAAACCAGAAGAATTACCACAGAAATGCTAAGTGTCATATCACATACCAGCATTCCCATGTAGAGAAAGCATTTCACCTCCTCACACCATGCACAAAGCATGCATGCAAAACTGCAACTATATCATCCAGCAACACCCCAAAAGCCAGGGTCTAGAAATAGCTTAACTGCAGCTTCACAAAACCACAAGTTTTTCTTTTGACTGTGTAAAACCTACAAAACCACTGTGTTTGAAAAACACCCATGCACATCCATACCCACTTCACATCTGGAAGACCCAAAATTCTGCAACATAAACTCCATAACAGTTAAACCAAAATAATGGATCATCATGAATATGGATAACCATAGATTTCAAGGAAAAACTATAAAATCCCTCAAATCTAAAAACATGAATCTGAGTCATGTAAGTACAAAATATCCAATTAAGGAAACAAAAGTTCAAGAGCTTCAAGCCCACTTGTAGACCAACCCTAAACCACCAACATGCACATGCATCCGAGAGAATCAGGTTATTACAGAAGCTCTCAGACCATCCAATGATCAACTCCATAGCCTACATGCAATTAGGGTAACAGAAAAATATGCCTTCCAATACCAGGAATAAAACACCCAGCATAAGCACAATACTCCATGGCTGAGTAGTAACACAAACTTCTTCATATCATCAGAGAGCCTCTCACATAGACACGCAATATGAAAGTTACTACAACAACACAACCATAAAGCAAACCCCATGCAACAGGATTAAATACTATCAACTAAGAGCCTCAGGCCACATCATGACCAGCTCTAGTCTCTTCATCTTCATAGTCCTTCAAGCGCCTGTTGTAACATGAAGACAAGATTAACTGCAAGACTTCCACTCAAACAAGGATCAAACAAATAGATGTTTCCTTCAGATTTTTGCAAGCCTTTCACACTAAGAAATCATCATAGAAGGAATACCTAGATCTTATACACCAGGAACTCTTACATGCAAACACATGCAACACACAAAAGTACAAATGTGAGCAACAAAGAAGATCCCAGAAGAAAGCTTTGATACCACTTGTAAGGAAATTATAGCATCTCAGAACGTATTTCTAAGAATAGTGGTGTCTTCGACAGATTTAAATTCTTTTAAATTGCTTCAAAAACACGCACAACTATGCCATTAAAGCGAAAACTAACATAGAACATTTCCAACATTGACCCTTAGATGAAAGCACAAATGAACATTAACCAGTTTCAACAGTAGAGACATTAAACATGAAAGACAGAACAAGAACACAGATTTACGTGGGGAAAACCCTTACGGGTAAAAAACTCCACACTCCAAATCACAGAGCCATTGTATTATTCAGAAACCAAATAGTTACAATACATTTACAGGCTCATAGCCTTTACAGGAGATTAACATCTTGTTCCTTCTGAGGAATATCTGACAGTATAACCCTGCACAATGTTCTCCAACACTCGGTTGGTTCTTTATACTGTGATTGTGCCACAAATAGCACACAGTACATAACTTCACCTTCTCGGCTAGAACCCTTTCACCTAAACTCTATTTACATTCTCTCCTCAGTCCTTTTACATACTGTTAACATGCTACGTACAACATATAGCATAGGAATTCACAGAAGAAGAAGAATAGAGTTTTCTAGATTGATCGCACCATCACTATCTCACTCTACCATTCTCAATCTATTCCCAATTGCTTTTAGCAATCTAATCAAGAAACTCATGCAACTGACTGTTCGTTCCAACTGTCCAGCATCCCTGTCTTCCAACCTTCCAAACCGCCGCTTCTAACTATTCACATATTCGTGAGAAACTTTAGTCCCACATGCATCCATCATCGGGTGACTTTCCAGTTTATAGACTCAACCACTTAGTAAGACTATTGTCAGCACTTTTTCCACCGACGACCCCAGTCTAACCTCATCGGTGTAATCCAAAACCATCGGCCAACCACTCCACCATTCACTCTGACAAGTCATTGTGCCACCGATGCCCAAGACTTCATGCCTTCATCAGAATAATAGAACCATCGGAGAGACATCACCCTTCGATCTCCATTGGTTGAACATGTTGAACTATTAAACCAATGGTTGAACCTATTGAACCATTGAACCTGTCGAGCGGAGTTCAAGTCTTCCAGTTGAACCTGTTGAACCATTGAACCTTGACACGAAGTTCAAGCCTTTCATCAGGGATACACTATCATCGGAGTGATATCTTCAGCTAAGTCCAATAGCTAGAGTCAACCCAATGGACCATTGAACCACTGAACCGATGAACCTATCCCGTTGAACCAAGGAACCTTTGAACCAATGAACTGATGCTGCTAAACCAAGGAACCATTGAACCAATGAACCAATGCCATTGAACCAAGGAACCTTTGAGCTATTGAACTTGTAATCTAAGTCACTAGTACTCAACAAATAGTGTATTCCATTCTTTACGATTTTTAGCAATCAACTTTTTAATGATATCCAACAATATTTTATTAGTTGATTCTGCTAATCCATTACCCTGAGGATAATAATTGGATGAAAATTTAAGAATGATTCCATATTCAAATACCCATTTAGAAAACTTTAAAGAAGAGAAAGCAGGGCCATTATCACATACCAGAGCGTATGGTGCTCCAAACCTGGTGATAATGTTCTCTTCTAGGAACTTGATGACAACCTTAGTAGTAGAAAATTTGCAACATATTGCCTCTGTCCACCTTGTATAGTAATCTGTCACCATCAAAATGAATTTGTGTCCAATTGATGATGGAGGATTAATAACTCAAATAAAGTCAAGTCCCCATTGTGCAAATGGTCTGGACTCTAGAACAGGCTGCAATGGATGCGTTTGGTATCTCCCTTTATCTGTTGTAGTCTGACAAGTATGAGAACTCTTGATGTGATCTTCTGTATCTTTGAATATGGTGGGCCAATAGTAACCCGACCTTAGAATCTTATGTGTTGTTGCTAGATGAGAACCGTGTGCTGTCCCATATTTGTCATGAAGTTCAAGCATCACCTTGTCTGCTTCATCATTATTCAAACATCTTAAGTATATCCCCTCATAATTTTTCTTGAATAATAGGCCTCCTGAAAGGAAGCTAGGTGTGCGGAAAACACTTCCTACACTAATCTAATGAGGAGAGGGCTATGCAAATTCAAATTATTCCTTACGACTATAGCAACATAGAACATCTAAATGAGATATTGCAGCAACACACATGAACCAGAAAGAAGATAGAAGAAGAGAGACAAAGATATATGGTGGGGAAAACCGTTATCAGGTGAAAACCCCACTCAGAAACCTGCACAATGTATTTATAAATCTGAAAGAATGTTTACAATACACTTGCCATTCAAGCTTCAATGGTCTTTGACATGTATCTGGAGTCAATCCGACAACATAACAGTACTTGTAAACCTGTAATGCAAACTCCATCTCTAAGCACCTATTTATAAAGAAAATACAAGGAAAAATAGGTCCTATCTTGGGATGGACGTCCAACTTGGCCTCAGGCCCAAAACCCACACCTAGGGACACTTGGTCAACATTGTAGAATGTGCCTGACACTTGTCCATAGCTCCCATCCTAAAGAGGTCACCTATGTCCAAAATGGGCTATGACAGATGCTCTTACGATACTTACGGCCATCATAGAATCTGTCATAACAGTTACAACTTACAGCTGTAAGAGAATTTGTCATACACATCCTATAAATAGCATATTCTCTTACAACATGTCATAGTTCACATTGGGGTGCCCAAATATGCCTTTTTCAAAGTTACTTCATGACACATGTCCTCACCTGTCTTACAAAATTCTATTTCCGACTCTTACATGTCATAGATTCTATCATAGGAATCCGTCATAACCGTTTCGGTCAATATTCCCTTACACAACATGGAAGATGCCGACACATGGAAAAATGCTCCTACCACAAAGTGGGATGCCCATCTCCTCATGTGAGGACAAAATTACAAGTTGTCATATTCTATGTAGGATTGACACATCACTGTGCCACATCCCACAATATGACAATATGGAATTTACAAATGTTTACAACATAGGCAATTAAATAATAAATACAAACATTAATAATGTAAGGAATTACCAAGGTTGAGACACCTTAATTCCTAACATTCTCCCACTTGTTGAACACCTTGTAAGAGCCAATAGAAAAAATAGGATTTAATTGCTATAGGCCGAGAGGCCCATAGACTCCAAACACCATCTAAACTTCTCTATGCCCATTGGCTTCATCAATGCATCTGCAACATTCTTCAAAGTATCTACCTTCTCCAAATTTACTTTTCCATCCTCAACCATGTCTTGCATGAAGTGAAATTGAACATCTACGTTCTTTGTTCTAGCATGGAAAGCTAGATTCTTCGCAAGGCAAATTACACTCTGACTGTCACAACTAATCATGATCTGACCTGCATCAACACCAATATCAGAACACAATCTCTTAAGTCAAATGGATTCTTTACAAGCATCAGTTTTTGCCATATACCCAGCTTCTGTCATGGACAAAGCAACAATAGGTTGTCGTTTACTCATCCAACTAATAGCACCACCAAATAGTGTAAACACATAAGCACTGGTGGATCTCCTGCTATCAATGTCACCTACCCAATCTGAATCCTCAAATCCACGAATATCAATAGAATGTGGAGGTCTAGAAACATTACCATGATAGCAATGGAATACTTGGAAGTACCCCTCAAATATATGAACACTCACTTAACTGCATCCTAATGAACTCATCCAGGATTAGCCATAAATTGACTAAGGACTCCCACTGCTTGGGCAATGTCTGGTCTTGTGCAGACCATAGCATACATCAAACTACCAACATCACTAGCATAAAGTACTTTTCTCATGTCCTCCACCTCACTAGGAGATTTTGGACAATTCTCAATAGACAACTTTGTC
Organism: Cunninghamia lanceolata; assembly: GCA_027924645.1. Lineage (NCBI taxonomy): Eukaryota > Viridiplantae > Streptophyta > Pinopsida > Cupressales > Cupressaceae > Cunninghamia > Cunninghamia lanceolata. The sequence continues at coordinate 1,298,359 of BSBN01000558.1, read as the reverse complement.
TCCAAAGAAACTAGAACAAACAATGGTCTACAATTTGCCATGCTGAACTTATCCAACATGGTCTTCACTCTGGCTTAACCAAAGTTTTCTATTGGTTCTGTCTCTTTTGATTTCCATTCCTAGAATGTCCCTAGCTGCCCCTAAATCTTTCATTTCAAACTATGCTGACAACTAAGATTTAAAATCAGAAATCATATTCTTACCCTTCCCAATGAGCAACATATCATCAACATACAGTGAAACAATGAGAATACGATCACCATCAAACTTATAATACACACATTGATCAAATTTCAATCTCACAAATCTAAATGACAACACAAAGGCATCAAACTTCAAATACCATCTCCTAGGGGATTGCTTCAAACCATACAAAGAATTCTTCAGTTTGCAAACCAAATTTTCTTTACCTTTCACCATGTAATGCTCTAGCTATGACATGTAGATTTCTTCCTCCAAATCACCATGAAGAAAAGTTGTCTTCACATTCATCTATTCTACCTCCAAGTCATAAGCTACTGCGAGAGACATCAAGATTCGAATGGATGTTAGCTTTGCAACTGGAGAGAAGATCTCACCATAATCTATACCCTCCACTTGTGAATATGCCTTTGCAACCAATCTGGCCCTATACTTCTCAACACTGCCATCTACATTAAATTTCTTCTTGAACACCTATTTGCATCCAACAGGTTTCCATCCAGGAGGCAAAGGCACCAAGTCCCAAGTTTGATTCTTTTCCAAAGAAGCCATTTCATCCTCCATGGCCTCCTTCCAGGAACCTACATTTGTCATGTCCATAGCCTCTGATACAGTTCTAGGTTCATCATTGTTATTAAGCAAAGCAAAAGCACAACTAGAATCAAGCAATGTAAAACCAAACCTTTTAGGTTGCTTCCTTATCCGTGTAGACCTCCTCAAGAGCCAAGGTTGAGGTTCAACTTCTTCATCTGAGCTTTCAGAGCTGCTAGAGCTTTCCTCATCATCAGGTGCAACATTGTCTTTCTATTCAGTCTTCTCAGGGGTGAGAGGAAACTGAACAACATCCTCTTTCTTTTCTTTTTCTTCTGGCTGTAAAATAATGGAAGAAGGTGTAAGCTCTCTGAAGATGACACTTCTACTATACAACAATTTTTCAGTCACAAGGTCCCAAATCTTGTATCCTTTCACACCAACACCATAGCCAATGAAGATACACTTAACAGCCTTGTTCTCCAATTTTGACCGCTTCTCCCTAGGCACATGTGCATATGCCTCACAACCAAAAACATGAAGATGCCTTATTAAAGGCTTTCTACCAGACCACACCTCCATGGGTGTCTTTCCAACAAGAGCTGATGTAGGTGATCTATTAACAAGATAGCAAGCAATGGAAACAACTTCAGCCCAAAACTTTTGTTCTAGGCCAATTCCACTAAGCATACTCCTAGCTTTCTCCATTAGTGTCCTGTTCATCCTTTCTGCAACTCCATTTTTCTGCAGAGTGTATGGAGTTGTCTTATGTCTTTCAATCCCAAGTTCCTTGCAATATTTATCAAATTCTGTAAAACAGAACTCACCACCATTGTCAGTTCTCAAACACTTAATCTTATTATCAGTCTAATTTTCAGCAAAGGCCTTAAACTCCTTAAACTTATTATAGACTTCAGATTTGCTTCTGAGAAAATAAATCCATGTTCTTCTACTATAGTCATCTATAAAAGATACAAAATAGACAAATTTTGATAATGAAGGAACATTAACATGACCAAATACATCAGAATGAACAAGGTCCAACATACTAGAAGACTTGTGAGAACTCAAATAAAACTGAACATGGTTTTGCTTTCCATAAATGCAATGTTCACAAAAGTCAAACTCAAGATTACAATCATCTAACCCCTCAACAAGGTTTTTATTTTTCAGGGTATGCAAAACCTTCTCACCAATGTGGCCAAATCTCTTATGCCATAACATTGTCTTTTCAGCAAGAAGTTTAACTTCCAAGGCATGATTACAAACATCAGAACTAGAAACAACAGATCTCTTGATTACTTGTTCACATGGTGGGGATGAAGTGACTACTGCCCTCTTCTTTGAATCAGAAGAACTATTACATTGTGAAATGCATGCTTCTAGCTGAAACAAAGTACCTCTCCTAGTACCCTTAGCAAGCACCATAGCTCCTTTAGTCATCTTGCATCCTTCTTTTGAAAAGACAACCTACACACCTGCATCATTCAAACTACTTATAGAAAGCAGGTTTCATGCTAAGCTTGGGATATGCATAACTCCAGATATCCCCTTCACTCGACCATCAATGAATCAGATAGAGACTCTTCCACAACCAACAATCTTTAGATGAGAGTCATCACCCAAGTACACCTTTCCACCATCAAACTCCTCATACTTAGTGAACCAGTCTCAATGCAAGGTCATGTGGAATGATGCACCAGAGTCAATCAACCACACATCATCAAATGCATGGGTTGCCAGGGCTGTGATGAAAGCATCACCATCATCTTATGATTTGTCAGAATCTGAATCAGGAGCTTTCTTCTTCTTCTTCTTCTCCTCTTTGCATTCCTTTCAGAAATGCCTAGATTTACCACAATTCCAATAGATAGCCTTGGACTTTCTAGGAGATTTGGATCTCCCATGGGATTTTGATCTACCTTTCTCAGCTTTCTTATTCTTCTTTTTCCCTTTCTCCTTGGGTCTTCCACAAACTGCAAGAGCCTCTTTGGCTGCATCAGAAGAGTTCCTCCACATCTCTTTAGATAACAATGTAGATACCACATCTTCCATCTTGAATGTGGATAAGGTACTTCCAATAGCCTTGAGAAGGTGATCCCACGAGTCTGGCAAAGAACAAAGTAGGGTCATACACCGATCCTCCTCCTCCATCTTTACACCAATAGATGTCAACTATGTAACTAGCATGTTAAAAGAATTCATATATTCGACAACTGATCCTCCATCCTCCATTCGAAGAGAATACAACTTCTTTCATAGAAAAAGTTTATTAACCAGGGATTTGCCTTGATACACATCTCCCAACTTCTTCCAAAGCAAGGTTGTAGTCTTCTCCTCATGGACATTTAACAACACAGAATCAACAACACTAAGTCTTATGAGACCCTTAGCCTTCTGATCCTTGAGATCCCAATCAACTTGTTGCATTGCAGTTGGTTTAGTTTTGGTAATGGTTTCCCAAAGGTCTTGGTCAACAAGCATGTCTTCCATCTTGAGCTTCCACAGCTCGAAATTAGTGCCATTGAACTTCTCCACTTCCATTCTTCCAGATGTGCTTGCCATCTCCTTGCTGCAATAGAAAATAGAATACTCTACACAGAATCCCACTCAACTTAAGATCAGCTCAAAAAATCCCTACCCAACAACTAGGACCAAAGCTGATCAAGCTCTGATACCAACTAAAAGGAAGCTAGGTGTGCGGAAAATGCTTCCTACACTAATCTAATGAGGAGAGGGCTGTGCAAATTTAAATTATTCCTTACAACTACAGCAACATAGAACATCTAAATGAGATATTATAGAAACACACATGAACTAGAAAGAAGACAGAAGAAGAGAGACAAAGATATACGGTGGGGACAACCCTTATCGGGTGAAAAACCCCACACTCAGAAACCTGCACAATGTATTAACAAATCTGAAAGAATGTTTACAATACACTTGCAATGCAAGCTTCAATGGTCTTCGACACTCATATCCGGAGTCAATCTGATAGCATAACAATACCTGTAAATCTGTAATGTAAACTCCATCTCCAAGCACCTGTTTATAAAGAAAATACAAGGCAAAATAGGTCCTATCTTGGGATGGGCATCCAACTTGGCCTCATGGCCCAAAACCCATGCCTAGGGACACTTGGTCAACATTGTAGATTGTGCCTGACACTTGTCCATAGCTCCCATCCCAAAGAGGTAACCTATTTCCAAAATGGGCTATGACAGATGCTCTTACGACACTTACGACCGTCATAGAATCTGTCATAGCAGTTACAACTTATAGCTGTAAGAGAATATGTCATACACATGCTATAAATAACATATTCTCTTATAACATATCATAGTCCACCTTGGGGTGCCCAAATATTCCTTTTTCAAAGATGCTTAATGACACATGTCCTCACTTGTCTTACAAACTTCTATTTCTGACTCTTACATGTCATAGATTCTATCATAGGAATCTGTCATAACCGTTTCGGTCAATATTCCCTTACACAACATGGAAGTGTGAGGACCACCCTTTTTACTTCTGTTGTTATGACTATTTACATTACTATTATTATTACTTTTTATATTTGTGGGATAGCAGTTCCCGGAATTGTCAAACTATTAAACTTTATTATGATTTCGGAAAAACTAATTGGGTGATGTTTGGATCAGTTTACATTTCAGAAAAATTAATTAGGAGATGATGGAAAATTGTAATATGATTTCATTTATGATAATTAGTCCTATGTCATGATAATGCATGTTTTTAAGTTGCTTCGGCTATGATGATTTTATGTGGTTACTGATCTTGTAATTTAGTGTGCAGGAATTACTAATCGAACCACAGATTTCGGAGATCATTCCGCACCTTGTTATTTGTTATTCCCTGTTAAGCCGATCTGGTTCCACGAGGAACCAAGATCTCTTTGTGTTTGATGTAATGATGTAATGTGGTCTTTCGTATGGTCGAGTGGGTTAGGTTACCCTCATGTAACATTATTTTATAATTTGTGTTGTAAAAAGGATTGAATTTGAATTTCTTTATTTTATTTAAATTTATGAGGCCTTTTCTTGTGCTTTACCTTGACCAGGGGTGTCTTGTATGAGTTAAAGTTGACCCTGGGTTATACCCCATGGGTCCAGGGGCCCATTTGGCATGGGTAACCCTTGAGTAACCTCCATCTAGTCATCTTAACTTCCCCCTGAAGTTAAGTGGCGAAAATTGGAGGTATGGAGGGGACATGATGGGTTGTACCAACACCCAACCCATCCCCTCTACAATCCCCAAGGTAAGAGATGCCATCCATTATTGAAGGATTGACTTGAAGTCACCTTCTCCATTAGTGAGATTCCCCCATGTGAAGTGGGGCCACCCATGTGAAGGAGGGAAGAAGAGGCATGGGTCACCTGTCTTTTACTCCTTTAACTCCTTTTATTTCTCCCATGCGAAAGAGAAATGACAGGAGGAAAGGGATAAGGAGTACTCTAGGGATGGGTGAGTGACATAAGCCACCAGGACAGAATAGTGGTTTTGGGGAAGGGTGAGGAGGTGACAAGTGTCACCTCCCCATTCCTCGAAACTGAAAAGAAATGGGGTTATTTGTTTCCAATTTTGGGAGGAGAGGAAGTTAGTTGAATTTTGGGGAAAACTTTCATTTTGCTTTACCAAAAATAGAAAAGTTAGCTTGCAGGAGAGAGAAGGGAGAGGGAGTTGGTGGCTAAGGTTGGAAGAGAACTCTGTGGGCTCAGCAACAGCTTCATTCCAGGAGGGCTTTGGAAGGTTGGTTTGATTTTTACCATTGTTTCATATAGCTGAATGTGTATGTTAAGTGTGTGACTTTGTGTTTAGATTTGTTTTCTGTGGGGTTTGTTGTCGGGTTGTTTGACAGAGCTTCTCCCACTTGGGAGAAATGCTCATCAAGTTTGGGGTAGGGGAGGAGAGATCCTCCTCGGGTGCATACCTGTTTCCATCTTTTGGGATGTTGAAAGCCTTGAGGGCATGTATCTGTGTCTGTATCTTTGACTTGAGAGTCATATACAGATTTCTTAAAAATTTGTGATCAAACTTGGTTTGAGACCAAGAGACATTGTATTGGTTAACTTATCTGTCAGGGTGACACTCTGGAGTCGAGTGTGTCCACTCTCCTGCCCCTTATGAAACTCACTGTAGTTGAGTTTCCGTGTTGTGTAAATAACCCACGGGTGTTTGTGTGCTTTGGGATTGTTGTTGTTACTGTTGTGAAGTGGAGTGTTTGAGTTACCCAGGTGTGAGTCTGGTCTCCCTAGCTTGGGGGTGACCCACTTGCGGGTCTACGGAAGGGAGGAGAGCTAGATGAGTGGTGTTTTCTTCTTTGTTTGTCTTTGATACGTAGGTTTTCTCTTGGAGCTTCTGGTTGGATATGTATGATGAAACAGCTTATTTTTCTTTGTCATGAGAATTAGGCCTGGTTCATTTCATAAGAGTTGAAGAGAGAGCACCTCTCTTGATATGGTTGTAATTTATTGTTACCCTGGAAGTGAAGGAATTCACCTCCCTGATCTTGTTATTGATGGACTTTTACTTGGTTGTCACAAGATATCAGTTGTATATTGTTTGGGAGAAGGAAGTTCATATCTGGGAAGTTAGTTGTTGTATCCATGGTTTAAAATTTATTCTCTTGCTATTTGTAGTGGAAGAGTTAACTTTTCTGTAATATGAATGTGGTAAACAAATACCTTCAATTTTCAAGTTTGTTGCTTTGTAAACCTTTTTAAATAGAAATTTCATTACTTATTTGCAATCTAATCTGAGTTTATTTATAAGTATAGAACCGCTAAATTAGTTGAAAGATCAGTTTTATAATTCACTGTTCTAATGGATAAGTTAGTTTTAAATGATTAAGTTTTCTCCTTCATACGTAATGGATTGAATTATTTTGTAAGTTTTTAAGAAAATCTATTAGAATTACTTCTGGATGTCCTAAGAGTTGAAATGGACATGTATTAATTGCCTAAATATATACTGATTTAAAACTTCATTTTCTTAAGTGTAGATATATATATATATAGATAATGAGTTTGTTAAACAAATTAAAAGAACAATTTCGTCAACTACATGTACATTAAAATATATATATATATATATATAGGAGTGGTTTTATGAGCCATTTTATTGGGCCCTCGTTTAAAATCTTGATAAAATGTGACACATGGATATACAAAAATAAAACAAAAAAAATATTTTCACAGTTAGTTTTTTTATTAGTGTTGAACACAACAACCAAAGAAGTTATGTTTCCATGATCAGGGTTTTATAAAGTGGAGAGCCTCCTACATGTATTAAACAACGGTAAATGATTTACAATAAGAGTATTAATAATACTGATTAGTAATAATAACAACAGTAATTATAGATAAGAGAAAATAAAATTATAATTTAATGAGAGCATAAAGGAATATACTGTGTTACCCGGGAAGAGTTTCTCGGAAGTTTCACTATCAACGCGGTTCAATAATCGGGAAAATGAAGAGGAAAAATTACACGTCACCATGCTAAAAAGGTCACTGGAAATAAACTTAAAGAGTCATCACAGAAATTCCATGTGAGGCCATTTTAATCTCAACTGTAGTAAACGTCCATATAAGTAAACCTGTAAGAGAGTCAGAAGAAGAAAAAGTAACATTGGAAAAACACAGAGGAGAAAATGCGCGACAATTCCCACATGGGATAAGAGAACTAAGTCAATGGACCCTCCAGCCAAAATTTGCTTAGGAACAAGTTTAATTAATATATACAAGAGAAGAAACCTAGATCGGAGAAGACTAGGAGACCGAGTCCAGCGAAGTAGTAAACCAGTCTATGTGACCTGGATCATCCAGATGTTAGGTTTAATATTAACAATAGAAACAGTGATAACCCTGATTGATGCCCCATATGAAGATGCCCAATATGAAGAAAGGAAAATGAAAGAGAGAGAGACCGAAATATAAACAAACTAAATTATCACAGAAATAGTTAAGGTGAGTGCGATAAAAATACAATCAAAATTAAGACCCAGAGAAAAGGGAAGAGAGAGCAAACAAACCGCCTTGTTGAGAATGCTAAGTCGTAGGAGGAGTATGTTTCAGGAAACAAGAGAGGAGACAGACAACCGTGCCTTGCTGAAAATTGACTAAATAGGGAGATCACTAGTCAGTTTAGTCGGAACAAGGCGTCGTGGGAAGTTGTTAATCTATCAGTGAACCACGTGCGTAAATGAGTGCTGTGTAATTCCCACTAACGCCGTAAGGCGTTATGCTGCCAGAATTTGCCGAGATTTAGATTTAGGAACTATGGTAATCTCACTCTTGCAATGACTTAAATGGCGTCGTAGAGACCCTCTTGTTGGTCTGCTTGCGTCTGGTTGCATGCAATTGTACTTATATCCCGCCGAAAGCTGTAGTATTTTCGCCATGAGAGAACACCGCCGAGCATGCTTACGCATGCGAGGGGGTTTTTAGGACAGTGTGAGAAAAGTTTTTCATATCTCGTGTCATAACCACATAACAGATGTGGCTATGACATGTGTGATGTGTGTTGTGACCACAAGGAAAATGTGGGCATGACATTTGGTATCAGAGCCAAGTTTAAACACTGGGCGTATTTGGGCACGTTACTATTCCGCAACTTTGGCTAATTAGTTTCTACCTTATTTTGTAGGATGCCTCCCCGACGTGTTCGACGAGCGCGATCACGTCACACAGCGTCAGTCGAGGTGCACAGCGATTCCTCAGCCGAGGGACTGGCACCCGTAGTTACAACAGCACCACCTGCACCACCTGTACCACAAGCACTATTAGTACCACAGGCGACACCAGTATTGGCACCCGTAGTTACAGCAGCACCACCTGCACCACTTGTACCACAAGCACCATTAGGACCACAGGCGACACCAGTATTGGATATAGGTCCACAGATCTTACAGGCACTACAGACTATGTTAGACAGGTTACCGCCAGTGAATCCTGAGCCACGTATAGAGCCTCGTGTTGATCCACGAGAGGAGCCACGTGCTGAGTCACGTATTGAGCCACGTATGGAGCCCCGCGTTGATCCACTAGAGGTGCCACATGTGGAGCACTTCGTTGAGATTCCTGACACAACAGTAGAGGAGGTAGGGTCAGCCTCCCAAGCACAGAGCAGGAGTCCTCCGAGACTTTTGAGACTAGATGAGATCCAGGGGGCAGAACAGGTTCAGCATGGGTTATACGAGGATGGTGTGGAAGAGCCACTTGTGAGACTTAGAGACAGAGGGGACCCCATCAGAGATCTACTGAGGCTCAACCCACCCACTTTCGCAGGTGCTACAGAGGGAGCTATGGCCGAGGCTTGGCTGATTAGCTTAGATAGGTGTTTCGCATTGCGACCATATGGAAGCAACACGAAAGCACGAGTGGCAGTCCATCTTCTTAGGGATGCAGCAGCCACCTGGTGGCGCACAGAGGAGTGCAAGCGCCGACTATCTGTGGATACACTCACATGGGACATCTTCATTGAGCGCTTCAATGCGCGATATTTGTCTGAACATTATAGACAGCGCAGGATCGATGAGTTCCATGATTTACAGCAGAGGGGACTCACCGTTACTCAGTATGAGAGCCGATTTATAGAGCTTTCTCGTTACGCGGAATACCTCCATGACGAGAAAATCTTAATACACAAATTCATCAGAGGGCTAAATCACGGGATAGCAGGACCAGTTCGTATGGCAAATCCCCAGACCATGAGCGAGGCTGTTGAAAAGGCCCTTATATCAGAGGAAATTCAGGGATGACGACAGAATTCACGCCCGCAGTACTAGGAACGTAATCCCCAACAACAGCAAAACTTCTGAAGGCCTCAAAACACAACACAGAGAGGAGGATATAATCCTTTGTCATTACCTCCTAGGCCTCCACAGCAGCAGCAACATCAGCAAAAACCCAAATTTCAACAGAAGGGTCAGGGAGGACAGAATCGTGGATGGTAGCAGCAGGGTCTACGAAGAGATCAGAGACAGCAGGGTTCATCGGCAGGACCCGCGTGGTCCCAGCAGTCTTACAGAGGCTCACAGGGATCCACTGGACGGACTGAGCAACAACAATCGGGCAGAACACAGTCAGGGCAGTTACAAGTTCGAGGACCATGTTATGTGTGTGGTGGGGCAGGGCATCTAGCTAGAGAGTGCCCGCAGGGATTTACTGCAGGGGGACAGCCCCGATCAGGAGGATCTGAGCAGACTGTAGGTGACGTGGGCAGAACCCACCACATGTTTGCAGCGGTTGATAACCGCCAGGCTGATTTCCAGGCTTCTGTCATCGAGGCAGCAGGTACGATTGGAGACTTTTCCATCTTGATCCTTTTTGACTCAGGAGCTACTGACTCCTTTTTGTCCACATCGTTAGTGGAGCGTTGCAGGCTGGTGGCTTCTAGGCAAGACATTAGGTGGGAAGTTGAGTTGGCCTCAGGGGCCAGGATGTCAGTAGATTCCTTGGTTAGAGATTGTGAGATCACATTGGGATCATTCACCACAACATGTGACCTTAGGATTATGCCATTAGGATCCTACGGTGTAGTTCTGGGTATGGATTGGCTTGCGGCACATAGAGCCAAGCTTGACTGTCGCCAGAGGATGATTAGCTATTTAGACGATCATGGTTTGTCGGTTGAGATAGTGGGCATTCAAAAGCCCACGGCTGTTCATATGATATCCGCTCAGCAGCTTAAGCGCTGTATGCAGAAGGGATGTCAGATGTTTGCCATCACGGTCAGTGATAGAGCAGAGGATGAACCTGAGGCTACTTTAGATGATCACCCTGTCCTTAGAGAGTTTGCCGATGTATTTCCGCCGGAATTACCAGGTATGCCTCCACGCAGAGAAGTGGACTTCCACATCGACTTGGTGCCGAGTGCAGAACCGATATCCCGTGCACCCTATAGGATGACTACACATGAACTCACTGAACTTAAACTGCAGTTAGAGGAATTACTTGAGAAGGGACACATCCGACCTAGCGTTTCACCATGGGGCGCACCGGTTATCTTCGTAAAGAAGAAGGATGGGTCTCTTCGATTATGCATGGACTACAGGCAGTTGAACAAGGTGACGGTGAAGAACCGTTATCCTCTGCCTAGGATTGACGACCTTTTTGATCAGATGCAGGGAGCCAGAGTGTTCTCAAAAATCGATCTAAAATCTGGGTATCACCAATTGCGCATCACGGAGGCAGATATTCATAAAACTACTTTTCGAACCAGATATGGCCATTACGAATTCACAGTGGTACCCTTCGGGTTGACGAACGCTCCTGCAGTATTCATGAGTCTCATGAATGGGGTGTTCCATACGTACCTAGATCGGTTCGTGATAATCTTCTTAGATGACATTTTGATTTATTCACGGACTGAGGAGGAGCATGTGGAGCACTTGCGTCAAGTTTTGCAGCAATTACGAGAGCAGCAGCTTTATGGCAACTTGGCGAAGTGTGCCTTCTTCAGGACAGAGGTGCAGTATTTGGGACACATTTTATCAGGCAATGGCATCTCCGTAGATCCATCTAAAATTAGAGCAATTCAGGAGTGGCCGACACCCACCAACGTGACAGAGGTCCGAAGCTTTATGGGGTTAGCCGGGTACTATCGTCGGTTTGTCGAGGGCTTCTCCAGGATAGCACATCCCATTACTTCCCTTCAGCGAAAAGGGAAGGGTTTCACCTGGACCGAGCAGTGTGAAAAGGCTTTTGGAGTCCTCAAGGAGCGTCTTACCAGTGCTCCTATTTTAGCGGTCCCAGATCCTATAGAGGAGTTTGTAGTTTGCACTGATGCATCATTAGAAGGTTTGGGAGCTATGCTTATGCAGGGTGGTCGAGCGATTGCATACGAATCGCGGAAACTAAAGACACATGAGTTAAACTATCCTACTCACGACTTAGAGCTTGCAGCAGTTGTACATGCTTTGGTCCGCTAGAGACACTTCCTCTTAGGTCGACGCTTTGAACTCCATTCGGATCATCATAGTTTGTAGTATATTTTTACACAACCCAATTTGAACGCCCGCCAACGGTGTTGGATGGAATTCCTATGCGAATACGACTTCGATGTCCACTACATCAAAGGGAAGGAGAACGTGGTCGCTGATGCCTTGAGTCGAGGGCGCCACGAGATCCTAACCCTGACCTTGAAGGTGGACTTGAAAGATCACATCTTACAGCATTTACCAGAGGATGAATGGTTTCTTGAGGTGCAGCAGGCATTACTAAATCAGAAGGCCCTTGAGGGCAAATTTACAGGATATACCCTTGAGTCTGATGGTATGCTTCGACATCGGCAGCGTATCTATGTACCCCATGTGGGTAATCTTCGCACAGTAATCCTATCAGAGGCTCATAGAGCACCCTATGCAGCACACCTAGGAGTGAAGAAGATGCATGCTGACTTATGACAGTTTTATCATTGGGCTGGGATGAGGCGTGACATTGCCGAATTTGTTTCTCGTTGCCTGGAATGTCAGAGGGTCAAGGCCGAACATCAGCATCTAGCGGGACTGTTGTACCCTCACGAGATACCTGAATGGAAATGGGACACCATTTCTATGGATTTTATTGTTGGTCTACCTATGTCATCACGTCGCCATGATGCTATTATGGTGACAGTTGACAAGCTGACCAAAGTGGCGCATTTTTCACCAATATGCACAACATACAATGCACCATCAGTGGCAAAGGTGTTTCTTGATCAGATTGTTAGACTTCATGGGGTACCTCACCGCATTATATCTGACAGAGACTCCGTATTTACTTCATCGTTCTGGAGAGCCTTACATCAGGCGTTGGGCACACAGCTCAACTTCAGTTCAGCATATCATCCGGAAACTGACGGACAAACAGAGAGAGTTAACCAGGTGTTAGAAGACATGCTTCGCATGTATGTGATGGACCACCAGTCTAGATGGGAGGAGTACCTGTATCTAGTTGAGTTCGCCTACAATAATGGGCATCATAGCTCGTTGGGTATGCCTCCTTTCCAGGCGTTATATGGCAGACCATGCAGAACACCTTTGAGTTGGGATCGGATAGAGGACAGAGCAGTCATCGGTCCAGAGATAGTTCAGAATATGGAACTCAAGTCAAACAGATTAGACAGAGGCTTCAGGAAGCATAGGATAGGCAGAAAAAGTATGCCGATGCTAAAAGGACCGACCGAAGCTTCTCTGTGGGGGAAAGAGTATTTTTGAGAGTGCGGCCGCACAAGAGTCCAATCCGTTACGAAAAAGGCTCTAAGCTCGCACCTCGATTTGTAGGACCTTTCGAAATCTTGGAGCGGATAGGACCAGTAGCCTATCGTCTAGCCTTGCCACCTAGCCTGTCATGTATCCACGATGTATTTCATGTATCAGTTTTACGTCAATATATTTCTGACTTATCTCACGTGTTGGATTGGAGTGCTCTTCAGGTAGAGGCAGACGGACAGCTGGCGTTGGAGCCAATTCGCATATTGGCTCGTCGGACGCTGGCCCTTCGAGGTTGAGAACTGGACCAGGTTAGAGTCCAGTGGGACCTATACGACGAAGTCACTATGACATGGGAAGATGCAGAGAGACTGAAGACCCTTTATCCTCACCTTTTTGACGACTTCCAGGAGGAAGTACCGTCTTAGGGGGAGAGGATGTGAGGACCGCCCTTTTTACTTCTGTTGTTATGACTATTTACATTATTGTTATTATTACTTTTTATATTTGTGGGATAGCAGTTCCTGGAATTGTCAAACTATTAAACTTTATTATGATTTCGGAAAAACTAATTGGGTGATGTTTGGATAAGTTTACATTTCAGAAAAATTAATTAGGAGATGATGGAAAATTGTAATATGATTTCATTTATGATAATTAGTCCTATGTCATGATAATGCATGTTTTTAAGTTGCTTCGGCTATGATGATTTTATGTGGTTACTGATCTTGTAATTTAGTGTGCAGGAATTACTAATCGAACCACAGATTTCGGAGATCATTCCGCACCTTGTTATTTGTTATTCCCTGTTAAGCCGATCTGGTTCCACGAGGAACCAAGATCTCTTTGTGTTTGATGTAATGATGTAATGTGGTCTTTCGTATGGTCAAGTGGGTTAGGTTACCCTCATGTAACATTATTTTATAATTTGTGTTGTAAAAAGGATTGAATTTGAATTTCTTTATTTTATTTAAATTTATGAGGCCTTTTCTTGTGCTTTACCTTGACCAGGGGTGTCTTGTATGAGTTAAAGTTGACCCTGGGTTATACCCCATGGGTCCAGGGGCCCATTTGGCATGGGTAACCCTTGAGTAACCTCCATCTAGTCATCTTAACTTCCCCTTGAAGTTAAGTGGCGAAAATTGGAGGTATGGAGGGGACATGATGGGTTGTACCAACACCCAACCCATCCCCTCTACAATCCCCAAGGTAAGAGATGCCATCCATTATTGAAGGATTGACTTGAAGTCACCTTCTCCATTAGTGAGATTCCCCCATGTGAAGTGGGGCCACCCATGTGAAGGAGGGAAGAAGAGGCATGGGTCACCTGTCTTTTACTCCTTTAACTCCTTTTATTTCTCCCATGCGAAAGAGAAATGACAGGAGGAAAGGGATAAGGAGTACTCTAGGGATGGGTGAGTGACATAAGCCACCAGGACAGAATAGTGGTTTTGGGGAAGGGTGAGGAGGTGACAAGTGTCACCTCCCCATTCCTCGAAACTGAAAAGAAATGGGGTTATTTGTTTCCAATTTTGGGAGGAGAGGAAGTTAGTTGAATTTTGGGGAAAACTTTCATTTTGCTTTACCAAAAATATAAAAGTTAGCTTGCAGGAGAGAGAAGGGAGAGGGAGTTGGTGGCTAAGGTTGGAAGAGAACTCTGTGGGCTCAGCAACAGCTTCATTCCAGGAGGGCTTGGGAAGGTTGGTTTGATTTTTACCATTGTTTCGTATAGCTGAATGTGTATGTTAAGTGTGTGAATTTGTGTTTAGATTTGTTTTCTGTGGGGTTTGTTGTCGGGTTGTTTGACAGAGCTTCTCCCACTTGGGAGAAATGCTCATCAAGTTTGGGGTAGGGGAGGAGAGATCCTCCTCGGGTGCATACCTGTTTCCATCTTTTGGGATGTTGAAAGCCTTGAGGGCATATATCTGTGTCTGTATCTTTGACTTGAGAGTCATATACAGATTTCTTAAAAATTTGTGATCAAACTTGGTTTGAGACCAAGAGACATTGTATTGGTTAACTTATCTATCAGGGTGACACTTTGGAGTCGAGTGTGTCCACTCTCCTGCCCCTTATGAAACTCACTGTAGTTGAGTTTCCGTGTTGTGTAAATAACCCACGGGTGTTTGTGTGCTTTGGGATTGTTGTTGTTACTGTTGTGAAGTGGAGTGTTTGAGTTACCCAGGTGTGAGTCTGGTCTCCCTAGCTCGGGGGTGACCCACTTGCGGGTCTACGGAAGGGAGGAGAGCTAGATGAGTGGTGTTTTCTTCTTTGTTTGTCTTTGATACGCAGGTTTTCTCTTGGAGCTTCTGGTTGGATATGTATGATGAAACAGCTTATTTTTCTTTGTCATGAGAATTAGGCCTGGTTCATTTCATAAGAGTTGAAGAGAGAGCACCTCTCTTGATATGGTTGTAATTTATTGTTACCCTGGGAGTGAAGGAATTCACCTCCCTGATCTTGTTATTGATGGACTTTTACTTGGTTGTCACAAGATATCAGTTGTATATTGTTTGGGAGAAGGAAGTTCATATCTGTGAAGTTAGTTGTTGTATCCATGGTTTAAAATTTATTCTCTTGCTATTTGTAGTGGAAGAGTTAACTTTTCTGTAATATGAATGTGGTAAACAAATACCTTCAATTTTCAAGTTTGTTGCTTTGTAAACCTTTTTAAATAGAAATTTCATTACTTATTTGCAATCTAATCTGAGTTTATTTATAAGTATAGAACCGCTAAATTAGTTGAAAGATCAGTTTTATAATTCACTGTTCTAATGGATAAGTTAGTTTTAAATGATTAAGTTTTCTCCTTCATACGTAATGGATTGAGTTATTTTGTAAGTTTTTAGGAAAATCTATTAGAATTACTTCTGGATGTCCTAAGAGTTGAAATGGACATGTATTAATTGCCTAAATATATACTGATTTAAAACTTCATTTTCTTAAGTGTAGATATATATATATATATGTATATATATATATATATATAGATAATCGTATTTAATATTACTTGCTCTTTTTAACTGAATAAAAGAAACTGAATAAAGTGTGTAATTTGAGAAAATTATAAAATATATATACATATATTCATTTATATATATATATATATATATAAAACAGTTGTTATTTACTTATCATTTTGACAGAATTAGAGATACAAAAAAAAAATGGTTGGATTGAGAAAATGAAAAGACAATCTGAAACTGAATTAGATATATTTATATATATATACATATATATATATATATTATTGATATTTTATTATCATCGAAATGCAATAAAAAAAAATGGATTACAATTTATGACTGACGCCATTGAGAACGCTGTGTGTGGTAAACACAGTCGAAACTTTGTATATATTGGGCGGTGGGGAGTAATCCCCACCGCAGTCCCTGTTATATTAAAACAGAGGTGTGGGGAGGGGCGGAGCCCCACCCACACCCCACATCATGGGATGTGGGTGGGGCTCCGCCCCTCCCCACATCCCCCTGCCCCTTTTAACCCCCGCGGAGCTACGCTCCGCCACATGCAAGCCGCCGCTGTTCTTGCAGCCGCCGTCCCTCTGCGCGGCCGACCTGTCTCCTCCGCTGGCTGCGGCTACCGCCGCCCATCTCCTCCGCTGGCTGTGGAAAACAAAACAAACAAAAATGTTAGGGCTTTTGGCCCTAACATCTAAGTTGGTCAATTTGGAAATGAAATACATTAAGTTGCCATATATATAGACATATATAGATACTATATATGCCTATGTATATAGCAATATATATAATGAAATAATTAATATATATATATATATATATATATATAAATGGGATTACGTGGAGTTTGTTAAATAAATTAAAAGAACAATTTCGTCAACTACATGTACATTAAAATATATATATATAGGAGTGGTTTTATGAGCCATTTTATTGGGCCCTCGTTTAAAATCTTGATAAAATGTGACACATGGATATACAAAAATAAAACAAAAAAAATATTTTCACAGTTAGTTTTTTTATTAGTGTTGAACACAACAACCAAAGAAGTTATGTTTCCATGATCAGGGTTTTATAAAGTGGAGAGCCTCCTACATGTATTAAACAACGGTAAATGATTTACAATAAGAGTATTAATAATACTGATTAGTAATAATAACAACAGTAATTATAGATAAGAGAAAATAAAATTATAATTTAATGAGAGCATAAAGGAATATACTGTGTTACCCGGGAAGAGTTTCTCGGAAGTTTCACTATCAACGCGGTTCAATAATCAGGAAAATGAAGAGGAAAAATTACACGTCACCATGCTAAAAAGGTCACTGGAAATAAACTTAAAGAGTCATCACAGAAATTCCATGTGAGGCCATTTTAATCTCAACTGTAGTAAATGTCCATATAAGTAAACCTGTAAGAGAGTCAGAAGAAGAAAAAGTAACATTGGAAAAACACAGAGGAGAAAATGCGCGACAATTCCCACATGGGATAAGAGAACTAAGTCAATGGACCCTCCAGCCAAAATTTGCTTAGGAACAAGTTTAATTAATATATACAAGAGAAGAAACCTAGATCGGAGAAGACTAGGAGACCGAGTCCAGCGAAGTAGTAAACTAGTCTATGTGACCTGGATCATCCAGATGTTAGGTTTAATATTAACAATAGAAACAGTGATAACCCTGATTGATGCCCCATATGAAGATGCCCAATATGAAGAAAGGAAAATGAAAGAGAGAGAGACCGAAATATAAACAAACTAAATTATCACAGAAATAGTTAAGGTGAGTGCGATAAAAATACAATCAAAATTAAGACCCAGAGAAAAGGGAAGAGAGAGCAAACAAACCGCCTTGTTGAGAATGCTAAGTCGTAGGAGGAGTATGTTTCAGGAAACAAGAGAGGAGACAGACAACCGTGCCTTGCTGAAAATTGACTAAATAGGGAGATCACTAGTCAGTTTAGTCAGAACAAGGCGTCGTGGGAAGTTGTTAATCTATCAGCGAACCACGTGCATAAATGAGTGCTGCGTAATTCCCACTAACGCCGTAAGGCGTTATGCTACCAGAATTTGCCAAGATTTAGATTTAGGAACTATGGTAATCTCACTCTTGCAATGACTTAAACGGCGTCGTAGAGACCCTCTTGTTGGTCTGCTTGCGTCTGGTTGCACGCAATTGTACTTATATCCCGCCGAAAGCTGTAGTATTTTCGCCATGAGAGAACACCGCCGAGCATGCTTACGCATGCGAGGGGGTTTTTAGGACAGTGTGAGAAAAGTTTTTCATATCTCGTGTCATAACCACATAACAGATGTGGCTATGACACGTGTGATGTGTGTTGTGACCACAAAGAAAATGTGGGCATGACAGGAAGATGCCGACACATGGAAAAATGCTCTTACCACAAATTGGGACACCTATCTCCTCATGTGAGGACAAAATTACAAGTTGTCATATTCCATGTAGGATTGACACATCACCATGCCACATCCCACAATATGACAATATGGAATTTACAAATGTTTACAACATAGGCAATTAAATAATAAATACAAACATTAATAATGTAAGGAATTACCAAGGTTGAGACACCTTAATTCCCAACACCTCTTTGTATCATGTATCTCTGAGCTTTTATTTTCAAGGCTCTCCTTTGCAAATATTTCATCCAATTGGGGTATTTTCCTGATATTAAAAATGTAGTGAGGTCATCATACCATCCTGGTGTATTGCTTGTATCCAGCACATACTGCTGCTTTATCAAATTAGGATCAATATTGGCTATGGTTTGTACCAAGGACTGCCCTCTAACTAATTTCATGGGAATGATCTCCATATTGAATTCTTGCAAAACTTTGATCCACTTTGCTCTTTTTTCTCCAGGCTCATTCTGCATTAGTAGCATCTTTACTTATACATTAGGCACTATGGCTTTTATCTAACTTCTTAGAATATAATGTTTGAATTTCTTTACTACCCTCACCAATGTAAACACTTGTCTTTTAGTATTCAAGTATTTCAACTGAGCATCCTTTAGTGGCGCCCTCATAAAAGCAATAAGCTTTTCTTCATTTTCTTCTTCTTTTTGTGTTAAAGTGCTTGCACATGAATGTTCAAACGTAAAAGAGTAAATATAAAAGGGTTTAGTGTAATTTGGACTAGCTAGTACTGGAGCATCAGAAATAGCTGCTTTGATGTCTTCAAATGTTGCTTTGGCCACTGATGTCCACTCTATCTTGGCATCTTTTTACAACATGGCATTCAATGGTTGTACAATTTCTATGAATCCAGTAATGAATTTCCTAACAAAATTAATTTTGCCAAAGAATGATTTCAGTTCTTTCTTACTACTTGGCAATTGTAACTTGTTAATCCCTTCCACTCTATCTAGATCAATAGAGATTCCATTTTCAAAAATAATATGTCCCAGTAGCTTACCTTCAGTTACACCAAATGAACACTTCTTTGGGTTTAGAGAAATTCCATACCTCTCGCATCTTTTCAACACTTTTCTCAAGTCATCTGCATGAGTAGACATATCTTTAGAAAACACAGTTAGATCATCCATGTAAATTACAATACATTTACCTGTTAACCTTCAGAATGCAATATCCATAGGTCTTTGGAATGTAGCACTTGCATTGATTAGGCCAAATGGCATTCTTTTGTATGCATAATTACCCCATTTACATGTGAATGTGGTCTTTAACCTATCCTCCTTGTCTACCAAAACCTGATTATAACCAGAGAATCCATCAAGGAAGGTCGTCATTTTAGCTCCACTCACTGCTTGTAAAACTTCATCTAATGGAGGCAAAGGGTAATTATCTTTTTCAGATGCCTTATTAAGATTTCTAGAATCAACACAGAGTTTGATGTCTCCATTTTTCTTTCTCACAGGCACTAAGTTAGCTACCCAGGTAGAATGTCTTATTGGAAAATTATCCTTGTAGACAATAATTTTTTAACCTCTTCAAAAATTTGGGGCTGTAATATAGCGTTCATTGGCCTTTATTTCTATCTAAATGGTTTCATCCATTGCCTTAATGGGATCATGTGCGTTATGATAGAAGTATCATATGTTTTCAAATCTTCATAAGTCCAAGCAATCACATGTTTATACTCTTTCAATACTTCCACAATCTCTCTCCTTAATTCATCAGAGCAAGTTTTTCCAATTAATACATTTTGAGGGTTTTACTTAGTCCCTAAGTTGAAAGGATCAAACTTACCTCCTTCAATTTTGGGTAGATCTTTTTTTTCTAACTACTCCATCAAAGTCAAAGATCTTTTCTAATTCTATCACTCCTTTGGGTAGGAAGTTACTTTTTAGGTCGATTATGTCTTCTTCATCCTAGGAGATCTTTGGTCTTTCTTGCTCATCAATAATTTGTGTTTCGAACACATCACAATTGGTGATAAAATCCACAATATGTTGATCACCTTCAAACACTTGAAAATGTGTTATACTTGGTACATTTATGAACTCTACAACAAATCGTTTCAGACCTGACAAAGTTAGGGGTTCTAAAGAACTAGAAGCAACTGCTAAAGCATCTGACTATTGATTCAATTCCCTAGGGATATGTTCAATGTTAAAAGCATCAAAAGATTCAATCAGATCCCATACCCTATGCCTATAACTAACCATTTTTTGAAATTACATGCATATAACTTCCTAACTTGTCTGACTACCAACTCAGAATCAGAAAATACCTTAAGCACCTTCACCTTTTCTTTATGGCCATCACTAATCCATAGATTAGAGCTTCATACTCTGCTACATTATTGGTGCATGGAAACTGGAGTCTATATGTTGCCTAAAAGGATTTACCATTTGGATCAATAAGTTCAACTCCTACTCCTACTCCTTGCTTGGATTTTGATCCATTAGACTTTAAAGTCCACACGTTATTCTTATTTTTATGAACTGGACCATTTGTTTTAATAGGAATTGTTTTACTTACCTCATGTTTTGAAGGAGCACGCATATTCTCATGTATCCTTTCCTGACTTGTAGGTATCATTGTACTCTCTGTCTGTTTATGAAATTTAGAATGATTGATACCTTTTGTTTTCACATCCTCACTTGGATTCTTTAGCAACCTGTTAGCATCCTCATGAAAATGCAACTTAGGCTCATTAAGAATACACTTTCCCTTTTGTATCCCCATTAACTCTACACACTTCCTGTACTGATATTCAATTATGCCTCTGCACATTCTACAATTCTCTTTAGAATGAGAAGTCTTATGAACTCTACACCAATTCTTATACAAACCACAGTGGATAGGGACTTCCTGCTGGATGCACTTCTCCATTTCTTATATTATGATTTGACCAAAATTACTCATTGTATTATCTTCTTCATCAGAAGAACCGTGATCAGAATCAACAAACACATTTGTTCCACTATTAGTAGGTTTTTCTCCAACGTGAAAGGATAAAATTTCCTCTATTTGGAATCCTCTTTTTGAAACCCTATAGACACCAGGCTCAATCGAAGCATACAGTACCTCAATTGTCCTATTATATTATGTGATCATGTGTTTCATCCTGGGTTCATCCTCATTTCTGATTTGGTTTGGGATGCCTCTCCAAGGTAACCACATGTGAGAAAAGTCTGTCACCATATATCCGTTTAGGGTTTTAGACCAATCTCTACTCAATAACATACCATAATTGACTGGAATATCAATAACCTGAATGTCAATGTACTGATTTAATCTAGGATCAGAAGCCAATTGCATTTGATTATGCATCAACTCACCTACCACATTGACCTTAGATTTATCTAATTGTGTAACAACCTTGGCAGACTTTGTAGGGGTAAGTCCTAAAGTCTTACATATTCCTAATGGCATGACATTAGCCGAAGCTCCTGAATCAGCCATACAGTTATGTAAATTCTTTCCGAAAATCCTCAAGGTTAACAGAAAAGGAGGAAATTCCTTCTTCTCTATGTACATTACTACATTAGTGCTCGCAGGATGTTTGATATTCTTAACTTTAACTTTGGTATGTGTGTCTTTACCATGATTGTTTGAACCTAACAGATTATCTTTAGGTCCTTACTCATCTAGGGATTTTATGAATACATTCCGTACCCATGGACTCCTTAGTAACTCATATAAAGGTACATTAACCTTGATCTTTTTAATTTCTTTAGAATGGTAATTCATTACTTTTGAAGTTTCATTAGAATCTATCTTTCCTATCTAAACCTTTGATGTTGCAGAAACACCAACCCCCTGATGACTAGCTTTGGGCGGTGTTACCTTTTGAGTCGCCCATTTATTTATTTATTCATTGGTAATATTTCCCGAGCCAAGAGCCGGTTTACCATGTTATATTTTTGGTGATGCCTTTGTTTCGTAAATCAGCTCTTGGTCCTTCAATTTGTATCTGTTTGTTGTCTTTGTAGACAAGGTTACTTAAGGTTTGAACCTTTGAACCTAAACCATTCTCAAAGTTCAAAGTTCAACAGTTCAATATGTCTAAGTGTCTCATAAAGTAAGCTGTCATTTTGTTTGTCTTATGCACCTTTGAACTTTCGGGTTGAACTTGAACCTTCCACTCATACTCTATGGCGGGGTTCAAGGTTCAATGGTTCAACGGTCTTAAGGTTCAACACTCTGTCTTCTTATAAGTCGGGTCACGCAATTACCTTGTGTAATTATTGTATCGTTGAACCTTTCGCTTGTACTCTGTAGTAGGGTTCAAGGTTCAAGAGTTCACTGTTTCATAATTGGAAGCCTTTTACCAAAGCCACGTAACTTTTGTTGGTCTACATAACCCTTGCATCTTTGAACCTTCGTATTGAACCATGTCTTTTCAAGTTCAATGGTTCATGAGTTAAGTTCCTATTTTAGTAAGTCACTCCTTTGCTTATCTATATGGTCCGATTGGCATGTTTGAACCACCATATTGAACCAACGCATTGAACCACGTCCTAAAGGTTCAATGGTTCAATAGTTCAAATGTTTGGTGATTTTGGTCCCGTTTGTTCCCACGGATTTCTAAGTCAAATTTAGTGGGAAAGTTGGAGGAAATTATGTCAGAAACTCATTATGAGACCAAGAGCTCTAATTCAGCGGAGACTACGGATAATCATTATACTTCATGATGGCACATGAATACTACTCGCTATTAATCAAGAAATCAGAGTTCACGTCTTTTCAAATATTTTTGGCATGTTTTGTTTCGAGCGATAATTATTCATTCTGGTTAGTGCCATTATTAACCAAGAACAAGCCAAGTTTAGCAAGTTAACATACTGTGCAACGCGGAGGAGGATAGCGCCAAAAGTGTAAGGCTCTTTTTATTCAAGTTTTCATAGTGAATTTAGATATCTTGAAGGTGAGTTCTGTTTCCCATATGCTATTCCTAGCTCTTATGCTGGAAAGAAGAATCTCTGGAATTTCTGTTGTTTTCAAAATTCCAAGTGTTTTATTGTAATCTTCCAACCATGTCTTTGAAATCTACGTGTTTGGGGGATGAACATGGTCCTGGCCTTACTTATTCTCACTCAGAATTTGGAGATACTGCATTGGTTCAATATGATTTAGAGGAATCTAAAGAAAGAGCTAGAAACCCTGTTCAAACCCCTACAATGAAGAAAATTGTAGATAGCAGCTTAATTGGAGCCGCAGCCTTTCCTCAGGCTATACTGTGCCCAGAATTAGTTCAAGAGTGTATGAATAGGTACGACCCCCAGGACAGATGTGTCAGAAATACAAAAGGGGGATGTGTTATTTTATGTCAACAGACAAACCCTCATGTCTGTGATGAAGATACCGCCTAAGGAGGCGTATTCCAGCCTTGACATTACTGCCTCAAATGGGTATTTCTCAGAGAAGAGACCAACTTACAAAAGTGTAATAGCAAGGAACTGGCTACTAAAATTTCAGAAGGGCAGTTCAAGGTTGCCCAGGCCACTTACTAGAGATCATTTGATAAAAGAAGTAAGGGATATTGTAGTATTGTTACACAGACTGAGAGGCAATCAGCATGCCTATTATTGGGAAGATTGGATGTACTTTTTCATACAAGTCATCCTTCAAGGAGAACAATATTTGGATTGGGCCAAAATAGTGGCTGACTCTCTACATCAGAGTTTGAGCAATTGTCTGGGCAACAGAGATTTCTATGTCTTCGTACATGTTCTATTGTCTAGCATCTACAAGAGATTGGTTTGACCTACCCCATGCACCCATAGTTGAAAATAGTAAAATTTATGAATATTATTCACAGTTGTAGAGAAAGAATTGCTATGAAAATTACAAAAGGGTTAATGATGTCTTCACTGGGAAAATGACTTATGAATTGGCAGGGAGCCCAGGTAAGAGAATGTCCAGTGAAGCAATGCAACTGATCAGTATCTATGGTAGCTTCTTCATCCAATTTTTTGAGTTCACTTATATCAAAGTTGGAGGATTTGATGGTGAACCTATGAAGTTACCTAGATATGTGTTTGATCATTTCATGCTGATGGAGGTATGTAGGCAACTGGCACATGTTGATAAGAAATTTCCATCAAAAAGGGGTTGTGGTATTTCTTTTCCTGTTGAACTTGGGCATTATTCATGCCATTCAAAATCTGATGCCTTGAATTTGGAGGTGAACCTCAAAAGGTTCAATTTTCAATCCTTCATTGCCAGGTCTCAATTTGACAGTAAAAGATTTGTCAGAGAGAACCTAGATTCTAGAATAAGGCATTCACACCTTCCTATACTGGAGGATTACTGGGAAGACTATCCAGATGAATTTGAGGTTAGAAGAAGGCTGTGGTGTAGGTTGTCTTTGGGGCAAATAATTACACTCAATTTAAACATGGATATTTCTAGAATTTCTGATGATGGAGAACAGGTGGTTGATCCACAGTTTGAAAAAGTAAAACACTTACCCATTCTAGAGGTGGACTGGAGCAAAAAGGAAGAAGACAGAATTGAAGTTAAAACTCTTCCAGTAATAAGAAGAACTGAGAAATGGCTGAGAGAAAAGAGACAGGGAGAACTTCAGGATAAAAATGTCCAACAAATCTCTTCAATGGTTGGATCACCACTTCCCATAGAGTCTTCTAATCAACCTCTTGCTACCTGTGGTGCAGGTGCTTCCAAACCATCAACTGAGAGAAACCTTGTCACTAAGAGATCCAGAAGAGTCCTCATAGATATTCTGCCATCTCGTGTTACCGGGTTGAGGACTAAAGGAAAAAGAAAGAAACAGGCTTCTAAAACAATAATTGTTGATTTGAATTCTGAAGAAGATTCAGAAGGACCTATGGGTGACAAGGAGCTAAGCCCAAATAGAACAGAAGAGGTTGACACTGGATTACAGTCAGAGGCCATTCTGGAGACCCCTGAAATATTAATGATTTCAAATAAATCCTCTGATGAAGTGAACCCCGAGAAGACAACCTCAGCCCCTGCACCAAAATGGTTAGAAAGTTCTATTTCTGATAAGAAAAAAGTGATTCCTTTTGTTGTCCCCTTGGAGGACATGGTAAGCAAATGTTTGGGGAAAACCCCAAAGTCCAAGAGACTCAAGACGATATCCAGAATAAATATTGATCCAAGCATTGGTAACTGGAGTGCTGAAATTGCTAGGCCAGTGACAGAGGAAGAGGTGCAGGACCCAACAGTGCATGATTTCACTGTGGAGAAAGTGGATCTCAGTACTGCCTCTAGAGGTGCAGATGTCCACCACCTCGAAGCTTCTACTAAGAGGATGGTCAGTCAAACATGGAAAGATGAAAAGGACAAGAAGGAGTTGAAATAAACTCTACGTTCAATGGTAGAGTACATTGAGGCCATTAACAATCCTAACCCGCAGCTGATCTCACAGCTTCCCCTGTCTTTTGACCCAAAATCACCTGTCAACCAAAAGATGTTAGATCAGGTTCATAGAAGCAAAATGGTGACAAAAACATTTAACAGTTGGTTGGATAACATTGAGCAAAAAGGAACTGAATACATCCGTGAGCTCAAGGGTATATATGACCTGACTACTGCCACCGTTGAAGATTTCAAAGCACAGGTCGCTATTTGGGCAAAAGATGAGGGCAAGTGGACGAATGTAATAAACCAAATGGATGAAGTTCAAAAATATGGGTTGGCAAAGTTTTTGACAGAGAAAAGCCTGACTGGTTTGGACAAGGATTTGTTATATGTGAACAAAAAGAATATTGAATGGAGGAACTCCATATCCCGGCAAGGTCATTTTGAACTCTTAAAGTTAATTAAGGAAATAACAGAATTCACTCAATCGTTGCAAAATGACTTGCAATGTATTGATATTAAATACATTAAAGATGATGGAAAACCAGTGGAAGACGTCGATGCAGTGGTCCAATCTTTCAAAGACAAAATCAGCTTCATCAGAGAAAATGACAATGTTTTAATTGAGGACTTCTCTAGAATTTCTAAAGTTGAATCACTACTTTACCTCTGCATCGACGCACTTCCAGAACACAAAGAAAAATTTGGTAAAATGCGAAGGGAAAAGGAGGTTTGGAAGTCAAGAATGAAGCATATCGGTATTCCTAACTTCTCGAAGATTCAGGAGTTCGTTGCTACTTTTCAGGAATGGAAGACCCAACGTGCTTCCCAGGCCACCGATAACAAATTCAGAGATACAAACCCGTCATCCCAGTCATGACCTCATTGGCTCATTTTCTCTATTTCAGTTCCTTTATCATGTTATTTTCAGCATCTTGATCTTTTAATTCAGTTGTTAAAAAACTAAATCCCGTATGGGTCAGAGTTATGTTAACTCTGGGTTTAATTTACTCAAGGACATGATTAAGGCATTTATATTTATAGGTTTCTAAAATCTTTGACGGGGACACATACAGAAGTTTAGGAAAGAAAAGAAGAAGGAAATTTTTGGCTAAACTGTTCATAATTTTACGTTATGTGATGATTGTCTGAGTAATTTTCATCTATGAATGAGAAGAAGAAACATTTACTGCTTATTTGGATCTGTGTGTCTAAATGTGTGGAATTAGATTTTCTGTGTGAAATCTCCTTTCATCTGGTAATTGTTCTTTATTTGGACAACTCGTCATATGTGTTTTATTATTTATTGGTTCAGCAAGCTTGTGTGAATGTATTCATATATTTGAATGTACCAAAAATAGGATCTATGCACCCTATTATTCATTGTTACTGTATAAATCTATCGCATTCATAACATGGTTATGTATGAATGTTAGTCTACCTTAAGCATTTTCTGGTTAAAAGTGCATGTGGATAGTTGAATAGATTAAATTCGTTGAAAATCCTAAAGGGAGCTATACCTAAATTCAGAGGGGAACTAATTTAAAAGGTTCACCCATTTGTTGCTTAACTCATTTGTTCTTTAAAGGAAGGGGTATAGAGTCAGAATAAATTATTTTCAAAATAAGGACAAATCTGTTAACCAATAATTTTTGGCGACTCTACTAGGGAGATATAGATAAAATCATTAATTAAAGATTGGTCGCTTGAATATGAAGCAACAATGGTGCTTCCACACGAAAACATAATTCCTGTTCTGCAACCCAATCTTGGATTTCAAGATGAGCAGGAAGACATTATTGGCCAGTTGAATACCCTTTCTTGGCGTACTCATCGGAATAGTGAAGATTATAGAAGAGCAAGCAGAGTATTAGAACAAGAAGAGGAATTGGCTGATAACTTGAGATTGCTGTTACTCAGGCAAAGAAGAAGGTAGGCACGAAACGCAGCAAGAAACCAAGTCCTTGAAGCACAAAGAAATCAAGAAGAGCAAAGAAATCAATAACTCCATATCCAACCTCAATATTTTAAGCTGGATTCTAGACCGTATACGAGGTCTTCGAGAAGAGAGGGAGTTGAAGACCCTACCTTTCAAGCACTGCAAAATCTTAATTTTCCTTATATCCCTACTTGTGCAAGAAGAGCTAGAAGTAGACCCCCTAGCCCTCCCAAACCTACTACTTCCCCTGTCTGTCAAGCTTTAACCCTTTCAAGCACCGTTATCCCCTTAGCTACAAACTTTCTACCCATGGCTCAACCTTGGGGAGCAGCCATAGGGCCTTTGAACCTAGGGGCTAACCTAAATCCTTTACCTAAAAATGCAAGAGAACATTTGCCTAGGTTCAACGGAGATGGTAAACAATCACCAGAAGAACATTTGTGTGCTTTTGCAGTAGCATGTAGTGTGTTAGGTGTACAACACCAAGATGTTGCCATAAGGCTCTTTGTACAGACTTTGACTGACACTGCGGCACAATGGTTCTATCACCTAACTGATTCCTCAATTTCAAATTAGAATGAAATGAAGACTGCTTTTGAAAATAGGTTCAAAAGTGCAGAGGACGAGCATTACCTCCTTGCATAGCTGACTCAGCTTAAGAAAGAGATTCATGAACCTATGAGGGAGTTTGTGGCTAAATTTAATAGAATTGTGAACAAAATCCCTGCTACTAAAAGACTGTTTGGCAAAAATAAAAAATGTTTCTTTGTCAATTCTATGCCTCCTGATATTAGTTTCCATCTCAGGAGAGGTGTAATTGCCAATTTACCAGCTGCACAAGCCTTAGCAGTCGGATTGGAGGATGATCTCATTATGGCCAATAAATGGAAGAGAGAGATCCAGGTGCCAAATGCCCAACCCTCATCATCTACGGATCCTGTAGTACAAAGGTTGGCGAATGATATGATTGCGTTAAAAAGGCAACTCTCTAAACCTGGTGCCCCCTTCCAACAACCGTATCAAGATATAAGCAAAAGGAATTTGAATCAACAAGCAAATACTGGTAGAGCTTTACCCCTGACATCAGCACAGCCAAGACTAGCTATTGAACCTCATCCTGGGAGGGGAAACATGTGTATTTTTCACTTGACTACCGACCATGATAGAAATTCTTGCCCTGAAATGCTCAGGTATACTCAGATGACTGCTACTCAAGATATGCTAGGGGAATCCACAGAAGAAGAAAGGAACTTTGAGGAACCTGGTAGCTCTTAAATACACTTCCTGGAATATGAGTCTTATTCAGAAAGGGGAGGTAAAATATTGGTAACCCTTGAAGATCCTTCATGCGCTGTGCTCACTAGGAGTCAGAGGAATATGAGACCCTCTAATACTCAAGAAGTACCTGGCAAAGGTAAGGAACCTTTAACTAGAACTCATGATGCTAATTCGAAGACTCAGGAAAATATATTGCTACATAGAAACGATCTAGATGCTTTTTTGATATTGTAGATTTTTGTAAGTCTGCAAAAATCCAAATTTCTCCTATTGAGTATCTCAAGTTGAAACCTACTGAACTTGACAAATTAGTTAAACATGTTAAGGGTAGTCCTGCACAAACTAAATTTGAGAATCAATTGGAAGTTGATACTGGATCCCCCATTGCCAGACTATTTGCTTCCTCATCTGAGTCATCCTTGTCTGCCCCTAAAACAACTCCCAATTCATCAACCAATGCTCCTTATACCGATTTGAAACCCAATCCTTTCTATGTGTCTTTGTTTATCAATGGCCATAAACTTAGTAACTGCATTATAGATTCAGGAGCCTCTGATAACATTATGCCTTCCTCTGTGGCTAAAGCCCTAGGGTTATCACTCACAAAAACATTTGGTAGATGTTATTCTATGGATGGAAAATAGGTTTCCTTGCTTGGGCAGATTAAGGATGCACGAGTTGCTCTTGCAGCTTACCCTGACAAAAGGGTGAAATTGACTATTTTGGTAGCAGATATTCCTGCTAGTTATGGAATGCTTTTGAGCAGGACATTTTGCAAGGATTTGGGTGGACAAATCAAACTGGATTGGTCAGAGGCCACAATCCTAGTGGGAAAATAGGAAGTGAAGCTGGAACCTGAGCCCAAGTGCAAGTTCACTGTCTACCCCTCTGATGATCCCAAGTCCTAGATTTTGTTTGAGGAATGTGAATTTGGCAACTATTTTCTCTCCTCTAAACAGAGCTGTGAGTTAGATCCCAAAGAAGAATTAATGCAAAGGTTTGTACATTCTGATGATTTATGGGTTATGGAATTTGATGGTAGTTGTGCTACTGCTGGTTCAGGGGCTGGAGTTGTGTTGATCTCACCTGAAGGTGAAATTTTTTCTTATTCTTTTAAGCTAGAGTTCAAAAACACCAATAATACTATAGAATATGAAGCTTTACTGCTTGGATTATATGAAGCTAAAGGAAAGGGTGTGAAGGTACTTAAGGTGAAGGGTGATGTTGAACTAATTATGAAGCAGGTAAGGGGGATCTTTTCTGTTAAGAATGAGAGACTAAGGCATTACAGAAATAGGGTATGGGATGAGATTGAATATTTTGTTGCCTTCTCTATTGAAACAATTCCCAAGGATCAAAATTCACGACCAGATTCTTTAGCAGTATCAGCTTCTCTCCTTTTGCTACATCTAGATTTCAAAAAAGATTCTTATAGAATAGAAATGATATATCGTCCTAATGTCCCTGACAATGCCGAGAGCTGGCAAGTTTTTGAAAGTGATAATCAGATCAGAAAGTTTTTAGAAAATGCTGAAATGTTCCTGGGGACCTATTTTGAAGGTTTTGAAGCAGAGTGTAAAGAATTTAGTCCTGACCCTAGGATTAATCCAAGAGATGACATGATTCAGTTAAAGGGAAACAAAATCCCTAAAGGGCTGGTCTCTTTAGAACATCTATTTTCTCGAAGAGATGACTATGTTAAAGGCAAACCTCCCTGTATTCCTGACAAAGTAGAGGATTATGAGAAGATAAATATTGGGGATGAAGCTAATCCTAAATGGGTGTCCATTGGTAGGTGCTATTCTTCAGAGGAGAAAAACAAGCTGATTAAATTGTTAATCAAGTACAAGGATGTTTTCACTTGGTGCTATGATGATCTCAAAATTTTTAGACATGGACAGTTTCAACATCATATTCCTTTGAAAGCAAATGCAGCTCCATTCAGACAAAAGCTGAGGAATTATAACCCCAAAGCTGCTGAAGCTATTTTTAAGGAGATTGATAAGATGTTGAAAGCTAGAATTATTTATCCAATCCATCACTCCACTTGGGTGGCAAATATTGTTCCAGTACGAAAGAAGAATGGAGAAATAAAAATCTGCGTTGACTTCAGGAACTTGAACCAGGCCAGCCTGAAAGATAACTATCCCTTGCCTGTGATGGACCACATCTTGTAGACAGTTGCCAGATCTGAAATGATGTCTACGCTGGATGGTTTCTCAGGTTACAATCAGATAGGTGTGGCTACAGAGGATCAACATAAGACTGCTTTCACCACACCTCGAGGAACTTTTGCCTATAGTCGAATGCCCTTTGGCTTGATTATGTGGGAGCAACCTTTCAGTAGGTAATGGATTCATCTTTTAGAGACCTGAAGAACTTAATTATTGTTATTTACCTTGATGATCTAACTATTTTTTCCAAGAATAGAGAAGATCACTTGAGAGATCTGGAGTCTGTCTTGCAAAGGTGTCGAAGCCATGGCATCTCGCTTAATCCCAAGAAGTTAGTTTTCTATGTTTTTGAGGGAAAATTGTTGGGACACCTAGTCTCGAAAGACGGAATCAGAATTGATCCAGAGAGGGTCAGGGCAATTCAACAGCTTAGTCTCCCTTCAAATAGGACTGGAGTCAGGTCCTTCTTTGGTCAAATCAATTTTCTCAGGAGGTTCATTCCTGACTTTGCTGAGATTACAAAACACATTGTTGGGATGATGAGCGAGAAACAACCTTTCAAGTGGAATGAAGTTGCTAAGAAGGCATTTGAGGACATTGAGGAAGTGATTGCAAACACCCCCACTTTGGTAAATCCTAATTTTCAAAAGGATTTTATTATTTACTGTTATGCTTCGGAACACACCATGTTAGCTATTTTGTTACAGAAAAATGAATTGGATGAAGAGGTTTCCATAGCTTTTATGAGCATTCCCCTTAAAAAGCATGAGCTAAAATATTCTTTGGTTGAAAAATAAGCTTTTACAGTGGTTAAAGCTATTAAACAGTTCAGATATTATATACTTCATTCCCATTCAGTTGTATTTGTTCCAAATTCAGCTGTGAAAAGTATTTTGATTCAGCAAGAAGTGGGATTAAACAATAGAGCAATGTGGGTTGCTAAAATTCAGGAATATGATCTAGAAATTAAGCCTACTAAGCTGATTAGGGGTCAAGGTTTATGTAAGTTGATTGCTGAGAACAAAGAACAAGAAGGAGAAGGACTCCCCACAGTTTTATTGGTAAGCTTGCAGGACCCATAGTTTCTGGATGTGGCACATTATCTTACATATGGGGATTGTCCTAATCACCTAACTCCTAAAGAGAAAAGAAACCTAAAGCTAAAAGCTGTGAAATATGTTATTTGGAGAGATGTCCTTTATAAAAAAGGATTAGATGGAACTTTCCTGAGGTGTATAGATAAATAGCAGCAGAATAAGCTCTTAGAAGTTTTCCATAATGAAGCTTGTGGCGGACATTTTTCTTCTTCAGTTACAGCTTTCAAGATTCTTAGAAATTGTTACTACTGGCCAGGGATGTTTAAAGATGCATATAGATGGGTGGCCAATTGTGAAAAATGTAAAATGTTCTCAGGGAGACCACAACTTGCAGCTCTACCTTTGAGGCCTGTTGTTGTTGAAGAACCCTTTAAACAATGGGGATTGGATTTTATTGGGCCTATCTCACCCCCCTCAAGTGTAGGGCATACCCACATCTTAACAGCAATAGATTATTTCACAAAATGGGTTGAGGTAGCCCCTGTTAAAAGAACAACTTCAGAGGTGATTTGTAATTTTCTCAAAGAAAATATTTTGGTACGATTTGGTGTGCCCCAGAAGATTGTAGCAGACAATGCTACCAGTTTCTCTTCAATTGAAATGACTTCTTTCTGTTATGAACATAGTATATCTCTCTCCCATTCATTAGATTACTATCCCCAAGGGAATGGACAAGCTGAGTCTAGTAACAAGAATCTGATTACTATCATGAAGAAATTGGTGAATGACAACCCCAAAGATTGGCATAAGAGGTTGTATGAAGCACTCTGGGCCGACAGAATAACTCTGAAAAGAGCAATCGGGATGGCACCTTTTGAATTAGTTTATGGGATAGGTGCTCAATTATCTTTACCTCTGGAGCTATCTACAGCCAAGCTGCAAAGTGTAATTGAGGATCAGTATTTCCAAGATTCCCTGGAGAAGAGGATTATGTATCTGACTAAGATTGAAGAAGAGAGAAATGAGTTGGTTGACAGAATTACTGTGCATCAGGCCAGAGTTAAAGAAATTTTTGACAGGAAAACAAGACCCAGGAGGTTTATGGAAGGAGATGAAGTATTACTGTGGGACAGAAGAAGAGAACCAAAGGTTGCACATAGCAAATTTGACTCACTCTGGAGTGGGCCTTTCAAGATCCACTAGGTATTGGGTCCAAATTCTTTTAAATTGGAATATCCTGATGGAACTATTTTACCCCTGTCCTATAATGGACAGGATCTCAAGCTGTATCGTCTGTAAATAGGGTCCCCTGTTTTGTACATAGTCTTCCCTCTTGTTGGGTTTTGTGTTTCTCTTTCCCGCTTTTGTTTTGTCCCATTCGGTTTCCTTTCTTCTCTATTTTCCTTTTCTATGAAACCAGAGCTTCTGAGTCCTTTGCATTTTGTCATAAAATGCAGTCCCCAGTCAGAGCCAATGTTACCTTTTGAGTCGCCCATTTATTTATTTATTCATTGGTAATATTTCCCGAGCCAAGAGCTGGTTTACCATGTTATATTTTTGGTCATGCCTTTGTTTCGTAAATCAGCTCTTGGTCCTTCAATTTGTATCCGTTTGTTGTCTTTGTAGACAAGGTTACTTAAGGTTTGAACCTTTGAACCTGAACCATTCTCAAAGTTCAAAGTTCAATGGTTCAATATGTCTAAGTGTCTCATAAAGCAAGCTGTCATTTTGTTTGTCTTATGCGCCTTTGAACTTTTAGATTGAACTTGAACCTTCCGCTCGTACTCTATGGCGGGGTTCAAGGTTCAATGGTTCAACGATCTTAAGATTCAACACTCTGTCTTCTTATAAGTCGGGTCACATAGTTACCTTGTGTAATTATTGTATCGTTGAACCTTCCGCTTGTACTCTGCAGCAGGGTTCAAGGTTCAAGAGTTCACTGTTTCATAATTGGAAGCCTTTTACCAAAGCCACGTAACTTTCATTGGTCTACATAACCCTTGCATCTTTGAACCTTCGTATTGAACCATGTCTTTTCAAGTTCAACAGTTCATGAGTTAAGTTCCTGTTTCAATAAGTCACTCCTTTGCTTATCTATATGGTTCGATTGGCATGTTTGAACCACCATATTAAACCAATGCATTGAACCATGTCCTAAAGGTTCAATGGTTCAATAGTTTAAAGGTTCGGTGATTTTGGTCCCGTTTGTTCCCATGGCTTTCTAAGTCAAATTTAGCAGGAAAGTTGGAGGAAATTATGTCAGAAACTCATTATGAGACCAAGAGCTCTAATTTAGCGGAGACTACAGATAATCATTATACTTCATGATGGTGCATGAATACTATTCGCTATTAATGAAGAAATCAGAGTTCACATCTTTTCAAATATTTTTGGCACGTTTTGTTCTGAGCGATAATTATTCATTCTGGTTAGTGCCATTATTAACCAAGAACAAGCCAAGTTTAGCAAGTTAACATACTGTGCAACGCGGAGGAGGATAGCACCACAAGTGTAAGGCTCTTTTTATTCAAGTTTTCACAGTGAATTCAGATATCTTGAAGGTGAGTTCTGTTTCCCATATGCTATTCCTAGTTCTTATGCTGGAAAGAAGAATCTCTAGAATTTCTGTTGTTTTCAAAATTCCAAGTGTTTTATTGTAATCTTCCAACCATTTCTTTGAAATCTATGTGTTTGGGGGATGAACATGGTCCTGGCCTTACTTATTCTCACTTGGAATTTGGAGATACTGCATTGGTTCAATATGATTTAGAGGAATTTAAAGAAAGAGCTAGAAACCCTGTTCAAACCCCTACAATGAAGAAAATTGTAGATAGCGGCTTAATTGAAGCCGCAGCCTTTCCTCAGGCTATACTGTGTCCAGAATTGGTTCAAGAGTGTATGAATAGGTACGACCCCCAGGACAGATGTGTCAGAAATACAAATGGGGATGTGTTATTTTATGTCAACAGATAAACCCTCATGTCTGTGATTAAGATACCGCCTAAGGAGGCGTATTCCAACCTTGACATTACTGCCTCAAATGGGTATTTCTCAGAGAAGAGACCAACTTACAAAAGTGTAATAGCGAGGAACTGGCTGCTAAAATTTCAGAAGGGCGGTTCAAGGTTACCCAGG
Source organism: Cunninghamia lanceolata (assembly GCA_027924645.1). Taxonomy (NCBI): domain Eukaryota; kingdom Viridiplantae; phylum Streptophyta; class Pinopsida; order Cupressales; family Cupressaceae; genus Cunninghamia; species Cunninghamia lanceolata. Next base: position 1,263,097 of record BSBN01000558.1, on the reverse strand, counting down.
CCACTTACCAGAGATCATTTGATAAAAGAAGTAAGGGATATTGTAGTATTGTTACACAGACTGAGAGGCAATTAGCATGCCTATTATTGGGAAGATTGGATGTACTTTTTCATACAAGTCATCCTTCAAGGAGAACAATATTTGGATTGGGCCAAAATAGTGGCTGACTGTCTACATCAAAGTTTGAGCAATTGTCTGGGCAACAGAGATTTCTATATGTCTTCGTACCTGTTCTATTGTCTAGCATCTACAAGAGATTGGTTTGACCTACCCCATGCACCCATAGCTGAAAATAGTAAAATTTATGAATATTATTCACAGTTGCAGAGAAAGAATTGCTATGAAAATTACAAAAGGGTTAATGATGTCTTCACTGGGAAAATGACTTATGAATTAGCAGGGAGCCCAAGTAAGAGAATGTCCAGTGAAGCAATGCAACTGATCAGTATCTATGGTAGCTTCTTCATCCAATTTTCTGAGTTCACTTATATCAGAGTTGGAGGATTTGATGGTGAACTTGTGAAGTTACCTAGATATGTGTTTGATCGTTTCATGCTAATGGAGGTATGTAGGCAACTGGCACATGTTGATAAGAAATTTCCATCAAAAAGGGGTTGTGGTATTTCTTTTCCTGTTGAACTTGGGCATTATGCATGCCATTCAAAATCTGATGCCTTGAATTTGGAGGTGAACCTCAAAAGGTTCAATTTTCAATCCTTCACTGCCAGGTCTCAATTTGACAGTAAAAGATTTGTCAGAGAGAACCTAGATTCTGGAATAGGGCATTCACACCTTCCTAAACTGGAGGATTACTAGGAAGACTGTCTAGATGAATTTGAGGTCAGAAGAAGGCTGTGGTGTAGGTTGTCTTTGGGGCAAATAATTACACTCAATTTAAACATAGATATTTCTGGAATTTCTGATGATGGAGAATAGGTGGTTGTTCCACAGTTTGAAAAAGTAAAACACTTACCCATTCCAGAGGTGGACTGGAGCAAAAAGAAAGAAGACAGAATTGAAGTTAAAACTCTTCCAGTAATAAGAAGAACTGAGAAATGGCTGAGAGAAAAGAGACAGGTAGAACTTTAGGATAAAAATGTCCAACAAATCTCTTCAATGGTTAGATCACCACTTCCCATAGAGTCTTCTAATCAACCTCTTGCTATCTGTGGTGCAGGTGCTTCCAAACCATCAACTAAGAGAAACCCTGTCACTAAGAGATCCAGAAGAGTCCTCACAGATATTCTGCCATCTCGTGTTACCAGGTTGAGGACTAAAGGAAAAAGAAAGAAACAGGCTTCTGAAACAATAATTGTTGATTTGAATTTAGAAGAAGATTCAAAAGGACCTATGGGTGACAAGGAGCTAAGCCCAAACAGAACAGAGGAGGTTGACACCGGATTATAGTCAGAGGCCATTCTGGAGACCCCTGAAATATTAATGATTTCAAATAAATCCTCTGATGAAGTGAACCCCAAGAAGACAACCTCAGCCCCTGCACCAAAATGGCTAGAAAGTTCTATTTCTGATAAGAAAAAATTGATTCCTTTTGTTGTCCCCTTGGAGGACATGGTAAGCAAATGTTTGGGGAAAACCCCCAAGTCTAAGAGACTCAAGATGACATCCAGAATAAATATTGATCCAAGCACTGGTAACTGGAGTGCTGAAATTGCTAGGCCAGTGACAGAGGAAGAGGTGCAGGACCCAACAGTGCATGATTTCACTGTGGAGAAAGTGGATCTCGGTACTACCTCTAGAGTTGCAGATGTCCACCACCTCGAAGCTTCTACTAAGAGGATGGTCAGTCAAACATGGAAAGATGAAAAGGACAAGGAGTTGAAACAACCTCTACATTCAATGGCAGAGTACATTGAGGCCATTAACAACCCTAACCCGCAGCTGATCTCACAGCTTCCCCTGTCTTTTGACCCGAAATCACCTGTCAACCAAAAGATGTTAGATCAGGTTCATAGAAGCAAAATGGTGACAAAAACATTTAACAGTTGGTTGGATAACATTGAGCAGAAAGGAACTGAATACATTCGTGAGCTCAAGGGTATATATGACCTGACTACTGCCACCGTTGAAGATTTCAAAGCATAGGTCGCTGTTTGGGCGAAAGATGAGGGCAAGTGGACGAATGTAATAAACCAGATGGATGAAGTTCAAAAATATGGGTTGGCGAAGTTTTTGACAGAGAAAAGCCTGACTAGTTTGGATGAGGATTTGTTATATGTGAACAAAAAGAATATTGAATGGAGGAATTCCATATCCCGGTAAGGTCGCTTTGAACTCTCAAAGTTAATTAAGGAAATAACAGAATTCACTCAATCGTTGCAAAATGACTTGCAATGTATTGATATTAAATACATTAAAGATGATGGAAAACTAGTGGAAGACGTCGATGCAGTGGTCCAATCTTTCAAAGACAAAATCAGCTTCATCAGAGAAAATGACAATGTTTTAATTGAGGACTTCTCCAGAATTTCTAAAGTTGAATCACTACTTTACCTCTGCATCGACGCACTTCCGGAACACAAAGAAAAATTTGGTAAAATGCGAAGGGAAAAGGAGGTTTGGAAGTCAAGAATGAAGCATATCGGTATTCTGACTTCCTGAAGATTCAGGAGTTCGTTGCTGCTTTTCAGGAATGGAAGACCCAACGTGCTTCCCAGGCCACCGATAACAAATCCGGAGATACAAACCCGTCATCCCAGTCATGACCTCATTGGCTCGTTTTCTCTATTTCAGTTCCTTTATCATGTTATTTTCATCATCTTGATCTTTTAATTTAGTTGTTAAAAAACTAAATCCCGTATGGGTCAGAGTTATGTTAACTCTGGGTTTAATTTACTCAAGGGCATGATTAAGGCATTTATATTTATAGGTTTCTAAAATCTTTGATGGGGACAGATACAGAAGTTTAGAAAAGAAAAGAAGAAGGAAATTTTTGGCTAAACTGTTCATAATTTTATGTTATGTGATGATTGTCTGAGTAATTTTCATCTGTGAATGAGAAGAAGAAACATTTACTGCTTATTTGGATCTGTGTGTCTAAATGTGTGGAATTAGATTTTCTGTGTGAAATCTCCTTTCATCTGGTAATTGTTCTTTATTTGGACAACTCGTCATATGTGTTTTATTATTTATTGGTTCAGCAAGCTCGTGTGAATGTATTCATATATTTGAATGTACCAAAAATAGGATCTGTGCACCCTATTATTCATTGTTACTGTATAAATCTATCGCATTCATAACATGGTTATGTATGAATGTTAGTCTACCTTAAGTATTTTCTGGTTAAAAGTGCATGTCGATAGTTGAATAGATTAAATTCGTTGAAAATCTTAAAGGGACCTGTACCTAAACTCAGAGGGGAACTAATTTAAAAGGTTCACCCATTTGTTGCTTAACTCATTTGTTCTTTAAAGGAAGGGGTATAGAGTCAGAATAAATTATTTTCAAAATAAGGACAAATCTGTTAACCAACAGGAGGCACTGGGTTATTACTAGCATGTTGATTAGGTGGAGTGTTAAATTTATTTGGAGGTGTGGAGGTAGTAAAAGGACCCACTGGTTTACTATTACTCCTCAAATTATAGGTATGATTCCTATTAGACTGTTGAAAGGCTTGTACCTCGTCTAGTTCACACAACACCTCATTTTCAGTTTCAAAGGGAAACTGGAAGGTTTCTAGCACTAAGGTTGATTCTGGATATAAAATTTCCCAATAATATGGCTCATCTTCTACGATTTGATTTTCTTCTTCTTTGGTTGAGAATGTAAAACTCTCTAATACCATAGCAGACTCAAACCCTGAAGGTACTATCTCATTTCCCTTAGGAATTAGGAACTTAGATGTAGGAGCTTGTACCTCTACATTAAAAATACTAGCTTCTAAGTGAAACTATGGACAATGAAGCTCAGCATGTGCGTTAGTATTATGAATCCTACACCAATTTTTCAAAGCTACATTGGCCATTTGTATCCTAGTAGGCTATTTCAGCTCATGACTATTTGGATTCTCAAATGGAGAAGCCAGAGTGCCATTATTTGGCCTTGTGGTCCACATTCTAGGGGGTTTGGGCTGATTTGGATTTCTGTTATCATTTCCCCAAGCCTTATTGTCCCCATTATGTCCTCTATTTTGTGATCCCTATCCCTGGTTATGATTCTAATTTTGGTTATGGCCTTGGCTTTGACTAGGATTTTGATTCTGATTTTAACTCTGAGGGTTTCTGCCATAGAAATTGTCATTTCTCAATTGAGTCACCTCAGTGGTTAACCTCCTTAAATGTGTAGTAATTTCTTTCATCTCTTCCCTATCTTCTTCTGTCTTCACCACATATGTATCTTGAGGAGGTTGAAAAAATGATTGACCATTAGTCTAGTTGTTACTAGCACCATTACCTGTGTATGGAACTATGGTCTGAGTTGGGACGGGGTTGTATATTGGTGTGTAGGTAGGTACTGGGTTTAACATAAGAGTATGGTGCATTGGGACACCATTCCAAGGCTGTATTTGATTTGAAACTCTAGGATTTCCTACACTTAAAAAAGGATTATACGTTGTTTGTCTCATATCTTGGTTTACCTTAACTATTTGTTTATAAGCTTTTGACATGCTATCTACATTAGGTTGTCTCTTGACAAACATTTAGTCAAAGGATATAAGGAAACATAATACATGGCTAAGATTGCCTTAGGAGTCATAGTATAAGGATCAACTAACTTTGAATAGGCTTTCTGGAACCTATCATTAAAGTTGTCTATGAGTTCTCCTTCACCTCTCTTAATTCCTACCAGTTTGTGATACAAAGATGATGGTTCTACTGGACCTCTAAACTTGGATAAGAATGCTTCCTCCATTAGTTCCCAGGTGGTAATGTGACTATTTGGCAAATTCACATACCAATTAGAAGCCTACTCATTGAAAGTGAATGGAAACAACCTGCAAACTACATCCTCATGTTTTAATCTTGCTAAATATGATCCTCCGGATCTTGATGTAGCTGGTATTTAGGGAAAATTTTCTCAGGATTCTTAAGCATCTCATGATAATCAACAAAGAGTAAAGGAGAATTGACATTGAATTATGCCATAGCTAGGCCTCTAGGTGGGCTAGGACCTCTAGGTGGACCTGAACTAAGATTCAATGATCTGAATGTAGAGCCATTAGGGATTACAATATTTGGTATACTCAATGGTGATCTTGGGGGAGTACTCGATGAACTTCCTATCTGCACTACTCTAGAATTCCAAATCAAGGGACTCTTATTCTGTCATCTATCAGGTAATTGTGTGAAGATGTCACCTATATTGGACCTAGACCTTGTCACTCAATTTGTATTGTTAGCCAGCTTGTACAAAATTTAGGTAAAATCCTATCAGGCCCTCCTTCTAGCGCCAAATTTTTTTCATGTTGGTTTTATTAATTATAACAGAGATAAATTTCACAAAGAATCTTAGCTTGTCTTGAAGAATATAGAGAACTATTGGAAATACTCCTCAATTCCAAGTCTACGTTAACCAGGTCATGGTTGTGTTGAATTCACTCAGGGTTCAATGCGAAGCTATTTTGTTTTAAGGGGCCTTACATGACTTAAGTATCTTGTGGTGACTGGATTGGTTTATTGTATGTAAATAATCTCAAATTTCACCAAAGTGAATGCCTCTTTGCATGTATTTACTACTATCTTACAAAGCTTTACATGAATATGGATAAAACTCACTTTGTACTTCAAATTTATATGAAAACTGCTAAGATCTTTATAATTCACCAGTATTTAAGTGAATCAATAGCAATTTCCTTTAGATAATTGCGTACATGCTAATTCTTTAAAGATTTTTGGAGAAAAGATTGAAAAGATAGGGTTGGAAACATTGTTTTAGATAGGATAGGACATTCTGCTATCCACATATGACAAGCTTAAGTGGTCTCGAACAATTCAACAATAATTAAATTCCTATATGTAAACCCTGAACATTTTCATGAACATACATAAAGAATTGCAATCTTTTAAAGAAAGATACATCAAACAAACATATGAATCAAAAGACACTCTGGAATAGATGTAGAATTCTAAGGTTTGCATTTATTTGATATATAAAGTCATTTTGAATTTACAATGTAACTATGACTTTTATTGGATTGATCAAAATTATTAAAACTCACAAACATTTTTACAGAGGCATGAAAGAGGTAGGACATTCCACATGCTCCTTTATGCAGACATAGGCGACCTCCTCTCCAAATCACTAATGCTCAAAGTATTCTCTTAAAGAATCACTTCCTTTTGTTGTAAAGTTGCTAATTACAGTCTTAGGCTAAATGCTATGAATTCCTATGTAACTAAAATACAAGTAGCAGGGTTCCTTATATAGATTTAAATCCCCCTCTGCTACGGTTACAAAAACCAATCCATGGTTCAAATTCAAACTTACAAAATCAATGGTGGAAAGCATTTCCTAACTATTCTTCAAAATATCTTTAAGAATATTCCTTTTGGCTCAAAGGATGCCACTGGGATCTTTTAAATGTGAAATATTTTCCCTTGACTTTCTCCATCTATTGACTTTTCACAAAAGACAAAATTGAAAACATCAAATCACTTTGAAATATCCCAAAAGGGAATTACCCACTACCACTAGTGCTTGTATTTGAATCTTCTCCCCTTTTCTTCAAGTATTCTGCATACGCGGCTACCAGTGTTGTAATAGTCGCATGAATTTATTTCTAACTTTCTATCCACATGTATTGCTGAAGTTCAACATTTTCTTTTAACATTCTTCCTTGTTGTTCTACATCTCTTTCTTTCTTTTGGTACTTCTTCATCTTTGTATTCAATTCCATAATTGAATCATTCATTTTTTTGTTCAAGTTAATTACAGGATTTTCCAAACAAGGTAAGTAGATGGCCTTGAATTCTCTTACTACCATGGTGACATCGTATTCTAACAACTCTGAGCATTCATGCCCAATGAGGCTTTGCATTATCTCTACCTACTTTCTTACTATATCACCTACATTTCTTTCCAACTCTTGAGTATTTGCAATACAATTTCTCAAAATCCCCCCTTCAAACTTCAATTCCAATCTATACCTTGGCACTTGATTTGCCATTTGAGGTGTTAATACTCCCTCATTTACCATTTATTCAATTCTTTCCTCCATGGCCTTAATCTGCTCCAATTCATGCCTATTTTGCTTCATTCTTAATTGACAATAATGTATATTAATACTGCATTTATTTTTCTCTACTAAAGCCATGTCCCACTTGGAAACTGTATGTCTTATTATGTCCACTCCTTGTATGAACTCCTTGATCTAGTCTTCAAACATGTTAGCTTCAACCTTTTAATTCTCCAGCTCATTTATTTGCTCTTTTGACAAAATAGCTAACTTTGTAGGTAATTCAGGGATAATAATATTGGGATCAAACATCCCTTGAATGAATTGTTGTAGTTAGACAATGTGTCATTTTAACTGCTCAAACTTGCCTTTATCTTTTCTTAACAATTCTATGGTGGCCTTGTTCATATCTTCCATTTCTATGATATGCTATTCTCTGGTCACATACCCCATATCCATTTGAATTATCTGGTAATCCTCTAAGCTCATTTCTCCCTTTGGTTTCTCTGTCATTGGTACGACCAGCTCTAAAGTCCTTGCCCTAGATGGCTTCCTCCTTATGGCAGACATTGTTCTTGCCTTTCTCTTTTCTTTATTTGGAGTAGCCTTTCCTAGCAAGCTCTTTATATCTATTGGGACCAAATTTACTTCCATCTTTTCTTGTCTTATTTCTTTCCCTATCCAAGATGGTGCTTCTTCACTAGTTTCTACCTTTTTCTCATGTCTTGCCTCTCTTTGAATTTTCTCTATCTCTATTTGCTCTTGATGTTGTTGTGTATTCTGATGTTGTTGAGGAGGTACCTACTCTTGATGTTGTTATTCTTCTTCATCTTCTTCTTCCTCTTCTTCTACCTCAGTATCTCCCCTAGATTCTTCTTCTGCATCCTCTTTTCTTGAACTTCCACCTATATTATCTCCTATATTTTGTGCTCTTTCCCCTTCACTATCCTTTGGCTACTCCTCTTGAGATTCTTGTTGTTGTTGTTGAGGGGGTTGTTGTTCTTTCTGTTCTTTTGTAGAAGGCATTATGGAACCTGAAGCTTCAATAACTTCACTCTTTTCTCTTCTTTGATATTTTTGTTCAATGCTAATACTGGAAACACTTGATGAAGTTAGTACTTTCACTCATACGTCAACTTGACTAGGCACATTTTGCTGTAATTTAGCCACATTTGACTGACCTAGCTCTTCAATTTGTTTAGGAGGCTCATCTAGTGGTGTACTTAACTTAGTGACAGGTGTTTCTCCTACTTCTTCACTTTCCTTCTTTCTCACTTCTTCCTCTATCATCTGTTGTGCAGCTATCTGCACATCTTCAATGATATTTGGTGGCACCAAATTATCAAAAAGATCCCCTGTCTCAATGTCATCTTCAAGTTGTTCTTCTCCACTACCTTCTTTATCACTAGTGTCATCTTGAATATCTACAACTTCCCCTTCCTTTACAACTTCTTTGGATCTTTGGGCTTTTGACTCTTGCAACATTTCTTTGGTCAAGTCTTGTTTAACTTGAATGTAGCCCGAGACTCTTTCTTAATGTGTGGAAGTAGTAGGTGCACACTTTTGCCTTACTCCTACTTGTGGAGAGTCTACAATCACAGTAGGTATTTGTGCTTTTCCTTTTGGAGTATCTATAACCACATCCTTTATTAGACACTGTTCTACTGACACCCTTGGATTTTGCACCTGCTCTATAGTAACCCTTTGGCTCAATGTTCCTTCCTCTATGAATGTACTCAAAGTGATTGTAACAATGATCCCCAGTGCATATGGGTCCATGAGTGTTGCATTCTTATTTTGGTCAACAATTGTAGTTTCAACAATTTTCCTCTTCTTTTCATAAAAACACAAGTCATCCTTGGTTTCGCTAGCCCTCCTCTTCCCTTTCTTTTCATATGCAATCACTTTACCTTGAGCTTCAAGATTTTCTATTTTTTCATTTAACCATGTTTGGGAGAACAATATCACCGGTTTGGATATATTATCCAAAGATGCATCTTCTAGTTCTTCCTAGTATGGTTCACCAGTAGGTAATTGTGCTATCCTCATGTTCTCATAAATTTCATGTAGTATTTTCCCCTTATCCTCTGTAATCTCATGGGGTATCTCTATTCCCCCTATTGTTTTCATCTTCTCTAAGGTTAGTCTTTGCTGAGCCCTTTTCCTTCCCTTTTTGTCATCTTCACAATTAGACCAGAAGTCCTCAATGTGAGCCCAATGCCTGTATTTCTTATCAATATGTTTTTGGATCCTATGAAAAGGATCAAAATGCCTTGCTAATTCAAACTCCTTAAATCCATAGTACCTCAGCTCCGCCTCTGATACTTTAGCTATCTCTTCACTGAAGCATGCATATCTACCAAATCCCCATGTATTTCCTCTACCACACTGCCTCTTGTACATTCCAAAAACATTCTGAATTTGTCATGTGAATTCAAGGACAATCAATTTATCTGAAGGATACCTTGGAAATTTGAAAGGTTTTCCTTCAAAACCCTCATCTCTTATGTATGTGAAATTAGGGAATTGAATATACTAGAAGCTAGAACAGTTAATGGCACTCATTTCTTTTGTTGACAATCTTTTATCTCTCTCTCTCTCGTGTCAAGACTCATACCAAATATGTATAGAAAACATCATTGACTCGAGCATAATTCCTTATTGCCTTCTCTTCCTAAAGATTAGGGTAATGATTATTTACCAACTCCTACCCTGGATTATTTCCCAAGGTACCCACTCTTTCTATCCCTGCCAGTGGTGGTATGTTTACTACACATGAATAAATCACATATGAGGACATAAGGAATTGTCTATTCTTCTTAAATGCCATTATTTTCTTCCAAATAGTGGTACTAATAGCTTTAGCCTAGTGGACCTTTCCTGACTTTTCTCTTACAACTTGAATGATATGAAACATCCATGTCTCAAACTTCCCGACATTTCTCAGTCCAACAAGTTTGCTTAACAAAGTGATCATTATATATACTTTCTCATTGAAATTAGTCCTAAATAAGTTCTTGGGTACTCTTGCTATAGCTTTTGGTTTGTTTTCTAGTACATACCAACCATGAAAAATTGCCCTTTTACAATCTACTTCATTTTCTTTGTAATCCAAGGCATATAAGTCTTGATCTACATCCATCATTTCTTCTTGAATGTCCAAGCTAGAAGTTCTAGCTATGCCTTTTGTGGATAAGTCTGCAACAAGTACCCCATTATGCATTACTCTCCTTGTAGTTGTGTTATACTTGTATATGCATTCTAACACCAAGTCCTTGGCCTCCATTGCCAAGGGAAAACCTGCTTCTTTATATAGGCTAGCATCCCAAATACTTTTCATTATTATAGTGGCCCTTGATGTCATAACTTTCTACAATATGTCTTCAGAATCATATTCACCTATAGCTGTATCTGTGACCATTCCTCCACTAGTAGATAACATTGATGGATATCCTCTGTTTGCTACAAATTCCTCCACCTCTTTCTTTAATGTTTTTTCCTTTTCAACCTTTTCTATCTTATCCGCTACCTTTGTGTCTATCTTCTTTTGTTTCGACACTATCTGTGAAGAAAAATATGCATTTTACCATCCTGTTTTTGTTTAATTCCTAGGGTTTTACCACGAAGTGTTAATCCTTTACCTTTACCCTATGGTTTTGTTGTTTCTAATATATAAGGGATTTATTACAGCATTAACCACCATTTACAACCTTTTTATAGTTAATTACAACATACAATCTAATTTGTATCTTTTCATTACATGCAACAGATGTAACTAATTTTCATTCAACTTTAACCCAATTATAGATACGTTTGGATACATACCTGTGATTTATTTTCTAAACCATTATACCATTATATTCAACACACCCTTACCATTTGCTAGTAGCTTCGTTGAGCTTACTCCATTATTCATGAATTCTCTATTCTTCGAATGTGCTCTACAAGTTTCTATCTCAGTATGAAATTTGTGAATAACAAACCCCACCTATATTTTCTTTTATCTCTCCCTGTACCTAATTTTACAGCATTCAAGGACATTTATTATAATACATACATGCATTAGAAATCATATCAATTTCAAATTTGTATCCGCTGGTGATGTGTTTTCCATTTTTTGTATTTCAGATACAAATGTATCACTTAAGTCGCGATAAATACTTTCTTGTATGTTATAACCCCTTTTTGTACCTTACTTTTTTATATCAAATACAAAAATACCTGCATACAAATATGGACCTCAGCCGTTAATGAACCAGAATGACATAAATTTTATTTTTAGGCCTGCACTTTATTACTTGTACATCAGTTTGTATATTACTTTGTATATCGAATGCAAACCCACATTCATACAATTTGTGGATTTCAAAAACATTTACTAATCAGACAAGAGTAATTTCAATTCCGCCTATGTATCTCTATTTAGGCATCAGTCATTTGTATAATGAATACAAAAATACAAACATACAAAAGGTGCGGACCTTACCATGTTATAAATCTTATTTTACCTGCTTTTGGGTCCTGCTTCATACATCCATTGTGAATATCTTATACAATTCAATCAGACTCCATCCATTTTCCTTATCAAATTGTAATTAATTTCTTGCTCGATATTGCATTAAATCTTTTGTATCATCTTTTAGCATATCACGGTCATCTCGATTATACACTGGTAGACCCCACCTGGTGTAGGTGGTACTTAAACTTTTCTTCTGTCAGGTCTTTGTATGTAATTTTTTGTATGTCACAATGTATATCAGTATGTATATGCCAATGTATATCATATACATGCAAACATGCCAATTTCTTTGTAATGTAACTTCTCTCCCTTCTGCTACAAACGACTGTACTGTGTCTTGCAATTAATGCTAAGTTCAAAAATCATGATTTAAATCTAAGAATATCTATGATATTTATTCCCATTAGACTTTTGGCATGTATGAATTTATTTATTCAACACTGGGTGTCGAGCTCACACAAACTGTAATAATGGCGATTAATTTTTCACATCAGTCCGAGCTCTATTTAATGGCGGTGATTATGAAGAATGTTCATGTCATTTTCAAAATTACCGTGTCTACAATTATGGATACTCCCATTTGTCTCCATAGTTCAAGAAGGAAAACCGCTTTCTTGGGTTCTATTTTTGATGCATGTCTGCGGAAGCTCATCATACAACATGATGATCTCAAATTTCATGACCTGGCATTGGAAGCAGTCAAAATGGTTCTAGGCAGAGACTTTCTTGTTAATGAGGACAAATACAAAGTGAATTCTGATATTGCCTCTTGGTTTCTTGCTTCCCTGTTGGACCTAAATGTCAACAAAATTGAGGTATTTCTGCTATTTTGGGACATTTTTGGGCAGAGTACCGCCTTACAGATATGGATGTAATAATTGGTGCGAAACTAGGAAACAATGTTCCACAAGCCTCAGAGCTTGCTCTATTTTCCATCCCCGGTGCTCAATATCAAAGACTACCATTCCTCATGAACATGTCTAACCTGGCGTTGGCGCGCGATCGCTATTGGGCAAAAATTAGTCTAAGCTTTCTACGTTTATCTAGGGGACTAGATATAGTGCAAAACAAAGAATGGGTGGCACACTTTGCGGAACTGGTCAGAATTGGGAATTTTTACAGGAATCCCTAGCTGGTACACTTAACCTCAACATTTTTGCTCTTTTTGTGTATCAATTTTGAATTTTGGCAATGGTGGATAGCAATCCCCTTTTTTGAATGTAAATCCCCTATATATGACGAATACAAGAAATACCTGTTAAAGCGTTTTTATCAATTTCACAGTTTTTTGTTTGATCTTTTGTATGCACCTTCATTTTGTGTTTAAGCATGTGAATCATTTACTGCAAATGCAGATGTAGCCTACATTTCCTTTTTATTTAATTTGCAAATCTCTTCTACTTTTATATTTGTATATGAGATAAAGATGTTTAAACATACAAATATGCAAATTGAAGTATTCGTTCCTTTTCCCTATGTTTATTTGGACCTTCTTTTCAAATCTGGCTATGTATCACCAATTATGTATGTGGTATACAAACAAGCATGTCTTTTCATTATATGTTGTTTTGACATTAACATTGATGTCCGCACATGCACATTTCGCAATTTGCATATTGGATAGTTGATATACAAATGCGACTATAGAACTCAAAATATTACTTGTTTTTCTTTTGAACTCCACCGGGTCCGAGCTTGTACATACTATTTTGACCCTTAAGGTACAAAGCCAAAGGATGACATGACCATGCAACAAAGTATATCAAATACAAAGAACCTCGTATGTCAAATAGAAATCAAACCAACATTGCACCTTTCAAACAAATCTATATATTTCTCATAAAACAAGGCACCTTTAAGTCAATTCATCAACAACCTTAGACCCATTATCATGCAAATTCCTTGGCAACTTCAATTTTTTATAGTACCACATACTTTGAGCTTTTAAACTTTTCAACACCAAGTACCTTTTTCCCTTTTACCACCAAGTAGGACCAAACCCCTAACAAAAGCAAAAGCCACAGCATGGGTCCTCATTTTGCTAAAGGGTAAAATGGGGCATGTTGTGAGCATGAAAATACTACCTACACACCTGTATCTTTTAGTTTTCTCATAGATAATAAATTTTGTGCTAACCCAGGGATATGCAACACACCATTGATCATTTTTACAATACCTTCAATAAATCTAATTTTAATTTTACCATGGCCAACATTTATATGAGTATCATCACCCAAGTACACATTAACTCCATAAAATTATTCATATTTAGAATACCAATCTCTATTAGGGCTCATATGGAAAGATGCACCTGTTTCAATTGACCATGTGTCATTACCTACATGAGTTACCAAAGATGCAATGAATTCATCACCATCTTCTTTCTTATACTCAGATTCAAAATCAAATTTCATCTTTTTCTTCTTTTATTCTTTGTACTCCTTACAGAAGTGTCCAGACTTACCACAATTCCAAGAAATAACTTTGGACTTTCTAAGAGATTTGGATCTCCCTTTGGACTTGGATTTGCATGCTTCTCCATATTGCATTTTTCTTTAGGATTTCCATGAACACTCATGGCCTCTTTGGAAATCATTGACACCTTCCTCCTCATATCTTTAGAAAGTAAAGAACCCATAACATCTTCAACTTTCAAGACAACAGAAGTACTCCCAATAGCCATAATAAGATAATCCCATGAATCAAGCAAAGAACAAAGCATGATCTGACATCTCTCCTCCTCATCCATATTTATACCGACTGATGCCAATTGATCCACCAACATATTGAATGCTTCTAGGTTGTTTATAATTCATCCACACTCTTCCATTCTCAAGGAATACAACTTTGTCCTCAAGAAAATCTTGTTCACTAAAGATTTCACTTGATATATCTCACCTAGTTTATTCCATAGTTTCTTCACAAATGTCTCTTCACATACATTAATTAAAATAGTCTGCTAGGTACAATCTAATTAGACCCTTGGCTTTACAGTCCATAACATCATATTGAGAAACCAAAGTAGCATTTGTAGGCCTTGAAATATGCTCATTAACAACATTCCACATATCTCGATCAATTAACAAATAGATTCCATCTTTATCTTCCACATCTCAAAATTATTACCAAAACATTTCTCTACCTCTATTCTCCCTGATGTGCTCACCATCTAAAAATTCCTGCAACAAGATCTCAGAGTATCTTCTGCACAAGCTCTCACTCAAAATTGGATTAGTTCAAAAAACCCAACAATCCACAACTGATACCAAAGGTGATCAAACTCTAATACCACTTGTAAGGAAGTTAAGGTAGAGAAATAACTTCCTACACTAATCTTGAGAGGAGGGTTATGGAAATTTTTTTAGATATTTACAATAGTTACAAAAAGTATATAGAAATAAACATAAATAGTAATCATGCCACAAGATAGTAATTTACATGGGGAAAACCCTTTTGGGAGAAAAACCCCACACTCCAAAAGAAACCCAATATATTATTCAAAAATCTCAAGATTACAATATACGTTTAGAGCAAGCTTTCACACGAGTATCACCAACTAGAGATATGGAGGAAACTTAACAACATTTATAAGACTCTTACACACAATGTCCATCTACAGAACCTAATATATAGGAGATACAAGACATGAAACTATCAAACCCACCCAAAAGTGGCACCCAAATCGGTAGGGTTCCATTATCTCCAATCAAAGATGCCTTATGATGTGCAATAACATGTATCAACACACGTAACTCCCCCTTATATCTCTTTCTTCTGTCCAACATGTTTTTACATTTTCCAATATGGGAGGCCCAACTTCCGAAGGCCATAACTTTTGATTTGGGAGGCCATTTGTGGGTGGGTGTAAAAAGTTGGGAGGCCAAAAAGTGGCCAACTTTAAAAAAAAAAAAATTAAGCCATAACGTGAGCACATTATAATGCAAGCGTGTTATGCTCTGCTATTTAAAAAAAGCATGCATTTCATTTCATTGTTTCATTACATTTCACAGCAAACTTGTGGCTTGGAGACAAAGGAGAGCACGGTCGCATTATTGAAGGGCATATCATCAGCAATTTGTCATTGATTCATCATCAAAATGTTGCCATGACATCGAGGAGGCTGAAGGAGTACGTTCTATTTGCTTTCTTGTGTAAATTTGTTGCTAAATAGGTAGGCTTAAGTGATTTTTTGATGTAAATTTCTTTAATTTACAGGAATTATAATGCACCTCCTCCTCCTCCTAAAAATCCACAAAATCCTCCATCACTTGAACAAGAAATACCTGCTGAAGAACAATCCAACAACAAACACCTCCATTCATTCCTCAACATACCCCTAGAACACAAGAAAATATAATAGGGCAAATTGAAAACAATAAAAAATAAATTGAGGACATAATTGGAAGGTTGAAAGAACCTATAACTTCAACCTCACATAGATCTACACTTTCTCAATCTCTTGAATCTATGTTATCAAATGTAGATTCAATTAGCAAGAAAATCTCTAGTTGGTCAGAAAAGAGGAGAGAATTTAAAGAGTTCTATGCAGACAGGTTGTCCTATGAGCAAGTTAAAAATGAACAAATTACAAAATTGGACTTGTGTTCCATTTTCATAGACCCATGAACAAATCAACCTGTACCCCTTACATGCAAGAGGTTCCCTATCCATTGGTGCAACAACCAAGTGATAAGGGACAATTTTGGGGAGAGGTGGTGGATGGTTTTTTACCGTCCTCCATGAAACAATAATGAGGTCCCACAATACTTTTTGAGGAAACTCTATTGGGAGTTTGTCAAAAATAAAGTGCCAAACTATTTTGATATGTAGGTGTTCCAGGGTAGAGGTGGGGGGTTAGCACAGGATAGACCAGGGGAATGTGTTGACCCATAGCAGCCAGCGAGACGAGCACTCACCAGACTAGCCCATGAGCACGTGTCAATCCCTTCCATTGTGAAGGAGAGTGTTGAGATCGAGACACTTCAGTCTATTAGTGCCTTGACCTAGAGCATCATAGAGCATGCCAGTCCTGCAGCACAATGTGGGTCGGAGGAGAGTTTGAGGAGTAGGGTTCCACCCCATACTTGTTAGGCTTGTAGGTCAGCCTGTGGTTATGACCCCATGTATAGTTGAGAAGCAAGTGCGTAGGCTACATCTATAGTTGAACAAATGGTGATGAAAGATGCCCTCCTGAGTGATACTTTTGGCCTTGATACTCATGTAAATGTTAGCAAGTTCATTGAATTTAATTTATTAAATTTCATTTTTGAAATGCAAGATTAACTAATTTAGTTTGATGATTTTAATAAAATTTAAGGGTCATAGCGTTGATACAGTTTTCAACGATTCTCCACATGCATATTACACTATGACATCTACTGTCAGGGTATGTAACTAGTAAACAATTATAAATATTACATGTGAATAAAATTGTTATATGAATGGTATTGTAATATCTAATTTTGGATGTTGAATAGGTTAATCTTGGAGATTGCACAACAACACCTGCCAGTGGTGGTGGAGTTCAAAGCTTCACTTAGGTAATAAAATAAATAGTTTAACTAATGAATTGTACTTTCTAGATTTTTGTATTTTATATTAATATTGTTGATTACATTGCATTGCACATCTTTCAAACTCAAAGAATTACTAGACATTGCATAACTAATAACTAGATGTTGATAGATGAAAAAATTTCAATTACAATATAGTTATTTGAAAAAATACCTCAAAGAAATGTGGTCTCATGGAATGCCATGACAAGAAGATGCATAGAAAAGGACATCACCATGATACCACATTTCTTTGAGGAATCTTTTCAAACAACTCACTACCTTGTCTATGCTACCGCATTTTCCATACATGTCTACCAAAGCTTGTTGATCTCCTCCACACTATTCTTTGACAAATTCTCTCTAATAAACTCATCCAATTACCACCAATTAGATCCCGAGACATGCACTAGAGAGGGGCACAAGCCTATGGCATCTTATATAGCATATGATTGAATCCAACATCATCTAGGTTTTAGGTATTAATTATGGGGGCAACAAGTCACCCCTAACAAAAATCTTCAAATCTATACTAACCCATTTCCCTACAAACTATGTTAATCCCATTGGCTCAATTTCTTCCATCCCTACTTCTAATCCTACATCTAACAAAGACATTCTAGATAGAGTTAAAATAAAGACATTCTGAGCTATAAAGAGGTGTTACTGGAATCTTGAATCATAAGCCTAATATATTATAGCAATGGACCATGACCATTTCCATTCCTAAACATGATAATGTTTCATTAGTTTGATATGTTTATAAATGAAACTTGACTATTTTGACACAAATATCTTCACCAATGAAACACCATTATTTTGAGCCTATAATTTAATAATTCCTTAATAGGTTGATAACTTTACCAATGAACCATGATTATTACAAACTTGCACTCTAATAAAGGTCCATGTAATTTATATCTAAATATCAATAAACCATGACTATTTCAACACCTAAAATAAATAATTTTTCATGAACCCTAATCGGTTATCCCTAAAGCTTAAACCCTATCCCTAAAGCCTCAACCCTCAACCCTTAAACCTTAAATCCTAAACCCTATCCCTACACCCTTAACCCTCAACACTATACCTCAAACCCTAAAACTTAAACCCTAAACCCTATCCGTAAAGCCTTAACCCTTAACACTTAAACCTTAAATCCTAAACCCTATCCCTAAACCCTCAACCCTCAACACTATACCTCAAACCCTAATCCCTCAACCCTAAACCCTATCCCAAACCATCAACCCTCAACACTATACCTCAAATCCTAATACCTCAACCCTAAACCCTAATCCCTTATCCCTAAACCCTAAACCATATCCCTAAAGCCTCAACCCTCAACCCTTAAACCTTAAATCCTAAACCCTATCCCTAAACCCTCAACCCTCAGCACTATACCTCAAACCCTAATCCCTCAACCCTAAACCTTATTCCTAAATCCTCAACCCTCAACACTATACCTCAAACCCTAATCTCTCAACCCTAAACCCTAATCCCTCAACCCTAAACCCTAATCCATTATCCCTAAACCCTAAAGCCTATCCCTAAAGCCTCAATCCTCAACCCTTAAACCTTAAATCCTAAACCCTATCCCTAAACCCTCAACCCTTAACACTATACCTCAAACCCTAATCCCTCAACCCTCAACCCTAAACCCTATCCCTAAAGCCTCAACCCTCAACCCTTAAACCTTAAATCCTAAACCCTATCCCTAAACACTCAACCCTCAACACTATACCTCAAACCCTAATCCCTCAACCCTAAACCCTATCCCTAAATCCTCAACCCTCAACACTATACCTCAAACCCTAATCCCTCAACCCTAAACCCTTATCCCTCGACCCTAAACCCTAAACCCTATCCCTAAAGCCTCAACCCTCAACCCTTAAACCTTAAATCCTAAACCCTATCCCTAAACACTCAACCCTCAACACTATACCTCAAACCCTAATCCCTCAACCCTAAACCCTAATACCTCAACCCTTAACCCTAATCCCTTATCTCTAAACCCTAAACCCTATCCCTAAAGCCTCAATCCTCAACTCTTAAACCTTAAATCCTAAACCTTATTCCTAAACCCTAAACCCTCAACACTATATGCTAAACCCTAATCCCTCAACCCTAAACACTAATCCCTTATACCTAAACCCTAAACCCTATCCGTAAAGCCTTAACCCTCAACCCTTAAACCCTAAATCTTAAACCCTCAACTCTCAACACTATACCTTAGACTCTAATCCCTTATCCCGAAATCCTAAACCCTTATCCCTAAAGTCTCAACCCTCAACCCTTAAACCTTAAATCCTAAACCCTATCCATAAACCCTCAACACTATACCTTAAATTGTAATCCCTTATCCCTAAACCCTAAACCCTATCCCTAAAGCCTCTGTGTATGAGAAAAATTGACTATGATAAACTAAACAAATCAAAAACCCAATAACATAAAGAGAACCGATCTAAATAAAAGCCATTAATAATAATCAATGAAACATGAAAGCATTTACCGAGATTTGTATTGTTCCCTTTGGATTGAATGTGGATTGCTCAAAAGTATTGCGAAACCATGGTTGCAACAAGCAAGTAGCGTGCTCAAAGATCAATGTCAAAAGATCGTGTAGTTGCTCAATCGATGTGATGTATGCTCAAAGCGCTGTTAAGTATGCCTAAGAATAAGTGATCAAAGAGGCTTAATAAAGGAGATGAGGGGGGTTTATATAGGTTTCAACAGAGATCGATCAACAGTCCAGATAATTTAGAAGAATCAATGGAGGAGAACAGTTGAGGAACGTGCAACGAATAAGAAGAAGACAAGTGTCACATAAAAGCTGTTTTATTTGAGTTAAACACTTTATTTTCTAAAGATAAGACATGCTTTTCATAAATTAGAAAGTTTTTTTATAATTTAAGAGAAATTGATAAAAACAAGGTTGAGTGAATAGATAACTCAACTTAAGATTTGCTTTTGCATGATTTGAGAGAAATTAAATAATAAATTGTTTAATTGTGTGTGCATGGAGAAGAAGACTTATTTTTAGAAGATTTGAAAGATATTTGTAGATAAGAAAGAAAATTAAATAAACAAATTTATTTAATTATTATGCATGATTTGGAAGAATAAATAAAATATTTTATTTATTTTATTTTTGGAGATTGAGAGAATTTAAATAAATTTGATTTGATTTATTTAAATTTAGAAGAATGAATTTGATTTAATTAAATAATTGGGAATTATTTAATTGTTTAGATAAGATAGAATTTGTGATGAATTAATTAAATAATGGGATCTATTTAATTAATGGAGACTTGAGATTTGGAAAGAAGATAATGATTTAATTAAATAATATAAATTATTT
Source organism: Cunninghamia lanceolata (assembly GCA_027924645.1). NCBI lineage: Eukaryota > Viridiplantae > Streptophyta > Pinopsida > Cupressales > Cupressaceae > Cunninghamia > Cunninghamia lanceolata. The sequence goes on along the minus strand of BSBN01000558.1, from coordinate 1,242,536 downwards.
AATGGAGACTTGAAATTTGAAAGAGGATAATGATTTAATTAAATAATATAAATTATTTAATTAATGGAAGAATAAGGTTGATTTTGCTGAAATTAATTAAATAATTAGATTATTTAATTAATGTTGAAATGCAGGTGATGCTATAGATTAGACGAAATACAAGTGATTCGAAGACATGGTCATTTTAGGGTGTCTATATTTTGCCCCTCTTTGATGCGATGCAGTTTACAACATTGCTTCAAAGAAATCGATAGTTGAAGACATGATACAATTTTTGATGCCCCAGTGTAGCTAGTTGCCCCAGCGTAGTTGGCGTAGGGTGCCCCCTCAAGAGGAAAGATAGGGAAGCAACAGAAGAACTATGTTGACGCTCGACTAGAAGATTTGTTGGAGATAGGCGAGGTTGAATAGAAGAAAGTGGAGATAGAAAAGAACATAAGAGAAAGACCGTTGATTGATCTTTGCTGGAAAACTATATAAGGCCATGGAAAAATGGATGGTGTAAATGGATGAGCTTGTTGCAATGGTTTCACAATTGTTTATAAAGAGCAATCCTTATTTTTGATATAGCACGTGGATAGTTGGCCACCAAGGTATAAAAGACCAAGGTGCAGTAATATCCGAGTGCGTGGATGTTGACTCTGCAAGCAAGCAGATTGAACTTAGATCCCTTTAGACATAATATGACCTTGTTGGAACATGTGAATGAGCCATAGTCTTGAACATAAAATAAACTTTGATACATGTAAATGCAAGAAGAATATTAATATGTAAGATACTAGGTCGTAACACACACAAGATAAATATAATGCTAAGAAAGATGCTAAAGATCGTTCCTCAAACACGGCACACAAAAGCAATGACTATGCCCCCAATCCGTACTTCATCGCAACATACCAAGATTATAGATGAACCAAGGTAGCCTTGAGTAGGTATTGAAAAAGGAACAAAAGATAAACCATAAAATAAATTGACTGACTTACAAAGTAAACATACAGCCAACATTCTCTTGCCAAAGAGGTTGCTCAAGATGGATTGGATAGGAAAGATAACAGCCTTATTGTAGGAACCCTGTGTCCATTAAAGGGGGCTATCTACCTAAAAAGACAATGCCTAGCTGTGGGAGATGCTACATGTTGTAGGAGACATGTGTGTTAGTCTTGACAATGGAACATTCTACAGAAGACAAGCTTGTGGACTGGTGATTTGGTTAAACTAGATTTAGTTGATGTTGGCAATCAGAATAGAAGGACAGTAGATGACTCTGGAAGAAAGTTGCTTTGCTTTAGGCTTGTGGAGGACTTTTGCTTTACAAGGATGTGCTAGCTTGCTACTTGAGTTAGTCAAGTCGAGGCGAATGGATTTTGATACGCGGAAGACTAGAAGGATGACACGGCAATGGATTGGGGTGGGTGAAGAATGACAGATTGTGTGTGCCTGAGTACTGGATACATCCTTCGTATTCCAAACTGCTTACATACCCTGTATCCACAGGATCAAGGTACATTACGAGGAAAGATGAAAGAAGATAATATGTGGTTCTGGATAGAGTGATGAATGGGTCAAGGTGAAAGGAGGGGATCTTATGTACTTGAGTACTAGAAACTTCCTTCGTATTCCAGACTGCCTACATACCCATATCCATAGGATCAAGGTACCTTAAGATTGAAATGAGATGATATGTAGTTCTGGTTGATGTGATGAAGTAGGAAAAGTGTTGGAAAGATAATAACCTTATTGTAGGAGTGATGTGTCCGTTAAAGGATTCTATCTATGAAAAGGAGAAAAGATTGAAGAGCATGTTGTGAAACATGAACAAGGAAACAATCCTAGACCTAAGTTAAGGAAAGAGTTGCCCCCATTCCAGTAGAGGAATTGCATGGGTGATTACCGAGGAAGACACAAAAAGCTTTGACCTAGGGCAAGACAGTGTTAATTGTAGACATAGATCAAGACGTGGGGTGACGATGATGGACATTGACAAATTTCCAAGCTATACTAGATAGGGAGATGGCAAATGCAAACAAGGTCAATGGCTTTATTATGGATGGATAGATGGATGAAGTGCATTGTGACAATGAGAAAAGGACAAGAATCAATAGAGGATGGGTGTTGACTCTACACATAGCACCTATTTGCCAGGTTTTCACTATGGTACTTATCCAAGGTGCCTGTTTGCCAGGTTTTCACCAGAGGACGGATTTGGATTTTTTTGGAACTTTTTTTTTTGGGAATACTCTGAGGATCAGGCATAGAACTTCTTAAGATGAACACTATTAAGTGGCTCATCCAGAGGAATGCCGTCAGGTGTAGCTAAAGTATAAGCTCCTAATCCATATACTGTTGTGACAATAAAGGGACCTAACTCATCCAGAGGAATGCCGTCAGGTGTAGCTAAAGTATAAGCTCCTGATCCATATGCTGCTATGACAATACAGGGACCTAACTCATCCAGAGGAATGCCATCAGGTGTAGCTAAAGTATAAGCTCCTGATCCATATGCTGCTGTGACAATAAAGGGACCTAACCAATTAGGCTCAAACTTTCCCTTCTTTTCTCGATCTGCTTGATTTCTTTGATTCTCTTTAAGTACAAGATCACCAACATGAAACTGTCTTTCTTTGATCTTTTTGTTGTAATTACACTGGAGGCGGTTTTGATAGACATGGAGATGATTAAGCATGGCAAGGCGCCTCTCATCTAGGAGTTCAAGCTTAGCTAATCTAGAAGTGCGATACTCTTCTCTGCCAATCAGGTCCTGCGTGGATACTCTGAGGGATGGGATCTCGACCTCTATAGGTAGGATGGCTTCAGAGCCATAGACCAAGGCATATGGTGTGGCACCAGTTGGTGTTCTGATACTAGTGCAGTACGCCCATAGGGTAGGATTGAGTTGCAAGTGCCAATCACGTCCAGCTTCATTGACTGTTTTCTTGAGGATTTTGAGAATGGTTTTATTAGAAGCCTCAGCTTGGCCGTTAGTCTGTGGATAGTAGGGAGTTGAAAAATGATGTTGGATATCGTATTGTGTGCACAAGGTGTGAACATCTTGATTCTTGAATGGTCTCCCATTATCAGTGACAATGGCTTGGGGAATACCATACCGGCATATGAGGTAGTTAAGGATAAACTTGGCTATTTGCTTACCGGTGATATAGGTCATGGGAATGGCTTCAATCCACTTTGTGAAATACTCAGTGGCAGTAATGATGAACTTATGGCCATTGGATGAGGATGGGTGGATTTGTCCTACGAGGTTGAGACCCCATTGAGAAAAAGGCCACGGAGTTGTCACAGGTTAAAGTTCATGAGATGGTGCGTGAATCAAATCTCCATGCTGTTGGCATTATAGACACTTCTTAGCAAACTGTGTAGCATCTTGCTCTATTGTAGGCTAGTAGTACCCTATTCTGAGTATCTTCTTAGCGAGATTAGGACCAGTAGAATGTGCACCACAGATACTTTTGTGTATGTCTCGTAAGGTGGCTTCGGCTTCTTCCATGTTAAGACATCGTAAGAGGATACCATCGAGACTTCAGCAATATAGTGTATCACCCAGAATGGTGTAACGGGAGGATTGATGAATAAAGGTTTTACATTGGGTGGATGATAGGTCAGAGGGAAAGGTATTGTGTTTAAGGTATTCATAAATATCTTCATACCATGGGGAATTGGGACCAACAAGTTCGCAAATGATTTTAGTAATGGGAACATCGACGACTAGTATCAACAATTGCTCGATCAAGAATTCACATTTCTGTGTATTGGCAGGCATGTCAATCAGTGACCCTATAGAAGCCATAGAATCTACAGCTTTGTTATGCTCTCTTGGAATTTACTCAAATGTGATGCTAGAAAAATGTGGTTTGTAGGCATCCACTAGTTGTTTGTAGGGGACCAACTTTTCATCTTTTGTTTGGTACTCATATGTGACTTGGCGAATGACTAGTTGTGAGTCTCCATATACTTGTAATTCTGTGATGTCCCATTGAACTGTTGTATTGAGACCTATGAGGAGTGCTTCATATTTGGCTATGTTGTTGGTGCAAGGGAATGCACGATGATATGGCTTTGGAATATAGTCATTTTGAGGTGTGATGAATAAGATGCCGGCCCCTGATCCATGTTGTGTGTAGGAACCGTCAAAGTAGAACTTCCACATTATTGAGTTGGAAGGAGTGAAGAGATTCTCGTCTGGAAAGTCTGCTATCATAGGGTGTGTACCTGTCATAGGTGCTTCTACTAGTTGATCTGCTAGGGCTTGTCCTTTGATTGCTTTACGATCCATATACTCAATGTTGAACTCACTAAGGATCATGACCCATTTAGCTAGTCTGCTTGTAAGAGCTACTTTTGCTAGTAGATACTTCAATGGATCAATTTTGGCTATAAGATTTGTGTCTTGGTTCAACATGTAATGCCACAACTTTTGGGAAGCGAACACTACTGCTAAACAAGCTCTTTCCATCAGTGAATAATTGAGTTCATATCCCACCAAGGTTCTACTGATATAATAAATTGCATGCTCTTTTCCTGTTTCATCATTTTGTGCTAGAAGGGCCCCTAGGGCTAAAGTTGTAGTTGAGATATATAATATCAAAGGTTTATCAGCAACTGGTGGAACCAATACAGGAGGTGTAGCTAGATACTCTTTGAGCTGAGCAAATGTTGCTTGACACTTGTCGTCCCATTGAAATGAGACATCCTTGCAGAGTAAGTGTTGAAATGGTTAACATTTATCTGCTAGCTGTGAGATGAAATGCCTGATGGATTGCAACCTTCCCTAAAGGCTCCTTAATGCTTTGAGGTTCTTTGGTGGAGGCATCTCCACTATAGCCTTTACTTTTGCAGGGTCTACTTTGATGCCTCAATGAGATACAATATATCCCAACAGCTTCCCTGATTTTACACCAAAGACACACTTCTTTAGATTGAGTCTTACGTGGTATTTCTCAAGCCTGTCAAAGATCTATCCTAGAACTTGTATGTGATCTACCCTAGAAGATTTAGCTAGTATGTCATCAACATAGTCCTCCATGATATGATGAAAGAGGTCATGGAATATCACTGTCATTGCTCTTTGATAGGTTGCTCCTACATTCTTTAGACCAAACAGCATGACACGCCAACAATAGTTACCCCATGGACAAGTAAAAGTTGTTTTATGTTGATCTTCTTCTGCTATCCTTATTTGATTGTAGCCTGAGAATCCATCCATGAGAGAAAGCATTTCATGACCTGCTGTCAAGTCTACTATAATGTCAATGTTCGGTAGTGGAAAGTCATCTTTGGGACATGCCTTGTTAAGATCTCTAAAATCATTGCACATGTGGATGCACCCATTGGGTTTAGACATAGGTACAATGTTTGATACCTAGTCTAAATAGTCAATAGGTCGTATGAACTTTGCATCTAACAGCTTATGTATTTCCACTTTTACTAAGAGAGCTATCTGTGGGTGCATCTTTCTCAGCTTTTGCTTGACTGGTTTGACTTTTGGATCAACTGTGAGATAGTGAACAACTAGCTTAGGGTCTAGCCCTGGCATATCAGCATAGGTCCATGCAAAGTTGATGGTTCTCTATAAGAAGAATGTGTTAAGATTCCTGTGCTCTGTTTCAGATAATGATGCTGCTAGGAATGTGGTCTTTGGATTTTACTCTGTACCAAGGTTTATCTCTGTAGAATCTTCTACTAGGAGAGCTGACTTCTCTTGATACTTAGATGGCAGGGGAAGGTCAAATCCTCCATCCTCAGGTGCCACAGTTGGGTTTTCACCTTTGGATACGTCCTTTGTTTTTACTATTTTGTGATCGTGCCATAGTGTGGTTTTCACCTAGAGATCTTTCTTTATTTTTACTTTTGTGACTAGAGGATTTGGCATTCTCACCAAAATAAGCTGTTGGCTCTAGTTCCATTACAAAACTTGCTTTATGATTGCCAAGAGGGATACCTTCCCGAAGTCCCATGAACTTAGCCAGAGCTTTGTCATTTTGAAATACATCTATAACAGGGGACCCTTGTTGGTCCCAATCGATAAGTTCAGGATAGACAAGTGTTACATTCTGGGTGTTTGTGGTGGATGTTAGGGATACGGAGGATAACATAAAAATGGAGGATTCTGCAAATAGGTTGGTCATATGGAGGGAAGAGTCATCGATGATATCCTCATTAGACATCGAATTAGCGAGAAAAGTTTCAGCTACCTCGTCGAGAATATACTCGATGTCCAAGGGGCGCGGTACCTTCTTACCAAATCCTAAACCCTTCTTGTCTAGTTTCTTTGTCACAATAATGGGTTCCATAGTGCCTTGATTCTGTTTCCCAAGGCCACCCTTGCCTTTATAGCCCATGTGTTTGACTATCCTTAAGCCATTACCATATTACTTGACTGGTATTGTAACAGGTTCTCTCTCTTTATAGAACCAAGAAGAAATGTCCTCAATAGTTTCCTCTTCCAATAACTGTCCCTGTTGGAATTGGGTTAGAAATGCTGGGGGAGGAATAGCTACTTTTTTGGCAACTTTGGCAATGGGTGGTTGGCCGTAAGATTTTGGAGATAAAGGCATCCGCCCTACACAACAAGATTTTGAGATATCATATGTTCCAAAGCCTATATCATGGATGTGAGCTTTGATTTCAGGAGTAGGAGTAGGTTCACTTGTAAAGGCTGGTGTCAGGGTTTCAGGATCAACATATAATGGGGATTCAAGGGCTTTTGCATTGTTAGGCACTTGGTTGCAATTCTTATATCTACTTTATAAGACACGGCATAATTCAAAAGGATTGGGGTCTCCTGGGATAGTGATCTCCGTACCATTGAATGGGAACTTTAGAGACTGATGGTACGTGGAGGGAACAACTTTCATTGCATGGATCCATGGGCGGCCTAGGATAATGTTGTAAGGTAGCTCAATATCAAGGACTTGACATCTAGTTTCAAGCATGACAGGGCCCAGTTGTATAGGCATGTGGATAATACCTTCTGAATGTCGTTTAGCATCATCATATCCCTTGATTGTAATACTTTGATCAGTGTTGACATGATCCTTAGAGTATCCCAGTTGCTTAATTAACTTTAAAGAACAGACGTTGAGACCAGCACCACCATCTATGAGTATACGTTTGATTTTGCGCTTATGGATGAGAACCTCAATATGAAGGGCATCATTGTGACATGGATCATGGGATGGGAGGTCCTTTTCAGAGAAGACCACATTATAGGGCAAATCAATGTTACCTACTATAGCTTGGAAATCTGTGACCGCTATGTTGTTAGGAACTGAAGACTCTTGGAGGGCTTTTTCTAGCACTACTCTATGTGCAGGTGATGACCGTAGAAGGTCCAAGATAGAGATCTGTGCTGGCATTTTCCCTAAATGTTTGACAAGATTATAATCAGATTGAGTTGGAAGACTGGGTGTAGGACCACGAATGGTGACATGACCATGGTGAGTTGTAACAGCGCAATCTGTAGATTTGCCTTTGATTGTAAGGGTAGACACTCGACTCTCTTCAAAATGACCTATAATGGAATCAAAGGAAGTGGAAGCATGATTGATACCTTTACCTCTATCCTAAGGAGGAGGTGGACCATGATGAGGGAATGGTTCCTTGTACATATCGAGATCTTTGTTCATGTGTTGAGCTGGTGGATCTTCTTGTAGAGATATTTGATTGCCTTCGATGAGATTTTGGATTAGGTGCTTGAGCTTCATGCACAAGGCGGTTCTATGCCCTTTGCTCCTATGGAATTCACAGTATTCATTTTCTCTATACCGCGCAGTTTTGTAAACAGATTCCCCATACGGGGGAGCATCGGGTAAGGTGATCAGACCTTTGTGTAAAATCTTCTGTAAGACTATCTCTATAGGCTATCCCAAGGGAGTGAATTGACGCCACGGAGGGTAATCTTGTTGAGGCCGCTCTTTTTGTCATTGCTGTTGGTTTTGATAAGGTTGCCTTTGTTGTTGCTATTGTTGTGGTGGAGCTTGACTTGGTTTGGAAAGCTACAGCGGCATTTGCAAAGTTTGGACATGTTTAGAATCGACCACACCATCGTTGACCACATTTTTGTTTTTGTTCCAATATTTGGGTTTATCGCTTGATTGTTGATGAGGAGCATTGTCTTTTGTTTCTTTGAAGATTTTGACCACACCCTTAGCAATGAGGGCCTTTTCAATGTTAATTCCTTTGTATGTGATTTCGTCGAAGGTTGTAGCACTAAGAATTTGCAAATGAAAACCTAACTCTTGGTTGAGGTTCTGCACAAATATGCTAACCAGCTATTTCTCAGGAATCTTGAAAGGGAATTTGCCAGCCATTTGTCTCCATCATTGAAGGAAAGAAATGAAACTTTCACCATTTTTCTGTTTAAGTCATGGAAATCTCATGCTCTGAGTTGTAAGAAAAATGGGTGACAAATTTCTCTGCTAGCTCGTTAAAAGAATTGATGCTCATAGGTAAGTATGAGAACCACTCTATAGCTTGACCTCCAAGACTGTGAGGAAAGAGATGCATAAGGTATGTGTCGTTATGTGAGACCTCGAAGCAAGCAAGATAGAATTCCCTGAGATAGTCTTTTGGGTCACCTTTTCCTTTCTATTTATCGAACTTAGGAATAGTAAAATTTTGAGGAAAAGGGATCATGGGTAATGACCGATCAAAAGGATAAGGACACACTTCTTCTAAAGAGAAGGTCTTCTTGGTGTGGCCAAACTTAAGATCAGATAGCTGTTGTTGAACTTCCACGATTTTCAGCTCCATTGCCATGGGAGGGGTTGGAAACATCTCCTATTGTCCTAGGAGTGGTTGTTGCTGCCCATATGGTAGAGTGTAGTGTGAACCATGAGCATTACTATTATAAGGGTCGTAAGATTGGTTGGGGTCATACGCGTTGTATGTTGGATTGAGATTGGGTTGAAATTGGATGTGTTGATTTGGAAGAGGTGGAGGTGGCGCTAGGTAAGAATGTTGGCTTTGTGATGGTTGGAGAAAAGAATTGGGTGGAGGAAAGCTAAAGGGCGTTGGACTAGGTTGTGATGGCGGCACATAGCTTTGGGAGACTTGATGTTGGGGAAGTTGAGGGTGGCTAGGCAATGTGTGAAAGAAATTTAGCGAGGATGAACGTAGCGGAGGAGGGACATAGGTAGAAGTGATTTGTGATGGTTGATTGGGGATGATTTTAAGTTGACACATCTGAAAATTGGAAATTTGAGTATGCCCCCTAATTTTTTTTCAAAAATAATCAAAAATCATTTATTTTCAACTTGTATAGAATAGATTCTGAAATCTAAAAATGTATTTTTTTCAAATTTTGATAAACAAGTAAAAAATACACCAGAAATACTGTTGATGAGTGTTTTAGCATGCAACAATGCAGGTGTGATTATTGGTTTCACACCTCTCTTGAAAAGTATCCTACCCTAGGTAAGACTACTCCAAGGTTTTTATAGCTAGGTCTTAGCTTTCTTGGAATCTTTCAGTTGATATGTTCTAGCTGTACCTCCAAGGGGTCTTACATCCAATCTATAGATTTTTAAGTTGGGACAACAAATACACATAAACCCTTTATGACTTTCAGCTGATAAGACAATGTAATATGCTACTAGAAATCCTAATCTAACAATAGTTTTCAAAGAAAATGTAAAAACATTAGGGTTTAGAGAAATCCTAAGTGACATTCACAATGTATGGGTTACTTTAAGTAGATAAATACTCTGAAACATAACCAGTTTTTTGAGTTACCAAACTAAAAATTGATGTTACAACATTACAGAAAATGATGCTATCTTCAATGGAAATTGAAAGATTTTCAGATTACATTCATTTGTTAAATACCTAATGAACTACGCAATTTAACTTGTGAAATACAATTTAACTTTAACATAAATGATCAACACAGACTAACTATACATAGTTATCTACCATCAACAAATAACTAAAAGTATGGACTTAGAGTATTCATCAGATACTTTCAGCAAACCATGAACATTATAAAAGCACAACTAACTAACTATGGGAGAGAAAGAAGTGAACATGAAAACTAAATAAGGAACACAATACATAAATTCTTAGAAACACTGCAAAAACTTGCTTTGTATTACTTCAAATGGCAGAATGTCAATAATTCGACATCAAATTCTCTCTTACAAATAGCAGAAATGGTAGCCCTTTATATACGAAAGTGGCATACCGAGTTTTTCAATGAATGGTGGAGATTAACTCAACACTGACAGTCTAGATTACATCAATAAATACATTTTTAACAGTTCATAGCAAATCCTGAATTACATTTTGTCTCTTATGAAAAGGATGAAAAATAGTCCCCAGATACATTAAATCTAGTCAATTTGACTACCCAACTCAATATATTAATAGAAAAGATAATTTTTAAAGCACAAAAGAGACAAAATAGAGTCACATGCTGTCCCAAATACAACAATTTACAATTATGGCGGGATTACATTTTAGAATATTCAAAAACATATCAAGGCTCTTCATCCAAATTGATTTTGTCTTCTTCTACTAACTTATTATAGTAGTTGAGCCATGCTTCAAGTGCTAGATTGATCTTCAAGGGATTTAGATTCTTCAGATGGTTGACTTGATATTCGAACATCTCCAACGCTCAGCTGAACCTGCTGTATATTTTCTCTATTTCTACCCTGGCCTTGTGGAATGCATTGAAATCAGCCTTGAGGTCCCTAACTTTATCCAATATGTCCTCCATATCCAGCTCAGTATTCTAAAAAATAACCTTATGTAATTTGTCTTTGCATTTTTCAACATCATAAGGTGCATAGTCATTGTAAGCTTCTAGGCAATCTCTTAAAGAATCATTAATATCATAGATCAATGCCCAAATTTCTTCATCTGTTGGCTTATAAGCTTCTTTTATGTTCTCAAAAGTTTCTTTTCTCAATTTCAGCTTTTGATACCACTTGATAGCCTTTGACAACGTGTCTCTAGTCAAAATATTTTCAACCACTAAGGTCTGCGCTGGCAAGTCTCTTATGCTCTTTAATCTGGGAAACATGTGAGAATAATATTCTTCAAAAGAGTCACACTCCTCCCACGGATCCTTCCACTTTTCATGAAGCTCAACAAATTTCTTATGTGCTTGGGCAGAAGCATCAATGGTTTCACATCCTTTTTCAAATACTCTGATTAACCATTTCTAAGTCCCTTGTGACATGGTTCTTATCTCACCAAGCTTTGCCATTTCATCTATGGATAGGAAGGTAGGCACTGTCCTTATATCTCCACCGGCATCAACTAGTTTGGTCAAGAATTGGAGGCAAGTCCAAAGCTCCTCATTTTGTTGCTTTAATTCTTTCTTTGATAATTCTTCTTTATCCAATTGCTCCAGGATTGAGATGACAGACCCTTTAAACTCATCAACTCTTTGAGCACAAGTGGTTGGTCCCAGATCAGCCATTGAGATAACGTAGTCCTCGACCTTGACTTGCTCTCTACTTATATTGGCCAGTGGGAAAGCTATTTCAGTGATCCTAGATCCTGTCTCATCCTTATAGATTCTTGATTGTACCTTTACTTTCTTTTGTTTCTTTGGCCTTTGAGCCTGCAATAAGATTGTGCTCAAATCTAATTGCATTATTTCTACTTGTGGTTCAGGGTATGCCACTCTATTTTGTAACCACTCAGGTGCCAAAGAGGAGGATTTGCTTAGTTCATTGACATTCTCACTGTCAGTTTTGGTAGGCTCTTCAAGTGATCCCTGCTCTTGTTCTGACTCTTTATCTTTATCCACTTCTTTATCTTCTTCATCAGCTAAGTTTCTCCAGTTTACCATTACATTCTCTTGAGTTGATTTGAAGACTTCTTCTGTTGGACCCTTTTTTGGAGGACTGTTAGATATATCAATCACTTCAATGTTGACTGCTTCAACCAAGGATTCATCTAGGATTTTATTACTTGCCTCAACAAAAGTGTCTTTATCAGATTCAGGCAATGTTTCTATTTTTTGCTCTTGTAAACCTAATTCTGTACATACCTTGTCAATTCTTGGCAGCAGTGGCATAGCCAAGGAGGTTAAATTTTGATCCATAGGCATTTGAGGGATAGGAATGGCAGAGGATATTGGTATTGCAGCTGAAGATAAGTTTACTTATGTCAAATTAGTAAACATGGCCAACCCCAAAGTTGGTGAGATAGAAGAGGAAATGATGATAGGTGAAGAAAAAGATAGTGAGGGTAAGGGAAGAGAAGGTGAAAGAATTGTAGAAATGGGAGGTAATGCTATGGAGGTAGATAATGGAGTAGAAGAGATGGAAGGTAAAGGTGTGGTTGTGGTAGAGGAACATGAGGTGACAACAATAGAGGAAATGGGACTACTAGGGGCATTAGAAGATACTGCCAATGAGTGAGAAATAGTTGAAATAGTAGTAGAAGGTGAGGTGGCAGCAAAGATAGTCTTTTGAACAATAGTAGCTGAGGTCATAGGTGTAGTAGTGGAAGCAATGGAAGTGGATACATCAATAGTAGCTATTGGGGAGAGTATAGCTATATTTATATCTGAGGCAGAAGGAGATGGGGAAGTTGGTAGATTAGTCTCATCATGAGCTGCAACAGCAACAACTTCTGTAGTCTGGCTAACCATTTTTACTTTGATTTTATTTTCCTTAGAGCCCTCTCTGGAACCACTAGGTGCATCCATTTTCTTTGAGGCTCTTGTTCTAGCAGAAGGAGGTTGATCTTTCTTAGATGATTTTGCTGAGGTTTTCTTACTCTTTTGTGCCTTAGGCTTTTCTACTAATGGTACCTATTCTTCACTGTCAGATCTTTGCTTTTGGGTTGGCTCTGCCTCATCTGTTATGTTTATTGGTTCATCCTCTTCTCCTCTAGATTATTTATCTGATTCCGGTGTAGTATATGTGAGTTACACCCCTTGTCTCTCCAAGGCAGCTACTTGACCTCTCACCCATGCCTTGCTTAGTCTAATAGGCTCTTTCATTATGATATCAAGAGAACTTTCTTCTACATTGGCCCAATTAGGCAGGGGAATTGGCTAGTGGTACTGAACCTCCCAAGTTCCTCTGACCATAACATTCTCATCATCCTCCAACTGATCTGGTACTATAATGATGTGAAATTTCCTTATGAAGGCCAAAGATAACATTGAATGAGCTTTCTTCATGACTTTGTAATCATCCATGCAGTTGGCCCAAAAGTCTTCTATATGCATTTTGTGTAACAACTTTTTGCTAACAAACTTCTCCATCACCTTATTTGGATCAAAGTGATCCCTTGCATTGTAGTAGTGGAGGTTGAGAAGTTAAAGTTCTTTATCTAAATGTTTAATTGATGCCAATGAAGGACATGCATAATTCCCTTTGCCAAACGAGATGGGAAATTGTACATTGGTTCTATGCAAGTGCTTGAGTTTCTCAGCACAAGGGATCAATTGCCTAGATAATTCTAGGAGAACTGTCTTATCATCAGGATATCTAGGGAGTCTATAAGCTATCTTAGTGAAACCTTGTACCCTTAGGTAGGTGAACTTCTCAAACTGGATGTACCACCTCCCATATTTGGTTATTTCATTCATAGCTTCTGTGGAAATCCTCAAGGTTGTGTTACCTTGTAACAATCTTGCTATATACATTGTGAAAGCATCGTTCACCCTTTTAAAATGCATCAAGGATTGAGATGATGTGAGCTACAGATAACACTCATATACCTTGACTTGGGTCTATTCATCATTCCCAACTTCTCCTATTTTGGACAACCCAACATAATGGTTTCTTCTTTCCAAAGCATAAACAACATAGGATGTCCACCTAAAGAATCTTTTTTCTTTGAAGTTACTAAAGGCTTCATGAATGTTATCACTAAGAATCTATGACCAGTGGAACTTAGTTCCTTTCAGTATCTCTTCAACTATGACAAACATCCACCCTTCAAAGGTTGATGTTGTAGGCAATCCATAAATTCTACTAAGGAAGGTTACCAAATCCCCTATTTCATCATGGAAGTCACTTCTATATAGTACTTGAGGGAATTTACTCATGGAAGACCTTTTACTTTTTGCCCAATTTTCATTCATGTGCTTCCTACATCCACCTTCATCCTTCTTATATGTGGACTCTGATTCTGCCTTGTCTGGCATGATCATTACTGTGTGCCATGGGATGTCAAAAGTTTCAGCCAAGAAGGGTGAACTCAAGTTAGCTAAGATGTCTCCATTGGTAGTTTGGATTGTTTTGGTCATAATATCACATCTATCTACACAGGTGACTATGAATTTAGCACACTGAACGAATGTAGGGAAGGTAGCAACTTGTGCAATCCCACTATCTTTTACTTTCTTTGCCTTGGGTGTTGGATTTGGACCAAAAGTTCTTAGTTTGAAGTCATCTAGGTCTATGTGACCCAGATTTGTATCTCCTACATCACTCCATCCAGTATGAATCTTTTTCTCTGGAGGGATCCCTTTGAATTTGTACCTCATGATTTGAGCTTGTGCAACCATCTAACCTACAGGACTAGACCTTATAAGCTTGATACCTTAAGAGATTTTCATTAACGCCTAAGCTTAAGTTCTTCATTATCAAGTGGATTAATAGACTTTCAAGCATGTCAAAACTTGATGAATTTGTAATGCATCTGCTAAGTTACTAGCATGCTCTTTAAAGGACAGGAATCTAACATTTATTATCATTGCATACATTACATAATCCCATAACAAGCAATTCAATATCAATGTATGCAATAAACGTCTCAATGCCTACAAAAATCTCATTTAAGACATGTAAAACATCAACATTCATCATTTACAGTCATCATCACATCATATCAGACACCTCTCCCTTTGAAAATTCCTTAAAAATAATCATTTTGCTCAAATTGCACTGATTTTAGGTCAACCAACCTAAGGACAAGAAAGTGCTATTTCTGAGGTCAACCGACCTCGGTAGGGAAATCAAGTCCATCTGACTAACTATTCTTTTAGTGCTTATGTGCTTTCAACATTTTGTGTGGTTTTTGTGGTCCACTGACTTGCGTGGATTTCAAAGGGCAATGACTTAAGGTATTCATTCAGTTCGGTTGGTCAGAGTTTAAGTGCCAAAAGGTTAGATCAATGTTATTACCTTTGCGTGGGATTAGGTCCTATCAGACTTTGCGTGGGTTTTAAAGTCCACCAACTAAGTTGGTGATAGCATATTTTAGTGCAAGGTTGGATGAATTTAGTTTTGACACAAAATCAATCTTTCATTGTTAGTGGAGGTTTCGGTTGCTGGCAACCGGCGGGTTTCTTAGTCCTTAGACCAAAAGTTAGAGATAGGGTCTTTTAGCGCAAAGTCAACGTAAGGTAATTTTGGTGCAAAATAGTTTTTGATACTTTGTGGGGCTTTTGAATCCCACCAACTACATCAGTTAAATCAAAGAATAGCATGGAATCAGAGGAGGTTTTCAGTGCTAACTTGTCTAAAACTTTGGCGCGGATTTTCACGGCCGCCGACTGACTAGATGGATCGAGGTTTCAAAGGTTGATTGAACACCATTATGACACAAAACCAAGTTGTTCAACTAGTTTGAGGATAGATTCAATGTGTTCAAAATTTGCTAAGTCTAGCTAGTTTTCCATTTTGCTTATGGTGATCAAAGCTACATTTTCATTGAAGGTTTAAAACTAGGGTTTTTGAGAAAATGAACAACTTCAGTCATAAAACCCTAGGCTGTATGCCCAAATTCATTGCTTAAAAGAAAATGTTCTTGAATTAGACATGAAACCCTAACCACATAAAAAGAAAACCCTAAAGGTGAGTTGAAACCCTACCTGGTATAGCTGGGGTGAGTTAAGTTTGAGGTACGTAGGCAAGAATAGGTTGTTGGATTGAATCCGTGGACTGAGCAGGGGAATCACCTAACAAATTGTCGAGAGCTCCAAAAATACTTGTTCGAATGGAAAATGAGCTTCGAAACGGTGAGAAATCCCTTTTAGTCCTCTCGTTTAATCGCCATAAATGCCAGAACGTATGTAGTGTTAGTTGGGAGGTTTGGCAGATTTAGGGTTTTGCATGACTTTTAGTCAGCTCTGACTTGGCGGGGATTTGAGACACGTCGGACTTGGTTAGTAGACAACATTTTTGGTGCTACAAAAATGGGTTCAATGACATGTACTGGCAGGGTTTTGAGGCTCCTCAGACCGGCAGGGATTTCAGCATCCTCTAACCTAATCAGATATTAAGCAATGTAGCACAAGGTTGGTAACAATTGATTTTAGTGCTAAGGTCCATCGAGAGGAAAAAGAACACCATAGTCAGTGATAAAGGTTTATAGCATAGAGTTCGGTTGGAGGGTAATTTAGTGCAAAGGTCGGTTAGGATCAGATTTAGCACAAAAGGATTGTCTAACCTACTGGGAGAAATGCAAAGATCTTGACTTAGCAGATTTTGGGATGATTTTTCAACATCAAACTTTTGACATGGAAAAAAGTGCACTTGTTGACCACTTGACTACTTAGGAGGTGAAAAACCTCACTTTGACATTCCAGACTAAATTTGAAAAAAGGGGGTCCCTATTTTTTGAAATGGGGGTGTGTGTGTGAGGCACAACAAATACTAGACATAGGTTTTCTAAAAAAAAGGAACACATAAGAAAAAGAAATTCAAGATGGAAACCTTAATGTTATTAGATTTAAAAAAATACACGGTTAGAAGATGATAACAAATTTGAAGTCATCTTGGCATTTTTTCATATTGACATTGAAAAATGTGTAAACCTGAGGTGGAGCATGCTCAGAGTTTGGTTGATTTTCTAAGTTTTGTTGAAAACATGTCCTTGGCCTCCAAAAGGTATGTCCAACCCTTAGGGTTTTTTAATTAGTTAAAATCCCTCTCCCCCATCTCTCTCTCTTCTCATTTCTCTATCTCTCCCTCTCTATTCCTATTTCTCTATGTCCCCTCTCCTCCATGTCTCCCTCTCCCCCCTCTCTATCTCCCCCTCTCTCTCCCTATCTCTCTATCTCCCCTCTCTTCCATCTCTCCCTTTATACCCCCCTTTCTTTATATCTCTCAATCTCCCTCTCTCTCTCCCCTATCTCTTTCCCCCTCTCTATCTCTCCCTCTCTATCCATATCTCTCTATCTCCCCTCCCCATCTCCCCCTTTCTCTCCCTCTCTATTTGTATCTCTCTATCTCCCCTCCCCCATCTCTCCCTCTCTTCCCCCTCTCTCTATCTCTTCCTCTTTATTCCTATCACTCTATCTCCCCTCTCCCCCCCTCTCTATCTCTCTTCCACGTCTTCCCTCTCTTCCATCTCTCCCTCTCTCCCCCCTCTCTCTAACTCTCCCTCCTTGTCCTTGATATTTAGTTGGAACTATTGAAGATATGAAGACCATTTTTGATGCCACTCTTTCTATAGCTAGAGTGACTTGTTGTTTATGAGGATCATAGTTTCCTTACTCAAGATATAATGCTTCCAATGCTTACATGCTTGAACAATAGCATAAATCACATGATGATATGTTGGGTGGTTTTCAACTAACGTAGTGAATTGTTCACTATGGTATGTAAATGGATGACCATGTTAAGTGATAAATTTTCCAAGTGCATATTCTAATGCACCAGTGTTGATCTTGAAAGGTCATTGAAGATCTAGTAGCAAAAGGATTGGTGCATATAACATGATATGCATTTGAAGTCTTTAAGTGCTTTCCATTATCATAATATCTAGATGAACCTTTCTTTGGCGCCACTGCTTACAACCTAGTTTAATGGTCAAGTCACATGTGAAAAACCAAAAGTTTGCAAATTTGAAGAATCTATGCAGCTCTATGACATAATTCAAGGATTATCTTCTTATAAAATGAACATTTCTCCATGTTTGCATACAACTTGTATTTTTACAAGTTGTCAAGTACTTTCCCAATATGGTGTAGGTGTTTATCCCAAGTCTTACTAAATGTTATGGAGAGGGAGATGGAGAGGGAGAGAGGGGGAAATAGAAAGAGATGGAGACAGAGACATGGAGAGGGAGAGGGAGGAGGACTAAGATAGAAAAACGGATAGATAGAGGAAGAAAGATGGATAAAGAGGGAGATAGAGATAGAGAGAGGGAAGAGATAGGGAGATAGAGAGTGAGGGAGAGATTGAGATAAAGATAGAAAGAGGGGAGAGATAGGGAGATAGAGAGTGAGGGACAGATAGAGATAGAGAGAGGGGAGAGATAAGGAGATAGAGAGTGAGGGAGAGATAGAGATAGAGAGAGGGGAGAGATAGAGATAGAGATAGGGAGGGGAGAGATAGGGAGATAGAGAGTGAGGGAGAGATAGAGATAGAGAAGGAAAGATAGAGAGAGGTAGAGAGGGATAGATTAAGAGATAGGGATGAAGGGATAGATAGATTGAGGGAAAAAGATGAAGAGATGTGCATAGAGAGAGGGAGAGAGATTGAGAGGTAGAGGGATGGGGAGAGCAATAGAGAGAGAGAGAGATAAAAAATGCTAGAGATAGGGAGGGAGAGAGGTAGGGAGATAGAGGGAGAGAGATTGAGAGGTAGAGGGATGTGAGAGAGATAGGGAGAGAGATAGAGAGGGAGAAAGATAGAGAGGGAGAGATATAGAGGGAGAGAGATAAAGAGGGAGAGAGAAAAAATGATTGAAAAAATGCAAGTGCATTATAATGCGCTCTCATTTTAAACTAGTTAATAACGTGTTCCAATGGCCTACAAAAACACATATCACATGATTCTTGGCCTACATGCTCTGTTTTATTCTATGTTCTACACTTTTTAGACATACAAAAAAAACTTTTGATGCTTTTGAGGTTCTTCAATGATTGGCTGACAAAATTGGATCACTTTTTGTTCTTGTTTCGATACAAAAGATTTCAATTGAATGTTTTTAATTCAAATTTGATATTGGAAATCATTTTTTTCATGTTTTGAGGAATTAACTAGTTTTTTGTCTTACATTAACAAAAAACATACTAATTGTGCATGTTTTGTATTGTAATTTGATAGCTTATCATATATTATTTATCTTCTTTTGACCTTTGTTTGAGATTGATATAAATTTTAATACCATACCAAGGAAATGACTAAAAGCTCAAACACCAGAGGAGTGTGAAGCTGATAATGTAAATAAAATGAGTGAACAAGACAACTTCATGAAAACAAGAAATTGAACGTCACAAATGAATATCAACCATCCTTTCCAATCGAATTGGATGATGAAGCATTCAAAAGAGAGAAATAATTGGAGAAAAAAGGGAATGAATGCAAAAACTTCGTGCAAGTAAGAAATCGAATGCGGAAGTTGAAGGCTTGTCATCTTTGCCATCTCAGATTGATATTGTAGAAAATGTTCAATCATTTATTGAAAATGATGACACATTTGCAAATATGAATTTAGAGGTTACACCAAATGATCAAATGTTGAATGAGCACAATTTGTCTAATGATTCAAGTTTTCCATTGGGAACACCTCCTAGAATTTTGCATTAAAAGCCTAAGTTTTTGATTGAGATTGATGAGAATATTCTAAAACCGATGGTTGGCAAGATTCCTAAGCATACTTGTAGAAGAAATGTGAATAATATATGGACCATATTTTTTCAAAACATAATTGAAACTAGAAGATGTCAATTGTTTTTCTAAGATGATGAAAAATCTTAAGTTTAGGCCAATCATGAAGATTCTTGTCCTAAGAACATCAAGTGTTAATAGTGAATATTCTATTCTAATAAATCTAGTCAATGCATAGCAAACCATTGGCTCCACCACACTCATGAAATATAGTAATGCTACATGATGTGCCATTACATCAACTATTATGAGCAATCAAACAAAGAAATCTCACTTGTTAAGAAAAAAAGTCAAGCACTAAAGATAACTAGAAAAAATTGATGAAAGCCGTTGGGAGATGTGAAAGAATTGAGGACCTGATGTTACAAGTATGTGCTATTGGTGTTGTCATTGATGTCAACAAGCTTGTGTGTCATTGGTGTCAATTGTGTCAAGAGTATGAGTAGTTTGTGTTGAGCAGAGATGAAAGATATGGTTGAGCAGAGTTGAGGATGTTGCAATGATATGAGCTATTTGATTAAGTTGTCTTAGATGATTTGGTTTCTTTGTGAAAGTTATGAAGATGTTAGGAATATGCTTTTATTGGTTGGTTTCCAAATTCTTTTGAGAAAATTGATAAATAAAGGAAATGGTGTGTTGAAGATGAGTTTTGACTTAATAGAGTAATGTTCTGGTTTTGCTCCGCATTTCTTCCTTATTGAAGATCTACTTTTGTAGTTTGAATATGATGTTTAGAGGTGTTCAAAGATGTTATGTTCTAGATTTGTACTCTAGTTCATTGTGTAGAGAAAGTTGTGTTCACTAGTGTGTGGACTATGTTTCTGGGTTGTGTAGAGGTGTCTGGGAGAAAATGTTTTTCTCCACATTTCTTTGCAGATTTGTTTCTGGCTTTGCAGTTCTAGATTTATGCTTATAAGGTCCATATCTTCCTTCAGTTCAAGTGGTTTGTGGTTTGGTACTCTGTAAGTTCATTTCTTGAGTTGCAGTTGATGATAGAGTAATTGTTGTGTGATTACACAACACAGCCCATTTTGCCCCAGCAAAACAGGGACCCAACATTTGTTTCTTTGCTTGGCTTGCTTGTTTCCTTCTATTTTTGGGTGGTATGGTAAAACCAGTAGCAAATGTATGTCAATCTTTTATCCTTGACATGTTAGGATCAAATTTCAAAGGTCAAAGTTTTTCATCATAAACCCCACCAAATGAAAGAAAATAAAATTCTAAGCAGGTTTTCCTTTTGGAGCACTAGAAAATTCCCTAAGGCTAAGAAGTTATGCCTAGTCAAAGTTTAGTCAAATGGTCTTAGGGATGTGCACATTGTCTCAACATCCAAACATTAGCTTAATGTCCTGATCACAAATTCACTAAGTAAAACTCAATATCTAGACATTCGTGAATGTGTAGACGTCAAACTTAATCCATTGCGATAGCTAAACATTGTGCGCATAAAGTCACTTAGTGTGAATACTAACGGGTATGCATGTTAACTTAACATCTAGACCTTAACTTAATGTCTAGACATTTGTTATTATCCTTATCCTGTTGACATATCCTCATTGACTTGTCAACTAGACTTAGACTATGGACATTACGCTTAAACATTTTAATATCTGGACCTTACCCCAACATCCCGATGACATCATCTGATCTTGCCTTAGACAAATAACAAAAGATGATGACATCATTCAAACATTAAGAGGATAGAACATTCAATATTTCTTAACATCCATACATTAACTTAATGTCTGGACTTTCACCAATATCCTGATGATGTCACATTACACCTGACCCAAAATTACATTCAGAAGGGTGATGTCATCCACACATTTGTATTTAAGGATATTTCACAAATACTAATGTCTAGATATTTCTTAGTGTCCACATCCCAATCTCTCATGACTACAATTCACATCATCCATCAAACAATCCAATGGTACCACGTGGCACAAGTTGACTTTTTATTCTAGACATTTTGTAATGACCAGACATTCGATGATCCAAGGTAAATACCTTTGGATTTTAAGGACCCGATATCCACCCTCAGTCTATGTTGACCAACATGATGATGTCATGCCCTATGCATATGCACATTTTAAAAGATGAGCACATTGATTAACATCCAGACATAGGTCCATATTCGTGCCTTGCAATAAACACTGCAAAAAGCATGGTTGGCCATTTGAAAATTTGAATTACAAGCTGCCACTTGTTTCAATCTCAAGGATCAAATGCCAATATCTATGCACAAAGGCAATTTGACATTAATAATGCCCTAAATCTATGGTTTTAAAGCATAAAGTCATATTTTTATGCATTTTGCATTCATAAAAGCATTCAAGAGTTTAAAATTATAGAGCTCCAAAGTTTTTATGATGACCATTACAGCGGAAACCCTAATCTTGAATGAAATGGTGTGCATATTTGATGGCATGGGTAGATAAAAAATTGTCAGCTTTAAAAACTAAAGGGGTAGTCATAACAATGTCTAAGAAGAAGAAGAGGCAAGAGTTGCCTGAAGTAGAATATGATGACTTCTTAATCCACAAGAGGCAAATCATGGATACTAATTTGACAAAGCCTACAATAGAATTAGCTGTATAGTTCACAACCAAAGGCATTACTATAGCCAGAAGGCCACCCCCACAAAAAGAAAAAGATCCTGTCCCGACAATTGTATTAACCACTAGACAGGCCGAAGAGCTTAAGGTGGCATGAGGATATTGAAGATGAAGAAGATTAAATACCTCTAGTAAAGAGAGGGAAAGGTTAGGATATGTTGCATGGAACAAATGTCCCAAGGAAAAAGAGAGGACAAGCATCAGTGATGAGAGCGTCTACCAGAAAGAAGCATAAGGTCCTGACTAAGGAAAGTGAACAATTCACTGAGATGGAGAAGATGTTTTCCACTGAGCAACCAACAGTAGATAGAGCTGCAAAGTCTATGGTGCTGAAGGATAGGGATGTAGATATAGTGAAAATAGGGTTCCAACATGATGTTCCCATTCCCACAATTGTGAAATTCAAAACTAAGAAAGCTCAGGAAGAAAGAGAAGTAGAGGAAAAGAGGATGAATGATCTATCCATGCCACTGGATGAAACTATTGACCTTACAGATGATGATATGATGAGGGAGGTGACATCCAGTAACATAGAAAGCTTGATCAAGAACACTACCCTAATGCCTCAAGGTACACCACAAGTGCCAAAAAGATACCAAAAATAAGGATGAAGTTGAAAATCTTGAGGCAGTGGTAGAAAACATTGGCTTGGATAAGTTGATAGGTAAGGTTACTAGCCCAGTAGTGATTGATTTGTTATATGAAGGAGCTGAAGAAGAGGAAAAGGATAAGGCCATGAATGATGCACATGATGATAATGATGGTATGGGTGTAGACATGGAAATTGATACAGAGGTGTCACAATAAAATGTCTAGGATATTGATGAGGTACATTCTAAGGTAGAGGAGAAGGAACAACAAATGTCAACATCTGGATAAACAGGTCCAATGATCCAAAGGATATAGAAATGTTAACATCTAGACATGAAGGTCCACAAAGTAAAAATGATGAAGAGGAGGTAAATACTGGTGGTGATCAAGATATACATCAGGATATCCAAGATCTTGGCCACCAAGAGGTTAGTATAGATAATCCTCAACCTCAGGATGATCAACATGCACAAGAACAAGATGCAGATATACATCAGGATAAGCATGTTGATGTAAATGAAAAAAATAAGGAGGTCCAGACCAATGTATCTATTGGTCCAGAGCCAAAAAAGGAAACATCTCATGATCATGATATGACATCCAGAGATGCTGCAAAGGACCAGGATCTGTAGCAAATATATGAGGAGTTTCCTACCGATGGGGAACACCAATAGAATGTCAATCTAGACATTCTAAAAGACAAGAAAGTAGATACATAAGATGCTCACATTGAGCAAAGTGGCCAGCAAGGGCCAACATCCAGTGCACCACATTGGCTTGCACATGAGATAAATCCACCTTTGGAAATTGATTCATCAAAATTTGATATTTCTTCATTATTTTATTTTGAGGGAACCAAACCCAAAAGAAGGGAAAGAGCCACATTAGAAATAAAGAGAGACCCAATATCAGGAAAGAGAACTGCTCAGATAGTTGTGCCTATTGTAGATAAAGAAAAGGGAGAAATAAGTGCTAGTGAATTCCAAATAACCACTGTGGACCTAGGTCACACTACCACTTTTCAAGAGGGTCAAGAGGCAAAAGAAAGCATAGATGCACTAGTAGCAAGAATAAATAAAGCCAAGGCCAAGAATCAAGAGTATAAAGAGCAAACTACTCAAATGCAGACCTTTATCAAGGGACTAGTGGCACTAACAAATGTGCCTATTACATCTTCCATTTTCCTAACATTAGTATCTCATTAGGAGATAGATGCATTGGATGTGCAGAAGCATCATGCATAGGTAATGGATAAATGGTTCACCAAATTTCTGGTTGAAGGAGAACAAGTGATAAGGACCTCACTGTCCAATTGGGACATGTTAAGAAACCTAAAGGGTAAGGATGGAAATTTGAAGAAGGAAGTTGACCAAAGATTAATAAAGAGTGGTAAGCATTTGACTACACTAAAGGAGATGAGGAAGGTAGATGTTGGCACCCTCATGACAAAGTATATCTTGACACCTCAAATGTTACCATAGCTAGACAATTGGCTTGAAGATATAAGGTTCGAGGTGGATATATTAAAGAGATGTGATGCTAAGATGGTAGATATCAATGTCAAAGCACATGAACTCTTAGCAAAAGAGCTAGGGATTTTGGAGGCCCTTGAGGGTGAAGTTGAAGGAAAGGTAGAAAACTAGGATGAGGATTTTTCTACCAAAGCATTCAAGGATAATTTCAGCCTTGTAGTAGAGGATCCTATTCAGCATTTCTCTGAGGCTACTATTGATAAAGCAATGTGGATGAAGGCTAAGATAGAGACATATAATGAAGAACTTGATAGATGGACAAATAGGTGGGTAGCTCTGCAAGAACAATTGAAGGCACAAGAGCATGTTATTACAAAGGCAAAGGTACCAGATAGAGTAGAAATAGATAAGGCCATCCAGGCATTGACCTTATCCAGGGTATCAGATGCAGAGTAATGGAGGAGCCATCTACAGATGAAGAATTAGATGGAAATGTAGAGTGAAGGGGTCACACTAACCAAGTCAAAGATTCTAGAATATTCCAAAATGCCAGCTGGACTCTGCTAGATTGATTGCCAAATGCAATCATGTGCCACGTTTCATCCTGACCATTGATTCATGTCGAATTGATCCTGATCATTGGATCTTTTGTAATTGCATCCTCTCCTTGTTCTATAAAAGGAGATGGATTTCCATTTGTACATGATTAGGAGCTTAATCGAGAGAGAATTGTTGAGATTTGTGAGCACTAAGTGTACATTTTGTGACTTAGCATTTTCCCATGGTTCCTTCTTTAGACCAATTATAAATATGCATACATTTTGAATACTAAATGAAATAGAGATCCAGGTTACAAATTAATCATAAATCTTGAGTAATCTTTTTGGATGATATCTAGACATGCCACTGTGGAGTGCTGCGCTCTCTGAGGTGCATTTCAATTTGTGAATGTTGTTGTTGTCCAATTCCTTTAAAGATTAGCATCAACTGTGTGTAGTTGTGGAATATCCTGGCAAAGCATGGTTTGATTTCATCTCTTCTGATGAAGTATTGAATTGTGCATATGGATCAATGGTCAAAACTCACTCATTTCAAATAATTTTAGAATTTCAATTCATTTCTTTTAAATTTCATTAATCATCATCATCAACTGCAGAATATTGATACATGATAAGCAACACATAGTAAATATGCAGACATCTGTAGATAACTAAATATCTTGTGCATATTTGGACAAATTGCATGTAAAATTGAAAATATCATGCAGATAATTGGAAATAATGGTAAAGAACATGAAAATATCAGCTTAAAGGCACAATATTTAGAAGAATTTGAAGTGCAGAAGAAAAATTAGGTGAAGATTAGTTCAAATTTAAGTAAACAGAAGAACTAATCAAAGTTATATAAATCATCATGAGCAATCTTAATCAGAGTGAAGATCAGAAGAATTGATCAAACTTAGAATAAATTCACATAAATATCTACATATTCTAGTTAAAGATTGTAAGATTTAACGTCATTTGTGGATATTCATGTAATAAAGGTGAAACATAGTAAATACTCTCATATCTAGATACAGATTACATCAAATTTCTTGCGTAAGGCCCCTAACTATTAACAACATCATCACGTCAAACTACTAAGTAACGTTAGAAGGTTATAAACTAACTATCAGAGACTTGGGATTGCAAATTCATCATGAATTTGTCATATCTTTCAAGAGGATAAAGGTTTGTTGTAATGAATTTTTATCTTTTTAAATATGACTAACAGCTGTATCAATAGTTTTTGGCACCAGGAGGGCCCGATCACTTGGGATTCATAAGGATTTGTCATCTGAATGTACTTCCCTGTGTTCTTGTGAAAAAATATCTTCAAATTTCTCCATATACTCTAGAACTTTGAGTCTCCAGCAAAGATTCCACTAATATTCCACAATTTGAAGAGCCTCATCATAAATATCACGTCTCTGTGGATATTTACCCTGATATTTATAGACAGTTGTCTAGATTTTCCAAGTTCAAGTTGAAAATTTGTATCCTTTGCAAATACTTTGCAAATACCTCATCATTTGAGATAATTGTCCATAAATATCGACTTCTACGAAGGAATTACTCACATCTTTATAAAGATCCTATTTGAATATCGAGGTCTTACCTTGACTTTATTAGAACTGGCTCATCAACCTAACACAAGGTCAAGATCTTCTAGACCTTTAGAAGACTTACCTCTATTTCAACCTAGACCATGTGTTACCTAAATTTCACTACAGCTCATTCAGGTAGAGTTTTGATTCAAAGTTTAAAAGGTACATTTTATCTGATCCTTATTACATTACATTCAAGTGCATAAATGAAATAATTGAAAAGATTATGATTATCAAATTACTGCATTTATCCAAGTGCATGTAACAAAAGAAATATTTATACAAATCTTTTATAAATAAATAAATAATCTTTATTGAATGTAAAATGTACATTATCTCATACAAGCTGTAAGATTAACTTTCTTATTCAATGAAATTGAAGAAAAAATTTATACATGATTAAGTAAATGAAAGTAAAAGTGCATGTAAGGATAGAGGCCAGTCATTGCCTAAGAATGACTGATTTTGGTTCAGGTGTGTTGTCCTATTGCCCCAAGTTGTCTTTGTCATTCCAAGTTCATGTCATCTCTAGTTCCTACATCTGGCAAAAGAGTGATATTTGAGTAATACTCTAAGAAATGATGGTCCCTAACCTGACATGAACAAGTACCTATGCATCTATAAACTGATCCTCAAATGCATTAAACAAGAAATGTATACTTTGGATGTCTTAGAAAATAAGCAAGTCATCAAACACATCTAGAGTATGCATTTATTTTCTAACAATATTTCTTCATGTGCAGATATAGGTGAAATTGTGTTTCTAAGTGATTCATCAGTTTATATTATGAGTGGAGAAAATGTGGCTCCCACAAGGGTTGAGCCCATCTCATAGTTGTTACAGAAGCATTTCATATGTATTCATCAGATGCAGAGTACAGACTGTGTGAAAAGAGAAGTAAACATTATGTAATGAGGTCCATACAAGGGATTGTCAAAGAGTGAAGATAGTCATTCCATAAGCAAAAAAGGTCATGACATTGATGCAGAGAAATCTAAATGGAACAGTCAAGAGGAAAAGAATTATAAGGTGGACAAAGGGTTTTAGAATAAAGGGATAGTGAGACCATGAACATGAAGATGTGATTCATATGGCAGGTATAAACTTTCTCACTAAACTTTCTTACAAATATTATTATCCATTCTTAGACAAGTTTTCCAAAACATCATGTAGCTTGTATGACCCAAAATCTTTGCATATGAATGAGCACTATCAAGGTAAACATAGTAGATAATCACTATCCCAATCTTAATATGAATGTGATTAGAAAAGGCAGACTAGACATGAGAAGATAGTCAAAGGTGACTGTTTAACTTTTCTCATGCACTCAGGAGTTTAATTAGATAAGTGGAAAGCCTTGGTAGAGGTATGATACATTGAATAAATTTGTAGTTATCCTAAGTCTTCTACAAACTAAGACAGTATTGGGGTTTGTGGGCAGAGGTTTAAGAAAATTGTCTAGAAGAACAAGCATACAATTCAAAGAATGATAGGGGTAATTGGTCTAAAAAGGAGAAATTGTGTGACAGTGGCTGCGTGCCATGAAAAGGACCATCAAAACAAGATGGGAATATTTAGAGATATAGAGGGTTTTGCTGTTTAAAAACCCAGATGTGAGGGCAACTTGTTGAATGACATGATAGAGAAGATCCATGAAGACACATACAAACATGCAGAAAGATAGAGATCTACACATGTAAAAGTGAATGAGCAATCTCAAAGAGTTGTAGAAGAACATGCATGGAGTATAGATTCATAGAATGAATTTGTATGGAACAAAGAGGCAAAGCAATGGATGGAAAACTTAGGGATTTGCAGAGGTCTATCAGTCCTCTCAGAGTTTTGGAGGTTCAATATAATGTAGAGCATCAGTGTGACAACAAAGGTTGAATAGTATATAGAGGTCTGCACTAGTCAAGGAGATCAATCATGTAGCTATGGTTATGAATTTGCAGGGGCTTGAGAGTAGTTTTTTTTGTAAAGAAGTATAAGCCCTCTTTATACGTAGGAAAGTATAGTAGTAAATCCAATGAGAAGATTATAGTCATGACAATAAAGACACCATTTACAATCAATGCTCACAATGAAGCTCTGCCGTGAAGCAACAAGAGTCTGTACAGTTAGGTTTTGTATAGGTTTACTTGAGGAAACCCTAGGGTAACACAATGATGTAGATCTTTAGTAATGTTTGAGAAGGGAGACAGACTCAGATACACGTCCAAAGGGGACTATCAAGTAGTTTTACCATGAGATAGAGCTTCATGAGGGATAATAGGGTAGTGAGGACCAGTGATAAAGAGATGAGTAGAGAATCTACATGACTGTTGGAAGTAGTTTTCAAAGCTTGTATGAATCATAAAGGAAGGTTGTATATGACATAGAGGATAGTCATGGAAGAGTGTATATAGTATGAAATCATAGTCACAATGATCTCATGTCATAAAGAGTAAATGTTACATTAATAATGTCATTCAAGTAAGAGCCACAGTTATGAGTATGTGATTGTGTTACAGAGACAACAATTATGAGAATGAGTGCTATAGTAGCAAAAAATAATAAACCATGGCATCTATCAATAGGAATGAGTTCAAATGACACAAGTGTAACTATACCAAATTGCTAATATGTCTCAGATAGATTTATGGTTATGTTTCAAACATATAGAGAAAAAATGAATAACTTTGTTAATACCTTGCTGCTACAGAACAAAAGAAGAGCTGATGCTAATATAGCAACCAAAGGTATACAGAAAATAGATACAGAATAAGCAAAACCCACTGTGTTTTTTTCATTTCAGAGAGAATAAACAAAGTCATATACAGAGAGAAGATTAGGAACATAAATGACAAATTTCATTATTTTCTGTAGCTTTATTCTTGAAATACAGTCATGTCTACATGAAGTTTCAACCTTTCTAATCATGGCCATACAAAATATAGAGATATACAGTAGATATAGTGTTAAAAGAGCAACAAGAAATGGTAAAAATTGTAGTATGCTTCAGAGAAATGACTTCATTAGACTTACCTTCAGCCATTGTAGCAGAAATGTCAAAAAGCCAGTGAGAATGCCTTAAAATCGTCTATAGAAACCCCTGTTTTCAAACCCTCATGGCGGTTCGAGATGCAGAGAAAGATTTTAGGATTGCAAAAATGCAAAATAAGGGCAAAACTTGCCTTTTTTGTGTCTTAGGGTTTCATAACTGTAGAAGCCTGATGGGCTTTTTTTTTTTTGCATTTTATATCTTTTGCATATCTTTTAAGATAGCCATGGTAAATACTTTATAACATGTAATGCCTATTATGCCACGGGGTGGCCGAACACATTAAGACTTTTGTTAAGTCTTTTGTCCCTATTTCTCACTTTTTGTATTTATTATTCCTTGTAAATATCATGTAATGTAAAATGATGTCCTTAAGTGATGACAATATGAGTCATTTAAGTGTTATTGTTAGCTGTTATTGCAAAGGAGAGTAAGATGGAGAGTGTTGTGAGACTTTATTTGCTTGGAGAGGATGTAGTTGGAGCTTGTGAAGATGTGACAGACACATGCCAAGGGAATAGGTGTTGTTTTTGCCTTGAAAGAGGAGATTGACTAGGTCAGGAGGTAGTTGGATAGTTATAGTTTGACTTGACAGTTGATTGTGAGAGGGTATCTAGGAGTGGTTTTATTACTCTTAGAGTCCTTTTTAGACTTGTTTTCATGAGTCATCATGTTTGACTAAGTCTTAATGGACTTTTTCTTGCATTATGGACACTTTTGGAGAGGATATAGGCCCTAGATATTAGGCTTTATATAGGGATCCGACCCCAATCAGTTTGAGACTCCTTGTATTGTGGAACCCCTTGGATAGTGGGAGATATAGTCACTTTTGTAACTCTTTTGTATTTAGTTCTTACATGCAGATTTTAGAGACTTGTGATTTTGATCCTTGCTCAGATTTTGTGAGTTTGTAATTCATTTTTCTTTTGGATATGCATACTAGTGATTACCTTGGAAACAAATACAAATAAGTTATTTTACCTTCTCAATTTTCTGCTTCATTGTGTGCATTCGAATTGATTGATGCAATTACTTATGAGATTATCTTTTTCCTTGTAGTTTTGTCTCAGTTTTAGTATCTTTTGTAGAAGAATATACAATTTACAGGTCATAGGTTGTGTTGAAAATGCAAACATTTTAGTTGTGAATATATATTTTCCTGTTAGGAGTAAAGCATATAACCTTCTTATGAAATATTTATGTAAAAGAATATCATTTTGGGCTATGCATGTCAAGTTACTTTGTTGATCAAACCAAGTATATACAAGCTATGTTTGCAGGTCCTAGTTAGTTTTGGTGCATTGCCTTAGTCATAGATTTTAGTTTTTATGCAATTTCTTCACCCTTTTCCTTGTCAAAGTAATAGTTTAGGTGATACCCATAGGAGGCCAGCCTTCTCCAGAGGTTGACCTCTACTTTTAAAGTGACCCATAGCTTTAGAGGTCTTCTCATGTTTCAATAGATTGTTAAACCTTACGTTTAATAGGGTACAAATCTCATTGATAACAATTTTTGGCACGCCTGGTGGGACCGATTGGACTAGCGTAGTCCACAAGTCCTTTATTCATTGTTGATATTTGGTGTGTATGTCAACAACATTAGCCTATGGAGGCAATATTCACACACCTGGTGACTCTACAAGTGAAGAATTAGCTAGTTTTAGCAGTCTAGGTACAAGCAACTAATGAGGTTGGTGCTACTTGTTAGTTTTCTACCATTTGAAAGTATTTTCTCCGCACTTGGTTACTCTATTTGGTGTTATAACTCATTTCTTAGTGTTTCAAGACCCTGTTGCCTATATACATTCCAAATTAGTTATCTAGACTTGCCTATGTTTCATGTTTTACTCTTGCAATGTATAATTATCAGCACTGTGATGGTTTTTCACCTCCATTCCATGAAAATCATGCATATATGCCCTCTTACCAATTATATCATATGGAACAGCTTGCTGGTTTTATTCCAAATGACCCTGCAACAACAGATTACCAGTAGTCCTATCCTATTTTCCACCCTCCCATCCTTACTCAATCTCAATATCAGTTGATATATGATCAATTTCAACCCCAAGAAGAGGTTTTTAATGCCAAACAGGATGATTATTCACACAATCAGCCTCAAGAGCACCCTTACCAGAATGTATTGGATCTGATCCAAAAGTTTGATTGTGTTTTGTTGGATTTGAGCCAAAAACTTGAACATATGAAGATTAGTGACATTAGGAAGGAGTTCTCACACATGTAATGGATGTTGGTTGACATCAAGAAGTAGAAAAAGATTATCTTGCAGTAGTAAGAGTTGGCTAAGTAATCTGTTGTTTATGATCAAGAGTGGGTGACGAAAAGAATACAGTTTGAGAGAAATCTTGAAGGAGAGATAGTTGCTAAAAAGGAGCAAATGAAGCTTTTGTTTGCTTAGGTGCAAAGTAGTCGAGCTTACTCAAATTATCAATGCCAAAAAAGGGTGTGAAACCCAGGAAGCCCTTTCCATTCCTAGTTTCAGCTCAACTCTTCCTAACATCTAGAAAGAAAAAGAAGAACAAATATTTGACCAGCATAGCTCACTCAACATAGAGGAAAATAGAAATACAAACTTGCTACATTTACCTATGGAGGAATATAGATTAGAATAGAAGGATATTGGAGAGGAAAAGACATTTCAAGGAGTGTCTTTGAATGCTCTAACTTATCAACTTCCTTGTTTCGTAAAAGATGGTGAAAATGTTCCAATAGGACAGCAAGGTGAAATAGTACAAGAGGTTGGTCAGGAAGAGAAGTTTATAGTTTGGAAGGAAGAAGACGAGTATTTCCACTCTAATATCAGTTTCAGAATAGTAAGGGCACATCAAACAATTTGAGGAGATGTTGATTCACGATGATTAGTATGAAAATGGAGCTTTGGACCATGAAGAAGAGCATAAATCTGAACCTGACACTATTTTCCAAGTTATGAGCTTTGATATATTCGAACATGTTATGCATGAGAAAGCTAATGTTGAGCTTTTTGGAGAGATATGCACATGTATAATTGATCAGTTTTGTTCAATGTTAGATGACAAGGAACTAGATCTTCTAGGAGAAGTTGACAATCATGATGAAGTAGAATAACAAGTTCACAAGCTTGAACAAGTGCTGAAGCAACAGGAGGAATATGGTCCTGATAGAGAGGAGTTCATTTTCTCAAGTCAAGAAAATTCTCATGAATCTGATTGGCAAGGCCCTAGCTAGTTGGAGGAACTTCCTTTCTACTATACTAAAGAGTTGGAGGCTAATATATCAATTAAAAGTTTTCTTCGAGAGGCTACTTCAATGTTTGAGTTTTTGCCTTCTTTCATTAAAGAAGAAAGTCCTGATTTAAGCTATACCTCCTTGAGTGATAATGAGGATTTTGAGCTTGAACTAGTTGTCTCTAAGAGCCTTCTAAGAGCTGATAGCTTTGATGAGTTGTTAGACACCCTAGTGGAAGAGGATTGTCCATTGACCATTGAGGAGGAATCAACATGGTAACTTATTATGCAAGGTGAAGGTAATGCTATTTTTTCTAAGCATCTAGATTATTATAGTCCAAATTTAGTTATGAAGCAGGACAACCATGAGCAATAGGAAGAATGTGAAGCAACCAACAATGGGAGTCCAAGTTTTATCCATTCTAGTGGTTGTCCAATCAGATATTTAGCTAGTATCGAGGTCACTGAAGTACTAGAGGTCATGCTTGCACCCAAGTTTGAGGATGCAATTGAAGAATAAACTAATTTTGGAGTTGCAGCTAAAAATGATCAAATTCAGCTCACTTGTCCAGTCCAGGACAGCAATAGGCATGATCAAAATCAAGGTGTGAGTGAGTTTATTTGCACCTTTCTAAAACATTGCAATAGCCTATTGAATATTTGCATGTGTTTCATGTTCTTTCAGCAATATATGATCATGTAATGCATCAATTGTTGATTAGAAAGGGGTGTTATTTTGCAAATCCAGTCGATGGTTTTGTTTGACCAGCTGCTTTGCTGGTTAGAGTAGGTTAGAATAGGTTTTTGGATACAGTTTCAATTCCATAAGTGCTGTCCAATACAGTTAGATAGGTTGTTTTCTGCATTTTACTTTTTAGTTAGGTTTCCAAGTGTCTTTCACTTCATCCTGCTGAGTTGCAGAGGTTAGAAATCTGTTGTCCAAGTGTTTTAAAAGTCTCTGAGTGACCCTATGCCCAATGGATAAGCTTAAGGCAATTGATCTAATGTTTAGTAGGCAAACATATAGCAGATGTCGCTAGAAATGTTACCTAAATTTCACTACAGCGCATTCAAGTAGAGTTTTGATTCAAAGTTTAAAAGGTACATTTTATCTTATCCTTATTACATTACATTCAAGCGCATAAATGAAATAATTCAAAAGATTATGATTATCAAATTACTGCATTTATCCAAGTGCGTGTAACATAAGAAAGATTTATACAAATCTTTTCTGAATAAATAAATAATCTTTATTGAATGTAAAATGTACATTATCTCACACAAGCCGTGAGATTAACTTTCTTATTCAATGAAATTGAAGAAACAATTTATACATGAATAAGTAAATGAAAGTAAAAGCATATGTAAGGATAGAGGCCAGTCATTGCCTGAGAATGACTAGTTCTAGTTTAGGTGTGTTGTCCTGTTGCCCCAAGTTGTCTTTGTCCTTCCTAGTTCATGTCGTCTCTAGTTCCTGCATCTGGCAAAAGAGTGATATTAGAGTAATACTCTAAACAATGATGGTCCCTAACTTGACATGAAAAAGTACCTATGCATGTATAAACGGATCCTCAAATGCATTAAATAAGAAATGTATACTTTGGATGTCCTATAAAATAAGCAAGTCATCAAACACATCTAGAGTATGCATTTATTTTCTAACAAGTTTGCTTCATGTGCAGATATAGGTAAAATTGTGTTTCTGAGTGATTCATCAGTTTATCTTATGAGTGGAGAAAATGTGGCTCCCACAAGGGTTGATCCCAACTCATAGTTGTTACAGAAAAATTTCATACGTATTCATCAGATGCAGAGTACATACTATGTGAAAAGAGAAGTAAGCATTATGTAATGAGATCCATACAAGGGACTATCAAAGAGTGAAGACAATCATTTCATAAGCAAAAAAGGTCATGATAGTGATGCAGAGAAATCTAGATGGAACAGTTAAGAGGAAAAGAATTATAAGGTGGACAAAGGGTTTTAGAATAAAGGGATAGTGAGACCAAGAACATGAAGATGTGATTCATATGGCAGGTATAAACTTTCTCACTAAACTTTCTTACAAATCTGATTATCCATTCTCAGACAAGTTTTCCAAAACAGCATGCAACTTGTATGACCTGAAATCTTTGCATATGAATGAGCACTGTCAAGGTAAACATACTAGACAATCACTATCCCAATCTTAATATGTATGTGATTAGAAAAGGTAGACATTGTTAAAGTAAGAAGATGCAGACATGAGAAGATAGTCAAAGGTGACTGTTTAACTTTTCTCATGCACTCAGGAGTTTAATTAGATAAGTGGCAAGCCTTGGAAAAGGTATGATACATTGAATAAATTTGTAGTTATCCTAAGTCTTTTGCAAACTAAGATAGTATTGGGGTTTGGAGGCAAAGGTTTAAGAATATTATCTAGAAGAACAAGGATACAATACAAAGAATGACAGGGGTACTCATCTAAAAAGGAGAAACTGTGTGATAGTGGCTGTGTGCCATGAAAAGGACCATCAAAATGAGATGGGAAGATTTAGAGATATAGAGGGTTTTACTGTTCAAAAACCCAGATGTGAGGACATCTTGTTGAATGACATGATAGAGCAGATCCATGAAGACACATACAAACATGTAGAAAGATAGAGATCTACACATGTAAAAGTGAATGAGCAGTCTCAGAGAGTTGTAGAAGAACATGCATGGAGTATAGATTCATAGGATGAATTTGTATGGAACAAAGAGGCAAAGCTATGGATGGAAAACTCAGGGATTTGCAGAGGTCTATCAGTCCTCTTAGAGTTTTGGAGGTTCCATATAATGCAGAGCATCAATGTGACAATAGAGGTTGAATAGTATACAGAGGTCTGCACCAGTCAAGGAGATCAATCATGTAGCTCTGGTTATGAATTTGCAGGGGCTTGAGAGTAGTTTTTTTTGTAAAGAAGTATAATCCCTCTTCCTATGGAGGGAAGTATAGTAGTAAATCTAATGAGAAGATTACAGTCATGAGAACAAAGACACCATTTACAGTCAGTACTCACAATGAAGCTCTGCAGTGAAGCAACAAGAGTCTATATGGTTAGGTTTTGTATAGGTTTACTTGAGGAAACCCTAGGGTAACACAATGATGTATATGTTTAGCAATGTTTGAGAAGGGAGACAGACTCAGATAGACATCCAAAGGGGACTATCAAGCAGTTTTACCATGAGGTAGAGCTTCATGAAGGATGATAGGGCAGTGATGACCTGTATTTTTTTAATTGCATGACAGTGAGTAGTGTTCATTGTGACAATGCTATCACAGTAAATAGAGGACTGTGATAAAGAGATGAGTAGAGAATCTACATGATTGTTGGAAGTAGTTTTCAAAGATTGTATGAAGCATAAAGGAGGGCAGTCAAAAAATATCAGAGGAGACACTTAGGAAGGCTGTATATGACATAGAGGATAGTCATGGAAGATTGTATATAGTATGAAATCACAGTCACAATGATCTCATGTCATAAAGAGTAAATGTTACATTAATAATGTCATTCAAAGCCACAGTTATGAGTATGTGATTGTGTTACAGAGACAACAAGAATGAGAATGAGTGATATAGTAGCAAAAAATAATAAACCATGGTAGCTATCAATAGGAATGAGTTCAAAATGACACAAGTATAGCTGTACCAGACTGCTAATATGCCTCAGATAGATTTATGGTTATGTTTCAGACATACAGAGAAAAGATGAACAACTTTGTTAATACCTTGATGCTACAGAACAAAAGAAGAGCTAATGCTAATATAGAAACTAAAGGTATACATAAAACAGATACAGAATAAGCAAAGCCCACTAGGTTTTTTTTTCATTTTAGAGAGAATAAACAAAGTCATATACAAAAAACATCATATATAGAGAGAATATTAGGAACATAAATTATAAATTTCATTATTTTCTGTAGCTTCATTCTTGAAATACAGTCATGTCTACATGAAGTTTCAACCTTTCTAATCATGGCCGTGCAGAATATAGAGATCTACAACAGATACAGTGTTAAAAGAGCAACAAGAAATGGTAAAAATTGTAGTATGCTTCAGAGAAATGACTTTATTAGACTTACCTTTGGCCATTGTAGCAGCAATGCCAAAAATCTAGTGGGAATGACTTGAAATCATCTACAGAAACCCCTATTTTCAAATCCTCATGGTGGTTCAAGATGCAGAGCAAGATTTTAGGATTGCAAAAATGCAAAATAAGGGCAAAACTTGCCTTTTTGTGTTCTTAGGGTTTCATAACCCTAGATGCCTGATTGTCTTTTTTTTTGCATTTTATATCTTTTGCATATCTTTTAAGATAGCCATTGTAAAGACTTTATAACATGTAATACCTAGTATGCCACGGGGTGACCGAACACATTAAGACTTTTGTTAAGTCTTTTGTCCCTATTTCTCACTTTTTGTATTTATTATTCCTTGCAAATATCATGTAATGTAAAATGATGGCCTTAAGTGATAACATTATGAGACATTTAAGTGTTATTGTTAGCTCCTATTGCAAAGGAGAGTATGATGGAGAGTGTTGTAAGACTTTATTGTCTTGGAGAGGATGTAGTTGGAGCTTGTGAAGACGTGGCAGACACATGCCAAAGGAATAGGTGTTGTTTTTTCCTTGAAAGAGGAGATTGACTAGGTTAGGAGGCAGTTGGACAGTTATAGTTTGACTTGACAATTGATTGTGAGAGGGTATCTAGGAGTGGTTTTATTACTCTTAGAGTCCTTTTTAGACTTGTTTTCTTGAGCCACCATGTTTGACTAAGTCCTAATGGACTTTTTCTTGCATTATAGACAATTTTGGAGAGGATATAGGCCCTAGATTTTAGGCTTTTGTGGGTATGCAACCCCAATCAGTTTGAGACTCCTTGTATTTTGGAACCACTTGGATAGTGGGGGATATAGTCACTTTTGTGACTCTTTTGTATTCAATTCTTACATGCATATTTCAGAGACTTGTGATTTTGATCCTTGCTCAGAGTTTGTGAGTTTGTAATTCATTTTGCTTTTGGATATGTATACTAGAGATTCCCTTAGAAACCAATAAAGATAAGTTATTTTACCTTCTCAATTTTCTGCTTCATTATGTGCATTCAAATTGATTGATGCAATTACTTATGAGATTATCTTTTTCCTTGTAGTTCTGTCTTAGTTTTAGCATCTTTTGTAGAAGAATATGCAATTTATAGGCCATAGGTTGGGTTGAAAATGCAAACATTTTAGTTGTGAAGATATATTTTCCTGCTAGGAGTAAAGCATGTAACCTTCTTATGAAATATTTATGTAAAAGCATATCATTATGGGTTGTGTATGTCTAGTTACTTTGTTGATCAAACCAAGTATATACAAGCTATGTTTACAAGTCCTAGTTAGTTTTGGTGCATCACTTTAGTCATAAATTTTAGTTTTTATTCAATTTCTGCTTCACCCTTTTCCTTGTCAAAGTAGTAGTTTAGGTGATACCCATAGGAAGCCCGCCTTCTCTAGAGGTTGACCTCTACTTTTAAAGTGACCCACAACTTTAGAGGTATTCCCATGTTTCAATAGATTGTTAAACCTTACATTTAATAGGGTGCAAATCTCATTGATAATACCATGTTCATCCAGTCACCCTAGACTTGCTATCCTTAATCTACCAGTAGCTCCCTTAGTACCTCCAGTACAAGCTCAAATGTCTTTCTTTGCTATTGAGTCACCGCTTCACTTCAATACAGATAATGATCTTCCTAAAAATGTAGACAAGATTTGTCCTAAGTATCATCCATATCAAGATGTAGATGATCATAGCTAAACCTTCAAGGAAGCCTTTTTCAGGGCTAGAGTACAACATGAAGATGTTGTATGTAGACGGTTTCCTTATTCATTAGGAGAGGAAGAATACATCTAGTATGTTAGCCTTCCTCAAAATTCCACCAGTTCTTGGGATGTGCTAGAGAAATCTTTCTAGACAAGGTTCAAGATATCTATAGATGCAGCCACCATGTATCATCTCTTTGTCATGATCAAAAGAGGTGAAGGGGAGTTGATCTCAAATTTCAATACTAGATTTCAAAACATGTATTCAAAACTGACAGCCCCCTACAATGTTCCTGATGAGGTAGCTAGGTTAGTTTATTACTCAGCCTTGGATATGCTAACATCAATGTTCATCAGGAGGACCCACCCTATAGTCACATCTTTGTCAGGTGCCTTTGCTAAAGTTGTCAAGGTTAACCTACAGTTGACACCAAGTCTTGCTCCAAACTTAGGATATCATGCTTTTCCCAGTCAGACACAAACTAGTGGAGCTTTGATGCCTCCTACTGTAATGTCTAATCCTTTGCAAGTGCCTCCACTTAGCATCATGCCTCTTTAGGGACATGGCTAAATCATACCACACCCTAGACATGCACCTCAGGATGTTGTACAGAATACTAATGGCAGTTCATTTTTTCTGCCACATCAAGATAATGTAGTAGCAAAAGTGCAGGAAGAGAAAGATGATATCAAGGAGATATTTTCTCAATTAAGGAAATTAACTACTAAAGTCACTCACTTAAGAACTCAGAACTTTTATGCTCAATCTAATTCACAAAACCAGTAAAATAGGGCATATCTTGACAGACGATATGGTAATAACAATAAGAGATCCGGATATCCTAATTGAGGATATAAGAATGAGATGAACTTCAATAATAATAACAATGCACCTAGCCTCCAAGAGTCTAGAACACCAGACCAAATAATGGTTCCTTACCATCACCTCTAGATAACAAGCCCCCTCCTGAACCTAAGCAGACCACTAGGGTCAATTTGGTAGAGGTTGCACTTAATAATTGGTGTAGGATACATAATGCAAATGCATATGCTGAGTTGGACTGTCCACAGTTCAAAATTGCAGCCAACTTTTTCTAAGAAGTGCCAAACACTGTAGGGGAACCATATTTCCTTGAAGGTAATGAGATAATGCATCTTGGATATGAATCTGCTATAGTACTTGAGAGTTCATTTGATTATTGACATTAGCAGATGAGCACAATACATGAAAATTACACCTTGGCATGTAAAGAGTCATCCATGGCCTTTGAAACCACTAATGTTTTCCCCTTTGAAGATGAGAATGAGAATGAGTAGGAAACTAAAGAAGTTCATGCATATCAGCAATATCAGAGAGGACACAATTATAATTTAAGGAGTAATGCTAATCACCTTGCTGGTCTGCTGACCACTTCTCTTCCTCCTAATAATTTAAACACATCTCTGGATCCTAAGACTAGTAATAATCTAGGACCTCCAAAGGTGAATCCATAGTACTTTACACCACAAGCAACAATAGCAAAAGGTATGAGCCAATTTCTTGAATCTGATAAACTGGTTGCTTACTTTGCTGAAGAGATGAAGAAGATAAAAATTAGCTTATCCTTATCAGAGTTATTAAAGACTCCTATCATTAAGAAGGCTTTCCTAAAGTCATTAGATGAACCAATAGCAAAGGAGGATATCCCTAGTCATATCCCTGCTAGTGATGTAGTACCTAGGGATAATGTTTTCAAACCAAAAGACAAATCTTTACTCCACACTGCAAATGCAACACATATGACACTATGCAAAGATAAATCTAAGTTACCTCCCTTCCTACTCCCACTTAGGATCTTTGGAAAGAACTTGCATAATTTCCTGGTAGATTCAGGTGCTTCTACCAATGTTATGCCTTTATCTATTTGCCAGACATTAGGTCTGCACCCTGCAAAGTCACTCAAAAGGGTCACCCAATTAGACAAGTCTAAGGTTAGTGTGGTAGGAGAATTGACACATATTCACATGCAGCTTGCATCTGATCCAAGGTTGCAACACTATATCAACATTCAGGTTGTGGACATACCTAATATTTATGGCATGCTCCTCAGTAGGGACTGGTCCAAGACTTTTAATGGTTATATGGCTACCAATTTCTCCCACATGTGGCTATCCTGGAAAGGCATCCCCAATTAGTTTAGAATTGAATCTGAACCTAGAATGAAACATATGATAACTGAGTACAATTAAAATAATGAGCTATTATATGTGGATGTAGAGCCAAGGGTATATGCATTAAGGCCTGAGGCAGTCAGAATATAAGAAGCACTGGTGTGCATGCATATGCATGAAGATAGTGAAAATGATGAAATCATGCCAGAGACAAGATCAATGATAGAATCTAATTATAGTTCCTCAAAAGAAGATGAAGCAGATCATATCCTTGAGTTTGAAAGGTAATTATCTAATGAAGTTCAGAAATGTCAGCTGATAGGGACATTAGTTAAAGATATACTCATCAGAGGTTGGTGTAGACTACATGAGGATGCACATTCAGAGAACACCTGTGAAGCATGTATGGATATAATAGATAAAGCAGAGAGAGCATGCATAGAAGACAAGTAGTCCTCACCAAAGGTAAGTGAGATATTTAATGCTGCTGATCACAATCATTGGTTGTTTCCTCCAGATGTAGGAGAGTATAAACAAGAAATACGTAAAATGAATGTCCCAATTCCTAGTATAGAGGAAGTCTTAGTGTGTAATGATATGCAATCTAGTGATAAGGTAAGAACAATCACACTAGGGACATACTGTCTTATTGAGTTAGATTATGAGGTATTAGATGAAGATAGGGGAAGCTGTTTGACACAGTTTGAAGAGTTTCTATCCAAGAAAATTCAAAGGCATATTCTCCAAGGAATCCCACCTAGTCAGGTACTAATTGAGGGATGGTGTAGACTACATGAAGATCCCCATTCAAAGACAACTTGTGCTCTATACATGCACATAGTGAGAAAAGAAAAACAATTGTGCTCAAGTGCCAAATTAAATAAAATTAGGTATGTTCCGGAAGATTTAGAAGGAAAAGTCATGATTTCCCCTGATGAGAGACATGGTGACATCAAGTTCATGAAAATAAAAGATACTCAAGAAAGTGATTCTTAGAAGAAGCAAAGTGTGAATGTTTTAGCTCCATAGAAACATCTAGATGTAGTAAAGAATGGACCACCTAAGATCAAGTGGATACCTGCAAGAGCAGCTGCACATGCCAAAAGAAAGAAGGTCCAGATAAATCCTTGACAGAAGATAAACCATGGACATTCAGATTTGATGGCTCCAAATCAAAGTAGGGAGCTAGAGTAGGAGTGGATCTTATCAATCCATAAGGGTAATCATCCTTGATAGTGTATAGACTGCAATTTCCATGCACAAACAACATGGTTGAGTACGAAGCTCTAATTCATGGCTTGTTGTTTTCCCTAAAGAAGAAAGTGAAAGTTTTGCATGTTTTTTAGGACTTAGAACTCGTAGTAAAACAAGTGAGAGGCATTTATGCATGCAATTACAAAAGCTTATCTAGTTACAGACATAGAGTCTAGGACTTGATAGAGAGTTTTGATTCCTTTAACATCACACACGTTCCAAGCGAACTCAATCACCATGCAGATGCACTAGCCCAAGATGCTAGTACACTGGAACCTTTGTCCATATCAAGGATGAAGAGGTTTTTAGTTGAGCTAGTGTCAATACCATCTGTTCCTAACAACGTCACCAATTTTTAGGTGTTTGATGATGATCAACACATTTTAGACTTTATTGCTAATCGAGATGTATTTGAAGCCTAGATAGTGGATGAAAAGAATCTTAAGGACCATACATGGGATGAAGAAGAGATTATTGATTTGCCTAGCAATAAGATTCCTAAGGGAATGATTGAATTGGAAAGATTTTTTGATCTAGATAATATGATCAAGAAGAAGGATCTCCCTAAGATAGATGGAGGAGAGTATGAACTTGTCAATATAGGACAGGGTGAAGATAAAAGAAATGTCCTGATAGGCAAAGTTTTCTCTAAAGAAGAAAGAGTAGGGATAGCCCAAGATTTAAAAGATTACATTCATATCATAGCATGGACTTATGATGAGTTAAAGACCTATGACACATCCATCATAACTCACACAATTCCCCTAAAACCTGATGCAAAGACATTCAGGAAGAAATAGAGGCCATTGAATGCACTACTAGAACCTCTTATTTTTGAAGAAGTCAAGAAGTTGCTTGCTGAAAGGATCATCTTTCCAGTCATACATTCTACATGGGTTGCCAATTTGGTCCCTGTAAGCAAGAAAAATGGAGGTATATGCCTATGTGTAGACTTTAGGAACTTAAACAAAGCATTTGAGAAGGATAACTATCCTTTTCCTTCTCTAGATGAAGTTCTTAAAATGGTGAACAATGCACAAATGATGTCCTTTTTGGATGGATTTTTAGGTTACAACTAGGTGATGGTTGATAAAATTGATAGATTGAAAACAACTTTTACCACTAAGTGGGGAATCTTCACCTATAGGTGCATGCCATTTGGCTTAATCAATGCTAGAGAAACTTTCTAGTGAGTTATGGATATAGCATTTAGAGGGTTGGTAGGTCAGTACATTGTGATATATATGGATGACCTAACAGTGTTTTCAAAATAGAGAGGTGATCACATCGATGACCTCAGAAAAGTTTTAAAGAAGTGTGAATTATATGGCATATCCCTTAATCCAAAGAAGTGTATTTTTGGAGTGACCATAGGTAAGCTATTAGTTCATGTCATATCAAAGAATGGAATAATCATTGACCTTGCTAGGGTAGATTTGATCATGAAGTTGCAGCTTCCAGCAAGCAAAAAAGAGCCGAAGTCTTACTTTGGTAGGATTAACTTCATTAGGAAGTTTATCATTGGATTCGTAAAGATAGTGAGACCTCTAAATGCCATGTTGAAAAAAGATGCTAAGATTGAATGGACTCCATTGGCAAAGGCAACATTTGAAGATATAAAGAAAGCTATTGCAAATGCTCTAGTGTTGATTAGTCCTAACTACACCAAGGACTTCTACATATACTCTTTTGCTTCAGAACACACATGTGCAGCTGTCCTAACTCATAGGAGTGAAGAAAAAGAAGAAAAACCAATTGCATTCATGAGTTCCCCATTCAGAGATGCTAAGCTAAGATATATGGATATAGAGAGATAAGCTCCTACCTTAGACAGAGCTATAAGGAAGTTCAGGCACTATATCTTGAGAAGTAAAGTCATTGTAGTAGTACCTAATTCAGCTGTGAAATGCTCCTCATGCAAAATGAACCATGAGAGAAGTGAACTAAATGGATTACTATATTGCAAGAATATGATATGGATATAACACCTATGAAATTAGTCAGGGGACAGGCATTCAGTTAGATGATTGTAGAGATAGATCCCAACTTGACAAGCCAACAATATGAAGTAGATTTAGAAATGCATGATGAATGGTACTCAAATATAAGACATGTCCTGGTCATAGGAAGATGTCCACCCAATATGCAAGCATTCCAGAGAAGAGCTCTAAGAATCAAAGCACAGAGATACATGATCAAAGGAGGAATCCAATTTAAAAAGAACTATGAAGGGATATACCTCAGATGCTTAGACAAATAAGACGCTGCCAAGGTCCTTCTTGAGCTACATGAAAAGTTTGGTATAGCCCATGGATCACATCTGACCACCACACATACCATCTTAAGGGCTAGGTATTATTGGCCCACCATTTTCAAGGACACAGCTAAGCACATTAGGTTTTGTCACACATGTCAAATTGCTTCTAGAAAAGAGAAGTATGCATCTCAACCATTGCAACCTATGATGGAAATACACCCATTTGCACAATGGGGCATGGGTTTAATTGGACCTAAGAATCCTCCATCCTCTTCTGGACACATATACATACTAACCATCACTGATTACTACACTAGATGGACATAAGCCGTCAGTAGCAACACATGTAGATCGGATGACATGATCAGGTTTTTAGAGAGCAATATCACAAGGTATGGAATTCCATATGATTTAGTTTGTGATAATGGTCCTAATTTTGTATCTTTTAAGTTTTCAAGTTGGGCACTTGATCATGGTATAATTTTAAAATTCTCATCAAATTATTACCCCCAAGACAACGACCTAGCTAAATCCACTAACAAAAATTTGTTCAATATCATTAAGAAGTTAATTGAAAAGAACCCTAGGGAAT
Source organism: Cunninghamia lanceolata (assembly GCA_027924645.1). Taxonomy (NCBI): domain Eukaryota; kingdom Viridiplantae; phylum Streptophyta; class Pinopsida; order Cupressales; family Cupressaceae; genus Cunninghamia; species Cunninghamia lanceolata. The sequence continues at coordinate 1,197,805 of BSBN01000558.1, read as the reverse complement.
GGAATACTTTGCTCAAGTATGCCTTATGTGTAGACAGAACAAGAGTCAAAACTTTCTTAGGCAACTCTCCCTATCAATTGGTGTATGGGGTGGACCCTATCCTCCCTGTTAACCTAAAAATCCCAACTTTACAGTTTTCCTAGGAGTATCTAGGCATAGATAATAAAATGGAAGTCAGACTATTGCAATTCTTGCACGTAGAAGAGAAAAAAGATAAGGCAATTGATTATTTTGCCAAACATCAGCTATTGTTAAACACTAGTTTGACAAAAGAGCCAAAGTAAAGGTGTTCAAGATCTCATATTTGGTCCTATCATGGGATAAAGCACCTTCCAAATATCAGCGATATTAGGTGATAGCACCTATAGGCTTAAGACCTTAATAGGTGAGGATGTTCCATTGCTAGTCAATGGAAAATTCCTCAAGCACTATTTTCAAGCCTAGGTATGTCAAGTCAGAACCCTGTATTATATGTATATATTGTATAGTTCCTTGTATAGCTTGCTTTGTGTGCTTTTCTTTGTTTATGTTTTGTTGAGTCCTTGTTTTGATTAGGCAAGATAAAGCACTTTTCTACTTCAGAAAACTAGTGAAATTGTTAGAATTCAACAAAAGATCACAAATTCCCACATAGGTTGTAACTCTTGTCAGGTCAGGTACTTTTGATCAGGTTTGTGAGATCATATTCATCAATGGTAACTTTTTTTGTTCAAGGATATCCTCACATGAATACACCTAACAGCCTTGGATTTGTTGAAGATACCAATGTTTGTGTTAAGTGAAAAATCTAAAGGTTTGCCCTTGCTGCCATTGCAATTCTCATCCTAAACAAGCAAGTGCCTACACCTTGCAAATGAGCTTACAAGATCATATCTTATGAATATTGAAAACAAAAAGAAAAGAAATATATTGAATATCAAAAGAAAGAAATTCTTAGGTCATCCAAGTAACTCTACTGGGGCTATGGACGTCTGTCTGGAAGTGGAGATCTACTTGGGATAATTGCAAAGATAACCTTTCTAGGGCTATGGACACCTTCTAGCAGCAAGGCTCTATCCAAGGTTGGGTTAGAGGGTTAAATCCAACTATGTATCTTAACACTCACTACTTGCATTTTCAACCTTTCTTCAAGATGAAGGAAATGAATCACATGCACACACCTGATTCCTTCTCATTACATTGTTGTGTTGATGAATATGATATCATTCAGGAAGGTTAGGATTCTTAAGTTTGATAAGAGTTCAAACACTATGTACTAATTTGTCCTCATTTCTTGAATTATTGGAATTTCAGTTGTTTTCTTTGGTGGCAAGTTGTTGTGTGGTTACACAGCACACCCCATTTTGTCCCAGCAAAATAGGGACCCAATGTTTGCTACTTTGCTTGCTTGTTTCCTTTTGTTTTTGGGTGGTATGGTAAAACCAGTAGCAAATGTATGTTAGGATTTTATCCTTGACATGTCAGGATCCTAAAATTTGGATCAAATTTTCAAGGTTAGAATTTTTCATCATAAACCTCGCCAAGTGAAAAAGAATAAAATGCTAAGCAAGTTTGCCTTTTGGAGCACCATGAAATTCACTAAGGCTAAGAAGTTATGCCCAGTCAAAGTTTAGTCAAATGGTCTTAGGGATGTGCAAATTGTCTTAACATCCGGGCATTAGCTTAATGTCCTGATAAAAAATTCACTAAGTAAAACTCAATATTCGGACATTTACAAATGTGTGGACATCAAAATTAACCCATTGTGATAGCTAAACATTGCACACATAAAGTCACTTAGTGTGAATACTAGCAGTATCCATGTTAACTTAACATCCAGACCTTAAATGAATGTCTAGACATTCATTAATATCTCGATGATGTGTCCTTATTGACTTGTCAACTAGACTTAGACTATGGACATTACACTTAAACATATTAATATCTGGACCTTACCCCAACATCTCGGTGATGTCATCCAATCTCACCTTAGACATATAACAAAAGATGATGACATCATCTAGACTTTAAGAAGATAGAACATTCAATATTTCTTAACATCTAGATATTAACTTAATATTCAGACTTTCACCAATATCCTAATGACATCATGTTACACCTAACCTAGAATTACATTTAGAAGGGTGATGTCATCCACACATTTGGATTTAAGGATATTTCACAAATACTAACGTTTGGATATTTTTTAGTGTCCACATCTTGGTCTCTCACGATAAAAATTCACATCTTCCATCAACCAATCCAATGGTGCCACATGGCACAAGTTGACTTTTCATTCTAGATAGTTTGTAATGACCAAACATTCAATGATCCAAGGTAAATGCCTTTGGATTTTAAAGACCCGATTGTTAGATTTCAGGTAGAAAACTGAGAGGGGGGGTGAATCAGTTGTCCAAAACTTTCTTCCAATTAAACACTTAAATCCACTTTGTAATTCAGTAGCATAATAATAAATCAATCATGGAAACATAATGCATTAAATCAAGAGCAAAAACACATTAACACAAAGGACACCAAGATTTTGACGTGGAAAACTTGGTTAAGGGAAAAATCATGGGGTGATTAACCTAAGATTATATTCTCTGTTAGAAGAATAGAAAGAACAAAATGGCACATGCCAATTAGGGCTCACTGCTCGAGCACACTGCTCACAAGAGGCTCACTGCCTACAAGAGACACACTGTCTACAGAATAATAAGTATCACATACTTGAACTAGAGAATAGCATCTTCACCATGCTTGAGTCAGTTCCATTTAAGCTCAATACTTCTGCTCTACCTTTCACTCTGCTCCTCTCTACCACACTCTCATCGCCACAAGATGCTTTGAAATGACTTAACAACTCTTTATTTATACAAGACATCAACTTCGAAATTATCATCCAAGTCAGCATACATTACAGAGAAAATACATAAATACATGACTTATTACAAAAGACTTCATGTGGATCAACACACAGCCAGCCACACAGATCTGAGACTCCAATACTTCTTTAGGAACATGCCATTCTTCATAGAACATCTCCAAGATCATCTGCATGGTGTGTAACTCATCCGTTTGGCTAGACCTAGAAAGAACATCATCATCCAGAAGTAATTCTTCAATTTCGAGCTCAATCTTCAATGCGGATCACCAAAACCAACTGGACACAATCTAAAGACTTCCACAAGGTTGCCTAAATCACCAAGAACATCCACACTACTACTATCTACTGAAATCATTCTCTCCTTCATCTGGAACCTCAAGAACATAGTCTATCATCACTGTCATATTGGAATAGATGCTTATGGACCTCCAGATTATGAACCAATTGAGTTGTTACTTTACATGGACTTCCTAAACACCACCAAATCTGCAGAACATGATATTGCAATTCTGGATCTCACCAGACCTATCTATATCACTCTGTTACCTCTGAACACCTACTAGAACTGGTTTTACTTAAGTGGCCATAACTTCTTCAGATCTTCATGTGGACCTCTAAAATCTTTATTGGATCATCTCAAGACACATATCTACAAACCCTTTGAAGTGCATCCTCTGATCTTTATCTTAACTGGGATCTTTACCTCACTGTCTTCACTATTCTTCTCTGTTCCTGATTAGGACTAATTTTCTCAATATCCTCAACACACAGCTCATCCAATCCTTATCATTAATGCAACAAGAGTATGTTGACATCAATGACAACATCGGTTAGGCCCATACTTGCAACACCAATATCCACCCTTGGTCAGCATTGACCAACATGATGATATCATGCCCTATGCATATGCACATTTTAAAAGGTGAGCACATTGCTTAACATCTAGACATAGGTCCATATCCGTGCCTTGTAATAAATGTTGCCAAAAGGGTGGTTGGCTGTTTGAAAATTTGAATTACAAGCCACCACTTGTTTCAATCTCAAGGATCAAATGCGGATATCTATGCACAAAGGTAATTTGACATTAATTATGCCCTAAAACCATGGTTTTAAAGAATAAATCTAGATTTTTGTGCATTTTGCATTCATAAAAGCATTCAAAAGTTTGAAATTATAGAGCTCCAAAGTTTTTACGGTGACCATTACAATGGAAACCCTGATCTTGAATGGAATGGTGTGCATATTTGATGACGAGCAGTAAGAAGTGATTATATTGTGAAGGTGCACATCCGAATATCTTTAATCAGGTTTTAGTGAAGTAAAAAAGTATGTAATGCTGAAACCCTACTTTTGTGATTTATGGTAGTACAGTAAAAGGTAAATTTTGTAACTAGGGTAAATCTTAGATGCATATGCATACATTGTGCTCTATAAATGATGAAATGTGAGGATATTGAGAAAATTAACATGAAACCCATAATATAAAATGCATTTTGAGATATGTACATCTCTTATTGCAGGTTACAATGGAAGCTAGGAAGCTTAAGAATGAGGTGAAATTCAAGACCACCATGTTTGCTTCGCTAGGAGGAATAGGTTTCCATTTCAGGAAAATAGGTGATACTCATGCATGCAATACAAATGTAGATGAATGGATGACAAAGTCTATTCAGGGTAGTGGACATCCAGCTATGCAAAAGCTATACAATTTAGGGATGTGGCATGTAGTGGGTTTCTCATATGCGGTGGATGCCATTGAACTAATTGTAGCATGAAGAGAATTATAACAAGGAGACTAGAAGAGTAGAGAAATATGATAGGATATATGCAAATTTCTCTATGAAAGGAATTACCAAGGCATTTCATTTTCCTATAGGTCCCAACCTTTTCAAAATAAATCTTGAGGACCTACAAAAACAATATAAGGGCAACACTATTGATTGTAAAAAGGTAATGTTCTCATATTAGATATCATAGAGCATCACTCACAAGGCAACAACCAAATTGCCAATTAATTTGTATAAGTTCAACTTCACCCCATAGGTTCAATGTATGTTGGTAATGTTGAGCCAGATGAGGGGAAAGGCTAATGCTAGAAATTTTGAGCCTTGGATGTATGGATTGATAAGAATGGTGGAAATGATAGACACCCAGATTCAGTGGGCATCTTTGATCAGTGATAGATTGGACGAGAACATGAGGATATTGGGAGGCAATAATTGCCTATTTTATATGAATTCATATGTTGTATATGCATGTGCTATACAATCAACATTCTCGAGCTTGCAGATGGTAGGCAGAGTAGGCAAAAATCTAGGGGATGTGAATATATGGGATCATTATCCTCAACTCACAAGGAAGGCCTCTGCTTAGCATTATAGGAGGGTTAATGATTGTTTTACCATGCATTTGGTCTACTTAATGGATAAAAATAGAGTAAAGAGACTGAGCTCTGAAGCACAAGCAATGATCACAAGAAATGGAGCTTGGTTCATCCAGTTCCCAACATTCACCTATATTCAAATGGAAGGATTCAATGGGAAACCCCTCATGTTGCCAAGATATCCCACTGATAAGATCATATTATTGGAATTGACTATGCAGATTATACCCTCATATGAGGCATATGTGGCCAAGAACAAAAAGGGTAATGTCAGGTTTCCTTTACTTTTGGGATGGTATATATGCCCATCCATTGATAGTGCTAAACATTCAAAAGTAGAGCTGTGTATGCTTAGGTTGCAGCCCTTATCCCTAGCTAGATATTATTATCATTATCATAGAATGGAGAGGTTTGTGAGCAAGAGGTTGGTACACCAAGCACACCTCAAAGATTATTGGGCAGACTACCTAGATGATGTAGAAGTTAGGAGGAGGAGTTACCAGAGGTTAACTCTCAACCAGCTCCATACATTAGACTATTTTGACATCCCTCCTCAATTGCATTCTAATGATGTCATGAGGATATCTAAAGAATATGAGACAAGAAGGTCTATAATGAGACTATTTCTCCTCCTGACTAGATCCAACCAGAGGTAGCTTCTATTGACCTCATTATGGCTAGGGTTATGTAGTTAACCAAGGCATGGGTAGATCAACAATTAGTTTCTTTAAAAGATAAAGGGGTAGTCGTAACAGTGGATAAGAAGAAGAAGAGGCAAGAGTTACTTGAAGTAGAATATGATGACTTCTTAATCCACAAGAGGCAAATCATGGATACCAATCTAGCCAAGCCTATAGTAGAATCAACTGTACAGTTCACAACCAAAGGCATTACTATAGCTAGAAGGCCACCCCCACAAAAGGAAAAAGATCCTGTCTCGACAATTGTATTAACCACCAGACAGGAAGAAGAGCCTAGGGTGACATATGAGGATATGGAAGATGAAGAAGATGAAATACCTATAGTAAAGAGTGGGAAAGGTCAGGATATGTTGCAGGGAACAAATGTCCCAAGACAAAAGAGAGAATAGGCATTAGTGCTGAGAGGGTCTACCAGCAAGAAGCACAAGGTCTTAACTAAGGAAAGTGAAGAATTCACTGAGATGGAGAAGATGTTTTCCATTGAGCAACCAATAACAAATAGAGCTGCAATGTCTATGGTGCTAAGGATAGGGATGTAGATACAATGCAAATAGGGTTCCAACATGATGTTCCAATTCCCATAATTTTGAAATTCAAAATTGAGAAAGCTCAGGAAGAAAGAGAAGCAGAGGAAAAGAGGATGAATGATTTGTTCGTGCCACTGGATGAAACGATTGACCTTACAGATGATGATATGACGAGGGAGGTGACATCCAATCCCATAGAAAGCCTGATCAAGAACACCACCCTAACACCTCAAGATATGCCAGAAGTGCCAAAAGATACCAGAAATGAGGATGAAGTTAAAAATCCTGAGGTGGTAATAGGAACCATTGGCTTGGATAAGTTGATAGGTAAGGTTACTAGTCTAGCAGTGATTGATTTGTCATATGAAGGGGCTAAAGAAGAAGAAAAGGATAAGGCCATGGATGATGCACATGATGATAATGATGATATGAGTGCAGACATGGAAATTGATACAAAGGTGTTGTCACAGAAAAATATCCAAGATATTAATGAGGAACATGCTAAGGAAGAAGAGAAGGAACAACAAATGTCAATATCTAGACAGACAAGTCTAATAATCACATCTAGATCCCAGGATCCAAAGGATACATAAATGTTAACATCTAGTCATGAAGGTCCACAGAGTAAAAATGATGAAGAGGATGTAAATACTGGTGGTGATCATGATATACATCAGGATATCCAAGATCCTGGCCACCAAGAGGTTAGCACAGATAATCCTCAACCTCAGAATGATCAACACGCACAAGAACAAGATGCAGAGATACATTAGGATAAGCATGTTGATGAAAATGAATAAAATAAGGAGGTCCAGACCAATGTATCTATTGGTTCAAAGCTAGAAAAAGAAACATCTCATGATCAGGATATGACATCTAGAGATGTTGCAAAGGACCAGGATCAACAACAAATATATGAGGAGGTTCTTACCAATGGGGAAGAACAATAGAATGTCAATCTAGACATTCTAAAAGACAAGAATGTAGATACACAAGATACTCACATTGAGCAAATTAGCCAGCAAGGTCCAACATCCAATGCATCACATTGGCTTGCACATGAGGTAAATCCACCTCTGGCAATTGATTCTTCAAATTTTGATATTTCTTCATTATTTTCTATTGAGGGAACCAAGCCCAAAAGAAGGGAAAGAGCCACATTAGCAATAAAGAGAGACCCAGTATCGGGAAAGAGAACTACTCAAATAGTTGTGCCTATTGCAGATAAAGCAAAGGGAGAAATAAGCGCTAGTGAATTCCAAATAACCACTATGGACCTAGGTCACACTACCACTGAGGAAGAGGGTCAAGAGGCAAAAGAAAGCATAGATGCACTAGTGGCAAGAATAAATAAAGCCAAGGCCAAGAATCAAGAGTATAAAGAGTGAATTGCTCAAATGTAGGCCTTTATCAAGGGACTAGTGGCACCAACAAATGTGCCTATTACACCTTCCATGTCCCTAACATTAGTATCTCAAAAAGAGATAGCTGCATTGGATGTGTAGAAGCATCATGCACAGGTAATGGATAAATGGTACACTAAATTTCTGGATGAAGGAGAACAAGTGATAAGGACCTCATTGTCGAATTGGGACATGTTAAGCAACCTAAAGGGTAAGGCTGACAAATTGAAGAAGGAAGTTGGCCAAAGATTAATAAAGAGTGGTAAGAATTTGATTACACTAAAGGAGACGAGGAAGACAAATGTTGGCACCCTCATGATAAAGAATATCGTGACACCCCAAATATTACCATAACTGGACAATTAGTTCGAAGATATAAGGTTCGAGGTGGATATATTAAAGAGATGTAATGCTAAGACAGTAGATATTAGTGTTAAATAACATGAACTCTTAACAAAAGAGCTAGGGATTTTGGTGGCCCTTGAGGGTGAAGTTGAAGGAAAGGTAGAAAACTAGGATGAGGTTTTTGCTACCAAAGCATTCAAGGATAATTTTATCCTTGTAGTAGAGGATCCTATTCAGCATTTCTCTGAGGATACTATTGATAAAGCAATGTGGATGAAGGCAAAGATAGAGACATATAATGAAGAACTTGATAGATGGACAAATAGGTGGGTAGCTCTACAAGAAAAATTGAAGGGCAAGAGCATGCTATTGCAAAGGAAAAGGTACTAGATAGAGCAGAAATAGATAAGGCCATCCAGGCATATAAGATTATCTAGGGTATTGGATGCAGAGTAATGAAGGAGCCATCTACAGATGAAGAATTAGATGAAAATGCAGAGTGAAGGGGTCACATTGACCAAATCAAAGATTCCAGAATGTCAGCTGGACTCTACCAGATTGATTACCAAATGCAATCATGTGCCACGTTTCATCCTGACCGTTGATTCATGTTGAATTGATCTTGATCTTTGGATCTATTGTAACCATATCCTCTCCTTGTTCTATAAAAGGAGATGGAATGCCATTTGTACATTATTAGGATCTTAATTGAGAGAGAATTGTTGAGATTTGTGAGCACAAAGTGTACATTTTGTGACTTAGCATTTCCCCTTGGTTCTTTCTTGAGACCAAAGTAAATATGCATACATTTTGAATACTGAATGAAATAAAGATCCACGTTACAAATTAATTGTAAATCTTGAGTAATCTTTCTGGATGATATCTAGACATGCCACTATGGAGTGATGCACTCTATGAGGTGCATTTCAATTTGTGAATGTTGTTGTTGTCTAATTCCTTTAAAGATTAGCATCAACTATGTGTAGTTGTGGAATATCCTGGTGAAGCATGGTCTGATTTCATCTCTTCTCATGAAGTATTGAATTGTGCATATGGATCAATGGTCAAAACTCACTCATTTCAAATAATTTTAGAATTTTAGTTCATTTCTTTTAAATTTCATTAATCATCATCATCAACTGTAGAATATTGATACATGATAAGCAACACATAGTAAATATGCAGACATCCATAGATAATTGAATATCTTGTGCATATTAGGACAAATTGCATGTAAAATTGAAAATATCAAGTAGATACTTGGAAATAATGGTAAAGAACATGAAAATATCAACTTAAAGGCATAATATTTAGAAGAATTTGAAGTATAGAAGTAAAATTAAGTGATGATTAGTTTAAATTTAAGTAAATTCAGAAGAGCTAATCAAAGTTATATAAATCATCATGATCAATCTTAATCAGAGTGAAGATCAGAAGAATTGATCAAAATTATAATAAATTCACATAAATATCTGCATATTCTGGTTAAAGATTGTAGGATTTAACATCATTTGTGGAGATTCATACAAAACAAGTGAAATAGAGTAAGTACTCGCATATCCAGATACATATTACATCAAATTTCTTGCATAAGGCCCCTGAATGTTAACATCATCACATCAAACTACAGAGTAATATCAAAAGGTTATGTACTAACTATCAAAGACTTGGGATCACAAATTCATCTTGAATTTATTGTATCTTTCAAGAGGATAAAGGTTTGTTGTAATGAATTTTTATCTCTGTTAATATGACTAATGGTTGTATCAACAGTAATCTAAGTGCTCCGGTGTGAACTTTCTTCAGGTGAAAGATATTGCAAAAGATTTTGTTGATTTTCAACTGCTTGTGGATGTTTGTAGATCATGTTCAAGCTTGGAGTGTGGGTTGCATGTCATCTTTTGCTCTTGACAAAGCATGCACTTAAAAGTTCATAGTGTTAAGACAAGTTTGGCTGACTTGGTTGTTTACACTAATTAATGTTGTGCTTCTGTGATTGTGAAAGTGTGATGAAGCATGTATGTATGGATTTAGGATCGTACTAAGGTATGATGCGGTCCACATTCATTCCTTTCCTCTATGGGAATGTTTTGGTCCAGACCTAATTTGAATTTTTTGGGTTAAGATGTGTTGCCGACCTTGGAGAATATTTTCAAGGTTGATGATGGTATAAATAAGTGTCAAGGATTCATGACTGGTGGCATGCATTATGGATATGATGTCTGTGATATGAATTTGATCAGTGTAGTGAGATCTTTTATGTGTTAGGCTACTAGATGCAGTGAGCAGAAGGTGTCTACTATTTTTCAGTGTTACCTTGAAGGTGATGTTTGTGTTGTGGTGAATATTGAACTTCATTGGAAATGTACTCCATACATAGTTTATATACAATTATATCAATTCATCCTTGGCAGTGAGCCTCCTCTTCTATCTCTTTCTTCTAGACATTGAGTCCTTTGGTAGTGAGCCGTTCTTTCTTTCTTTCTTGTGGGTAGTGTGCCTTGAGTAGTGAGCCCTCTGGCAGTGAGCCTTTTGTAATTCAGTGTTGCTACTACTTTATATTATGAGCTAATCCTCACCATGGTTTTTCCCTTCTTGGGGTTTCCATATAAAATCTAGTGTTGTTTTGTGTTTGTTGTTATTATGATTTAGGTTTTGTTATTTGCTTTTCAAGATTAATCATCATAACAAGTTTTAACGTTAATGTGGATTTGAATGTTTGTGAGGTTTTAAAGTTTATGATACAATTGATTCACCCCCCCTCTCAGTTGTCTTATGCATTCAACAATTGGTATTAGAGTGAGGTTCCTTAGAAGAGAGTTTAATAGCTTAAGGTAGATCTGGGATGGTGCACAAGAAGGATGTTTCCCTATTTGATAGATCTAACTTTGTGCTCTGGAAGGTAAAGATGGAAGCTTTTCTGATTTCTCTTGGTTATGAGATCTAGAGATCCATTGAGTCTAATTACACTATACCTCAGAATGGTATAAGAATTGCTAAAGAGATCAAAGCTCATGAAATAGATGGTAAGGCAAAACATGCTTTTTTAAGTTGTCTTACTAATTCTGAATTGGTGAAAGTTGTGAATTTGAAAACTGCTAATGAGATTTGGAAAAAGTTGAAAAGTGTTTATGAAGGAGATGATAATGTCAAACAAGCTAAAACATAGGATTTAAAACTCATGTTTGAGACCATGCGAATGTCTAAAGATGAAAACATTATAGCTATTTATAGAAGGTGGATGAAGTTGTAAATGGCATCAAAGGACTTGGTGGAAATATAGATGATAAATAAGTGATATTGAAGGTACTCATAACTCTTCCTAAGACTTACAGTCATAAGGTTTCTGCTATTGAAGAATTACAAAATTTGAATTAGTTTACCAAAGATCAGTTGCTTGGCACCTTAACTTCTTTTGAAAAAATAGAGTTTGGTACAACTAGTGGAACAACAAAGGTTGAGACTGCTTTTAAGGCTGGCAAATCAGAGAAGACTATGGAATCAGATCCGGAAGACCTTGATGAAGTGGAAACTAACTTTGTGAGAGGGATGAAAAAGGGTACTAGAGAGTTCAGTGGTAAGTTACCTTTTAAATGTTTTAGTTGTGGAAAGATAGGTCATTATGCTTCAAGATGTCCAAATAGAGCTCTAAGAATTAAGAATAGGTTTGAAAATAGAGGTAAGATGGTTAAGAAAAGTTACTATATATGATGATGAATCTGATTATGAGGATGATAATGATAATGAATGCTTATTCATAGCCCTAAGATATGAAACTATTTCTACTAATTCTGGGAGCTGTGTGAAGGAAAAGGGTCTGGAAGCAAGTACTAACCCTAAAGGCACTATAATGTCTACTTTTCATGGTAGAAGAGAAAAAGATGATTGGGTCATTGATAGTGAATGCTCAAATCATATGATAGGTGACAAGATTAAGTTTGTTAAACTTGAAAACTATGAAGGTGGAGTAGTTAGGTTTGGTGATGATGTAATTGCTAAGATATGTGGAAAAGGTTCAATTAGTTTTGATGGAAAGAATAAAACTGATGATGATCTTTATGTTAAAGGTTTAAAGAATAATCTCTTGAGTGTTGGATATATATGTAGCAAGGGTTACAATCTTATGTTTCAGGATGATGGTTATGAGATCAGAAAAAGCTTTGGAATAGTGGTTTTTGCTAGAAAGAGGACAAATGGAAATGTTTATCAACTCAAAGGTGCTGATGCATGTTGCTTCATGACTCAAATCAATGAAAGCTATCTATGACATAGAAGATCGTGTCACATCAATTTTGATATCCTGGTAAAGATAAGTTTAGTTCAAGCTATGACCGATCTGCCAAAGATTACAAAGCTTATCAATGTCATTTGCAAGGAATGTCAAGTTGGAAAGAAAGTGAGAGAAAGTTTCAAAGTCAAAGAACAATCTTCTACCAGACTGTTGGAATTGGTACATACAGATCTTTGTGGTCCTACCAAGGTAAGGAGTTTTCAAGGTGACAGGTATTTCATGTTGCTAATTTATGATTATTCTAGAATGACATGGGTTACCTTTCTTAAAGAAAAATAAGAATCTCTAGATAAGTTTAAGGCATTTAAATCTATGGTCAAGAATGAAATGGATATGAAAATCAAATGCTTGAGATCTGATAGAGGTGGAGAATTTAATTCAAATGAATTTAATAGCTTTTGTGAGGTTAATGGGATAAAGAGGCATTTATCTACCCCTAGGACTCCTTAACAGAATGGAGTGGTTGAAAGGAAGAACTCTACTGGAGAGAAGCAATTCATATTGCTGTCTAAATATAGAATAGAGTACAAGTAAGAGAAATGACAAAAAAGACTCCCTATGAGCTATGGTATGGAAGGATTCCTACTACTAAATATTTCAAAATTTTTGGAAGAAAATGTTATATCAGAAGAGATGAAGAAATAAGAAAGTTTGATGCAAGGTGTGATGAAGGTATTTTCATTGGGTATTCTACTAAAAGCAAAGCTTACTTATGCTACAACAAAAGGCTTAGAAAAATTATTGAAAGTGCTAATTTTAAGATTGATGAAGATATACAAAAGATTTTAGAGGTTAATGGATATGAATCAGATGAGTTTTCTTGCAGAGAAGAATAAGAAACTAAAGAAAAATAAGTACAAGTTGAAGAACAACAAGCTCTAGAAAGAATCCCTAAAACTCCCAAGTATGTGCAGAGGCATCACATTGAAGACCAGATCATTGGTGATAAGAGAAAAGGTGTACTGACAAGAAGGAGAGCTATCTAAAAATAGGTAAATCTATGTTTACTTTCTAAAGTTGAACCTAAAATAGTGGTTGAGGCATGCACAAATGAGTATTGGATCAGGGCTATGGGAAAATAACTAATCCAGATTGAGAAGAATCAGACTTGGGAACTTATCCCAAGACCAGAGAATAAAAATGTAATTGGAACTAAGTGGGTATTTTGGAACAAATTGAATGAGAATGGAGAAGTGGTAAGGAACAAGGCCATTAGGATGTTTTTGGCTTTTGTAGCACATAAGGATTTCAAAGTATATCAAATGGATGTGAAGTCTGCTTTCTTAAATGTTGAGTTGGAAGAGTAAGTATACATAGAACAACCGGAAGGATTTCAGTTGTCATATAAGCCAAACATGGTTTGCAAGTTGAAGAAGGCACTATATGGATTGAAGGAAGCCCCCAAAGCTTGGTATGCAAGGTTAGATAGGTATTTATTACAAGGATTCAATAAAGGTACTGTAGATAGAAATCTTAACATTAAAATAAGTGAAGATCAATTTTTGATTATGGAAGTGTATGCAAATGATATAATTATTGGTGGAAATGAAGGTATGTGTAAGAGTTTTTTAGATGAAATGTAGAAAGAATTTGAAATTTCAATGTGTGGGGAAATGACCTTCTTCCTTGGGTTACAGATCAATTAGACAGATAAGGGTATTTTCATTTCTCAGTCAAAGTATGTAAAAAAATTGTTAAAGAAGTTTGGAATGGAAGACTCTAAACCAGTTTGTACTCCTATGGTTACTAGTTGTAAGTTGAGAAAGAATGATGAATATCCTAAGGCTGATTAGAGCAAGTACAAATCAATGATTGGAGGATAATTGTATCTAACGGCTACTATACTAGATATTATACATGCACTCTGTCTTGTGGCTAGATTTCAAGAAGGTCCAAGAGAGTCACATATTATGGTAGTGAAGAGGATTTTAAGATATATAAAGGGCACTCCAGATCCTGGCTTGTGGTATCTAAAAGATACTGACTTTATTCTAAGTGCTTATACAGATGTAGATTGGGTTGGTTGTGTCAAAGGGAGGAAATGTACAAGTGGTGGTGCATTCTTTCTTAGATGCAGATTGGTGTCTTGGATAAGTAAGAAAAAATATTTAGTGTTTTTATCTATTGCAGAGGTAGAGTATATTTTTGTAGCATCATGTTGCACACAGGTGCTATGGATGAGACAAACCTTGAAGGATATCAAAGTTGTGTATGATGAGCCAATTTCTATTTTATGTGATAATACAAATACTATTAACATTTCAAAGAATTTGGTGATGCATTCAAGGACAAAGCATATTTCAATTATGTGTCACTTTTTGAGAGAGAAGGTTGCAAATAATGAAGTGAAGCTTGAGTATGTGCCTACAAAGGATTAGGTTGCTGACATATTCACTAAGGCTCTTCCTAAGGATACATTTGAGTATCTTTAGGAATAGTTAGGGGTTATTTCCCCTCCTTTGAACTAGATGCATAAGAAGATGTATTAATCAAGTGGACTTCAAGATTCATTCTTTTCTAGACTAATGTTGGAGGCTACCTCTCAGGGGGAGTAGATAGTGGTTATTATGATTGTTGTAGATAGAGGGAGTAAGAGTTGATACAGTTTGGTGTGCACTCCTAAGGGGGAGTATTCAAAGTAGTGAAAAGAAAAGACAATGTGACCTAATAAGAGTGAAAGAAGATATGTTACACCCTTTTCCATTGATATCAAAGTGGGAGAGAGAGTAATGTGAAAAAGAAAAGAATCAGTGATCAGGGAGAGAGAATAAGATGTACAAAAGAAAGGGGAGAGTAAGAAAGGAAGTTGGTGTAGATTTGTGTCTTGATGGTTTTTCACATTATGTGTTGCCATCAATGACAAAAGGGGAGATTATTGAAAGTATGTGCTATTGGTGTTGTCATTGGTGTCAATTGTGTCAAGAGTATGAGTAGTTTGTGTTGAGCAGAGATCAAAGATAAGGTTGAGCAGAGTTGAGAATGTTGCAATGATATGATCTATTTGATTAGGTTGTCTTAGGTGATTTAGTTGCTTAGTTGAAGTGATGAAGATGTTAGGAATATGATTATGTTGGTTGGTTTCCAAGTGCTTTTGAGAAAAATTGATTAATAAAGGAAACAATGTGTTGAAGATGAGTTCTAACTTAACAGAGTAACGTTCTTATTTTGTTCTGCATTTCTTCCTTATTGAAGATTTGATTTTGTGATTTGAATATGTTGTTCAGAGGTGTTTAGAGATGTTATGTTCTAGATTTTGTGCTTTGGTTCATTGTGTAGAAAAAGTTGTGTTCACTAGTGTGTGGACTATGTTTCTAGGTTGTGCAAAGGTGTCTGGGAGAAACTATTTTTCTTTGTATTTCTTCGCAAATTTGTTTCTAGCTTTGTAGTTCTAGATTTATCCTTATAAGGTCTATATCTTTCTTTAGTTCAAGTGGTTCATGGTTTGGTGCTCTATAAGTTCATTTCTTGAGTTACAGTTGATGATAGAGTAATGTAAGTGCTCCAGTGTGAACTTTCTTTAGGTGAAAGATGTTGCAAAGGATTTTGTTGATTTTTTGGTGCTTCTGGATGTTTCTAGATCATGTTCAACCTTGGAGCATGGTCCACATGTCATCTTTTGGTCTTGAGGAAGTGAGTACTTAAAAGTTCATAGTGTTAACACAAGTTTGGTTGACTTAGTTGTTTACACTAATTGCGGTTGTGCTTCGGTGATTGTGAAAGCGTGATGAAGCATGTATGTATGGATTTAGGATCGTGCTAAGGTGTGGTGTGGTCTGCATTCATTCATTTCCTCCATAGGAATATTTTGGTCCATACCTAATTTGAATTTTTTGGGTTAAGATGTGTGGCCAACCTTGGAAAATATTTTCAAGGTTAATGATGGTATAAATAAGTGTCAAGGATTCACAATTGGTGGCATGCGTGATGGATATGATGTCTGTGATACAAATTTGATTAGTACAGTGAGAGATTTCATGTGTTAGGCTACTGGATATAGTGAACAGGAGGTGTCTACTATTTTTTAGTGTTGCTATGAAGGTGATGTTTGTGTTGTGGTGAATATTGAGATTCATTGGAACTGTACTCCATGCATAGGTTAGATGCAATTATATCAGTTCATCCCTGATAGTGAGCCTCCTCTTCTATCTCTTTCTTCTAGATAGTGAGTCCTTTGGTAGTGAGCCTTTCTTTCTTTCTTCTAGGAAGTGAGCCCTCGGCAATGAATCCTCTGGAAGTGAGCCTTTTGTAATTCGGTGTTGCTACTACTTTATATTGTGATCTAATCCTCACTGTGGTTTTTCCCTTCTTGGGTTTTCCATGTAAAATTTGGTGTTGTCTTGTGTGTGGTGTTGTTATGATTCAGGTTCTATTATTTTCTTTTCATGCTTAATCATCATAACAAGTTTAAAGGTTAATGTGGATCTGAATGTTTGTGAGGGTTTGAAGTTTATGATACAACTATTTCACCCCCCTCTCAGTTGTCTTATGCATTCAACACCTGAATAGCAATAAACTATGGGTATTTTTTGATAGACTCCCATAGAAAAATAAAGCCATAGTTGAAGCCTTAAAATCCCTACTTGAGGCGTTTTGGAGAAATAAGACAAGAGTATCTCCTAGTCAAAGGGATGTTGTAAAAAGGAGAATTGGTTGTCAAAATTGTGAGCTACATCCAAAACATTTTTTGGATATGACTCAAACACAATCTTTCTCCAAATTTGTAGAGAATTATCCTCAAGTTCAAATTAGTCAAATGTATTTTGAAACAGAAAAACCCTTTTATGTCAAAATAAATCACACACGCACTACTTCTTGTTGTAGACTCACATGGAATTTTCTATGCATTATGATGTTTATCGACATATATGTGTATCTTTGCATACTAACAATCTTTTGTAGGAGTGTATCATAGAAGATCTAGATAAATTGGCAAGAGATTTCATTTCAAGCATTTTTTGTGAAAGAGCAGATGGAAAAATGTTTTATAAGACATCATGTTGGATGGAACATGTGCTAGTTGTGGTGGTTTGCAACATTTGAAAATGTGTGTACACATGGAGAACACACATGCAATTGGAAATGAATTAGTACCTTTTGGGAAATACAAGATAGTGGCATACAGTCTAAAAGATGGGAAAGAAGCAAAATGATGTGAATTGGTGAGTGACTCGATGGTTGGACTTGAAATTCAAGTTATGCAAGGACACATTTCCTCTCCATATGATTGTGTCAATTTTAGACTTTACAGATAATCATACATGACAACCATAGAATGAGGTTCAATCATAGTATTACAAATCCACTCAGGTTGCTATATTTGTGCATATAACATTCATTCATGCACTTGACAGTATAGAGGAAGATAGAAAGATATTAAGGGAGTATCATTTTTATACCAGTAATGATCACACACATTATACAAAGTTTGTACAAGGGTGCTTTCAGATGTTTTATGGTAATTTGAGTAGTAGGAACATCATGTTTGATCAACATATCATATGGTCAGATAATTATGCATCATAATTTAAGAATTCATGGATTTTATATTGATTGAGTAGGATGCATATATTCAGTGGTGTTCAACATATATGGAATATCTTTGAGACCGGGAGGAAAATGGGAGATTGATGGTGTTGGAGCATGTATTAAAAGATCCTTAGCATAAGAAGAGTTGAAGTACAAGGACATTGCAAAGTTGACAGATGCAACAATCATCATCGAATGGTGCAACTCTACAATGGGTCTAGGTAATGAAGGTAAGCCTACAGTTCATAGATTTTTTTTGTTGATAGAAGAAGATAACATTAGAAAATATGAATATTGTTGTGCAATGACAAGATTGAATTAGTTCCACTCTTTTAGAATCTCAAATGTAGCTTCATGGACTATTCATTCGAGGAAGATGGAATGTTTTTGTTCATCATGTAATGTATATTTTTCTTGGAATGATTGTGAATCAAAAGAATGGGTAGATGAATGGTGTGCTAGAGCTTTAAGCCCACTTGAGACGTACCAACTTCTAGGAGAACTACAACTCATTTAGATGGAATCATCTATTGACTTTGACCATATTTTAGATCTAATTGAATTGGGTATTATAGATACATTACCTAATGAATATTGATATATTTTAGATTATGATGTACAGTGTAATTTTTTATCATTTATCAAGAATGATGAATAGTATTTTTTGTGCAATTTAATGCAGGGCATGTTTATGTAGTTATTGTGGATGAAGATAATGATGAGGGAAATGATTATTATTTATATCATTGCATTGAGGCAAAAAATGAAATTGATTGCCCCTATCATAGATGGAGAAAAAATTGAGTATCCTATAGGATAGGTGGCTGTTACTGGAACATGGCTTAGAAGGTATCTAATGAAGAAGTTTGATGTGTGTTTGTTCGAGGACTTTGAAACACATAAAAAAATTCTTCATTATTCTAAACTTGTTGTGGCATCAATTGTTCATTTGATAAAATATGGGGGTGGACCTTTGAATAAAAATTGTGGAAAGTTCATGAGTTTGACCATGAAGCAATACTTGACACTATAAAGAGTAGAGTGGATCCACACAGTTCATTAGATTGAATGAATGGAATGATAAAAAAAGTATGTTATAGAAAATCATTAAGTTTTTTAATTTGATTATATTTTTCTTTTCTATCCTCATTTCACCTTCTATATTTTTTACATTTTTCTTACCTTCTTATATGTGCTCCTATCTCTTGGTTGATTATCTTGGTTCCATTATAGATCTTGTGACTAAATGACATGGTTGTTGATGCATTTGGATATTTCCCATGGTCTTGATTGGTGAGTTAGTTTGATCAAACTATGTCTTGGTTTCTTGTGTCATGATTTGAATGCTTTAATTTTACCTTCCAATCAATCCAATTTTAGTTTTGAGTATCCATGCTTTACATTCAAATTATTAGCAAAAAAGTCTATGCATTATTTAATCTCTTACCCTCTTAATCAAATAGTTTTTAGCTCCTTTTGTTTTCATATCCTCATGTATCGCTCTAATAATTTGGTCTTATCGATTACATAGGACTTAAGAGAAGTTTGTTTATCATGGTCATATGGATTACATATGCCTTAAGAGAAGTGTGTTTGCTCTAATATTTTTATATATCAAAGAGAAACTAAAGTCAACATTATAAACTATTAGAATGATTGTGAGATTTACCTTGCATTGGAGAAGCTAGGGAGATCATGAAGGATTGTCCTAACTAAATGACTTCATGAAGGTCATCATATCACTAATCCCTACTGGAAATGCAGCTATCAAACCATTATTATGACTTTACTAACATTCACTATAATCAATTCCTTGAGAACATCATGAATAGTCATAAAACTAAATTTTAAGAATCCTATCATACCTAGAATAGCCACACATAGGAAGATTTCCATGTAGTGGAAAGGTGCAAGGACTAAAATTTTGCATCTTGCACCTCATGGGGCTGAACGGACTATGCCAAAGCATTGGGGTGGGCATGTGAATTCTAGGAGAGGTTTCATTTCATGCCCCAAGTGGCTAAATCATTCCAGACTACACGCTCATGACAAAGTCTCTTAAGAGCCATGAGAGGCAAAAACTACCAATCTTTGACGGGGCAGTACTATGATTTTATGACACTTGGGAATATTTTGTTTGGACCTACATATGCATGTAGGGTCCATCCACAATAAACTATCTCAATTTCTACAAAATCAACATAATTTGACTATGAGGAGAGTGGATGCATTCTTTTAAAATGCTTTAGTTTCGTGTAGTGGAAAGGTGCAAGGAGTGAAATTTTGCATTTTGCACCTCATAGGGCCAAATGAACTGGTCCAATGCATTGGGGTGGACATTTAATTTCTAGGAGAGGTCTCATTTCATGCCCCAAGTGGTTGAATCATTCTAAACTACATGCTCATGACAAAGTCTCTTAAGAGCTCCAAGATGCAAAAATTGCCAATCATTGACGGGGTAGTTTTAGAATTCTATGACACCTGGGAATGTTTTGTTTGGACCTACATATGCATGTGGGGTACATCCACAATAACCTGTCTTGGTTTTTGTGAACTCAACATCATTTGATTGTGAGGAGAGTGGATGCATTCTTTCAAAATGCTTTAGTTTCATGTAGAAGAAAGGTGCAAGGAGTGAAATTTTGCATCTTGCACCTTTTGGGGCTGAACAGACTGCCAACACATCATGGTGGGTGGTTGAATGCTAGGAGGAGTCTTGTTTGATGCCCCAAGTGGCCAAATCGTTCTAAACTACATGCTACCGGCAAGGTCTCTTAAGAGCCCTGAGAGGCAAAAAATGCTAATCTTTGATGGGGTAGTTCTCAAATTTTATGACACTTGGGAATGTTTCATTTGAAATTACATATGCACATGGGTTCCATCCACAATAACCTCTCTTAATTTTTGCAAACTCAACATCATTTGACCATGAGGACAGTGGATCCATTCTTGCAAAATGCTTCAGTTTCATGTAGTGGAAAGGTGCAAGGAGCCATATTCTTCATTCTGTACCTTGTGGGGCTGAATTGATAGCACCAACATGATGGCATGGGTGGGTAAACACTAGGAGAGGTCTTATTTCATGCCCCAAGTGGCTAAATCATTCTGGACTACACACTATCGACAAAGCCAATTTGTTGGTAGGATGTAGTCCAGAATGATTTAGCCACTGGGTAAGTGCACAAAGATGGGTGACTAAAAGGGGGTCTTAAGATGCCACTTTATTCTAAAATTAGGAGACATTGATGTTGGATGAGAAATTGAAGATCGTTACACTCAAAATTTGAAGATGCAACCAAAATAAGAGTCATAGTGCTTCGAATCTAGTTTCTAAACTACTAATTGTTTTCAAAAATGATTGAGATTAAGGGGTAGGGGGAGCACACAAATTGGTCCTATTTTTCTCAAAAAAACATAACATAGCATCTGGTGTGCTCCCCCTAAAATGTTAACTTTTTTTAGTATTTCAAAAATCACTTTAGTGAGAAATTAGATAACACCATGTAGTATATCCTTGATTTTTCTGATAATTTTTTCATGAATAATTGATTTTTTAGTAATTTTTAAAGTGGACACATCCTGAAAAATAGAAAATTGAGCATGCTCCCCCTAAATTTTTTGAAAACTAATCAAAAATTGAATTTTTTTTAAGTACATGTAGAATGGAGTCTAGTTTCTAAAAATGTAACTTATTTCAAATTTTGATGAATGACTAAAAAAAAGTCAAAAATACTAGACACTGGTTTTTGACAAAAATTTGATACACTAACAAAAGAAATTCCTAATGAAACCCTTAACATACTCAAAATGTGAAAAAACTTATATGGTTAGATAGCTAACATAGAGCTTAAGATTATGGTGGTATTTTTTGACTTTTAATAGAAAAAAGTGCAATCCTAATGGGGAGTACGCTCTAGAATATCTAAAAATTTGGTTAAAAATTGGAGAAACATGTCCAAAATAACTCAGTATAATGCGAGCGCGTTATAACGTGCTCGCGTTATGTTGAGCTATTTTGGTTTTGCACATGCCAATTGCATTTGTTTTAAATTTCTAAATCATTTTCAACAAATCCATTTTTTGCATATCTTGCAATCATTGCATTCCATTATAGAACATCTCTTTGAGGTGTTAGGTCAAACAATTGACATGCCTTGTCTATGCTTCCACACTTTACATACATGTCTACAAGGGCAACTACACTTCCTACCGTCTCTCTCACTCTCTACTTCCTTCCTCTCTCTACCTCCTACCCTCTCTCTGAGTCTCTACTTCCCTCCCCTCTCTACCTCCTATCTTCTCTCTCACTCTCTTCTTCCCTCCCCTATCTACCTCCTACCCTCTCTCTCACTCTCTACTTCCCTTCCCTGTCTATAGCCTACCCTCTTTCTAAGTCTCTGCTTCCCTCACCTCTCTACCTCCTACCTTCTCTCTCACTCTCTTCTCCCCCCTCTCTACCTCCTACCCTCTCTCTCACTCTCTACTTCCCTCCCCTCTCTACCTCCTACCCTCTCTCTGACTCTCTACTTCCCTCCCCTCTCTACCTCCTACCTTCTCTCCCACTCTCTTCTTCTATCCCCTCTCTACCTCCTACCCTCTCTGTCACTCTCTACTTCCCTCCCCTCTCTACCTCCTACCCTCTTTCTGAGTCTCTGCTTCCCTCGCCTCTCTACCTCCTACCTTCTCTCTCACTCTCTTCTCCCCCCTCTCTACCTCCTACCCTCTTTCTCACTCTTTACTTCCCTCCCCTCTCTACGTCCTACCCTCTCTCACTCTCTACTTCCCTCCCCTCTCTACCTCCTACCCTCTCTCACTATCTTCTTCCCTCCCCTCTCTACCTCCTATGCTCTCTCACACTCTCTACTTCCCTCCCCTCTCTACCTCCTACCCTCTCTCTTACTCTCTTCTTCCCTCCACTCTCTACCTCCTACCCTCTCTCTAATTCTCTACTTCCCTCCCGTCTCTACCTCATACCTTCTCTCTTGGAGTACTCTCTACTTCACTCCCCTCTCTACCTCCTACCCTCTCTCTCACTCTCTACTTCTCTCCCCTCTCTACTTCCTACCTTCTCTCACTCTCTACTTCCCTCCCCTCTCTATCTCCTTCCCTCTCTCTCACTCTCTTCTTCCCTTCCCTCTATACCTCCTACCCTCTCTCACTCTCTACTTCCCTCCCTCTCTACCTCCTACCCTCTCTACTGCACTCTCTTCTTCACTCCCCTCTCTACCTCCTACCCTCTCTCCCACTCTCTACTTCCCTTCCCTCTCTACCTCCTACCCTCTCTCTCTCACTCTTTTCTTCCTTCCCCTATCTACATCTTACCCTCTCTTACTCTCTACTTCCCTCCCATCTCCACCTCCTACCCTCTCTCTCTCTCTCTCACTCTCTACTTCCCTCCCCTCTCTACCTCTCATCATTCTTCCCATCCAATGAAATTTCATAAATTATCTTGTTTCCATTTCATCATCCCAATTTATATCCTCATCCCTCTTTGCATGTCCTGAGAGAGAGAGAGAGAGTTGGTCAGGTTTATGAGCTTAGGGTTGCTTAAGTTTAGGGTGTAGGGAATAGGATTTAGGGGCATTATTTAGGGTTTAGGGGTTTGGGGAGAGAGAGAGGTTTAGGGTTGCTCAGATTTAGGGGAATTATTTAGGGTTTATGAGTTTAGGGTTGTTTAGACCTTTAGGGACATTATTTAGGGTTTATGAGTTTACGGTTGCTCAAGTTTAGGGTTTAGGGGTTAGGATTAAAGGGGAATTATTTATGGTTTAGGCATTTAGTGTGGATGTTTGAGTTTAGGGTTTAGGGGCCAGGAGCATTATTTAAGGTTTATGAGTTTAGGGTTTCTCAAGTTTAGGGTTTAGGATTTAGGGGTTAGGGGTTAGGGTAATTATTTAGGGTTAAGGGGTTTAGGGTTGCTTAGGTTTAGGGTGAGAAACATGGCCAAATACATAGGTAGAGAGATTGAGAGGTAGAGGGATGATTGAGACAAGGAGATAGAGTTTAGGGTTGATCAGGTTTAGGGTTTAGGGGTTAGGAGTTTAGAGAGGGAGAGATAAGGAGATGAGGATGAGGGACATGGCTAGTGACATAGGTAGAGAGATCGAGAGGTAGAGGGATGATAGAGACAAGGAGCTAGGGGTTTAGGGTTTAGGAGTTTAGAGAGGGAGAGATAGGGATATAGAGGGTGAGGGACATGGTTAGAGACATAGGCAGAGAGATTGAGAGGTAAAGGGATGATGGAGACATGGGTTTAGAGTTGATAGAGTTTAGGGTTGATCAGGTTTAGGGTTTAGGGGTTAGGAGTTTAGAGAGGGATAGATAGGGAGATAGAGGGTGAGGGACATGGCTAGAGACATAGGTAGAGATATTGAGAGGTAGAGGGATGATAGAGACAAGGAGACAAGGGTTTAGGGTTGATAGGGGTTTAGGGTTGATTGGGTTTAGGGTTTAGGGGTTAGGAGTTTAGAGAGGGAGAGATAGGGAGATAGAGGGTGAGGGACATGGCCAGAGACATAGGCATAGAGATTGAGAGGTAGAGGGATGATAGAGACAAGGAGATAGGGGTTTAGGGTTGATCAAGTTTAGGGTTGATTAGGTTTATGATTTAGGGGTTAGGAGTTTAGAGAGGGAGAGATAGGGAGATAGAGGGTGAGGGACATGGCTAGAGACACAGGTAGAGAGATTGAGAGGTAGAGGGATTATAGAGACAAGGAGACAAGGTTTAGGGTTTAGGGGTTAGGAGTTTAGAGAGGGAGAGATAGGGAGATAAAGGGTGAGGGAAATGACCAGAGACATAGGTAGAGAGATTGAGAGGTAGAGGGATGATAGAGATAAGGAGATAAGGGTTGATTGGGTTTAGGGTTTAGGGGTTAGGAGTTCAGAGAGGTAGAGATAGGGAGATAGAGGGCCAGAGACATAGGAAAAGAGATTGAGAGGTAGAGAGATGATAGAGACAAGGAGATATGGTTTAGGGTTGATCGAGTTTAGGGGTTATGGGTTAGGATTTTAAAGAGGGAGAGATAGGGAGATAGAGGGTGAGGGACATGGCTAGAGACATAGGCAGAGAGATTGAGAAGTAGAGGGATGATAGAGACAAGGAGATAGGGGTTTAGGGTTGATCAGGTTTAGGGTTTAGAGGTTAGGAGTTTAGAGAGGGAGAGATAGGGAGATAGAGGGTGAGGGACATGGCCAAAGAAATAGGTAGAGAGATTAAGAGGTAGAGGAATGATAGAGACAAGGGGATAGGGGTTTAGGGTTTATCTGGTTTAGGGTTTAGGGGTTAGGAGTTTAGAGATAGAGAGATAGGGAGATAGAGGGTAAGAGACATGGCTAGAGACATAGGTAGAGAGATTGAGAGTTAGAGGGATGATAGAGACAAGGAGATAGGGTTTAGGGTTGATCGGGTTTAAGGTTTGGTGGTTTAGAGAGGGAGAGATAGGGAGATAGAGGGTAAGGGACATGGCCAGAGACATAAACAGAGAGATTGAAAAGTAGAGGGATGATAAATATGATATATACTTATAGATATATACTTATACATCTAGAGAGAAAACACTAAATTTACTTGTTTGCATGCATGAAAGCTTAATGTTTTCATGCTTCCCAAAACGTGCTCGCGTTATAACCCAAGCATGTTATAACATGCTACGTTATGGGAAGCAAACAAAAAAGGCAAAAATCATGTGGGATCCATGATTGAGAACCCACATGTTTGTTATTCATTACTTTTCATGTGTGCTATTAGACAAGAAAACACTTTTTCATGTTGACATATTAAGAATCATCTTTTGATCAATCCACCACCTTTTTTGTTTTTTCAATGTAGAAGAACTGATTTTGTATGTTTTTGGACAAAATTGTATTATTTAAACTGAAAGTTTCATGTTTCATATTGTTTCAAAGCTAATTACCATTAACATAGATTGAATTTGATGATATATGTTATTTTTTCCATAAATTTCACTAATCCTATTCTAGAGTTATATAGAATTCATAATCAAACTTGCAAAAAAGAACAATTTGAGGATTTTGAAGACAAATTTTGGAGGATTGGTCAGCTTGAATATCAAATTCTAAGGTATATTCTTTATGTCCAATTTAATTCATTTTATGTTCTTTAAAACACTCACAATCATTAATGTAACCAGTTGTATTAATATTTAAAATATAGTAAACTATTGATGCTTCAAATATGATATATATTTGGTTATCATATTGCATATTTTGATTATCTAGCCTTAATAATGATCTAGAGTTTCATGATAGTCTTCTATGTTTATGATGTGGCAGTCTATGTGGTTGTTTGTAATAGTCATAGCACAATTTGACTCTCAATGCATGGTTACCACTTAGGCTTCTATCACTATCTTATCAATTTATGATCAAACTCTTCAACAAGATCTTGAACAATCCACAAATTTCTTAGTATGTAACAAGTTCAAGTCCTTAAAGGTAAATTGACCATACTAACCACATGACATAACCAATTTGGATCCTCAAGAGTTACTTTTAGAGAAAATCTATTTTTAATAAACACACTTGCTTGATAGAAACATTCTATTTACATTGTCATGAGAACTTCTTCCTTAGATCTTCTATTTGTTGTCATGAGAAATTCATCCTTAGATATTCATTAGATCTTCTTCCTTCTCATCTTCTCATGATTATATTCTTCTTTAATAACCTATCTCACTATTTATCCTTCAATGCTCTTGTGATTGCCCTTGTAATGCACCAATTTGCTTATGAAATCCCTAGGGTTTGATCATTCTTTTTTTGGACTACTATTTGAACAATGTCATGTGATATTACTAAGGTTACAATGACTGTCCTATACATTTATGACTCCTAGAAAACCCCTCCTTTACACTTTGACAAGATATGAAATTATCTTCATAGGGTTTGATGTTCCTATTGACTGTCATGATAGTCCTAGTTGTGTTGATAGTCTATTTTAGGTGCTTGACAATTCTAATATGTACATATAATCAGTTTTTTTCATCATTGTCATCTCTTACCTTGTAATCCTAAGGAGTACCATACAATATAGGTGACCATACATTGATATCCTCATAATCATCCAAAATTAGTAGAAAAATAACTATCCATAAACCTAGGCATGATAGACTAGCAAGTAGTTTCTTTCTAGTTGTTCTTAGGTCACTAGTTATTTTGCATATAATTGTAATGTTATTAGGATTTGATACAATCTATGAGGGATTTATTCTTAGGGTTATCTTTTCATGATATATAACAAACAATATGAAATGAGTAGAACTTGAAACATGAATGTTATTGATAGTGTGTATTTGTTCAACTTACAAACTATGATTGTCTTCTACCAAAGTGCCAATACCTTTGCATTTGATACAGTATATGCATTCTACAACCTATTTGAAGCCACCACTACCTGCCACCCATAATATGCATTAAATTCCTACCTTCATCCTTTGTAGCTGATTATTTTGCTACCAACACCTACTCAACTATCCTTTTTTTCCATCCTTCCTTGAATGGATTCCTTCAATGTTGTTACATCTTCCTTTGCCACCCAATCATGGCCTCCAAATAGCCCTTCAAATCTCTTTTTCATAAATCACACTACTTGCAATGTCCTTCCATAATGATGGCTCCGTATTGCCACCCTTTCTACTATTTTGTTGCCTTCATGTAGCCTCTTGATCTCCTTCTTAGATCTTCTATGCACCTCACAACCATGAAACCAACTTGTACCTTCATTACACAACTAATGCAAAGACATCAGAAACCAAAACTTCCACTACCACCTCTTTATCTTCATGACCCATTCTTATTTGCTTGCTTCTACTCTACTAGAAAGCATGTACTCTTCAAGCATAAAATACCAAACTCCTCATTGTTGATCTTGTAACATCTCTTTCTCCACATGAGAACTCTCATTATACTACCTTTGTTACATGTGTGTGTAACACCATCATTCCTCTTAATGACCCCTTGGCCACCTTGCAACATTGCCTCTTATGCTACCCTTAAACATCAGCAATCTCCCTATTTTAGTAAGTGTGCCTATCCCAAGCACCTCATTCCTTTTGTTGCAAGTGCCCATCACTCCATGGGTACACCTCAAGTTGTTGCAAATAGGCTCTACTTTACTATAACTTATTGTTGTTGCAAGTGAGACATTGCTCACTCTCTCTTTTGCTACAAGTCCTATGGGTACAAGTTGCCACCTTCTACTTTATCTCCCAATTGTTACAAGTGAAGTAATGCTCACACTCTCCTTTTGTTGCAATTCCTATAGCTGCAAGTAGCCACCTTTCCTACAATTTTATTTTCACTATGGTAACTCCCTTGACAATGGTTGTATGTAAAAATACCTATAGTAGCTGCAAGTGCTCTTTCCCCTACAAATTTGACTAGTTCTATGCATGCTATCTATCAGTCCTTTTCATCAATGTCATATCTTATCTTGTAATCCTAAGGAGTACCATACAACATATTGACATCCTCATAATATTTCATTTGATATAGTAATCTTTCATGTGAATAGGGTAATGAGAGCTTATTGCATATTTTGAATATCTGACCTTAATAGTGATTTAGAGTTTCATGATAGTCTTCTATGTTTATAATGTGACAATCTATGTGGTTGTTTGTAATAGTCATATAGTGCAATTTGATAGTCTTTTCGCTCAACATCACCTCCATAAGAAATTTGTATATAATTGTATATGATAATGTTCACATATGGGATATACTCAAAATATAGTTTAGGACAACTTGTTTTGCATGAAATGATTATCTTTAGTCAAGTATATCATGATAATCCTAAATACCTCCAATAATTTTTATGATAGTGCCGGCTATCTTTTCATCATGGGAAAATGCCTTTGCATCTTAGGGTAATGGTTATGTATTACTTGTGATAATTTATCTTGGAAACCTTGCATGCTAATGATCTACCTTCACCTTATTGATACATATGGGAAAATATCAAAGATATTTGGACAAGGCATTATAAACAACTTCATGATAGTCATGGTTGATAGGATAGTGATAAAACTCACAAAAGATCCTCCTTTACAAGTAGGTCATCATAAAACAAAACTCTTCCCTGAATTTATGCACCTTGTTGTTCTTCCCTAACCCTAACTCTACTAAAAATTAGACTTGTTATTCTGCCCTAACCCTAACTCTGCTGTCATGAATCAACTTCTATTCATTGTCATTATCAGCTATTGATAAAGGATACGCTCTACTATCATGAATCAACTGTTATTCATTTTCATAATCATATGTTCATAAAGGATAGGCTCTGCTATCATGAATCAACTATTATTCATTGTCATTATCAGCTATTGATAAAGAATAGGCTCTGCTTTTATGAATCAACTATTATTCATTGTCAGTTGTTATTCATTGTCATTATCAAAGTTCTAATTATCATTGTCTTATTCATCATGCTTGTAGAAATCATCATCATGCCAAGGAAATGAGAAAAGACTCTAACACTAGAAGAGCGTGAAGTTGAGAATGAGAGGAAAAGAGAAAGAATGAGGTGAATTTGTGAAAGTAGGAAATTGTCAACCATACAAGAAGACATTCCACCATTGCCAATTGAATAGAAACATGACACATCTAATGAAGCTAAGAGAGAGATGGAATTGGTGACACAAAGGGAACAAATGCAAAACCTCCATTCAATAAGGAAAGCAAATCTCTAAGTTGGAGGTACTCCATCATCCACAAGTCAAGTTGAAGGAACACCATCATTATCTTCTTGAACTAGAGACACTCCATCTTTCACAGGTGAACTAGAAGGTACATCTTCATTTTCTTCTCAAGTTGGTGGCACACCATCATTCACATGTCAAGTTGAAGGTACACCATCTTCTCCATCTCAACTTCAATTCTTTTCATCTTTTTCATCTCCAATTGAAGGTCCATCATCTATCCCATCTCAAGTAAATATTGAAGAAATTCCTAATGTTGAGTCAAATTTACCAATTAAAATGCCTCCTAGAATTTTGCATAGGAAGCCTAAGTTTCTAATCGATATTGATGAGAATCTGTTAAAGCCCATGCAGGATAAGATTCCCAAGCACACTTATCAAAGATATGTGAATAAGATATGGAAATTACTCTTTGATAATTTAAATGAAACCACAAGATGTCAACTATTTGTTGAATTGATGAGAAATCTAAAATTTAGGCCCACTATGAAGATTCTTGGCCTAAGAACATTGGATGCCTCAAGTGAAAAATCAATTGTCAAGAATCTAATGACTGCATATGAGAGTGTGGGTTCCACCTCACGCACCAAGGATAGTAATGTCACATGACATGTCATTACATCAACAATAGTAAGCCAACAAACAAAGAAAGCTCACCTCATTAGAAAGACAAGTCAATCATTGAAAATAAGTAGAAAAACTCTAATGAGAGCTATTGGAAGATGTGAAAGAGTTGAGGACCCAAACACCAATGAATTGTGGGCATTCTCTGGGAGACTCCCACATAAAGAAAAAGTTGTTGTTGAAGCCTTGAGATCCATCATTGAAGAATTTTGGAAAAATAACACAAGGGTATCCCTAATGCAAGAGATGTTTTGAGAAGGAGAATTAGTTGTCAAAACCATGAGCCACATCGAAAGCATTTTTTGGATGTGACCCAAACATAATTTTTCAAGAAATTTCAAGAGATGTATCCTCAAATTAAATTTGTCAAAGATGTTTTGAAATGCTAAAACCTTTATATGTCAAAATAAATTACACACACACTACTTGTTGTTGTAGATTACATATTGAATTTTCTAACCATTTTGATGTTTATTGGTCTATATGTTTAGATTTGCATACCAACAATGTTTTCTAGGATTGTGGCATATGTGCCCCACCAAATACTTCAAGAGACTACATATCAACAATTTATGTGAAAGAGAGGAAGGTCAAATATTCTACAAGAAATTATGCTTTGATGGCACATGTCAACATTGTGATGGCTTGCAACATATGCCAATATGTGAATATATGGAAAGCACACATGCGGTTGGAAACAAACTAGTAGAGTTCAGCAAGTATAAAATAGTGGCCTACAATACAAAAGATGGTAAAGAAACAAAGAAGTGTGATTTGGTTATTCAAAATATTCCTGTGTATCAGTTTATGTCTACATTTCATGACAATATAGTGTACGAGTATGCAAGGCATACCCATAGAGCTCGATGGTTGGAATTGCAATTCAAGTTATGCAAGGACATGTTTCCACTTGGTACCATCATTTTAGTTGTTGACTTTGTAGAGAACTACACACTACAGCTATGGAATGAGGTGCAATCACAATATTAAAACTCTACACAGGTTGCTATATTTATGCAAATAGCATTCATTCATGCAGAAGATAATATAGAGGTTGATAGGAAGATCTTGAGGGAAAAACATTTTTATATTAGTGATGATCACACACATTCTATAGAGTTTGTACAAGGTTGCTTTCATATGTTCTACCTTGATTTGGCCAGCAAGAATATATCATTTTGTCAGCATATTATATGGTTAGATAATTGTGCATCACAATTCAAGAACGCATGAATGTTCTATTGGTTGAGCATGATACATACAATGGATGGTGTTCAACATATGTGGAATTTTTCTAAGGTCGGGCATGGAAAGGGGGAGCATGACAATCTGGTGCAGAAGCATGTATCAAAAGAACATTGGCATGAGAAGAGTTGAAGTACAAATACAATGCAAAGTTGACAGATGGGAGATCTATTATCGAATGGTGTAACACTATAATGGGTCCAGGTAATGAAGGTAAGTCTACAGTTTGTAGATATTTTTGGTTGTTTGATGATACCAACATTGTAAAATATGAGGACTGTTGTACATTGATAGGATCAAATGAGCTACACTCTTTTCGAAGCTCTAATGCAGGTTCATGGAGTATTCATATACGACATATGGCATGCTTTTGTTCTTCATGTACATATGAATCTTGGTATGATTGTGAGTCAAAGGAGTGGGTTGATAACTGGTGTACAAGAGGTCTATGCTTGATTGACCATTATCAACTATTGACAGCACTACAAATGACATAAATTGAATCATCGATTGATTTTGACCATGTTTTAGATCTATTTCAACTAGGTATTATCAACATTCTAATTTAATAAAATTCAATATGCCATCTTATTTTGTATGTTTTCTTGTATTGTTGACTATATTCACTGAACTAAATGCATGTATCAATGCAGGGCATGTTTATATAGTTATTGCAGAGGAAGACAATGGAGAAGGAACATATTATTATTTGTGTCATTATGTTGAGGCAAAAAAGAAATTAGATTCCCCTATTATAGATGGAGAAAACATCGAGTACCCTACAAGATTAGTGGTTGTTACTAGTACATGGCTTAGAAGGTACCCACTAAAGAAGCCTGATGTGTGGGTGTTTGAGGACTTTGACACACATAGGAAGATTCTTCATTATTCTAACCTTGTTGTGGCTTCAAACATTCATTTGATCAAATATGAGGGTAGACCATTGAACAAGACCTTGTGGAAGGTTCGCGAGTCTGATCATGAGGTAATACTCGACACAATAAAGAGTAGAGAAGACCTTGATGGTTTGTCGGATTGAATTAGCAGAATGACACAAAGGTATGTTATTTTTCTTCGCTATCCTGATTTCACCTTGTATATTTTAGCTACTCATTTTAGCTAAATAGTGCAATTGCATTTGCATGCATGATTTTAGTATGATGGAGGTAGGCATAATCCTTATGAAGTTGCTTTTGGAAGGAAAGTAAGGTAGGTTTTCATCATTATTTCACAATGATATGTCCTTTACTTTCTATTTCATAATGAGTTTTAATGATGTTACTATGAGTTCTTGTAGACACCTAAAAGTGACCCTTCACATTGCATCACTTACATACATCAATTTTTCCCAAATCACTTGCATTCAACATTAATTAAATAAGCTAATTATTTAATTAATTTCATCAAATTCATCAATTTCATCTATTTTTCCTAATTTCCAACATTAATTGAATAAATTATATTTATTTAATTAATTTCATTAAATTTCAGGGGTACTTATGTCAATTACAAAATAAGGTTTTTTAGGTTGGCCAATATAAAAAAAAAACTCCCAGCACCTTTATAAAATAATAATAGTCGAAGGGAGGAGATGTCAATTTTTTGCTCTACATGTTGAAGCCCTAGCCCGATCCTCTAGTTTTTTCTTGGCCCTGCAAAGTGTGGGAAGTGCATGCATTTTGGGGAGGTTTGGGGTTGTGATTTTTATCAGTGCAAAGTTTTTTCATTTGCATCGGTGTATCTGTCTCCCTGAGCATGCGGGGGTTTTGTGTCTGGTTGGAGGC
Source organism: Cunninghamia lanceolata (assembly GCA_027924645.1). Taxonomy (NCBI): domain Eukaryota; kingdom Viridiplantae; phylum Streptophyta; class Pinopsida; order Cupressales; family Cupressaceae; genus Cunninghamia; species Cunninghamia lanceolata. Next base: position 1,164,396 of record BSBN01000558.1, on the reverse strand, counting down.
CGTGGGTGGGGTTTTTGTGCCTAGTTGGTTTGGGTCTGCAGTTCGAAGGCAGTGCTGGGTGGTGGGTCGGTTAAACCCTAGTGGTGGTTCTTTTTTCTTGGGGGCCTGCTTTCCCGCCTTGGGTCTTGTTTAGTTCCAATGCCGATCGCGGAGTCTTCAGGGGTTAGTCCCAAGATGGATTTTTGCTCAGCAGCGGTTGGTGCAAATTCTCCTTCACATGCTTCAAATGTTTTTAATAATAACTTATTCTCACCAGATCCGGGGTTGGTTGGTTTGGGTTTATCTGGTGGTACTCGGATTACGAAGATCAATGGATGTCTTGAACGTTGTGAGGAGAGGCCAAAATTGGTTATCCCGCTAGAGATGATTGTGGAAGATATTGACTATTATTCAAAGCATGCATTGCTATGCAAGTCTATGGGGATGCAGGTTTCATTATAATTTCTTGAATTGTGGGCCCAATGGAATTGGATGCCAGAGGGACAAATGGAGGTTATGCTTTTAGCAAATAACTTTTTCATGGTTTCATTCAATTGCTTGGTGGATCGCAACAAGGCCTTTGAAGGAGGCCCCTATTTTCATAATCAGATTGGGTTATTTATTAAACCTTGGCATGCAGGCTTCAATCCTACTGAAGAGCTTCTAAATTAGGTTCTAGTGTGGGTTTAGCTTCCAAGGTTTTTTGTGGAATGTTGGTGGGATGATATTTTACACTTGCTGGCTTTGATGCTAGGAAAACCAGTTGGTGCTTCACAGCAGACTCAAGTTAAAAAGGTGATGAATTTTACTCTTATCTATGTTGAGATTGATTTAAGTAAACCTTTTCCAGATTCAGTGGATATGTGTGCGGGTCCATACTCTTGGGTGCAGTAGTTGGACTATGAGACTCTTCCTTTTCGGTGTCATCTCTGTCATGAATATGGACATTTGCAGAGGAGATACCCAAAGGCTAGGCCTATGGATTCCTAGCCTTCTCAACCTCCCCGCAATCCCCCTAGGGTTGAAAAGGGGAAGAAACCCATTCTTGGTGATGTGGATGGGGCTGATGGTTTTGTTCCTGTCAAGGCTCGAAATAGGAATCAAGGTCAAAAGAGGACTTTGAAGGAAAGGCAGGATGAAGATTCTTTCAATAGATTTGAAGTTTTATATGATCTCAGCCAATAGGAAGTGAATCCAGGCTTGGTGAATCTAGATCAGGGTGCTTTGGGTATAGGACAGGAGGGCCTTCTTTCTGAAGCTACTCAGGTTTTACAGGATAATAAGGCTTTGCAAATGGACACAGATGTTCAAATGGAAGTCCAGGTGGAATCAGTTCCTATTATAATAGGGAAGAAGGGTGGTGAGGATGGATCTCCTCTTGTTTCAATTTCAGGTACTGAGGGGGTGAAGAATAATAAGTCTTCTTCTCATTTAGGTCTTCATCAAAAGGACCCAAAAAAAGGGGCTGGGGAGAAGTCTTCCAAGCTTGGTAGAAAAAAGGATTTGGAAAAGATTAAATTAATAGGGGAAACTTTGGTAGAGTCAGGGTCTGTTAAGACTCTGGATTCTCATTTTTTGAGCCCCTTGAAATGATTGTTCTATCCTAGAATGTAAGGGGCTTGAACAGTGGCCCTCGACAAAAAGCTATTCATGATTTGGTTAGAAGTCAATCTCCTGATGTTCTTTTCCTATAGGAGACTAAGTTATCAATGGAGTGTATGTTTGGTTTAGTGCCTAAGTTGTCAGGGAGTGGAGAGTGCCAGTGTATTGGTGCTCAAGGGTCTACTGGGGGAGTGTCTTGTTTATGGAATCCTCAGAAGATCCGTCCTCTTTGGTGGTTGTCCTTTCAGTCTTCTATCTCTATGATTGCATCTTGTTTTGAGATGGGGGAGTCTATTCTTTTCTCCAATATCTATGCGCCTACTGAACTTCAGGGTAAGCAACTTTTGTGGTCCCATATCTAGTTTGTTCGAAGCATGGTTCCTTTCCATCCATGGATTATGGCTGGAGACTTCAATGCTATTTCTGAGTTGGCTGAGAAGTGGGGTGGTATTGCGAGGCTTGAGCCTTCTACATTGCTACTTTAGGATAACATCTCATCTTTAAATCTTGTTGATATCAAGCCCATTAATGGCCAGTTTACTTGGAACAATTAGAGGATTGGGAATAACTACATTGTGGAACGACCTGACCGCTTTCTGGTTTCTTGCTACTAGGTTGGTGGGTTGTGGTTTTCTAGCTCTGAAATTTTGGATTGGAGGGGCTCAGAACATTGGCCTATCAAGCTGGCTATTTCTTCAGCTTGTGTGCCTTGGTCTCCTTCTTTCAAGTTCCAGCTTATGTGGTTGCATGACTCCTCTCTCCATGACTATATTACTGAGTGGTGGAGGTATGGTAGACCTGCTTATGGTACAGCAATGTATACTTTTGCTAAGTTACTTCAATTTGTCAAGTATCATCTTAAACATTGGAATTGGTAGTGCTTTGGAAACATTTTCCATGCTAAGACTGCTGCCCAGGTTGAGTTGGATGGTATTACGAGGTTGATCAGGGAGGATGGAGTGACTAAGGACCTGCTACGGGAAGAGACTAGGGCTTTGAAAGCACTGGAAGAGTGTGAGCTACGAGAGGAAGTTTTTTGGAAACAAAAGGCTCGGATTGAATGGCTTCAGGAAGGGGATAAAAATATTGCTTTTTTCTTCAACTCGGTGAAAGCCAGGAGACATGGCAATTCTATTTTTGCTCTGGTGAATGACAGGGGTGAAACTCTTTCTTCTTTTCATGAAATCACACATGAAGCTATGCAATATTTTGCTTCATTATTCAGGGAGGACTCGTAGGGGGGTTCTGATGAGGAATCTCAGGTCCTTTCTTGTATCCCTTCTTTGGTTTCTAGGGAGATGAATGAGCATCTTATGAGTGATATTTCAATTGAGGAGCTAGAGGGGATTGTGTTTCAAATGAAGAGGGGGAAAGCTCCTGGCCCTGATGGTTTCCTGATTAAGTTCTTTCAAGAATTCTGGGAGATTATCAAGTTGGAGTTGTTGGCAGTTGTTCAGGAGTCTCGTAAGAATAAAAAGATGTTACGGGCTTTGAATTCTACCTTCCTTACTCTCATTCCAAAGTGTGATGGGGCATATAGGTTAAGTCAATTTCGTCCTATCTCTCTTTGCAATGTGATATATAAAATTATCTCTAAATTGATTGCTGATAGGTTGAAAAAGTGGCTTAAAGTGCTGATTTATAAGGAACATAGTGGTTTTGTGGTGGGACGTCAGATTCTGGATGGGGTTGTTATCGCAACTAAAACCATTCACTCTATGGCTAGTTCTAAAGATAAGGTGATGTTCATCAAGCTTGATATGGCTAAGGCTTATGACTGCGTTCAATGGTCCTTCCTTCAGAAGGTTCTTGGTGCTTTTGGTTTTGGGGATGAGTGGATTTATTGGGTTATGAGTTGTGTTACTTCGGTCTCCTTCTCTATGTTAATAAATGGTGAGCACTCTAAGCTTTTTGGTGCCTCTCGAGGTTTATGGCAGGGTGACCCCCTCTCTCCTTACTTGTTTCTTCTTCTTGTTGAAGGTCTGGGACGCTTGATAAGAAGGAATGTGGAGTTAGGTTTCATTCAGGGGTTGGGGTGGGGAAGTGGCTTACCTCCTCAGTCTCACTTGTAGTTTGTTGATGATATTGCTTTGATGGGTATGGCTACAATTAGGGAAGCTTCAAATTTGTGCAAGGTGTTGGATGTTTATCTTGTAGCTTCCAGCCAATTGATTAATGAAGATAAGTCTTCCATCTTTTTCTTTAAAACTCCAGGTTCCATTCAGAGGCGAATTGCTCATATCTTGAGATTTCAGACTGGGGTTCTCCCTTTGACCTATCTTGGTATTCCCATCTCTATTGGAAGACTTCCCAGGGAGTCTTGGCAAAATATTCTAGATAAATTTTGTGTGAAAGTTAATCATTGGACCCATCATTGGTTGTCCTTTCGGGTCGTGTTCAGTTGCTCAAGTTTGTGGTGTAGGCCCTCCCCATTTATAGATGTATGATTCAGGTGGCCCCTTTGAGTTTTGTTAGGGAATTGGATTCCTTAGCAAGATAATTTTTATGGATTGGTAGCTTATTGTCCTCTAAATGGAGCCTTATCAGATGGGACATTGTTTGTAGCTCGAAGCAGTTTGGTGACCTCAGGTTAAGGCAATCATCGTTGTTAGGGATGGCGTTGGCTGCTAAATTGTATTGGTGGTAGTGTGTGGAGTAGGATGGGATCTAGGCCAGGATATTAACACAGAAATAGTTCCCGGGGATCCTTCAAATTGATATTCCTCATTATCCATTGGTGGGGAAAGGCTCGGTGATTTGGTGTATGCTCAAGAAAGGGGCTGCTCTTGTCAAGGATGGTTTATTTTGGATTTGTAAAAGAGGGACAAAAGCTCATTTTTGGTCTAATTCTTGGGATGGTTTTCCTCCCATTGTTTCTCAGTTTCCTAATTTGGTGACTCTGTGCCAGAGGTTCTGTGAGGTAGGTTGGTCAAGGGTGAGTGACTTCAAGTCCTTTTCTTCTCATGGGCAGTTGGTGGTGGCGAGATGGAAGAATCCTGATGAGTGGCATGTTGTTGGTATGGAGGAGGAGTGTGCTGAGCTTCATAGTATCCTTTCTCGTAGACGCTGTAACTCCCTCCAGGAAGGGGATGTTCTTTCTTGGTCTCCTAATCCTAAGGGTGTCTATACTGTTGCTTCTGGATATCAGGTGTTGTTATCTAACCGACTGGATGGGGTGGAGGTTCACTCGTGGAAGAAAGTGTGGAATAAGCTTTCTTGGCCAAAGTGTAATTGCTTTATTTGGGCTTTGGCTTGGAATAGGTGCTTGACATGGGATAATATTTGGAAGCGAGGTTTTCAGGGTCCTTCCATGTGTGTTCTATGTGGATGTGGAGAGGAGGACTCCTCTCACTTGTTTTTCTATTGTCCCTTGACTTTGTAGCTTTGGCATTTTTGGTGGGAAGTTTGGAAAAGCCCCTGTGTTCATGCTTCCTCCCTAGTGGATTTTTGGTGTAGTCTGGGTAGACCTCCTTCTATGGCCTCTTTCTTGCAAGATGTGTGGTATGTTGGGCCTTCCATCATACTATGGTAGATTTGGTTGGAACAGAATCATAGAATATTTCAAGGTGAGAAGCTGTTGATTCAACAAGTTTGGCATAAAATTATGGGTATGATCTAGGAGACGGTGGAAGCTAAGTGTGATGTGGTGTTCCCTTTGGAGAAAGGGGATGCTGAGCTGGTGGATAGATTGGGTATTCAGGGGTTGTCTCTAGCTTCTGCTTGTGTTAGGAGAGGAAGGCGAGTGAAAAAGAAAGTTCAAAGGGTGGGGAGTTGGCTACCCCCTCCAGCTGGCATTTTGAAGCTCAATACTGATGGTTTTTCAAGGGGCAATCCTAGGCTTGCTAGGATTGGCGGGGCTGGCAGGGATTTTTTAGGATTGGTGGTTTTTTTCTTTTCTGTTCATGAAGGATTGCAAACTATCAACCTTATGAAAGGTTTGGCGATCCTCTATGCTTTGGAGAGGGCTTATGCTTTGGGATGGCGCAAGGTTATCTGTGAGTCTGATTCATAGGTTTTGATTAATTTGCTGAATAAACAGAAGGTTTTTGATGTTAATTGGCAGTTGGCTATGATGGTGCATCAAATTCTGCAGATAAGTTCTTTGATGGAGATGGTGTCTTTTGTCCATATTCCAAGGGAGTGGAATAGGGCAGCAGATTGTTTGGCTAAGTGGGCTTCTGAGCATTTAGATGGTTGGAAGATTGATGAGTGGGAGCAGGTTCCTCATGAGCTCCGACATGACTTGGAGAAGATTCTTGCCGAGGATGAGAATGGTACTGGTGAAGGATGATGTTGTTTCATGCTTTGTATGGCTATTTCTTATGGATTCCCGAGGCCTTGGCCCTTTGATGTTTTGTAATGTTCATTTTTGAATTTCAATAAAGTTTTTACCCCTTTTAAAAAAAACAATTAATTTCATTAAATTTCTTTATATTCTTCTAAAATTAAACAATCTTAATTATTTAATTAAATCATTATCTTCTTCCAATTCTTAAATCCACATTAATTAAATAAAATCACTTATTTAATTAATTCATCATTTAATTCCTCTTATCCACAATTAAATAATTTTAATTATTTAATTAATCAATTATTCTTCTAAATTTAAATAAATTATCCAAATTTATTTAAGTTGACTATTATCTTCTAAAAAGAAAGAAAATTAAATATTTTATTTACCCCGAGAGGCGTTATACAATCACATCGGGGTGGGGATGAGAGCACTCATTTTTTCTGCCTAAATTTATAGAAAAATAAAATAAAATTCCAAAAAGGAAACTTATTTTCATTTGAAGATCATTGGTTCCAATTTCTTTTTTGGTTCCATAGTTTTTGTGATTTTCTTATTTTTCAATTTCTTTTTTGATTTTTAGTTTTTTGATTTTTTCCAATTTCTTTTTTAGTTTTTAGTTTTTTTTTTTTCCAATTTCTTTTTAGGTTTTTATTTTTTATTTTTTCCAATTTATTTTTTGGTTGGATAGTTTTTATGATTTTCTTATTTTCAATTTCCTTTTTGCTTTTTATTTTTTATTTTTCCCAATTTCTTTTTTAGTTTTTATTTTTTGGTTTTTATTTTTCATTTTTTCAAATTTCTTTTTCAAATAAACTATGGAAAAGAGATATCCCTTGACATAATTTAGATATAATTTTTTAAATATAAAAATACTAGTTATATTCCTCTATCATACAAAATAAATTAAATCAATTTATTTGTTTAATTTATTCTCTATATTTAATCTTGTCGATTCTATCATGCACAATTAATTGAATAAATGTATTTATTTATTTCTCAACTATCTTCCAAAAATAATCTTATTCTTCCATGCAAGATAAATTAAATAAATTTATTTATTTAATTTGTTTTTATCCTCCAATTCCTCTAAAAATGTCATTCTTCTATGTGCACAATCAGTCTTATTTTTAGAACTTCAAAAAATAAATCTAAATTTGAGTTAATTGACTTTAATCTTTATTATTTTTATCATCAACTCATAAATTAGAAAAAAACATTCTAATTTATGAAATCAAATCCTATCTTTAGCCAAAAAGCAATTAATTCAATAAAAATAGCTTTTTCTACATGACACATGCACATTTATCACGAGTTATTTGATTTATCTCAACCATCTATTTCTTTGAGTTATCTCAACCATTGATCAATCTAACCCTGAGACCTATATACCCCCTTCACTCCTTCAAAAATCCTCTTCAATCATTTATTATCAAGCATCCATATAGCGCATTGAGTATACATCACATCATTGAGCACATTGAGTACTTTGAGCACTTATCTACATCTGCTTGTTGCAACCATGGGTACGCGACATATTGAGCAATCCACATCTAACCAAGAGATCAATACAATCTAGGTGATAGATTTTGATTATTAATTGCATTATTCATTGATTTGGTTATCTCTTAGATCAATCTTTTGATGTTATAGGATTGAGTTGCTATTCATTGTTTGATATTATTTAATCTTGATTTTACCTATATGCATTCTGCCACACCCGATGGGACCCACTAACCTTTATTTTCTTTAGAAAATTTAATTTTTTAAAGTACAGTACAGAAAAGTGCAAACAACATAGAAAAGCACTTTTGGCCTGATTTGACACACCTTCGGGTGATAATAACGCACTTTTAGTGCATAGTTTCATGCTTTTGATGCATAGTTCTACGCTTTTGGTGCACAATTCCGCGCTTTCGATCAACAATTCAGTGCATACGCAACACAGTTCTGTACTTTTGGTTTTGTGATTTTTCTAGATAATTTTATGATTTTATAGGATTTTCTCACACTCTAACTGATCATATATATTGTTTGGCAAGCTGATTTATTTGCCCTACAATCATATTATATACTTCCTAAGATGATTTATTTAAGAGTATTTAGATTTTTATGCTAACCTATCATTTCACAATGTTTTTGATTCGTTCTTGATTGCAAAATATAGATCTCATCACTTACCAACATCCTAGGTCATCCGACAAATCATTCAATCATCATTCAATCTCGTCTTTTTGATAAAATCTAGTTTTTTCCAGGACTAAATTAAAAATGCGCATTTACACTGATATCAAGCACTTCTATTTTTTTGATGCTCATATGCAATACAGTCTTGCACTTTTGGTCAGAGAAAACACGCTTCTACACTGAATCTCTGTGCTTCTAGTCTAAAATAATGTGCTTCTGCACCACAGTTCAGCACATCTAGTAATTTTCACCGCACTTCTAAGCCACAGTACTGCACTTTCGGTCCCTTGATTTTTTTTCCTAATCACTTGGTTTTTGTGGAACTAATCAACTTGTTGCAACATCTTATCACTCAAATAGAGCAAATAGGTTTCCTAATGCAGGACAAACATTGAAGATTTGCAATTATTTTCACTAAGTCTTAGAAACACTTCAATTTCTTAAAGGAAATCTACATCTATCATTTGTAATCTTGTGTGGTTAAGTAGTTGCACCTAGTTATTTTTCTTACTAAATAGGATAAATGAACAACTATTTTTCATGCTTGTAAGATGATAGGTATATGCTCTCCCCTTGAGAAAACTTGGGTGATTAGAAAACCAGACTCATCTATCTTTTACTTTCAGTTTATCCTTTAGAAGGGCTTGCTTTTGGATTGCATTTCATCCAAAAGGGATGACCCTAAGTGGATCTTTCCTTTAGACTGCTATATATATTGGTTGAGGTGAAATCCAAGTCCTAACCAGCGTTAGTCTTGCCTTACAGTGTCAACTCGAAAGGAATTGTACGTAACACTCTTGTGAAATAAATTTTGCACTTGTGTAGGGTATATTGCATTCCTAGTAAAGTTGGTAAAAGCTTTTAGTAGCTTGCTGCATGCTCGCAAGGAATTGGTCTTCCAAAGTAACTAAAAACTACATAGCTAGTGACTACCTAATCTACCTCCAAACATTGTGGTAATTTTCAGTGCAAGGGCATAGAAGGTTTTGCCCCCAAGATTACTCACCATAAGGCTCCCTTGAGATGAGATAGAAATCCCTGGTATAAAATAAGCTACTTGTAGATTTCTGGGGAAAGGGTGATTGGGCCATCCTTCTAGTCTTGGAGGTCCTTATCTATCCTCTCTCATAAAGACAAAAAAGTGTACGCACCCAATCTAAGTGTGATGATGCTTTAGTCAACAGAGAATCCAAGTTGTGGGCTGATGTATCACAATGAAGCTTGTCCTTAGGAATAAAAAAGTGCTTGATCTATTTGTCAATTGTGGTATACTTGTAAAAACTTGGGCTTTTTCGTGAGCCTCAAACATACAGTATTTGTTGTGTTAGTCCTTGACCACTTTGTTTACTGTGATTGTTCCAAAATTTGGCCTTACAACATCACTGTCACAAAAACTACGCTTTTGCAACATAGTTCCGCACTTTTGCACCATAGTCCAACACTTTTGCAACACAATTAAGTGCCTTTGCACTGTAGTAAAGAACTTTTGAAACATAGTCCATTGCCTTTGGTAAACAGTAATGCACCTTTGAACCACAGTCCAACACTTTTGGTCTCTATCAAACTTTTCATCAGTCAATTAGCTCAGATCACAACAGAATCATTTTCTTTTGATCAAATAAACCTCTGAGCTAGCATCCTATAGTAATGTCAAACCTATTCCTTCAACCATCAGACCATTTCATCCATCATCATACCCAAGATTTGGACTTTTTGAACCATTTAACCTCTTGAGATTTCTATCTATCTGTTAGCGCTCATTTTGACCTGGGGGTTGTTTTTTCATGATCAGGCGGTTTCTTCATTTGAACCCTATATCTTCTTGCCCATTTTCCTAAGTGTTGGACCTCCTCAGCATTTTTCAGCTGCAGCGTCATATTTTCTTTGAGGAGGAGATCATCATCATCATCTTGTCTTCGATGATGGTCTGCATTATCATGTTTTCTGTCGACTTGTTGTTCATCAGGATCATCATATTTCAATATCGGGTGATGTTTGGATATCATCTTGATCCTGCTGATGAGCTACAGTGTGCCCTGATTTGCTTGCGGGGGTGATTTTTCAAGTATCCGGTGATCTTCCAATTATCACCTTGCCCTTTATGATGATGATGTCACCCCGATCTTCTGAAGGGGTTATTCTCTAAGTTGTTCGACCTGACTTGTTTTTTCTTAAGGGTCGTCATCATCATCATCATATTTCTAGTTATCACCGTGTTGCTTGCGGGGGTCATCATATTTTCTGCCTGCATGATATTTCGCCGGGGTGATATTTTTATCATCGGGTGATCTTGGTTATGATCATCCTGATGATGTTGTTGAAGAGTTCTAAGTATGACCCGATATTCACTGGGGTCATCATATTTTGAACGTCAGGATGATCTTAGTCAATATCATCCTGATGATGTTGTATCACTTCATGTTCGTTGTTTTATCATCCTGATGATGCTGACGTCATTCTTATGTTAGGGTGATATCTATTTCTCTTCCTATCTGCATCATGATATTTCTGAAGGAGGGGGTGATATTTTTATTTTTGAATATCACCCACGTGTATGTTTGTTCCAGCGTCATGATGATGCTGATATCAAGGAGATATCCTCCTGCCGGCTTCGTGCATTATCTAGTGGGGGGTGATCTTTTCAAGCATCATCATATTCATCTATCGCCCCGATCTTATAGTGGAGCTACAGTGCAACATGATATTTGTGCATCAGGATGATATTTCCAAATATCCGGTTATCTTCCGAATATCATCTTGATGTCGATATGATGATGACGTCATCAAGGTCCGGGGGGGGTCATATTTCTAACACTGATCGTCTTGTGGAGATCCCCTGATATTTCCAAACATGATGATGACGTCATCCGGATATGAGGAGGTGCGCAGTAGGCAGATATGATGATGACGTCAGCAGGATATGATGATGACGTCATCAGGATGTTCATCGGCCAGACTTTTGGTATAAGCTCAGCAGGAGGATGTTCCTCCGATGGATCAGGTTGTGCCGATGAAGACGATTATCATGCAGGCTATATTGCGATATGATGCTGACGTCAGGGTGATATTTCAAGCAACAGGATATCATGCTGCTAGAGGATGATGATGATGAAGTCTTATACTAGTGTCGTCAGGAGCAAAAGCACCGACATCATATATGCTCATGACCTAGTATATAAAGTGTTAAAGAAGTTGCTGCGGGGTGCATGTGGGATAATTGATATCCTGCATATTTTCAAATATCATGATGATGAATCTCAGTGGGAAATGGTTGCGATGCAGAATTGACGTTTTCCCAAGGCCGCGGGTTGGTGCGCCTTTAATGGCGAAGGTTGCAGAGGTATGGGCGGATCTGGTACCCGATTGAAGGTGTACATCAGCGGACAGTGGCGCAGGGCTCGAGATTTCTTCCTGTCTCCTCCCCTACCTGCTGCATTCATGTTTGGGTGCCAATCTGGTAATGCGTTGAGTGCCATTTTGCTGATACTGTGTATCTGGCGAGATTTTTGGTCAACCATGTAATTAATTGCTGTGGTACATTGCCTGGCTGTTATAAGCAGGAAGTGTTACTCATTTGTGGTTGTTGAAAGTTGAAGATTTTTGGCTCTGTAATTCAAAACAAGCTGATCTGGTTGCTCTGTACAGCTTAACCTGTGAGTTTATGTATCTCTTGTTGTATGTTTTTGGCATGAACCCACTGATTTCATGATTAATCTTATATGAGAAATGCTATCTGAGCATGTGTTGTGTTAATTCTGTCTCCAGTATTACATGTATTCTTCTTCTGAATCTGGATATTTGGGTAATGTTTAGATTCTAAAGCATAGAATTCCTATGTTAAATGTCTGATCTTTTAACTTCTGCTCAAGGGGTAGATTAAACTGTTTTCAGGTTGAACATTGGGAAGGGTATACTGCAGTAGGGATGCCATAAGTAGAGATAACTTAACACTCTGTATTGGGAGATATCTGTAAGGCAGGTATCACATATATCCCCTTGAAATCTAGTTTTAGCTGTTCATGCTGATCATTCACAGGTGTATGTCTACTGACTCCAGGCCCTAGATAGGCACCAATCATGCTTTGTTTTTGTGTTATAACCATGTCCAGCTTTGCATCCAAACTTAAAATCCAAATCAAAATCTAAAACAACCATTAGGACATTAGAATTAGCTTTAGGATCCTCAGTCCTCTGTCTACAACTGCAAATAGGCCCAAAGCTAGCCCCTTTGCTCTTATCTTTCAGTTTTGGTCTACTTACAGGAGGACTTATCTGCTTTCTGTCAGCATCCCAGCCTTGTATGCATATCCTCATGGATGTTGAGTAGGGAATACCCCCCTAGGTCTTGCAGAGCCTGAAGAAGAAGAGGAGATAAAATATAGAGTCTATCTCCTACACTGTTGGCCCCTGGCCCAGAGATCCTGTTGATCACTGATGGCTACCTTGTAGGGAAATCTGGGAATAAGCATCCAGTCTGGGAAAAAACCAACAGAAATTGGTGACTCTGCTGGGGAATTTGTGAAAGAACCCTAGTTTTCAAAAGAAGACAGTTCCTAGTAATAGGTGGCGACTCCGAAGTAATCTCCCAACCAGTCAAAGTAAAATTTATATGCAGGGGAGAAGATCCCAACAAAATCCTTTATTTAAAGAGTTACCAGTAACAAGAAGAATAATGTACAGAAGAAAGGGAGCTGTCTCAGTTAGTCATGAGGGTTCCCCCAGAAAAAGTGATGATGTACAAGATAACCCTAGGCCATCAGGACAGCATGTGCCTTACTTTTCAAATGCAGAAGCTGATATTCAAGGTGCATATGAGAGGCAACAGGGTGGTAGCATGAGAATGAGGTCAGAGGTGTTCCAAGAATGCCCATTTCTAGACCCAAGTGAAAGGTTTGAAGAGGCAGAGTCTCTGAGGGATGATGAAGATGATGACCAGAATGGTATGAGACCATCTACCTCCAGGCCTAAGGATGAACAGTTAGCTGAAGAAATCAGAAGTCTAAGAGCAGAACTAGAATATCTACAAGCCATGAAAATCAGAGATGATATGAAGCAGAAAGTGCAAGCCTTAAGAACTGCCCAAAATGATTCAGTTCCTACCCTAGAGAATGCAAATGTGCAGAGACATCAGCAAAGATATGAAGTGCAACATCAGCATCATAATGAGAGACAAAATGTGAATGATGCTAGGATACCACTGAACAATGCAGGAAACCAGAATGCAAACAGAAATGTTAATGTTAATCAGTTAAATAGACAGCCCATGCAGTTAGATAGATTCAGGCAGCTGGTGTTTGATGGTATTCCTGGGTATCCTAACCCCATTAAGAAGCATCTGAGGCTGCAAGTGCCTAAATTTTCAGGAAACAACACAGTGTCAGGAGAAGATCATCTAAAAGCCTTTCAAAATGTCATGGATAACTTTGAGGTTGAACATGAGGATGTTTTCATGAAGTCATTCATGCAATCCTTAATAGATGAGGCAAGAGAATGGTACAAGAATCTGCCTGACCGGAGTATTTCATCATGGGATGATTTTAAAAGGATGTTCAAGGAGCAATATGGTGATAAAACTAACCCTAGCTTTTTTGTAAATGAGTTCACCAGTATCACTAAAGGGTCAAATGAGCAGGTTGCAGACTTTAATGCAAGATTTACTAAAGTGTTGAACAAATTGCCACATCACATGAGGCCAAATGAACCAATGTGCATAATATTGTATATCAATGCCTTTGATGCAAAAACTGCATATGGATTAAGAGATAAAGGTCCTGCTACTCTCAGGGATGCTTTCAGAATTGCAGTGAATATTGAAAACAACAGGAAAGCATCTGGCAAGACAAATAGAAGGGATGATATAAAAATTCTGCAGAATCCAAACAAGCCTCAGAACACTCAAGGTAGTACATCTGCCCCTGAAGATAAGATAGACAAATTGGCAAATGTTGTTAAGGACCTAAGCTATAGATTAGCTAGAAGTGAAAAAGGGATGGGTCCTGATAGGCAAGTCTATCAAAGGCAGGAAAAGAGGCCATCATTACATGATATGCCTTATAACACCAATTGGCATGATGGTAAGCCTGTATTCCCATGTAACAACACAAATCAGAGGGCTCAACATGTCAAAGAAACTCCTAATCCTCTAAAGAAAGCTATAAATATTGTTGATGATGCTCCATGGTGTATAATTTGTCAGATGCCACATTCACAGTCACAGTGTATGATTGCTCAATCCTTGTATGATAATGCTACATCTTGTAATGAATGCAATGAGCCACATCATGTGCAGGATGATGATGTTAATATGATGTCCATAGGCAATGGATACACTCTTTATGATGCTGATGAGAATACAGATCATCAAATTCAGGCCTGCCAACAGCTCCCATATGATGAAGATAATGAAGATAACTATGTGTATGCTCAGAACTCACACAATTTTCTGAGTAACTTACAACGACCTTCTGATGAGGAAATTAGAGCCTTCACAGCTGCAGCAGTTGCTCAAGTCAAAAGCAACTACAATCTCAGAGGTAAAAATTAAGTAGGCAGCCCACATCAGCCAGAAGATATTTCTGCAGGTCAGCTAGTGCATGGTCATAAAGGAATTGAACCACAAAAAAGGTAGTGGGTAAATAATAAACAGAACTTTAGACACAGAACAGGTCATGAATTTCAAGGACCAGAAAATAAAATCCCTCAGGCTGAAGATCAAAGTAAAGGTTCCCAAGACAAGAATGATGATCAGGGAACTATGAAAGTAAAACCTAAATCAGCTCAGGATAAAAACAAGATTGTGGAGCAAGCTACAACTGTTATACAAAATTATGCTCCATTTGATATAGCTCAGGTCCTCTCTCAGGTAAAAGTCTCTGTTCCACTTATGGAACTCATGAAAGTGGAAGAGATCAAGAATAGGACAATATCCCTAATCTCAGGGGTACCTTTTCAAGCTAAACAAAATGTTCAGACCCAGTGTGAAAAACATGTCATGTGTAATGAAGAAGATGAGACTCCTGAAGTCTATTTAGGAGTGACTATGACAAAGTGTCCTTCACAAGTGGAACCATTTTATGTTTCCCTAGTTATAAATGGAAAAATAATTAGAAATTGTATGCTTGACTCTGGAGCATCTACAAATGTCATGCCTTTGGCCATCATGCAGCAAACTGGATTGAAAATTGACAAGGCATGTGGAAAATGTTATGCTATGGATGCCAGAGAGGTACCAGTTATTGGAATCATGAAGGATGTAGATTTCAAACTGGCAGCATTTCCTGAAAAGAGATATAAAATGAATATAACAGTGGTTGACATCAAGCCACAGTATGGTATGTTGTTGTCAAGAAGATGGGCAGCACTAATTGGTGGAAGTATGCAGCTGAACCTGTCATATGCCATGATTCCAATGAATGGCAGGGATGTTAAGTTAATCAGAGAACAAAGATCATCAGAGACAGTGGAAGACCAAGAAGCAGAGGAACAAGTATGCTTTGTAGACACTGACTATGATAACTTCAAGGTTGTCTCAGATGATACAGAAGATAAAGAGAAAAATGTCTGCATTGAAGAGCTGGATCAGCAAGGCTTATGGACCATGTTTTTTGATGGAGCTTGTGCAAAAGAAGGCTCTGGAGCTGGAGTTGTTTTCCTATCTCCAACTGGTAAGCTCCTCAAATTCTCTTTCTTGCTGGGGTTTGATTGCACGAACAACATTGCAGAATATGAGGCTTTACTCTTAGGCCTAAATATTGCTCTCAAACATAGAATTAAGATGTTAAGAGTATTTGGGGATTCTGAGCTGATTGTATCCCAAATTAGAGATAAGTATGCTGCAAAAAATAAAAGACTGAAACAATACAAGCATACTGTTTGGGATACCATTGAACTATTTGATGCATTTTCAATAGGCTGGGTAGAAAGGTCAAAGAATGTTATGGCTGATTTCTTAGCCAATGTTGTAATAAGGCCAGATGACATCACTCTGTCAGGTGTTACAAATGTAGAAGTTAAAATTAGGCCTGCAGTACCAGAAAATATATGCAGTTGGCAAGTGTTTAATGATGATAGGGATTTGTTGAAATTTTTGCACTGCATAGATGAATATGAGAATCAAGAAATTGATTTCCAAGCTTTTGTAGAGACTATAAATGGAAAAGAGACTCTTGTGGGAAAAGAGATAATTCAATTGAAGACTAATAAAATCCCTAGAGGGTTGGTAGCTTTGGAAAGAGCTTTTGACAGTAGAGATAAATTGGTCACAAGGACATCTCCCACAAATAAGGAAGATTTAGAGGAGATAAATTTGGGGACATCTCAGGCCCCTCAGAAGGTATACATTGGTAAACAGCTCAAACCACACATTAGGAGTATGCTGATTGCATTACTAAAAAAGTATAAACATGTTTTTGCTTGGTCATATGAGGACCTAAAAGCCTATAGGGAAGATTTATTCTAGCATGAGATCCCATTGAAGCCTGGAGCTAAGCCATTTAGACAAAAGCAAAGACTATTAATCCTACCTTAGCTCCCAAGATGCAAGAAGAACTCAAAAGGCTTAGGGAAGCTGGAATAATTGTGCCAATCAGACATTCAACTTGGGTGTCTAACCTTGTCCCAGTCAGAAAAAAGAATGGTGATATTAGGCTTTGTGTCGACTTCAAGAACTTGAATGTATCCTCTTTAAAGGATAACTATCCACTGCCTAATATGGAAGCTATGTTGCAGAGAGTGACTGGTTGTGAACTCTTATCCATGATGGATGGATTTTCAGGATATAATCAGGTGAAGGTAAAGGAATCAGAACAGTATAAGA
Organism: Cunninghamia lanceolata; assembly: GCA_027924645.1. NCBI lineage: Eukaryota > Viridiplantae > Streptophyta > Pinopsida > Cupressales > Cupressaceae > Cunninghamia > Cunninghamia lanceolata. The sequence goes on along the minus strand of BSBN01000558.1, from coordinate 1,147,522 downwards.
CCGCCTTTACCACTCCATGGGGAACTTATGTGTATGTTAGAATGCCATTTGGACTAACCAATGCAGGTGCTACATTTCAAAGAGCAATGGATGTTGCTTTTGCAGGGCTGATTGATTCAATCCTGGCTGTATATCAGGATGACTTGACTGCTTACTCAAAGAAAGAAGAGCAGCATTGTTTGCATCTAGAGCAGATTTTCATAAGAGCACTAGAGTATGGTATTTCTTTAAATCCAAAGAAGTGTGCCTTTGGGGTAGTTGAAGGAAAGCTTCTGGGACATATTGTTTCCAAGGATGGAGTCAGGATAGATCCAGAGAGAGTGGCTGCTATTGACAGGATTCAAATGCCAAAAACTGTAAAAGGAGTTTAGTCCTTCTTTGGACAGATAAATTTTGTTAGGAGATTTGTTCCCAACTTTGCAGAAACCACAAGGAACATTTCCAAGATGATGAAGAAGGATGCAACTGTCAACTGGGAAAGGGAAGCAATAGAATCATTTCAGAGTATCAAAGAGGCAATCAAGATGGCCCCTGTTCTTAAATCTCCTGATTTTTCTAAGCCATTCCAAGTATTTTCATTTGCTTCCTTTCATACTGTTGCTACATGTTTGTTACAGAAAAATGAAGATGGTTTTGAACAGCCCATCGCTTTCTTCAGTATGTCCTTGCAGGCCTCTGAGTTGAAGTATGATATTATGGAAAAACAGGCATATGCACTAGTCAGAGCCATCAAAAGTTTCAGACCATACTTGGTAGGATCATATATAATTGCATATGTACCTCATGCAGCAGTCAAAGACATATTCACTCAGCAGGAGGTGACTGGAAGAAGGTGCAGATGGATAAACAAACTGCAAGAGTTCAACATAGACATACAAGTTACTAAGTTGATAAGAGGGCAAGGATTAGCCAAGATGATGGCACAGTCAAACTTGGAAGCATGCCAAGTTAATGCAGTCCTAAATGAGAGTGTAAATGTATCAGGATCTGAATGGTACAAGGATATTATCTACTACTTGCAAAATCTGAATTGTCCTTCCCATTTCAGTGACAGTCAAAAGAGGACTTTAAAGTTACATGCAATCAGGTATGTTATTGTTCAAGGTGAGCTATACTGGAAAAACCCTGATGGTGTGCTGCTGAGATGTGTGGATGAGGATATGGCTAACAATGTTTTGATTGATATGCATAAAGGATTGTGTGGTGGACATTATACTGCCCAAACAACAGCTCATAAAATTCTCAGAGCAGGATATTGGTGGCCCACTCTCTTTTCAGATGCACAAAAGTTAGTAAGGAAGTGTGACCCTTGCCAAAGATTTTTAGGAAAGCTAAAATATGATGGTGCTTTACCCCTTAGAACTGTAACTGTGGATGCTCCATTTCAGCAATGGGGAATTGACTTCATAGGGGAAATTGCAGACAAATCAAGTGGGGGACACAGTTGGATTTTGGTGGCAACTGATTATTTTACCAAATGGATTGAGGCCATTCCAACTAAGAGAGCTACAAGCAAGGTGGTGACAGATTTCATACTAGAAAACATCATCATCAGGTTTGGAGTACCATTTAAGATAGTCACTGATAATGCTATGTGCTTCAGATCAGGTGAATTTGTTGATTTTTGCAACAGGTATGGGATAAATCTATCATATACATCACCATATCACCCACAAGGAAATGGTCAAGCAGAATCAAGCAATAAAAGCATCATGAAAATTATCAGGAGGATATTGGACAAGAATAAGAGAGCTTGGGACTCAAAATTGAACTTAGCAATATGGGCTGACAGAGTGACAGTAAAAAGGGCTATTGGGAAGTCACCTTTTGAGCTAGTATATGGTGCATCAGCTAGATTGCCCATAAACAATCTCCTACCAGTTTACAGATTCATTCAGGAAAATGATGAGGAGATTGAAGATTCCATGACAGAAAGAGTGAATCAGCTGGTTGCATTGGATGAAAACAGAAGGAAAGCCCACCAGATCAATCTCAAAAGACAACAAGATGTGAAATATCAGTTTGACATGAGAACTACAAAAAGGAAGTTTCAAGTCAATGATCTGGTGCTCATTTGGAATGCTAAAGGTTAGGAAAAGGGTAAACATGGTAAATTTGAACCCTTATGGATGGGCCCGTATCAGGTTTGCAATACTCATGGGGAGGATTCTTATTTCCTCCAGGCCCTAGATGGTGAAATTCTGGAATTGCCTGTGCATGGCCAATTCCTTAAGTTCTATTTTGCATAAATGACTTCTTGCTGTGCACATTTGTAAAAACATGTATGTAGTGTAAATGCCTTGTACAGCTCGTGCTTTTTGGCTTTTTGTCTGGTCTGCCCGGAGATCTAGTTCTCGCTGCAGGTTTTCACCTGCACGTCCCCATTCGGAGCCAGTGTTAGCGCTCATTTTGACCTGGGGGTTGTTTTTTCATGATCAGGCGGTTTCTTCATTTGAACCCTATATCTTCTTGCCCATTTTCCTAAGTGTTGGACCTCCTCAGCATTTTTCAGCTGCAACATCATATTTTCTTTGAGGAGGAGATCATCATCATCATCTTGTCTTCGATGATGGTCTGCATTATCATGTTTTCTGTCGACTTGTTGTTCATCAGGATCATCATATTTCAATATCGGGTGATGTTTGGATATCATCCTGATCCTGCTAATGAGCTACAGTGTGCCCTGATTTGCTTGCGGGGGTGATTTTTCAAGTATCCGGTGATCTTCCAATTATCACCTTGCCCTTTATGATGATGATGTCACCCCGATCTTCTGAAGGGGTTATTCTCTAAGTTGTTCGACCTGACTTGTTTTTTCTTAAGGGTCGTCATCATCATCATCATATTTCTAGTTATCACCGTGTTGCTTGCGGGGGTCATCATATTTTCTGCCTGCATGATATTTCGCCGGGGTGATATTTTTATCATCGGGTGATCTTGGTTATGATCATCCTGATGATGTTGTTGAAGAGTTCTAAGTATGACCCGATATTCACTGGGGTCATCATATTTTGAACGTCAGGATGATCTTAGTCAATATCATCCTGATGATGTTGTATCACTTCATGTTCGTTGTTTTATCATCCTGATGATGCTGACGTCATTCTTATGTCAGGGTGATATCTATTTCTCTGCCTATCTGCATCATGATATTTCCGAAGGAGGGGGTGATATTTTCATTTTTGAATATCACCCGCGTGTATGTTTGTTCCAGCGTCATGATGATGCTGATATCAAGGAGATATCCTCCTGCCGGCTTCGTGCATTATCTAGTGGGGGGTGATCTTTTCAAGCATCATCATATTCATCTATCGCCCCGATCTTATAGTGGAGCTACAGTGCAACATGATATTTGTGCATCAGGATGATATTTCCAAATATCTGGTTATCTTCTGAATATCATCCTGATGTCGATATGATGATGACGTCATCAAGGTCCGGGGGGGTCATATTTCTAACACTGATCATCTTGTGGAGATCCCCCGATATTTGTAAACATGATGATGACGTCATCCGGATATGAGGAGGTGCGCAGTAGGCAGATATGATGATGATGTCAGCAGGATATGATGATGACGTCATCAGGATGTTCATCGGCCAGACTTTTGGTATAAGCTCAGCAGGAGGATCTTCCTCCGATGGATCAGGTTGTGCCGATGAAGACGATTATCATGCAGGCTATATTGCGATATGATGCTGACGTCAGGGTGATATTTCAAGCAACAGGATATCATGCTGCTGGAGGATGATGATGATGAAGTCTTATACTAGTGTCGTCAGGAGCAAAAGCACCGACATCATATATGCTCATGACCTAGTATATAAAGTGTTAAAGAAGTTGCTGTGGGGTGCATGTGGGATAATTGATATCCTACATATTTTCAAATATCATGATGATGAATCTTGGCGGGAAATGGTTGCGATGCAGAATTGACGTTTTCCCGAGGCCGCGGGTTGGTGCGCCTTTAATGGCGAAGGTTGCAGAGGTATGGGCGGATCTGGTACCCGATTGAAGGTGTACATCAGCGGACAGTGGCGCAGGGCTCAAGATTTCTTCCTGTCTCCTCCCCTACCTGCTGCATTCATGTTTGGGCGCCAATCTGGTAATGCGTTGAGCGCCATTTTGCTGATACTGTGTATCTGGCAGGATTTTTGGTCAACCATGTAATTAATTGCTGTGGTACACTGCCTGGCTGTTATAAGCAGGAAGTGTTACTCATTTGTGGTTGTTGAAAGTTGAAGATTTTTGGCTCTGTAATTCAAAACAAGCTAATCTGGTTGCTCTGTACAGCTTAACCTGTGAGTTTATGTATCTCTTGTTGTATGTTTTTGGCATGAACCCACTGATTTCATGATTAATCTTATATGAGAAATGCTATCTGAGCATGTGTTGTGTTAATTCTGTCTCCAGTATTGCATGTATTCTTCTTTTGAATCTGGATATTTGGGTAATGTTTAGATTCTAGAGCATAGAATTCCTATGTTAAATGTCTGATCTTTTAACTTCTGCTCAAGGGGTAGATTAAACTATTTTCAGGTTGAACATTGGGAAGGGTATACTGCAGTAGGGATGCCATAAGTAGAGATAACTTAACACTCTGTATTGGGAGATATCTGTAAGGCAGGTATCACATATATCCCCTTGAAATCTAGTTTTAGCTGTTCATGCTGATCATTCACAGGTGTATGTCTACTGACTCCAGGCCCTGGATAGGCACCAATCATGCTTTGTTTTTGTGTTATAACCATGTCCAGCTTTGCATCCAAACTTAAAATCCAAATCAAAATCTAAAACAACCATTAGGACATTAGAATTAGCTTTAGGATCCTCAGTCCTCTGTCTACAACTGCAAATAGGCCCAAAGCTAGCCCCTTTGCTCTTATCTTTCAGTTTTGGTCTACTTATAGGAGGACTTATCTGCTTTCTGTCAGCATCCCAGCCTTGTATGCATATCCTCATGGATGTTGAGTAGGGAATACCCCCCTAGGTCTTGCAGAGCCTGAAGAAGAAGAGGAGATAAAATATAGAGTCTATCTCCTACACTGTTGGCCCCTGGCCCAGAGATCCTGTTGATCACTGATGGCTACCTTGTAGGGAAATCTGGGAATAAGCATCCAGTCTGGGAAAAAACCAACACTATCAACTCCATCTTTGCCAAACAAACCTAAATCTTTACTCATGCTTTTTCTAACTGTGTAATTAGGTCTCCACCATAGACTCTGGATCACATCAATTCCATAATTTGTCTTTGATTTGAGAGTGATTACATCTCTTGGGTCTTTGAAGATGAATTATTATTTGTTATTGGTTTTGCATTATCTTAGAGAATGAATATTTCTTGAGTTGTTCTATCGCCATTAACCCTATCCACTGTCATTTGAGGTCATTAATCTACTTTTGTGATAGGTAATCAATCATCCAAATTAGCTATTGATCTAGTGCTATAACCTTCTACAAGAAACCCACATCAAATCCACCAACATAGTGATCTCAACTTTGTCAAACTAGTCCAAAAATCAATCCCTCAATCTCTGTTTTAGTGGATTTGAAACCATCTTTTGGTCACCACTAGACAACAATATCGTCAAGCCATGGAGGCTAAGAAAAACACCCCTAAACAAACCCATCAAAGCATTCCAAACAATCCATCATCAAACACTCAAACTAGTCCTAATAACATTGTCCCAATCTATCCTCATGAAGATAATATCACAGAGATGGCAGCTAGACAATACACCACAGGATTACATCCTCATGATCTCATTTCAACAAAGTATACCATTGGTCAAAACCCCTCTCAATAAGAGTGAAACTTTCTAGGAGGTCAATCCTCTCAAGAAGAAGGGTATCAATATCTAGACAAAATCATGCAAGACCTTAAAACAATGGTAGCTATTGACAAACTCATTAGCTCTAATCAAGATCACTACTTCCATTTGCTTGCTCAAAAAGGAGCCAAATTGCCTTGTGACTTTGATACATCTAATATTAGAGAGAAATATCCTTTTCAAGGTGTTGTTAACACTATGAGTAGACCGCAAGTAAACCCCATCCAAACCATGTCTACCATATCTACACCAATTTCCAAATCATCTTCACAAGAGGAAGTATCTAATCCATTCACATCAAAATATGTCAATCCTCTTTTTCAAAATCAAAATCCCATGGGGGAAACATCAGTTGGACCTTTCCTCACTCAAATGGAAATTTATAAAGCTCAACAAAAGGCCTTACATAAAGCAACTAATCAAGCCAAACTAGTAAGACAAGCCAAATTAGCAAAAAAGACCTTCTTAGACACATCCATACCTACCAATCCAAAAAATCCTTTACGTACATCACAAATTCATACGACCATATCTAATCTTGCATTTTCTACCTCACCATGTACACCTTTGTCGTCCAACTATACACCTATGGATGCTTATGTCACTTCGCCACAAGTGTCACAAGTTCAAACACTCCATCCATCACCTAACCAAACTATTAATACTACTCATGTCACTCCACCCCAACATCCTTCAAACATCAATACTACTCATGTCACTCCACCCCAACATTCTTCCAACATCAATACCAGTTATGTCACTCCACCCCAACATTCTTCCAGCATCAATACTACTTATGTCACTCCACCCCAACATTCTTCAAATATCAATACTACTCACACCAATCCACCCCACTATTCTTTAAATCCCAACATCACTTATGTCAATCAACATCAACCGCCTCAAAATCAAAACACATACGTCATTCCTCCACAACAATATCAAAATCCCCCTCAACATTCATATCTAGCACCTCCACAAAATCAACAAACTCCAACTTTCTTCATTGATCCTACCCAAAACAATCCCCAAACCTCATATGACCCATACAATCTTAATACTTATTCCAACATATCTTATGGGCCACAACAAACACCCCAAACTCAATAAATTTTTTCTTTATCAACACCCCCATCAACTTATGAGCTTAAGTTTGCCAAAATACAAAAACAACTACATGCTATTTCATTTGGTCACATCAAGAAAACCTTTTCTTTGGAGGAGGTTTGTCCATATCCATTTGATCGATCTTTAACAATGACCACTTTTCCACCTAACTTTAACATACCTAAATTTGACAAATACAAAGGAAAGGATGATCCTAAATACCATCTTAGAGACTTATACATTGCTTGCCTTGAGGTTGCTCATAACGACACATATCTTATGTGCCTCTTTCTTCTTAGTCTTGAAGGACAAGCAATAGAATGGTTCTCACACGTACCCATGGGTATTAAGGCTTTCAACAAACTAGTGTAAAAATTTGCTACCCATTTCTCTTACAATAATTAAAATGAGATTTCCATGACAAATTTGTGTAACAAACAACGAAATGGAAAAACCTTTACCTCCTTCGTACAATGATGGTGAAGTATGTCTAGCAAATTCCCCTTTCAAATACATAAAAAGAAAATCATTAGCATCTTTGTACAAAATCTTAATCCCGATCTTGGATTTCATTTACAAGTACAAAGTGCTACCTCATTTGAGGAGATCATTCACAAACTAACTAATATCAAAAAAGCCCTTGTTGCAAAAGGTGTCATCCAAATCTTTAAGGAGACCAAAGACAACCCTCCTCAACAACAATCAAATGACAAACCTAAATTTTGGGACAAAAACAAGAACGTTGTGAATGATGGTGTTGTGGATTCTAAGAACATCCAAACCATCCAACTACCACTCAATCTATCAAAGGCAACCCCATCTACTCCTAGAGAACAACAACAACAACCACAACAACAACAACAACAATGAAACCAACAACAACAAGACTATCCCCCAAGACGTGGTTTTACTCCTTTGGGTGAACCTATTGAATCTATCCTCAAGAAACTCATACAAAATAGACTCATCACACTACCCAAAGCACATCAATATGATGAACCTGCTTTCAAACCAACATGATACAAGGATAACAAATATTGTGAGTTCCATAGAACAAAAGGACACAGAATCTCATCTTGCATGAAACTGAAACACTTGATTCAAAACCTCATAGACAAAGGTGAAGTCACCTTTCATGAACCTCGTCAACATACATCAAACAAAGACCTTAATGTATACAAGGATCCTTTCCCTCAACATGGTAAAGGTCAAAATCCTGATAAAGGTAAGAGCATCAACAAAGCCTCATCTTCTTATGACTCCGTTGTGGGCCATTTTGAAGAAATTCAAATATCTACCCTTACTATTAAAAGTAAAGCTCCAGATTGTGCTGTCACAACTCGTAGTGGTTGTGTTACTCTTTGTGGGCCAACCCCAAATCCCATAGTCTCTTCCAATTATGATATTGTTAATCATATATGAAAGACCCCCGCACATATATCTATATTAGACCTCCTAAAGTCATCTCCCACTCATAAAGCAGTGCTTGAAAAAGCCTTGTAGGAGTCATCCATTTCTAACAATATAGTTGTCTAAGATTTTCAAGCCATTATAAGTAACATTGCTTCACCTTACAATGTGGTCTTTTCTGAAAAAGATCTTCCATCTCATTATCCATGTCATAATGATGCCCTCCATATCGAAGTTTTCATCCATCAATGTAAAATCAAATGCATGCTTATAGATGATTGTTTTGGTCTAAATATCTGTTCTCTAAAGTTTCTAAAATAGTTAGGATACTTTGAGGATCACATAGATGCATATCAGTCTATTATTGTCAAAGCATATGATGATGTTGAATGCAAGACAGATGGTGTGATACACTTTCCTATTCAAGGGGGCCCCGTCATGCTAAAAATAAGATGCCAAGTCCTAGATATTGAGTTACCATATAATATTATCCTAGGACACCCATGGATTCATGCCATGAAAGTTGTGCCTTCAACGTACCATCAATCCCTAAAGTTCCTATTCAATGGTACTGAAATCACTATCCATAGAGATCCTAATCCATTTGAGTTTTGTCACTCCATACAAGGACATTACAAGAATAGTAACCAGGTACCCAACAATGATGCAACCCAACCTTCCCTATTATATATTAATCTTGATACCTTACACAAAGCCTCTGCAGATCTATCCAATCCCCTCCTAGAAATTAAAGCCCATATCAGAGACATAGGATTTGGCAAGTATGATATCTCAAAATCTTGTTTTGTGGGGAGGATGCCTCTCTCATCAAAATCCTATAGTAAACCTCCCATCGCTAAAGTTTCCAAGAAATTGAAAATACTAGCTCTCCTCACAAAGTTTACTAATGGATGCTTGCTAGAAGATGAAACTATTGAAGACATATCTTCTTGGGTCTACAAAGAGAAAGAATCGGTCACACTACCTGTTGAGAAGTATGGTAATCACCTTAGAATTGTCAAAAACATGGGCTATAAAGGCAAAGGTGGCCTAAGAAAACATGGTCAAAGTCAAATGGAACCCATTACAGTTACTAAGAAATACAATCAACAAGGGTTAGGATACGGTAAGGAGCTACCACAAGCCTCGAACATTGAGTTTATTCTTGACGATGTAGCGAAAGCTTGGCCTGTAGATTCAATCTCTAAAGAGGATACCATCAAGGACTCTTCCCTATACAACACAGACTTATTCCAAGAAACCTTGATATTTATGATATCATCCATCTCCCTTACTTTAACCACAAAAACCCAAAATCTATCCATCATTTACCCTAAACTCATTGATTGGGACCAACAAGAGGCCCCCATTCTAGATATTTTTTAGAATGATGAGGCTATCACATAATTAATGGGACTTCGGGATGGTATTCTGCTTGGTGATCATAAAGCTGGTTTATCATGGAATTAGATTAAGATGCTTATTTTGGTGAGAATGCCAAATCCTCCAGTGGCAAAATAGAAAATAAAAATAGATCTCTAGGTGAAAACCATAATGTTGCACCTCTTGATCATAAAATAGTAAAAATAAAGGATGTATTCGAAGGTGAAAACCTCTCTGAGGTGCCTGTGGATGGAGGATTTGTCCTTCCCCTACCATCTAGGTATCAATAAAAACCAACTCTATTAGTAGAAGATTCAACAGAGATAAATCTAGGAATAATTTAGAATCCAAAGGTCACATTTCTAGCAGCATCATTATTAGAACAAGAGAGGAAGGACCTTGTGAAATTTTTCTTACAAAGGAAAATTAACTTTTCTTGGACATTTGCTAGCATGCCTAGGTTGGACCCTTCACTTGTGGTTCATCACCTAACTGTTTCTCCAAATGCCAAGCTTGTCAAATAGAAGCTTCGTAAGATGCACCTCATATAGCTCTTTTGGTCAAAGTAGAGATTGAGAAATTGTTAGATGCTAATTTCATATGACCTATTGATTACATAGAGTGGGTTTCCAATCTTGTACCTATTTCTAAATTGAATGGGGGCATCTATATATGCATAGACTTCTGAGATCTAAATAAAGCATTTCCTAAGGATGATTTTACACTTCCAAACATAGATATCATAGTGGACTTGACAGTAGGTCATGAGATGCTTTCTCTTATGGATGGATTCTTAGGTTACAATCAAAAAAAGATAGTAGAAGAAGAGATCAACATAAAAAAACCTTCACATGTCCTTGGGGTACTTACTATTGGGACATAGTTATGCCTTTCGATCTCAAGAATGCAGGAGCTACTTATCAAAGAGCTATGACAGTAATATTCCATTACTTGTTTCACACTATAATGGAGGACTATGTCAATGATATTTTGGCAAAATCTTCTAAGATAGATCATAGTTAGGTTCTAAAACAGATCTTTGATTGACTAGAGAAGTATCAAGTACAGCTAAATCCAAAAAAATGTGTCTTTGGTGTCACTTCAGGGAAATTGTTGCGGTACATTGTATCTCACAGAGGAATTGAAGTGGATCCAACAAAGGTAAGGCTATTGTAGAGATGCCTCCACCAAAGAATCTTAAAGCCCTAAGGACCCTTCAAGGGAAGTTACAATCTATCAGACACTTTATTTCATAGCTAGCAAATAAGTGTCAACCATTCCAACACTTTCTCTGCAAGGATGTCTCATTTTGGTGGGATAACAAGTATCAACTGGCATTCAATTAACTTAAGGAATATCTAGCTAATCCTCCAATTTTGGTACCACCAGTACTTGATAGACCTTTGATCCTATATATCTCCACTACATCTACAAAATTAGGGGCTCTTCTTGCAAAACATGATGAGTTAGGTAAAGAACATCCTATCTATTATATCAGTTACACCTTGGTTGGGTATGAACTCAACTACACTCCAATGGAAAGGGCATGTTTAGCAGTAGTGTTTTCTTCCCAAAAGTTGTGACATTACATGTTAAACCAAACAACCACTCTTATCTCTAAGATTGATCCATTAAAGTAGCTTTTATCCAAGGCAGCTCTCACAGGCCGTTTGACTAAATGGGTCATGATCTTGAGTGAATTCACTATAGAGTATGTTGATCAAAAAGCTATCAAGGGATAGATTCACGCATACCAACTAGTTGAAGCTCCATTCACAGATGTAAATCCTATGATCTCTAACTTTTCCAATGAAGGTCTCTTCACTCTAGCTACCTCAGTGGAGTGGAAGTTGTACTTTGATGGCTCCTACACACAACATGGCTCAGGGGCAAGAATCTTGTTTATCACACCATAGAATGACTACATTCCAAAATCATATCAGCTAGCATGCCCATGCACTAACAATATAGCTGAGTATGAAGTACTTCTCATAGGTCTCCACATAGCAATAAAATAGAATATTGAGGAACTTCAAGTCTATGGGGACTCTCAACTAGTTATCGAACAAGTGACCGATGAATACAAAACTAAGGATAACAAATTGATACCATATAAGCAACTGGTTGATACCTACAAGCCTCATTTCTCTTGCATCACTTTTGAACAAATCCCAAGGGTGAATAATAAAGCGAATGATTCTGTGGATACTATTGGATCACTTATAGACATGCTTGCCAACACTTAGAAATGTGAATTCTTAATCAAGTGACTGTTAATACCTATTGTTGATGTTCCTACAACTGAACCCATCTACAAACTTGTTGGTCCCAATTCTACTTGGTTCAAAGATACATATAAATACCTTTGAAATGTCACCTTTCCCTTTGACTTATCCAAAACCTAATGCAAAACCTTCATCCATCGAGCCTCTCGTTTCACTATTCTTGGTGACACCCTTTACCACCAGAGTCTTGATGGTATCCTTCTTAGATGTCTTAACTCAGAAGAAGCTAACTCTACCTTAAGAGACATACATGAAGGTGTTTGTGGATCACATTCCGCCAGTCCAACTCTTGCTAAGAAGATACTTTAAACAGGTTATTATTGGCCAACCATAGAGCAAGATGCAATTCAATTTGCTAAGAAGTGTCTACAATACCAAGAACATGGGGATCTAATACATGCACCAACACACGAGCTGCAACCTGTTATAACTACATGGCCCTTTTCACAATGTGGACTCAACCTCGTGGGTAAAATCCATCCATCCTCATCCAATGGCCATAAATTTATCATTACTGCCACTAATTATTTTACTAAGTGGGTAGAAGCTATTCCAATGACTTATATCACCGGTAAGCAAATAGCCAAGTTTATCCTCAATTATCTCATTTGCTGGTATGGAATTCCCTAATCCATTGTCATTGATAATGGTAGACCATTCAAGAATCAAGATGTCTGTGCCTTATGCACACAATACAATATCCAACATCACTTTTCTACTCCCTATTATCCTTAGTCAAATGGCCAAGCCGAGGCTTCAAATAAAACCATACTCAAAATCCTAAAGAAAACAGCTAATGAAGCTAGTTGTGATTGGCATGTACAACTCAACCCCGCCTTATGTGCCTATCGCACTAGTATCAGAACACCAATTGGTGCTATACCCTTTGCCTTAGTCTATGGCACTAAAGCCATTTTACCCATTAAGGTCAAGATCCCGTCTCTAAGAGTATCTATGCAGCACCTAATTGATGAAAAGGAGTACAGAATTTCTAGATTAGCTGAGCTTGAGTTACTTGACGAGAGGCATCAAACAACACTAAACCATCTTCATGTCTATCAAAATCACCTCCATCGTAACTACAATAAGAAGATCAAGGAGAGAAGGTTTAAGATAGATGATCTTGTCCTTAAAGAAAATAAACACAACCAATCAGAAAGAGACAAGAAATGTAAGTTTGAGCCTAATTGGTTGGGACCTTTTGTTATCACTGCAGTCTATGGATTAGGATCTTACACTTTGTTAACACCTAAAGGCATTCCCTTGGATGAACCCATCGATAGTGTTCATCTCAAGAGATTTTATGCTTGATCCTCAGAGTATCCTTAGAAAATCCAAAAAAAAAAAAAATACAAAAATACAAAAAAATAAAATAAAATAAAAAATAAAAAAAATAGAAAAATCCAATAATAGTCCGTCCTTTGGTGAAAACCTGGTAAACAAGTTCCTTGGATAAACTTACCATAGTGAAAACTTGGTAAACATGTGCTATGTGTAGAGTCACCATCCACCATCGATTAAGTCATGCATTCATCTTATCCATATCAATCCATAATAAACTTATTGGCCTTTGCATTTCCACTTTCCCACCTATCATGGCTTGGAAATCATCAGTGTTAGCTATTCATAAGTCAATTCATCCTATGTCAGTTCATCCTATGTTAGTTCCCCTATGAGCCATTTCATCCATCGTCATCCATAATAAACCTCTACCTAAATGGGGGAAACTTTTTCCTTAACCTAAGTTTAGGAATGGATCCTCATTTGAGGTATGACAACATCACCAATCATCACTTCATCTTATCCTACATCATCAAATCTCCTAGAACTACATATTATCATCTCATCTCAGTCTTAATATACCTTGATCTTGTGGATATGGGTATGTAGGCAGTCTAGAATATGAAGGAAATATCCAGTACTCAGGTACATAAGATGTCATCATTTCTCCTAACCATTCTCATGCCATTTCACCCATCTCATCACACTACCTAGAACTACATATTATCATAATCTTCTTTCATCATAATGTGCCTTGATCTCGTGGATATAGTGTATGTAGGCAGTCTAGAATATGAAGGAAGTATCTAGTACTCAAGCACCTATGATCCATAATTCTTCATCCCAATCCATTATCACTTTCACCTTTCTTTTCTTCCATCTATCACAATCCATCCATCCACATAGACTTGACTAACTCAAGAAGAAAACAAACTATGCATCCTTCTGAAAGCTAAAGTACTTACCCAAACCTAAACCAAAAAGACTACTCATAAAACCATATGCTGTCCTTCATTACCACTTGCCACATTTGCTATATTCAATCTATCTATCTTAGAGCAGACCAACAACCTTTATGGATATATCTTTCCTACAATAAGGCTCTAATCTATCTATCTATTTGTTTAGGGTTAAAAAGGGGGGGAATGAGTTGGTCTAAGTTTAAAGGCAAATCCTCCCTTCTCACCAAACATTCAAGGGCATATCAACCGAGTTGAATCTCCACTAAGCAAGAGCATTCACCTATCAAGTTGGGCTGCCTCTTGGAATGATGTAGAAGCTCAGATGTATAAAAAAATATCTCAATTTAATGCTTAATTACTCTTAAAAACCTAAATAAGAAAAAAAGTAAGAAAATTAATGAATTATGACAAATCCTTTTAGACCAAGGTGAAGGACAGAGATTATTAACTCATGATTTTTTCAAGTTTAGAAAGCAGAATAGTCAGAGACATTGACACTAGCACCCCTATCCAAGGTATTATTTTTTGCATGGAATCTGAATCTCCTTCTGACACTGATCTTCACTATATCTTCTATTTCTGCCCTTAAAAAGGTGGACATTGGCACTAGCACCCAAGTCTTGAAATGTTCAACACTATCCTCTTTCTTTCAGATCCTGAATCCTTGTTGTCTGCAACCTCCTTTCTATAACTCCACTCTACGAAACTTAATACTTGTAATCTACAATCAGAAAAGGAGTGTGGGAGGGGGTTGTGGTGTTTAGAGGCTTGCCTCGGTCAAGCCCCGGAGAGACATTCAAGTCTTTTGAACACTGTTGTTAGATGAGAGTGTGTATCTCGGTGGGATAGAGGCAAAAATCCAAATGATAAATGATTAAAAACACAATAGATATCACCTTGTAGTGTAGATCTCACATAAATGAAGGGTCTTCAATCACATGAGAAGATGAAGTCAAATCTTCAATCACAAACACAATAACAATGCTTTTCTCTTGCAACAATGAATATTTTGAAATCACAACTATGGCTAAAGTTCGCAATCATCTTCTAGTTTACAAATGAAAACCTAAACATGCTTATATATGCAACTACAAAGATTCCCGCTAAGAATTTCAAATTCAAACTTGAGATGTCGGCATAGGACCTAAATAACGGTCATAAAATTGACATTAAAATTTAGGGCAAACCCAAAATAGGGTAGGACTAAGGTGCTAGCATCCAAGTCCACCCTCTCATTTCTATTCAGGGATCATCAAAATGGCACCCCCTAGGTCCTATTTGCCATAATACTTCAGGGTTTTCTCATCAGGAGTCAAAATTATCATGCAAAATGCTCTAAATGCATTCTAAGGACTCGAGAGCTAAACCTTAAGAGGGAAAATCCCCCAAGGGGACATTTTCTGACATATTATTTATCCCCCACTTTAATGTATGTATAAATGCAAGGCCAATACATGCAATTAAGTACAGTCAACAAACATAGAAAACATGCCAAGCACGGTGAAGACACACCAAACACATTAAAGATAGTAACAGGCACACAAAACATAGAGAAGACAGTTACAGTCACGCCAAACACAGAGAAGACAACATTAAAGACATGCAAAGTACAATGAATATAGTGAATGCAGTGATTATTTTCTTTTTCTTTTTCTCATATATGAATACAAATTCAAGTGCAAGGAGAGTACCAAACACACTTTGTTAGTACCAAAATCATCAGACAACTTACCTTATATATGCCCCCACCTTAAGGTGGTTGATATCATGTAATGATATCAATCTTGTTAAGGTAAGAAGAAGAAACACAAGGGAACACAAGCTCTCACAAAGCCCATGCCCCCCGGAGGTGACATGTACTTTACGATCGCCAAATGTTCCCACATACACATAATTTCCTACAAGAAAAGGTGTTAGCATCCATATAATCATTATAAACAACAATGCATGTAATCATTCACATAGAGAGCCGAGAAAAGCAAGATCCAAGATAGACAGAGTGCACGGAGCAGCAATATTGTTATGTTTTGTAAGTGAGATAAGACAACATCAAGATAGCACACAGAGTGATTCTACTAGACAAGCATTAGATAATATATATCAACCCTATTGTCATGTATAGACTAGGTCCATTTTTTGATTTCTCGCTGAAGGGACACTAGGTTTGTATCAGTATAATATGTTTTCTATCATCTTCCAACTAGATAGAACCACTAGAGGAAGGTAAACAATAAATCAAGAGAGGAGAAACAAGTGCCTTAGGGATAGTCACATAGGAGGGTGCCCCCAAGTCACCAACCACAATGTTATGTCCTTAAGACACAACATACAACAATGAAAATAGAGGAGAAGCAATATAGAAGAAAGATGATACAAATAGAAGAAGGATCACAATAGAGGTAGTCCCTGGTATCCTTGACCTTACAAGAGAATCAAGGGTCATCCTACGAGGCCTAAACAACACATAACACATCACAGGGGAAACACAACACATAGGTAAAAGGTTAGAAATACTTACCTACCAATACAATTGTACTAAAATTTGGAACTTGCGAGCCTCTTGGAGAGATTCTCTATCAAGTTTTGTGCGAAGCTTGAGTGGTTCTTATATTAGAGTTATGTTTGTTGTTAGGAAGTCCATGCAATGCTTGTTTCTCAAATCCTTGTGTATGTGAGATCTTTTGTTGCTTATGAGGAGGAGAACCACTATTATTTCCAACTAATGATAACCATCTTACTCTTCTAATTTTTATTTCTCTTATTTTGTTGATTTTGTCTATCATAGCGAGAAGGACTATCTTGTACTGTCTCAATCTTTTATTTTATCAGTCTCTTGTTTCAGTTGTTCTATTTGTCTTTCCAATGCATTTTGGTTATCTCTCGATCCTTGAAGGGATAATGGGGGAGGAACCTTAGCATAAATACCATTTCTTCGTGGATGAGGTGATACTTCAATATTTTCCTTATCCACTTCTATCGTAGCAATTATCTCATTGTTATTTAGATAGTCATCTTCTACTTATACTGTATTTTTTCCATCATATTATTATTGGTATGCTTACGAAAGGGATTAGTAAAAAACTATAAATTCTGATTCGGTAAAGCAACCAACTTATTTCCATTATCATTCACACCTAATACATGTATATCATTCAAGTCGATAAGGTCTTGTATTTCATGTTTAAGACACATACATCATTCAATATCATGTCCTTGTTGTCGATGAAAATGATAAAAGGCATTAGCATCAAAATAAGGTCCTTGCATTTTACTAGGATCCAAAGGTTTAATCGAGGGAAGCTTCATGAGGTTATTACTCATGGCTTGATTCATGATAGAATGATAGGATTTAGATAACGGAGTAAACTTTCTTTGTTGAAACGATGCCTTCTTCAGATTAATGATAGTAGAAACTTGTAAGAAATTGTTTGAATTTTTTCCATTAACCTTGATTAAAGTCTTATTATTCCTCTTAAAGTTGTTTTGTGAAGGCCCACCTGTGGATTGACCAACTTAAGCCGATGAGTTTTGGTTTTCATACTGACTAGATGAAAGCTAATAATCACAAACGTCAGTACATAAATGTTGAAAGGAGTTATACTTCATCAAGAGAATCTTATCATGGATGTTAGGTTGTAGATTTGTAATAAACACCTTCTGAACATCCTCATCCTTCATCTAATATTGAATTTGTGTATAGAGAGATTGATACCAACTAATAATCTTAGATAACTTCTCTTTCAGACCTTGCTTGCAATGAACTAAATCAATCAAGGAGACTTGAGGTGCAATGTTTGCTTGAAAATGTTGTAAAAATTGATTAGCTAACTACGAAAAAGAGTGTATTGAATTTGGAGGAAAAGAGTAAAACCATTCTAGAGTCATATCTTTGAGAAATTGCGAGAAAAGTTTTGCTAACAAACCCTCTTCAAAGTAAAAATCACTACACATAGCCGTGAATGCTGCCACATGAGTATTAGGATCACCTTTTCCACCATATTTTTCAAAGTGAGGAGTTTCAAACCTCTCAAGCATAGGAGTTCTCAAGATTGCATTAGATAGGGGATTATAGGCATGATAGGTTAGTATATTAGGTTGTGAAGAATTTGTCAAATTTGTCACCTTTTGTTGTAAGGAAGTCATGCCTTGTAATAGTTGGTTTAAGATGGCATCATTGGGTGATGTAGTTTGTTGTGAGGAATTGGAACTGAAGTGTGGATGTGAATGAGCCTAAGTAGTGACAAGTGGAGGTTGTGAATAGGTGAGTGGTGGTTGAACATAGTGATAGGTGGAAGGTGGTTGCGAATAGTTATATGTAAGAGGTGGCTGAGAATAAGTGGGATGGAGAGGTGGTTGAGAGTAATTATTCATAAAAGAGGTCACCTTAGGTGCCAAGTTCTGATAATTAAATTCCACAACTTTGTAGTTTTGTGAATTAGTGCCATTAGATACTCCAATACCAGTGGTAGCATTAGTATGTCAGCATTTGCATTAGTAGTTAAAATTGTTGATGTAAATGTAGATATTCCCATAGTCGGTATAGGTGTCGATACTTGCATGTGAGATGGTGACAACATGTTATTGATACCATTCACACATTCAGTCACCATCATGAAATTATTGTGTACTATATGCATTAAACCTTGAATAATGTTAATATCATCTTGTCATTCTTTTATCAACTCTCTTGTGCTATGAATCACAGGTATAGCTTCTTGTGCTATTTTCTTGTTAGGTACATGTGTGACCACATCAATAGTGTCCTCAACATCATGAAATACTTGATCTTCCATAGTGGTTGTATGAGGGATAGTGTCTTACTAAATTTGTGTCTCTCCTTTTGTAAAGAAGGTATTTAATGGATTTCCAGAGGTAGAAATATCATTTACTTTAAGACAAATAGATCCCATGAGTCTCCTACTTATTCTTAAAGGGACATTTATATTAGGGTAGAAAGTTATAAGACTCATACAATAACACACAACACTCAATGCACAAACTAATAGAACAAACCCAAGGATCAAGATATGTCTAATATCCAAAACGCTTGATTTTTCAACTTTTTTCAATGCAAATCACTAAGAGAAGAGGTGTTGTGAAGAATTTAAATAGGGACATAAAATAATATTCCTAATAATAGTCCAATTATGCAACAATATCTTTCACAAAATGCTTTTGATGCAAGTCTAGAGTGATGACAAGTCAAAACCTAGTGAAAATACACCTAAAATATGTAACTTTTCACCAATTTTCAATGTAAAGGCCCAATAGAAAGGGTGTTGTAAGTAATTTAAGGAGGGGAATAATATAATAACCCTAATATAAGTCAAATAGAATAGAAAAATATCTCACAACATGCTTGTAATGCAGTTCTAGAGAGACGATAATGCCAAATCTAGTGAAAATGTAAGGTTTTCAAACCCTAGACATGAAATTTTGCAAGGAAACCACAATGATGCAACACTAAAATTAGAAATCAGTCCTAATAAGTGTTTTAAAAGGGTATTAAAATCTGAAACAAGATTTTGACTACAAACCCTAGCTAATGCAAAAATAAGTTTTTATGAAAAATGCACAATTTCAAGCAATTTTTGACCATTTACGAATGAAAATGCAATGCAAAGGAATACTAAATGATGAATTTATATAATTCAAATAAGATATGATGATAATGATAGGAATTTAATGAAATTAAATGCCAATTAATTCAAATTATGTAAAAATGAAAGCCTATGATGCTAAATTTTTCAATTTTTTTTAAATTTTCAATTTTTTTGTAATTTTTTGAATGCAATAAGATGAATGAATGCAAATCTATCAAATAACACTCAGCAAGGTGAAAATATCCAAAAACATGGGTTCACAAAAATGTTTATGGTGAAAAAGAGGGGAAATGTTTGGTTTATGTTTCAAAGGCAAATCCTCCCTTCTCACTAAACATTCAAGGGCATATCAACCGAGTTGAATCTCCACTAAACAAGAACAATCACCTATTAGGTTGGGATGCCACTTGGAAAGATGTGGAAGTTCAAACATATCAAACAAATATCTCAAGTTAATGCTCAATTACTCTTAAAACCCTAAATATGCAAAACAATAAACAAATTGATGAATTACGACAAATTCTTTCAGACAAAGGTGAATGACGGAGATTATTAACTGACTATTTTTCAAAGTTCAGAAAGTAGAATAGTCGGGGACACTGGAACTAGCACCCTAGTCCAAGGTACATTTTTCATCATGGAATCTGAATCTCCTTCTGACACTAATCTGCACTGTATCTTCCATTTCTACCCTAGAAAAAGTGGAAGACACAGGGACTAGTGCCCTTACCCCAAAATGTTGCACACTATCCTCTTTCTTTCTGATCCCAAATACTTGTTGTCTACAACCTCCTTTCTACAACTGCACTCTGTGAAACTTGGTACCTATAACTTGAAATCACAAAGGAGTGTGGGAGGGGTTGTGGTGTTTAGAGGCTTGCCTCGGTCAAGCCCTAGAGAGACATTCAAGTCTTTCAAAAACTGTTGTCAAATAAAAGTGTGTATCCCTATGGGATAGAGGCAAAATCCAAATGATAAATGATGTAAAAACACAATAGATATCACCTTGAAGTGTAGATCTCATGGAAGGAAGATGCTCTTCATGCCATGAGGAGATGGAGCCAAATCTACAACTGCAAACACAATAACAACAAAATACTGCTCAACACAATGAATGCCTTGAATCACTTTAACATAAGCTTGTAGATCAAAATGCCCATCTAGTTTGAAAATGAAACCTAAACATGCTTATATATGCAACTACAAAGATTCTCGCTAAGAATTTCATAATTCAAACTTGAGATGTTGGCATAGGACCCAAATAACAGTCATAAAATTGACATTAAAAGTTAAGGTAGACCCAAAATAGGGCAGGACTAGGGTGCTATCGCCCAATTCCACCCTCCCATTTTTGTTCAGGGATCATCAAAATAGCACCCCCTTGGTCCTATTTTCCATAAGACTTCAAGGGTTTCTCATTGAGAGTCAAAATTAATATGCAAGGTGCTCTAAATACATTCTAAAGACTCGAGAGCTAAACCTTAAGAGGGAAAAGCCCTTGAGGGGACATTTTTTGACATAACAACAACTGTCCAAGAAAACATGGCCCCCAACCATCTCTAATGCCATGCATGAACATTCCTGATAATACTATGCCCCAACCAACTAATAAACCTGTGGAGCATCGGTTAGGACATAAGAAGCCCATAGTCAAAGATATCACAATCCATCAGATCCTATCGCAGAGACCCAACACTTGACTGCAACTGATCTCACCAAATCATACACCAAGGCCATCTATGCAGAACACCTCTCTCAAGTCGTCCTCATCCCTATCAATGTCATAATACATGCAGGCTCCATCAATTGGTATCCTCAGGATGCGCCATACATCCTCCAATGTCACTGTCACCTCACCAGTCGAGAAGTGGAAAGAAGAAGTCTCGCTATGCCACCTCTTGACCAAAGCAATGATCAGAGATAGATTAGCCCTAATCAGTGTCAAATGGGCAATATGTCAAAGTCCCATAACCTCCAAGAAGACCTCCTCCTCCCAACCAAGCTGGACCACCTAGTTAGTAATGACATAATGCCTCTCTGTCAACTATAGTGGCAGTAAAATAACCTGCATCAACATGATCAATTGTGTTACCCTTTTGAAAAGATACTTGAAGCCACATTAAATCATAGTCCAACATAGTCTACACTAAGTCAAACATGGCCTAACCCTAGTCAACCTAGCTAAAATCAAGTCAAACCTAGTCAAACTAGGGCAAAATCCTAATAAACCAAAAGTGCCTAACTATTTACCATATGCGCTTAAATGTGCACCATTAGTGCTTGACTGTTTCCCATACACTCTTTATGCAAAACCATATGATCTCAATTGTTTGGCATTTGTGTCATTTCAATGCCAATAGCACTTAACTGCGCACCATTAGCGCATTTTTTGCATGCCACAGGCGCTTAGAAAAACCCCATTTGCGCTTTGGGATGACAACTTTTCCTAGGCAGCCAAAAGCATCAATTTTCAACCATATGCACTTAAATCGATTACAAAAGTGCATTTTTTGCCATATGTATGTGAATTTCTACCATATGCGCCTAATTCCTAAAGCCATGATTTTTGCCAAAAATCTAAAAACACTAATAAATGCCCTATTAAATGCAATCAAAAGCGAGTTTTGGACTACTTACTAGTCGCTCCGCTCTCACAGGTCTCCCATATGTCTGTGCACACGCTTGCCTCGGTGTTTATCCACTAGAATCAGCATGTCTGCAATAGTTTGAGCTTCTCTAAGCACAACTCTCTCAACTAAGCACTATGAAGCTAGGAGCTCTGATCTCTATGAACTAGGAGTGTGCAAATGAGTTGTGTGTGACCCCTTTTGCCCTATTTATAGTATCCCAACCCTAATTCTTCCTAACCCTAATTTTCCCAACCCTAAATTTTCCTCGTGTCAACCTATTTTCTTCATCGTGTTAACCTCCAAGCCTCCAACCTAGTCCTTCTTAACCAATTTTTTATTGTCACTATCCTTTCTTCTAGTTGTGAGTTGACCTAGTCCTTCTATCACTTCCCTATCTTTCCTCTCGAGGGGGCATCCTACGCCAGCTACACTGGGGCATGAATGTATCATATTTTTATCACTATTTTCTTTGAAACAAAGCTAAATCACATTGTATCAAAGAGGGGCAAAATGTAGACACCTAAAAATGACCCTTCTCATTGCATCACTTGCATACATCAATTCTTCCCAAATCACTTGCATTTAACATTAATTAAATAAGCTAATTATTTAATTAATTTCATCATATTCGTCAATTTTGTCTATTTTTCCTAATTTCCAACATTAATTGAATAAATTATATTTATTTAATTAATTTCATTAAATTTCTCTATATTCTTCTAAAATTAAATAATCTTAATTATTTAATTAAATCATTATTTTCTTCCAATTCTTAAATCCACATTAATTAAATAAAATCACTTATTTAATTAATTCATCATTTAATTCCTCTTATCCACAATTAAATAATTTTTAATTATTTAATTAATCAATTATTCTTCTAAATTTAAATAAATTATCCAAATTTATTTAAGTTGACTATTATCTTCTAAAAATTAATTAAATTAAATATTTTATTTATATTCCTCTATCATGCAAAATAAATTAAATGAATTCATTTGTTTAATTTATTCTCTATATTTAATCTTATCTATTCTCCTATCATGCACAATTAATTAAATAAATTTATTTATTTAATTCTCAATTATCTTCTAAAAATAATCTTATTCTTCCATGCAAGATAAATTAAATAAATTTATTTATTTAATTTGTTTTTATCCTCTAATTCCTCTAAAAATATCATTCTTTTATGTGCACAATCAGTCTTATTTTTAGAACTTTAAAAAGCAAATCTAAAGTTGAGTTAATTGGCTTTAATCTTTATTATTTTTATCATCAACTCATAAATTAGAAAAAACATTCTAATTTATGAAATCAAATCCTATCTTTAGCCAATCAACAATTAATTCAATAAAAATAGCTTTTTCTACATAACACATGTCATGTGCACATTCATCATGAGTTATTTGATTTATCTCAACCATCCATTTCTTTGAATTATCTCAACCATTGATCAATCTAACCTTGAGACCTATATATACCCCTTTCACTCCTTCAAAAATCCTCTTTGATCATTTATTCTTAGGAATCCATATAGAGCATTGAGTATACATCGCATCGTTGAACACATTGAGTACTTTGAGCACTTATCTACATCCGCATGTTGCAACCATGGGTACATGACATATTGAGCAATCTACATCTAACCAAGAGATAAATACAATCTAGGTGATAACTTTTGATTATTAATTGCATTATTCATTGATTTGGTTATCTTTTAAATCAATTTTTTGATATTATAGGATTGAGTTGTTAATCATTGTTTGATATTATTCAATCTCAATTTTACCTGTACACAGTTCTAATTTTTTTTAATGATGTTACTATTTCATAACGAGTCTTAATGAGTTTTAATGATAAACAATTGATAGCAGTAGTAAGGCATCCTCAATTGATGCTCTATAAGACATTGGATCAAGTGAGAACACCTTCATAGTACTAAATTTTCATCTACCAAAAAGGTATTATGACTGAATTTTTACATTCAGTATCTCCTAGGGTGAAATAGATGGTGCCAACGCATCTAGGTGGACGGGTAAATGCTAGGAGGGATGTCTTTTTGGTGGAAAAGCCTCATGGTCATTCTTGGCTATATCGAACCTAGACAATCTCTTAAGAGCCCTAAGAAAAAAATGTGACAAACTTTGGATCGACTGTTCCATCAAACTGTGACACCTAAGAACATCTTCTTTGCATGTATAGGTGGATGTCAGGTCCACCTACAAACACCTACCTCAATTTTTGCTAAATCAATTTTGTTTGCCTATGGTGGCAAGGAACGCATTGTTCCAAAATGCTTCATTTCCATGCAGTGGAAAGGTACTAGGAGTGACATTTTGCATTTCATACCTTGTGGGGTCAAATGGACTTTGCCAATGCATTGGGGTGGGTAGGCAAATTCTAGGGGAGGTCTTGTTTCATGTGCCAAGCGCCCTAGTCATTCAGGGTAGTAGGCTACCAGCAAAGTCCCTTAAGATCCCTAAGACCAAAAAGCTGCCAAACATTGATGGAGTAGTTCTCAAAATTAGGGGCAGATGGGAACATTCTGTTTGGACCTATAGGTGCATGTGGGGTCTATCCACAATAACCTTTCTTAGTTTTGGTCAACTCCAGTCTGTTTGACCATGCTAAAATCAAATGCATTCTTGCAAAATACTTCAGTTTCATGCAGTGGAAAGGTGCTAGGAGTGACATTTTGCATTCCATAGCTTGTGGGGTCAAACTGACTGCACCAACACATCTAGGTGGGTGGGTAAATTCTAGGGAAGGTCTCGTTTCATGTGCCAAGTGTCTCAGTCGTTTCGAGCTGCAAGCTACCAACAAAGTTGAAAGGTGCTAGGAGTGTCATTTTGCATTCGATAGCTCATGAGGCCAAACGAACTTCACCAACGCATTAGGGTGGGTGGGTAAATGCTAAAGGAGGTCTTGTTTCATGTTCCAAGCACCCTAGTCATTCGGGGCAGTAGGCTATCGGTAAAGTCCCTTAAGATCCCTAAGACCAAAAAATTGCCAAACTTTGACAGAGCAGTTCTTAGAATTTGGGGCAGATGGGAACATTCCATTTGGACCTACAATTGTACGTGGGGTCTGTCCACAATAACCTCTCTCAGTTTTGGTCAACTCCACTCTGTTTGACCATGTTGAAATCAAATTCATTCTTACAAAATGCTTCAGTTTCATGTAGTGGAAAGGTGCTAGGAGTGAAATTTTGCATTCCATAGCTCGTGGAGTCAAACTGACTACACCAACACATCTAGGTGGGTAGGTAAATGCTAGGGGAGGTCTCATTTTGTGTGCCAAGTGTCTCATTTCGGGCTGCAAGCTACCAACAAAGTCAAAAGGTGCTAGGAGTGTCATTTTGCATTCCATAGCTCATGGGGTTGAAAGGACTTTGCCAACGCATCGGGGTGGGTGGGTAAATACTAGGGGAGGTTTTGTTTCATGTGCTAAGCACCCCAATCATTTGGGGCAACAGACTACCGACAAAGTCCCTTAAGATCCCTAAGACCAAAAACAAACTTTGACAGAGTAGTTCTCAGAATGAAGGGCAAATGGGAACATTCCATTTGGACCTATAGGTGCACATGGGGTCCATCCATAATAATCTCTCTCAGGTTTGGTCAACTCCAGTCCATTTGACCATGCCGAAATCAAATGCATTCTTGTAAAATGCTTTAGTTTCATGCAGTGGAAAGGTGCTAGAAGTGAAATTTTGCATTCCATAGCTTGTGGGGTCAAACTGATTGTGCCAACATGTCTGGGTGGGTAGGTAAATGCTAGGGGAGGTCTTGTTTCATGTGCCAAGTGTCTCAATCATTTTGGGATGCAAGGTACTAGTAAAGTCAAAAGGTGCTAGGAGTGTCATTTTGCATTCCATAGCTCATGGGGCTGAACTGAATGTGCCAACGTGTCAAGGTGGGTGGGTAAATGTTAGGGGAGGTCTCTTTTTGTGTGCTAACCACCCTAGTAATTTAGGGTAGCAGGCTATCGACAAAGTCCCTTAAGATCCCTAAGACCAAAAAATACCAAACCTTGACAGAGCAGTTCTTGGAATTTGGGGCAGTTGAGAATGTTTCGTATGGACCTACAAGTGCATGTTGGGTCCATCCACAATGACCTCTCTTAATTTTGATCATCTCTAGTCTATTTGACCATGCTGAAATGAAATGCATTCTTGCAAAATGCTTCAATTTCATGTAGTGGAAAGGTGCTAGGAGTGACATTTTGCATTACATAGCTCATGGGGCTGAACAAACTTTACCAATGTGTCAGGGTGGGCAAGTAAATGCTAGGGGAGGTATCATTTCATGTGCCAAGGGTTCCAATTGTTTGGGGCAGCAGGCTACTGGCAAAGTCACTTAAGATCCTAAGACCAAAAACTGCCAAACTTTGATGGAGCAATTATCAAAATTTGTGGTAGATGGGAATGTTCCATTTAGACCTATAGGTGCACATGGGGTCCATCCACAATAATCTCTCTCAGCTTTGGTCAACTCAAATCCATTTGACTGTGCCGAAATCAAATGCAATCTTGCAAAATGCTTCAGTTTCATGTAGCACAACATTGCCAGGTGCCATATTTTTTGTTCTTCTCATCGTGGGGCTGAACTGACTACGCCAACACGTTGGGTGGGTGGGAAAATGTTAGGGGAGGTCTCGTTTTGTATGCCAAGCGTCCTAGTCATTTTGGGTTGTAAGCTATCGACAAAGTAGAAAGTTGCTAAGACTAAAATTTTGTATTCCATAGCTCATGGGGTCAAACCAACTACGCCAACATGTCGTGGGCAAATAAATGCTAGGGGAGGTCTTGTTTTGTGTGCCAAGTGTCTCAGTCATTCCAGGTTGCAAGCTACCGACAAATTTGAAAGGTGCTAGCAGTGACATTTTGCATTCCATAGCTTGTGGGGCCAAACAGACTTCACCAACACATCGGGGTGGGTGGGTAAATGCAAGAGGAGGTCTCATTTTGTGTGCCAAGGGTCCCAGTTGTTCCGGGTTGTAAGCTACTGACAAAGTCACTTTGTTGGTAGCTTGCAAGACAGAATGATTGGGACCCTTGGCACATGAAATGAGACCTCCCCTGGCATTTACCCACCCACCCTTACGTGTTGGTGTAGTCAATTCAGCCTCATGATGAGTAGATCAAAAAATATAGCATATGACAAGGTTGTGCTACATGAAACTGAAGCATTTTGCAAGAATGCATTTGATTTTGGCACGGTCAAATGGATTTGATTTGACCAAAAATGAGAGAGGTTATTGCGGAAGGACTCCACTTGCACTTGTAGGTCCAAACGAAACATTCCCAGCTATCATGAATTCTGAGAATTGCTTCGTCAAATTTTAGTAGATTTTAGTCTTAGGATCTTAAGTGACTTTGTCGGTAGCCTGCTGCCCCAAATGATTAGGACCCTTGGCACACAAAAAAAGACCTCCCCTAGCGTTTAACCACCCACCCCAATGCGTTAGCAAAGTCCATTCGGCCCCACGAGCTATGGAATGCAAAATGTCACTCCTAACACCTTTCCACTACATGAAACTGAAGTATTTTGCAAGAATGCATTTTATTTCGGCACGGTCAAACAGACTGGAGTTGACCAAAACCAAGAGAGTTTATTGTGGATAGACCCTGTTAGTAATAATATATGTTTGGGGTTTCAAGTCAGGTCTCTTCCCTAAAAATCCAAAAAAGTTCTAATCTTTTGGCCCCTGCAATTATCAAAAATGCAAGAAATCAGTTGTGTGCAGGTTAAAATGGCAGTGGCGGGTCGAGAGATCCTATTGGCCCTTTAAAATTTAAGTTGCATGCATTTAGGAATGCATTTTGAGCCACAGTTTCTAGCTTCTAAAATGTTTCTAACAGTGGTTGAGAGGGTCTAATTATGCCAGTGCCGTGGGATCACCAAGTATTATGCCCCAGTTTATTACCACGCTGTTGCTTATGCTTCACACGGAGCGTGCCATGTGTCAGCAGCAGAAGCAACCCCTTAAAGTTCTAGCTTGAGCGTGGAAGGTGCCACGTGTCTGCTTCCACCAAAGTTTCAATGCAGTTTCAATATATGTTTCGAGGGCGGCGCGGAAGGCACCACGTGGAGGCACCCAAGAGACACAAAGAAAGCAACTCAAAATCCTCGCAGACGATGCCAAGTGTCAATCTCCACCAAGTTTCTGAAAGACCCTAAGTGTTTCTCAAGTGATGCAAAGCTTGCCAAGTGTCACTCTCTGCAAAGTTTCAAAAAGTTTCTAGGTCACAGCGGAAGATGTCACGTGCCCCTTGAGGTTGCTGCGGAGTGTGACACGTGTCAGCCTCCGTGATAGTTTCTTTCTTGTTTCAAGGTTTGGCACAGGTGAAGTGGGTCCCAGTAAAAGGAGTTGCTATTGTGGATGTTGCCAAGTGGCAACCTTCGCCTAAAGTTTCTACGAGCCCCTTTATAAAGTTTCAATGTAGCAGAAGGCGCCAAGTGTCATTATGTGGGGGCATTCTTTATTTGTTTCAACGGGTGCACGGAATGCGCCATCTGTCGCTTATGGTTGCTGTGGAAGCCGACACGTGTCGGCCTCTACGTTGTTTCTTTTTGCTTCAAGGTTTGGCGAGCGGGAGGTTGTGGGCCCCGTTTCTTTATGTGTCTTGTGTTTCAAATGCCGCGGGTTGTGACAAGTGTCACCTGCAAAGGCCACTTCAGTCTATAGACACAGTTTCGTAAAGTGTGGCAGAGCCCGACACATGTCAGCTTCCGCTGGAGTTTCAGGAATGTTTCTTTGTGATTCGGGGAGACCACGAAGGCTGCCACCTGTCCCGATAGCCGATGCTGCGGAAGCCGCCGTGTGTCCTCTTTTTGAAAAGCAAATGGTGGAGCGAAAAAGTCAGCAATGGAAGTGTGAAGTGCCTATGTGGCATGTCTTAGTTGGTGGGTGACTTTTCAGCATGCTTTTGATGCCGTTGATCTCCACGACTGGGTTTTTTATCGACGGCCATGTTTTGAACCTGCAGCGAGGGTTTTCTCTTGAGCATTTGCAGTTGTTTTTGAGTGGGAAAACTCTAGAGGTTTGCTGCGGCTACGTTTCTGGAGGCTGTGGGTAGCTAAAACATTAATGGTAGTTTGTACAGAAGGCATGGGTCGAGTTGATGGGTCAACTACCAGATTTAAGAGAAAATCTTCAGGCGGCGGCCCAGATCCTGATCTCACCTACTTTGTCCTCTATTTCTTGCTGCAACATTTACTATTTTGAGCACCATTTCTCATGCATTGCATCTGGCAAATTTTTGATGTGCCATGTAATTAATTCATTGAGTACACAGTTTTGCTATAAAAGGTAGACTGTGTCACTTATTTGTTGTTGTTGAAAACTGGACATATCTGGCTCTGTAGTAAGATACAACTAGTTTTGGTTGCTTTGTGCAGGAGGTCTTGTGAGTTTATGTATCTCTTGTTGTATGTCTCATGCATGAATCTACTGATTTCATGATTGATTTTATATGAGT
Organism: Cunninghamia lanceolata; assembly: GCA_027924645.1. Taxonomy (NCBI): domain Eukaryota; kingdom Viridiplantae; phylum Streptophyta; class Pinopsida; order Cupressales; family Cupressaceae; genus Cunninghamia; species Cunninghamia lanceolata. The sequence goes on along the minus strand of BSBN01000558.1, from coordinate 1,117,549 downwards.
AATGCTGTATTTGCATGTGTTTTGTTAATTCTGTCTCCAGTATTGCATGTGTCCTTCTTTTGAATCTAGATATCTAAGGGGTGTTTGGTATTCTAGAATATAGAATTCCTGTATTGAATGCTTGATCTTTCAACTTCTGCCCAAGGGGTAGATTAAATTGTTTTTAGATTAAGTGTTGGGAAAGATATACTGCAATAGGGATGCCATAAGTAGAGATAACTTAACACTCTATTTTGGGAAGTATCTGTAAGGCAGATACCATAACATCCCCTTGAAATCTAGTTTTAGTGTGTTCATGTTGATCATTCACAGGTGTATGTCTACTGACTCCAAGCCCTGGATAGGCACCAATCTAGCTCTGCATTGAGATTACATACCAGGTCCTAGTTTTGCATCCACATACCAATCAAACTCATACTTCCAAATCAAACCATTAGGACCTTAGAAGTAGTTTAGGAACAAGATCCTCTGATTCACAACTGAACATAAGCCCAAAGCTAGCCCCTTTGCACTTATCCCACAGTTTTGGTCTTCATATAGGAGGATTTATCTGCTTTGTATCAACATCCTAGGCCAACCCACAAGGATATTCTCATGGGTGTTGAATAGGGAATAACCCCCTAGGTTTTGCAGAGCCTGAAGAAGAAGAGGAGATAAAAATAGAGTCTATCTCCTACACTGTTGGCCCCTGGCCCAGAAATCCTGTTGATCACTGATGGTTACCTTGTAGGGAAATCTGTGACTGAACATCCAGTCAGGGAAAAAACCAACAGATTTGGTGACTCTGCTGGGGATGTGATTGATCAAAAGTAATATCTAGTCATCCTTGGTGATATACTTGTGGCCCATTTGAGTCGCAACAGATTTGGTGACTCTGCTGGGGAGACAATGTCATATCCATGAAGCTTGAGTCTAAGAAATTGAAGAATTAGGCCTGGAAGTGACTTGTTGCAGCAAATGTAAAGTTTTATGTGTGGCTCTGCTATTGGGAGACCCAGAAAGGAACAAATGCATTTTCAGCTTCAGCCAGTTTGAAGCTCATTCCTCTACCAAGGAGGTGGCCACTCTGTTGAATGAACCTATTAGCAGCTGCAACATATCCAAGTATTTGTACAAGTTTTTGAAAGATTCCCTATTTGATGAAATAGCACTGGTTAAAAGGGAAACATTGGTGAAAGCAGAGCTTGCATGCTTTTGTTAGAACCTACTCTGTATTTCAAAAGGGCATGCAATATTGTTTAAAAGACTCATTTGGAGGACTTTAGGCAGGTTGAAATAGCAGTTTGTATTTTAAGGGCCTAAGGTCATATTGTGATTGAAAATCTGAGTAGAGAAGAGGGTTGCAAAAGCATAAAAAGATGTATTGTCAGCCCATGCACCCTTGTGAGGTGTCAAATGCAAAAATGTATAGTAGTCAGTCCCAACCATGTAATAAAAGGAGTTTCAACATAGATAGATATAAACCCATAAATTTCAGTGGCATTTGTGGCTACCCAAATGCTTTTCCGCCTAAAATCAAAAAGTATTTTCCTAAATTCAATGGTATAAAGGATGAATCAGCTGAGAGACACTTGCAGCAGTTCATAAATGTTATTGATGATTTTGAGATTGACCATGAAGATGTAGTTATGAGATTATTTGTTCAATCTCTAGATGAAGATGCAAGGGACTGGTTCTCCTATCTTCCAGCTTACTCTGTCAGCTCTTGGCATGGTTTTAAATCTGCATTTCTAGTGCAATATGGTGAAATTTTTTTTGAATATGCAGTCATTAGTGACTTTATGTACATCCATATTGAAGAGGATGAGTTGATCCCAGCCTTTAACCTCAGATTTATGAAGGCATTGAATAGAATACCAGAATGTATGAGACCTAATGATGCATTGTGCCTAGTTGTCTATTTGGGAGCATTTGATAAAAAAATGAGTTATAGATTGAGAGATAAGGAGCCCACCACATTGCATCAGGCTCGACAGTTTGCAATGGACATTGAAAACAATTGGAGATATGGAATACAAAAGGGTTTTTTTTTTTTAAATTTTGTTGCCCTGTAGTCCCAAATATTAATGAGGGATATAATTTAAATGTTGAAGATGAATGCCAAAGTACTCACACCTCTACTGTCCCAGTTTTTGCATCATTCCAAGTTGATGATGTTTCTGTTATAGAGGAGGATGTCCTAATTTGCCGAGTGAATGAAGTTGAAAACAATGGTTTTTCAAGTGATATTTACATGCCAGTCCTCATCAAAGAGCATTCATGTTTAAATGATCCAGTTGTGCAAAGTTGTGATCATATGGATCAACAATCAATATTAGTTTCATCAGAAATTATCAGAGGGCTAGAAAGTGATGTGGATTGTTCAACTTCAGAATGCATTGAAGTAGCAGAAATCTTGTATGTGGGGCAATCAAATGATAAAAATGATATCCATGACCAATGCATGGATCAGGTTTGTTCTTCTTATGACTCTGGATCTGATAGTAATGAAAAAGAAATAGATTGTCATGAAGAAGAAATAGAGACCTTTGCAATGAGTATGAATCCCCTTTATGATGAGCCTGTGGATGCATGTGATATTGTGAGTTATGACCTTCATTGGTGTAGGGTTAACCCTTTGTTTGAAGATGATGATGCTAATTTACAAACTATGAATAATGAATGTTCATCATCACCTGATTCGGACATGTGCAACATCCGGTGTATGGATCAGGATTTGTTTTCAATATCATTAAATATTGGGGGTCTCATATTTTCTGAATGTCTTTAGTTTTTGGATCAGCTGGATGGATGCCTGATGGTGTGCAGTAGCTAGGTAAGTGATGAAGAGTGCCGAGAGCAATATGATGTACTGTCTAAGGAATATAACATACATATGTTACTTAATGTTGAAGAATATTATGATGTGTATGGTTATATGTCTAATTTTGAAATCCAGAGTGACAAAGGCAATACTACAAGTGGCAAGTTGTCAAAAATGGTGGAATATCTAATTGAGCAGATGACCTTGTGGGCAAATTATGCCAATCTTTTCAGTTGGGATTGGGATCTTTCAGTTTGGAATCAGGCATTTGACAAGAAAAAGTTCTGGTTCTTCCTTTTTGGCTGCCCTGGGCCGCCAAAATAATATTTGAAAATAATGTGTTTTTTTTAATGTAGGCTGGTGCAGTGTTTGACTCTTTGCCCAATGAATAAGGGACTGGTTTGCATCCCAGAGATCTGAGGTTCTCGCTGCAGTCTTGCGCCTACACGTCCCCAATCAGAGCCAATGTTAGTAATAATTTATGTTTGGGGTTTCAAGTCAGGTCTCTTCCCTAAAAATCCAAAAAAGTTCTAATCTTTTGGCCCCTACAATTATCAAAATTGCAAGAAATCAGTTGTGTGCAGGTTAAAATGGCAGTGGCGGGTCGAGAGATCCTATCGGCCCTTTAAAATTTAAGTTGCATGCATTTAGGAATGCATTTTGAGCCATAGTTTCTAGCTTCTAAAATGTTTCTAACAGTGGCTGAGAGGGTCTAATTATGCCAGTGCCGCGGGAACACCAAGTGTTATGCCCCAGTTTATTACCACGCTATTGCTTATGCTTCGCACAGAGCGTGCCATGTGTCAGCAGCGGAAGTAGCCCCTTAAAGTTCCAGCTTGAGCGTGGAAGGCGCCACGTGTCTACTTCCGCCAAAGTTTCAATGCAGTTTCAATATATGTTTTGAGGGCAGCGCGGAAGGTACCACGTGGAGGCACCTGAGAGACACAAAGAAAGCAACTCAAAAGCCTCGTGGACAATGCCAAGTGTCAATCTCTGCCAAGTTTTTGAAAGACCCTAAGTGTTTCTCAAGTGATGCAGATCTTGCCAAGTGTCGCTCTCTGTAAAGTTTCAAAAAGTTTCTAGGTTGCAGTGGAAGATGCCACGTGCCCCTTGAGGTTGCTGCAGAGTGTGACACATGTCAGCCCCCGTGATAGTTTCTTTCTTGTTTCAAGGTTTGGCACAGATGAAGTGGGTCCCAGTAAAAGGAGTTGCTACTATGGATGTTGCCAAGTGGCAACCTCCGCCTAAAGTTTCCGTGAGCCCCTTTATAAATTTTTAATGTAGCAGAAGGTGCCAAGTGTCACTATGCGGGGGCATTCTTTATTTGTTTCAATGGGTGCACGGAATGTGCCATCTGTCCCTTATGGTTGCTGTGGAAGCTGACACGTGTCAGCCTCCGCGTTGTTTCTTTTTGCTTTAAGGTTTGGCGAGCGGGAGGTTGTGGGCCCCGTTTCTTTATGTGTCTCGTGTTTCAAATGCCACGGGTTGTGACAAGTGTCACATGCGGAGGCCACTTGAGTCTATAGACATAGTTTCATAAAGTGTGGCGGAGCCCGACACATGTCAGCTTCTGCTGGAGTTTCAGGAATGTTTCTTTGTGATTCAGGGAGATTGCGGAGGTTGCCACCTGTCCCGATAGCCAATGCTACAGAAGCCACCACGTGTCCTCTTTTTGAAAAGCAAATGGTGGAGCGAAAAAGTCAGCGATGGAAGTGTGAAGTGCCTACATGGCATGTCTTAGTTGGTGGGTGACTTTTCAGCATTCTTTTGACGCCGTTGATCTCCACGACTGGGTTTTTTATCGATGGCCACGTTTTGAACCTGCAGTGAGGGTTTTCTCCTGAGTGTTTACAGCTATTTTTGAGCGGGAAAACTCTAAAGGTTTGCTGCGACTGCATTTCTGGAGGCTGTGGGTAGCTGAAACATTAATGGTAGTTTGTATAGAAGGCATGGGTCGAGTTGATGGGTCAACTACCAGATTTAAGAGAAAATCTTCAGGCGGCAGCCCAGATCCTGATCTCACCTGCTCTGTCCTCTGTTTCTTGATGCAGCATTTACTGTTTTGAGCGCCATTTCTCATGCATTGCATCTGGCAAATTTTTGATGTGCCATGTAATTAATTTGTTGAGTACATAGTTTTTCTATAAAAGGCAAACTGTGTCACTTATTTGTTGTTGTTGAAAACTAGACATATCTGGCTCTGTAGTAAGATACAACTGGTTTTGGTTGCTCTGTACAGGAGGTCTTGTGAGTTTATGTATCTCTTGTTGTATGTCTCATGCATGAATCTACTAATTTCATGATTGATTTTATATGAGTAATGCTGTATTTGCATGTGTTTTGTTAATTCTATCTCCAGTATTGCATGTGTCCTTTTGAATCTAGATATCTAAGGGGTATTTGGTATTCTAGAATATAGAATTCCTGTATTGAATGCTTGATCTTTCAACTTCTGCCCAAGGGGTAGATTAAAGTGTTTTCAGATTAAGTGTTGGGAAAGATATACTGCAATAGGGATGCCATAAGTAGAGATAACTTAACACTTTGTTTTGGGAAGTATCTGTAAGGCAGATACCATAACATCCTCTTGAAATCTAGTTTTAGTGTGTTCATACTGATCATTCATAGGTGTATGTCTACTGACTCCAAGCCCTGGATAGGCACCAATCTAGCTCTGCATTGAGATTACATACCAGGTCCTAGTTTTGCATCCACATACCAATCAAACTCATACTTCTAAATCAAACTATTAGGACCTTAGAAGTAGTTTAGGACCAAGATCCTCTGATTCACAACTAAACATAAGCCCAAAGCTAGGCCCTTTGCACTTATCCCACAGGTTTAGTCTTCATATAGGAGGATTTATCTACTTTGTATCAACATCCTAGGCCAACCCACAAGCATATTCTCATGGGTGTTGAATAGGGAATACCCCCCTAGGTTTTGCAGAGCCTGAAGAAGAAGAGATAAAAATAGAGTCTATCTCCTACACTATTGGCCCCTGGCCCATAAATCCTATTGATCACTAATGGCTACCTTGTAGGGAAATCTGGGAATGAACATACAGTCAGGGAAAAAACCAACAGACCCCACATTCACTTTTAGGTCCAAATGGAATGTTCCTAGCTGCCCTAAATTCTAAGAACTACTCCATCAAAGTTTGGTAGTATTTTGGTCTTAGGGATCTTAAGGGACTTTGTCGGTAGCCTACTACCCTGAATGAGTGGGGCACTTGGCACATGAAAAGAGACCTCTCGTAGCATTTGCCCACCCACCTCAGTGCGTTAGCGTAGTTGGTTCGGCCTCATGATGAGCAGATAAAAAAATATAGCACCTAGCAAGGTTGTGCTGCATGAAACTGAAGCATTTTGCAAGAATGCATTTAATTTTAGCACTGTCAAATGGATTTGAGTTGACCAAAACTAAGAGAGGTTATTGTGGAAGGACCCCAAATGCACCTGTAAGTCCAAGTAGAACATTCCCAATTGCCATGAAGTTTGATAACTACTCCGTCAAAATTTGGTAGTTTTTGTTCTTAGGATCTTATGTGACTTTGCCGGTAGCCTACTACCCCGAACGATTGGGACCCTTGGCACATGAAATGAGACTTCTTATGGTATTTACCCACCCACCCCAATGTGTTGGTGAAGTCCATTCAGCCCCACGAGCTATGGAATACAAAATGTCACTCCTAGCATCTTTCCACTGCGTAAAACTGAAGCATTTTGCAAGAATGTATTTGACTTTGGCACGATCAAACATATTGGAGTTGGCCAAAACTGAGAGAGGTTATTGTGGATGGACCCCACATGCACCTGTAGGTCCTAACAAAACATTCCAAGCTTCCTAAAATTCTGAGAACTGCTCCATCAAAGTTCAGTAGTTTTTTGGTCTTAGGGATCTTAAGGGACTTTGTCGGTAGCCTGCTGCCCTGAATGATTGGGGTGCTTGGTACACAAAACGAGACATCCCCTAGTATTTACCCACCCACCCTGATGTGTTGGCAAACTCCATTCAGTCCCACAAGCTATGGAATGCAAAATGACACTCCTAGCACTTTTCCACTGCATGAAACTAAAGCATTTTGCAAGAATGCATTTGATTTGAAGATTTGAACTCTAACTTAACTAGTTCCTTATTTTCCACCGCCATTGATCATGCATATTGTTTTATAAATATTAGACCATTTAATGAAGCCTTAGAAGTGTTTTGGGTTAGACATTTTTCCAGATAACTGAAACCATAACGAAATGACAGAATTATATATGGTGTTCTCATTGCCTTGAGGATTCAATCAAATATTCCTTAGGTTGATATGACCATTCTATTATTGACATATGACTGCTACCATTTACATATAACTGTACATTTATAAATGAGTGTTCTAAGATCTTTATAACACCCTTCTCTGTTTTCTTAGGATGACACTATCCTAATATGTGGGACAACACTATCCTAATATGTGTTGACAATGCATTACCAATGTAAACTTGCAGCATTCCTTTGTACATACCCTTGGTCTGAGATACAAAACAATATAATCTTTTCTAATAAGGACTGTTTTCTATACCTAGGACTAAATTGACATGTGATTTGGCTCCCCATTATAGTCCACACTATCCTATGGTTGTTACCTTACATGATATGTGAGTGAGTTCTAATTATCATGAATATCCTTTTCTTGATGAACAAGTGACTAGGTTTGGGAGAAGACTTTAATGTTGTGATAATAGTCCCAAAGCTAAGTGATTGCCTTCTTGCTGATGACTGTCACATTCTTGACTTTAAGAATAATTCATGATTGCATGCTTGTCCATAAGTGTATTGTGTCATAGTTGGTCTATTGGCCTTGCTAGTGTTGTCTTTATGTGGGAATGATATGCTTGACTTGATGGGGCTATCTTCCCTTCTTAATTTAGGATTTCTAATTTTGGTGAGTATTGGTTTCTGAGGTACTTAATGCCTGAGTATGTGCATGAGGGTTGATTTTGTTATGTTATTGAGTGCCTTTTGAAGTGACTATGCATGTTTTGAAAGGAGGTATGTTTCCCATTTAGAGGCATCTTGTGGTCAAGTTAGGATTGTTCAGACCATTTAGTCATCCTAAAGCTCCCCTAGATCTACCCCAAGACTCTTTACTAGTCATAATGGTCTTAAAGTTAATCCTAGGTTATTTGGAATAAGCTTTGAAACCTTTGAAAGGGCCATTCAAATGATTTGGCATCCAAATTTGAATTTGACAAGGAAGGAAAAGCATTTAAAATTCTAATTCTTCATTACCTTCCACCCTTAATGTGAAGGCTAGAACATAAAGCCTAAACCTTAGCCTTAGCATATATCTCACTTATCATTGATTTATGGCTTTGGAGGTGTTTCTAAATATGAGAGAGGTGATTATTTGGTTTTGTATTATCTATAAAGGGCCTACATGCCATGCTTATATAGGCATGAAAGGGTTTTAAGGAAAGTGGTGATTTTATTTTCCATTCATGACTAGTTTATGGATACATTGCCACATGTGGACACATTTCAATGCCTAAAACCTTAATCTATGCCTACAAATGTGTGAACAACATTTAGAGATGTATGTTATTCATTCTATCTGACTAGATCCCATATTTCATAAGTTTTTTTGGGCAAAATACAAAGAGATAATGGACTGATCCATTGTTGTCTTGACTGTGCCAGCCATGATTAGAGGTCAAAATACATTGCGTTTACATAATTTCATGTTATTTACATGGTGATTAACCTATTTGTAGGCTTGAGTTGAATAATATGGTGTTTTACTAATGTTTTTGTGTAGGTTTTGCTTCCAAAATGAGATATAGAGGACCTAGGGTTTTGTTGCCAATGGCAACTCACCAAACCCTAGTGTCCATTTTGTTGAAAGGGATTTCTTTTTGTGTCTTCTGATGTATGCTTAATGCCTATGCTAGTGGTTGCAAGTCTAAAGTAATGAAGCTCCAAACCCATCAATGAGTTTGCATAAGGGTTTCAAGGGTTGGTTGTCATGACAATCACAATATACTAGGTACATTTCATGAAAGGATTTTGATCACAAAGAAAGAAGTTGTATCAAGTTTTTATGAGAAAGTTTGTTAAGGTTATCGTGTTATTATTGTTATAAACTTCAAAGTTGGAATAAAGGCACTTTGAGACTCTTATGATGCACAAAGTTACCCCAGTCTGTAGATCATTGTCTTGGTCAGCAGAAGGGTTGTCATGGTTTCATTAAGTTGTCATCTGCCTCATAGGGTTCTTCATCATTCATAAGATATCTTTAACATGATTTCTCAATACCCAAGATTATGGTGGATTCTCAATCCCTTGATAGGCTACTAAAATAGGGCATGGTTGAATATCATACTATTTAGGCTAGTAAGTTAAACCTTATGGGTAGAATTTGTTAGTCTTCATGAGAAAATGTCTTGTTCCATTATGCAGAAGTGTTTACATGTTTGAGTCCATAACTATGTATGAGTTTTACATGGATTTATCTGAAAGGTGATTACATGTATGGTCCACAAACCTTGAATGAAATAATCCACAGTCCTCTTCCGAAGGGTTATGATAGTAAGGGAGACTTATAACACCATTAGAGGACTATCTAGGGCATCAAGGGGGCATTACTAAACACACTCAGCCCATTGAGAGGACTACCACGGTTGTAAAAGAATAGTCAAGTTGAATGGTATAGGACTACCTCTGTGCAAGAAATAGTGATTGATACAAGGTGCCTGGAAGTTGATCAATGAAGGAACATCACCATCAACCATTGTTGTGAGGTTAAAAAATCATATCATTATATAGATTTAACTATTAACACAATCCTAAAACTAATCACTAGACTAAAATGTGTTAAGGGATGGTCTAGAGATGGACAGTGGGATCTTTACTCAGTCATTTGGGATATTTGAGGGTTAGTGTAAGGGACTTAAACCATGATAGTCACAGTGGGCTCTCTTTCTAATTATTAAAGTATCTACAAGTCATGAGAAGGTGTGATCATTTATTTTATAAGGATTTAAAAGATATGGTCTGAACCTCCCTTTCCATTTGCATTTTAAACACTATCCAAAAATACACCTAGGTATGAGTAGTGAAGACAACATGAGGATCTCTAGGGGATATAAATGAAGAAGATAGTCATAATAGTACATTAGCATCTTGTCTCTTTTAAATTTCAATATGGCCCAAATATTGTTAGGAAGATTGATATGAGAGTAATGGGATATAGGTTGTCTCCTCTAGGTTAGAGTTGTTGAATCAATGCATGCAGTGCTAGCTCATGATTTCCTCTTTTGAACTTGACAAATATTTGTTGAGCAGGGGTATTTCTACCATGGCTTCTAAGGCTTATTACTTGTGATTGTGTATTAAGAATTATCTTTTCTTCTTGAATCCATTTAGTGTATTGTAAAGAGAAAGGATGTCAAAACACTATGGGTGTGTCATGGCAACTTGGTGGGAATACACCTAAAACTTTCACTACATCTGCCAAAAGCACATAAAAAAATTGACAGTCACATGACTGTAGAAACAACAAGAAGTCTTTTTATCCATATGCATTGACCAACAACCATCTCAGGAGATTCCTATACTCATAATCCCTGAAGCCTTGTTAAAATGAATGGAATGAAGGTGATAAAGTGGTCCAAGCACCACCACTGGAGTAGTGAAATAGTTGGATATTAAGGAAATAGGTTTTTATGAGGTATGGGACTATCATAGCTACATGAAAGTCATAATGTTTACTTATACTATTCAATATTTACAATAACTTCCTCATGGAGAGGATGTTGGAAATCAGGTTTCTATCTTCTTGAGCCGGAATGGAAATGAAGATACTCTAACCCTCATCTTGGGAAGCAAAGGGCCCAGTCAAAACAATGAAGGGCAAAGCTAACTGTCATATAACACATAAGCCCCATGTTTTTGTTGCCACCTAATTCTTTGTTTTAAACTTGACTATGTGGACATCCCAAGCAATGTCTTTCTATATAGTGTTGTCATGGGTCTAGGGTGAAGGGCAGTTTTGTCATTAAGAGGAACAACATTATGTGGAAGGTCTATCCTATCAAAATCTTTTTGTTTAGGATATTTCCATGGATCCATGTTATCATGTTGGGGGTTGGGACATAGTTATTATCAAGATTTAGGCATCCAGGGTCATAATGGCAATTTCTAAGATTATTGTCTAGTAATTCATGTTTGTCTAGATAGTGAAGGTTAGGATTAGTCACCTTACTCTTTGTTTTATCAAAAGTGACCCACTTGATCATAATGTTGTATGAACTTGTCACTTAGGCTTGGGAGGTTATCATCATTGGATGAAAAGAACTTGTCAAATAGGATATTTGGAACAACGTATGGACAACCATCAAAGCATAAAGGATATAGGAATTTTGTCATATGTTGTAATTGCAGCTGCCCTTGTAGACATGTATGTAAAATGTAGAAGCATAGACAAAGCATGTGGACTATTTGATAGGATACCACAAAGAGATATCCTCTCATGGGATGCAATGATTGCAAGATATGTAAAAAATGGATGTGTTGAAAAGACTTTAGAAACTTCTAAGCAAATGAAATTGGCATGTGTAAAGCCAAATTCCACAACCTTTGCCAACATCCTCCCTATCTGTACCAAAATAGGATCTTTGGAACAACATATGGACAACCATCAAAGCATTAAGGATATAGGAATTTTGTCACATGTTGTAATTGTAGTTGCCCTTGTAGACATGTATGCAAAGTGTGGAAGCATAGACAAGGCACGTGGATTGTTTGATACAACACCACAAAGAGATGTCCTATCATGGGATGCAATGATTGCAAGATATGAAAAAAATGGATTTGTTGAAAAAACCTTAGAAACTTTCAAGTAAATACAATTGGCACATGTAAAGACAAATTCCACAACCTTTGCTGACATCCTCCCTATCTCTACTAAAATAGGATCTTTAGAACAATGCATGGACAACCATCAAAGCATAAAGGATATAGGAATTTTGTCAGATGTTGTAATTGTAGCTGCCCTTGTGGACATGTATGCAAAGTGTGGAAGCATAGACAATGCACGTGGATTGTTTGACCTAACACTCAACCATGAAAATTGGAAGCATAGACAAGGCATGTGGATTATTGAAAAGACTTTAGAAACTTTCAAGCAAATGTAATTGGCACATGTAAAGCCAAATTCCATAACCTTGTCCAGCATCCTCCCTATCTATACCAAAATAGGATCTTTGGAACATCATATGGACAGCCATCAAAGCATAAAGGATATAGGATTTTTGTCACATGTTGTAATTGCAGCTTCCCTTGTAGACATGTATGCAAAGTGTAGAAGAATAGACAAGGAACATAGATTGTTTGATAGAATACCACAAAGAGATGTCCTTTCATGGGATGCAATGATTGCAAGATATGTAAAAAATGGATTTTCTAAAAAGACTTTAGAAACTTCCAAGCAAATGCAATTGGCACGTGTAAAGCCAAATTCCACAACCTTATCCAATATCTTCCTTGCCTATGCCAAAATGGACATCCATCAAAGGATAAAAGATATGGGAGTTTTTTTAGATGTTGTAGTTGTAACTTCCCTCAAAGACATGTGTGCAAAGTGTGGAAGCATAGACAAGGCACGTGAATGGTTTGGCATGATGCCTCAAAGAAATGTCACCTCATGGAATGCAATGCTTGCAAGATATGAACAAAATGGATTTTTTGATAAGGCTTTAGAAACTTTCAAGCAAATGCAATTGGTGGGTGTAAAGCCAAATTCTAAAACCTTAGAAATGGTATCTTTGGAACATAGACATCCATCAAAGTATGAAGGATATAGGAATTTTTTAAATGTTGTAGTTGCAACTACCCTACGAGACATGTATGCAAAGTGTGGAAGCATATACAAGGAACGTGAACTATTTGACATGATGCCTCAAAGAAATGTTGTCTCATAGAATTCAATGATTGCAAGATATGCATGAAATGGAGTTTTCATAAAGCTTTAAAAACTTTCACAAATGTAAAAAAGAAAATTTCAACCAAATGCAATTGGCAAGTCTAAAACCAAATTACACAACCTTATCCAACATCCTCCTTACCAATGCCAAAATGGGATCTAGGGAACATGGTGTGGACAACCATCAAAGCATAAAGGATATATGAATTTTGTCACATATTGTATTTGCAGCTACCCTTTTAGACATGTATGGAAAGTGTGGAAGCATAGACAAGGTCCGTGAACTATTTGACATGATGCCTTAAAGAAATGTACAATATGACAGAATGCAATGATTGCAAGATATGCACAAAATGGATTATTTGAAAATGATTTATAAACTTTCAAGAAAATGCAATTGGCACATGTAAAACCAAATTCCTGTAACGATAATTGATCATAATATTAAATATTTATAATAAACTGTCATATACATAATGTCATGAACATAACATCTAGTTTATATACAAAGCCATATAGGCATGTCCAAACAAAGCCATATAGGCATATACAAAAATATACATCGGTAAGATACAAAAGTATGTATACAAAGCCATCTAGGCATACAAAAATGTCTCAAAAACTAGTTTCCTATGGAATTTTATGAAATAATCAGCAACCCTTGCTTGACTATGAATATGGAGAGCCAATAAGTGACTCATCCTCTCTCTACCGTCAAGTAGACCTCCTTAGAAAACATTCATCTAGATCCACTTGTTAATACAATCAAACAATATGCACATTAATATAGAAAACATGAAATATATAACATCACATATGTAATTGATCACTTACTGCTATCTGATGATCACACTCCATCATCTTTTCTCTCTCTTCATTTGTAGTTGGGTGGGTTGGATTTGTGACCTCCTGTGAGAAGCATCAAGAAGCAAAATTGACTAAACATAAATATCATTTATGTACATCAAATGATATGAGATAAAACAAGAAATACAAAATTATGACATTTTCATGTTATTGGCTCATACCTTAGTCAAAGGATTTGAAGACATAATGGCTACAATAATGCCTACCTGTGCTGACTCACGAAGATGAGGAGGAGTCTCCATATTCAGCATCTGAAAATAGAGTTCAAGATTATTTGACCAAAATAAATACATAACATTATTTAAATGCATAATGATTAGAAATGGTTAAATTTACCTCTATATAAGTGGTGGTTTTGCATCCAGGGGACCAAGGAAACCATGGAGGTACCGATGAAGCTCCCTGTTGAAATCATCAAATTGTCACAAAATAATATTACCATTGATATATTGATGCAGAGCATCTAGGACTACAGGAGCACACTTCAAAACTTCAATGCAACTGTTCTCTCAAGGTTCACTATTTTCAAAACTTCTCATGATGAAGGACTTTAACACAACAACTTATACTTGTTCATGACACAAAAGTGAGGGGACTTCAGGACACATCTCACTAGACTCCTAACTCCATCTAAGATTTCATCCAACCCACTATGCAGAGTCTGCAGGACAGCAGTCTCATAAACTATCACAACACTTCTGCTCTCTTAAAGAGATAGTCACTGTACCCTCCTTGGGATGATCTCCATTAAGACCAAATCAATGACATGCCAAGTATACCTAATGCCTTCACAAGTCAATAACATAAAAACATGCCTATTACCTTCTTTGCAGTGGCTGTCTCCAGGAGGACTAACAGAGTCAAACTAGGCAGGGAGGATAGGTTTCATGGAGGAATTCATTCTATCCTCTATCATAGGATCCTTGCAGGACCTAGAACACCTTGCATTAGTAGCAATGATTAATATTTCACTACATCTCCACTTCCACAGTCAGTAGTTATCATCTAGTTGCTGCTGCCCATCTCCAAGTCACAACACATGGTTCTGCAGGGTCATCTACATGACCAACTCAGTCCAAACCATCCTCCTGCCTCCAAAACCTTTACAAGCCCTTGCATTAGCTATCTTGCAACCCATTCCACTAATCAAAAACAAAGAAGATTAGTGGAATGAGGATAAATCCATCGGGCTACTTAGAAAGAACCCTAAGTTAGGTTTTCAAACCCACTTGCAGGGAAAAGGGAAATGCAGTAGTAAAGATGAGTGTCAAGAGTCCAAACAAGATTCAAATCTAGGCTATCTCAAACCTCTAACCTTCCAATGCATTCATGGACTATGACAGTTCCGTACAGGCGTGGGTACGGACTGGAAACAACAAAAAACACATAAAAATCACAGAAAAATAGGAAAATAGTTATTCATTCATTCTTATTCCACTTCCACCGAATGTCTCCTCACAAAATGAATCCTAGTTGGCTTAAAATAAGCCTCCTACAATAGCATGAAGTTGTTTGGAGTGGTTGGGGTTGATGAAACTGCCCCAACCATCGAACTTCCTTCTTGTTTCTAACTGCAGCAACAAATTACTATTTTGTAACTGTCCTCTCTTGGACTGTATCGACTATTTTTTTGTTTGATATTGCTTTCCAACATTTGGAGAACCTTGGACAAGGTTCTAACACACCTTCTAACCCTTTACATGCTAGCAACCTAGAGGATTGCCTCCTACACACATTAGGAGGGCTACAAACTTATATGACTGCCTTTACAATATGACTGTCCTCCTTAGGACTTACAACAGGAGAATAGGTTTTAGACACTTGGACATAGTCCCTTACAAGTATGGCATGCAAGCCTTATTACAACATGGAGATGGTCTCAAGAACCTTAGTAAACAAAACAAACTACTAGAAGATCAAACAAAACCTAGATGTCTTGGTGCTCCTGCACCATGCTCCCCAGCATGATGAAAACTCTAGTCCCAAGAGTTATGGGATCTGCTCCAAACATTCTTCAATCTTGTTGGAAAGTTCCTCTGACTGGTGACAGGAAACATGAACTCTCCAAGAGTTATCTTCCTCCTTCGCCAACCTGCATGGCTCCTGTGAATAGTGTTAGGACCATAAAATATGTTGTGATGTCTTTGCCTAGGACCCTGCTGTTGTAATGCTTCTGTTCTTCCTATATTGAGGTTTTGATTTGTTCCCCCCTGTACTATCTGCTGTCTACCTTCCTTCTTCTGCCTCCTTACAGGACAATCAATGTGTCCAATCTTGACATAACTCAAGTCCCAAACCTGCTATTCTTTAGGATTGTCATCCACCTTCTTCTGTTGCAACTGTTTTGGCTATTTCCCATCATCCTTAACTTGCACATTCAACTGCAATTTCTCTCCAAAATAGATAGTAACATGTTCCTTCTTGTCTTCACAAGGTAAAGGCACTAGTTTGAACTTTTTACCATCTTTGTGCACCAAATAGCTATTAGTATAACCATCATGAACTGTCCTTCTCAAATGCTGCCATGGTCTACCCAAAATGATATGCCCACATGTCATTGAAATGACATCACACAAAACATAATCTTGATATGGACCAATTGAAAAATCAACATATGCCTTCTTACTAACCCTTACTTGCTATTCTTGACTTACCCAAGTGACATTGTAAGGACTAGGATGATCAAATGTTTTCAATCCCAACTTGTGCACCATTTCCCAAGAGACTAAATTATCATGTGAACCTGAATCTATAATCAACTTGCATATTTTTCCATGGCTTAAACAATTAGTTTAAAAAATGGATACCTGTGGTGTTTGCTGCATTTTGCCTTTTTCCACCATGAGCATTTCTCCAACCATTACTGGAGAGGCTAATGACATTTCCTGGTCTTCTTGCTTTTCCTCTTCTTGTGCCAAATGAACTCTTCTATCTTTTCTCTTATCAACATCATCCTTCTTAGGACATTTGAAAGATGTGTGTCCCACTTCATTGCAATGATAACATCTGCCTATGAATACTCCTCAACCTGATCCAAATCTACCTCCATCTCTATATCCACCTCTCTGATCTGCAGAAAACTCTTTACCTTTCTCATTGCTATTCTGTACTTGATTAGTAGGTCTGCCCCTACCTCTATATCCTCTTCCACTACCTCCTTGTCTTTCTTGCTTCCTCTTCACCCTCTCTTCAGTCCTAATGGCTAACTGAAAACATTCTCTAAGTGATTTTGGTACTGTCAAACCAATCTCATCTTGTAAGTTATACCTAAGCCCATTAAGGTATCTTGCCACTTTCCCTTCTTCATCTTCCAATCCTCCTCTAATACTAAGCTTATGAAATTGCTCAGTATAGGACATAACATCCATGTCCTTTTGTTTCAAATTCTGCCTCATCCTCTTTGTTTGAATGGAGTAATCGGATGGAAGGAATTGATCCTTCATCATATCCTTCATCCTACCCCAAGAAGTGATTCTTGTTCCACCTCTAGCCACTCTTTCTATTTGCACACTACTCCACCATGTAAGTGTTGTTCCTCTCAGTTTTGTTTTTGCAAATTTAATCTTCTTCTCATCACTCATCTCCTCATACTCAAAGAAATTTTCTAGGGCATCTATCCATCCTAATACCTCTTCACTTTCCATCTTCCCCTGATAGATAGGTAACTCTATGTTTTCCTTTGTTCCACTACCTTGGAGTGCCTTTAGCAATCTCACAAATTTCTTCTCTTCAGCATCCAACTCATCCTCAGGAGGATTCTCATTTGTCTCCTCATCTCCTTCTTGATCATCTTGCTCATCCCTTCTAGGATTCTTCTCCAATGCTTCCAATCTTGCTAAGATTGATGCATTCTCCCTTCTCACTTGCCTCAACTCTCTTTCCCTTGCAGCATCTTGTTCTCTTCTCTCCCTCAACTCTTTTTCTCTAGCCTCTAAGGCTTCCCTCAATTCATTGTTCTCCCTAGCCATCTGATTCTTAGGAGGCATATTTACAACTCTCACAAACCCTTACTATTTCACAAGACCCTACTACACCCTCAAGGATCTACTTGCTTTCTCTGATACCAATATGATGCAGAGCATCTAGGACTGCAGGAGCACACTTCAAAACTTTAATGCAACCATTCTCTCAAGGTTCACTGTTTTCAAAAATTCTCATGATGAAGGACTTTAACACAAAAAATTATACTTGTTCGTGACACAAGAGTGAGGGGACTTCAGGACACATCTCACTAGACTCCTAACTCCATCTAAGATTTCATCCAACCCACTATGCAGGGTTTGCAGGACAACAGTCTCATAGACTGTCACAACACTTTTGCTCTCTTAAAGAGATAGTCACTGTACCCTCCTTGGGATGATCTCCATTAAGACAAAATCAAATTCATACAACCTACCAAATCAATGACATGCCAAGTATACCTAATGCCTTCACAAGTCAATAACATAACAACATGCCTATTACCTTCTTTGCAGTGGTTGTCTCCAGAAGGACTGATAGAGTCAAACTAGGCAGGGAGGACAGGTTTCATGGAGGAATTTGTTCTATCCTCTATCACAGGATCCTTGCAGGACCTAGAACACCTTGCATTAGTAGCAATGATTAGTATTTCACCACATCTCCACTTCCACAGTCATTGGTTATCATCTAGTTGCTGCTACCCATCTCCAAGTCACAACACACGGTTCTGCAGGGTCATCTACATGACCAACTCAGTCCAAACCATCCTCCTGCCTCCAAAACCTTTACAAGCCCTTATATTAGCTATCTTAAAACCCATTCCACTGATCAGAAATAGAGAAGATCAGTGGAATGAGGATAAATCTATCAGGCTACTCAGAAAGGACCCTACGTTAGGTTTTCAAACCCACTTGGAGGGAAAAGAGAAATGCAGTAGTAAAGATGAGTGTCAAGAGCCCAAACAAGATTCAAATCCAAGCTATCTCAAACCTCTAACCTTCCAATGCATTCATGGACTATGACAGTTTTGTACAGGCGCGGGTACGGACTGGAAACAACAAAAAACACAAAAAATCACAGAAAAATAGAGAAACAGTTATTCCTTCATTCTTATTCCACTTCCACTGAATGTCTCCTCATAAAATGAATCCTAGTTGGCTTCAAATAAGCCTCCTACAATAGCATGAAGTTGTTTGGAGTGGTTGGGGTCAATGAAACTGCCCCAACCATCGAACTTCTTTCTTGTTTCTAACTGCAACAACAAATTACTGTTTTGTAACTGTCCTCTCTTGGACTGTATCGATTGTTTTTTTGTTTGATACTACTTTCCAACATTTGGAGAACCTTGGACAAGGTTCTAACACACCTTCTAACCCTTTACATGCTAACAACCTAGAGGATTGCCTCCTACACACATTAGGAGGGCTACAAACTTATATGACTGCCTTTACAATATGACTGTCCTCCTTAGGACTTACAATAGGAGAATAGGTTTTAGACACTTGGACAAAGTCCCTTACAAGTGTGGCATGCAAGCCTTATTACAACATAGAGATGGTGTCAAGGACCTTAGTAAAGAAAACAAACTACTAGAAGATCAAACAAAATCTAGATGTCTTGGTGCTCCTACACCATATATGTACAATAATTACGATCATGTGATAAATTACATACTTGCTAACTTGACCTCCTCTCATAACCCGCCAATGGACAACTAATGGAGGTAGGATGATGACTCTGACCTTGGAATTTCATTGCCTAGACAATTACATACATTATTTTTGACTTATAATATAGATAGTCATATAAAATTAATCACAAAGTTCAAATAACAATATATTAAATCAAGATGAAACTTGTAAAAAATTACCTAAGAGTCAATACCAAATGTATTTTGTAAGAGATCATCGGTGAGAACAATCTTATCTAATATGGATGTCTCCATCATTGGATGCTGCCCCTACATCGTAGCATCCTGCCAAGAGTCCTATCGTATGTCATGCATCCCATAATCACATAGGTTCCCACATGAACTGCACAAATGTGGGGACAAATGATGCCTACTACACTCACCCTCATCAGCCTAGGTAAGATCATTGGCATGCTGTGCTAGAGACTACAGGAGAGTAGTTAATGAATGTAATGTCTCCACCTCAACACTCTCCTTCAAAGTCTAAGGGAGTGACACAGGTTCTGGCCTCAACAGGGGTCTCGGTACATGGTTTTCATCTCGCTGAGCCCCCTCTCTAACTTGGACATAGCCACCACCTCTGCCCTGGAACTCTCGAATGCCAAAATAATTAGGAATCTTCTTGAGGACGAACTTGCAATGGAGTTTTCTTAAGAAATAGTGTGGCACCTCATTGTTGTTGCATGGGTGCTCATTGAAGACCATGTACCATCTATCCCAAAAGTTTTGGGATATATCTTCATTCCTACACCAATGAATAGGGAATCATTTGCAAGTTTCTTCTAATCTTTGGCCAGTTTTAGGATTAATAAAGTGTGTACATAATTGATATTTTGTATTTTTTTATTCTTCACTAGTTCATATGACAATTTGTCGGCATAGTATTGCCATCACCTCTCCATATTCGGTGATTTATTTTGTCATTGATTTGGTGTGGGAAACAATCTCCTCTAATGACTTTGCAAGCACTCTCTTACAATCCGTGCTTGCTCTTGGATTGTTTAGCATTTCAATAAGAGTTTGTAGATGTCTTGTTTTTGTCATATTTTACCTTGGTAGTTTTCTTGAGTATCCCTTACATTGTGAGGATGTGAAGGTGGGTTTTGAGGGTTTGGAGGGTTTTAGGAGTTATTTTGACGCTCCTCAGCTAGATTTGTGTTTTCTCTTGCCTCATTAACTATAAATGAAAATAAAAAACTAATCAAACATTGCAAAAGTCAAAATTTCTTTTCAAACTAATAAAAATTAATCAAACCCTACCTTCTTCGGCTTCTAGACCCTCTAAATTTGCTTCACGACATCTTTGGTAGTGGGTTTGGTGAGGTGGCATCGTGAAAATATTGATTTTTCTCTTGCACTTACTTGGAGAGACTTTCCTTGAATGCATTCGTGCTTTGTTCTCTATGTTTTCTGCATACAAACTCCTTTGGTTGTGGGTAATGGAAAAAATGAGTGTTTTTGGCACTTTTAAAGCAAACTAAAATGCGAGCACGTTGTAATGCACTTGCATTTTTGCTTGTTTTGGACCAAAAAGTCCCATGGTGGTGACTTTTTGGTCCCCCATCTTTGTCCATACACCCTACTTGGGGTACAAAATGAGACCTCTCTTAGTGCTTAACCACCCAACCCAATGTGTTGGCACTGTCTACTCTATCCCAAAGGTGCAAAATGAAAAATATGGCTCCTTGCAACATTTAGCATAACCATGCAAGGAGTGAATTTTTACATTGTACACCTCATGGGGATGAACAAATTGTGCCAATGTTTTAGGGTGGGTGGGTAAATGCTAAGAGAGGTCTCATTTCATTCCCCAAGTGGCTGAATCATCCTAGACTACATGCTACATGCAAAGCTGCTTTGATGATAGTATGCAGTCTAGAATGATTCACCCACTTGAGACATGAAACAAGACCTCTCCTAGTGTTTACCTACCCACCCTGACATGTTGGCACTATCCATTCAACCCTACATGGTGCAAAATAAAAAATATGCCTCCTTGCACCTTTCTACTACATGAAATTGACATTTTTTGCAAGAGTGCATCCACTATCCTCATGCTCAAATGATGTTGAGTTTGTATAAACTGAGAGAGTTTATTGTGGATAGACCCCACATGCATATGTAGGTCTAAACAAAATACTCCTAGGTGTCATAGAATTTGAGACTATCCCGTCAAAGATTGGTAGTTTTTGTCTCTTAGGGCTCTTAAGAGACATTTCTGATAGCGTGTAGTCTAGAACAATTTAGCCACTTGGGGCACAAAATGATACCCCTCATATCATTCAACTACCTTCCCTAATGCATTGGCACGATCCGTTTGGCCCCACAAGGTGTAGAATGAAAAATATAGCTCCTTGCAACATTTAGCATAACCATGCAAGGAGTGAATTTTTGCATTATGCACCTCATGGGGCTAAACAAACAATGCCAATGTATCAAGGTGGGTGAGTAAATGCTAATAGAGGTCTCATTTTGTACCCTAAGTGGGTGAATCGTCTCGGACTACATGCTATCGGTAAAGCGACTTTATCAGTAGCATGTAGTCCATGATGATTCAGCCACTTGGGGCACAAAATGAGACCTCTCTTAGCATTTACCCACCCACCTTGACACATTGGCACTATTTGTTTGGCCCCATGAGGTGTAGAATGAAAAATATGGCTCCTTGCACCTTTCCATTGCATGAAACTGACGCTTTTTGCAAGAATACATTTGCTGTCCTCACGATCAAATGATGTTGAGTTTGTAGAAACTGAGAGAGGTTATTATGTATAGACCCCACATGCATATGTAGGTCCTAATGAAATATTCTCATGTGTCACAAAATCCCAAAACTGCCTTGTCAAAGATTGGCAGTTTCTGCCTCTCAAGGCTTTTAAGAGACATTGTTAGTAGCGTGTATTCTAGAATGATTCAGCCACTTGGGGCACAAAATGGGACCTCTCCTAGCATTCACCCTCCCATAGTAATGCATTAGCATAGTCCTTGCATCTCCATGAGGTGTAGAATGAAAAATATGGCTCCTTATAAAATTTAGCATAACCAGCAAGGAGTGAACTTTTGTATTCTACACTTTGTGGGGCTAAATAAATAGTGCTAATGTGTCTGGGTGGGTAGGTAAATGCTAAGAGATGTCTCATTTCATGCCCCAAGTGGTTGAATCATCCTAGACTACACGCTACCAACAAAGTCACTTTGCCGATAGAGTGTAGTCTAGAACGATTCACTCACTTGGAGCACAAAACAAGACCTTTCCTAGTGTTTACCCAGCCATCCCAACATCTTGGCACTATATTTTTGTCCCCAATATGTGTATAATAAAAAATATGGTTCCTTGCACCTTTCCACTATGAAATTGATGCTTTTTGTAAGAATGCATCCACTATCCTCATGGTCAAATGATATTGAGTTCACAAAAACTAAGAGAGATTATTATGGATGATCTCCACATGCATCTATAGGTCCAAACTGAACATTCTCAAGTGTCATGAAATCTAAGAACTAGCCCATCAAATATTGGTAGTTTTTGCCTCTCAAGGCTCTTAAGAGACTTTGTTGGTAGCATGTAGTTTGGCATGATTCAGCCACTTGGGGCACAAAAAGAGACCCCTCCTAGCATTCACCCACCCACCCCAATGTGTTAACATAGTCCATTCAGCTCCACAAGGTGCAGGAAGCAAACTTTCACTCCTTGTACCTTTTCATTGCATGAAACCAAAGCATTTTGCAAGAATGCATCCACTCTCCTCACAGTCAAATGATGTTGAGTTCATAGAAATTAAGAGAGGTTATTGTGTATGGACTCCATATGCATATGTAGGTCCAAACAAAACATTCCCAAGTGTCATGAAATCCTAGAACTACTCCATCAAAGATTGGCAATTTTTGTCTCTCAGGGCTCTTAAGAGACTTTGTCGTGAGCATGTAGTTTGGAATGATTCAACCACTTGGGGCATGAAATGAGACCCCTCCTAGTATTCACCCACCCACCCTAATGCATTGGCATGGTCTGTTCAGCCCCATGAGGTGCAGGATGAAAAATTTCACTCCTTGTACCTTTCCATTGCATGAAATTGAAGCATTTTGCAAGAATGCATCCACTCTCCTCATGGTCAAATGATGTTGAGTTCATAGAAAACAAGAGATATTTTTGGGATAGAACCCACATGTATATGTAGGTCTAAATAAAACATTCCTAGGTGTCACGGAATTCAATAACTACCCCATCAAAGATTGGTAGTTTTTGCCTATTAGGGCTCTTAGGAGACATTATCGGTAGCGTGTAGCCCAAAATGATTTGGCCACTTGGGGTACTGAATGAGACCTCTCCTAGGATTCACCTAGCCACCTCCACACATTGGGCCAATTCCTTCAGCCCCACAAGGTGCAATATACAAAATTTAACTCCTTGTAACTTTCCATTGCATGAAATTGAAGCATTTTGCAAGAATACATCCACTGTCCTCATGGTCAAACAATATTGAGTTCATAGAAACTAAGAGAGGTTATTCTTGATGGACCCCACATGCATTTTTGGATCCAAATGAAGCATTCTTGCATTCCATATTTTGAGAGAATAATCAGTCTAAAGTATGGCACCTTTTTTTGTGTTCAGTCTCTTAAGAGACTATCTCTATCTGATGTAGCAATGAATGATAAAGAGACTTGGACACCAAAAGGACATCTCCCCTAGCATTAAATTGCCCAACTTGACATGTTGGTGCTAAAATTTTGGAATCATGAGGTGAAGAATGTAAAATATCACTCTTGGTCAAACATATAGAGGGTGAAATAAGGGTGTAAAGCCAAATTCCACAATGGTTGCTTGCATCCTCTCTGCCTATGTCAAAATGGGATCTTTGGAATATGATACATGATGCATCAAAGAATAAAGGGTATGGGAATTTTGATAGCTTTTGTAGTTGCAACTACCCTAGAAGATATGTATGCAAAATGTGGAAGCATAAACAAGGCAAGTGAGTTGTTTGACAAGACACCTCAAAGAAATAAGGCTTTAGAAACTAATTGTCTCCCTTTCTTCCTCTATACCTCATTCTATTCTTTCCATAATCCAGCACTAAGCATCCATGTCATAATTTAGCATAAATAAATATTGAACAAGTATGTAGTAATTTAGCATAAATTAAAATGAAATGTTAAATATAGATTTCATATGATTGCCATTATGCTCCTTTTTTATTAGTTCTTACTAATTAGGGTATTCATATAGAGATATATAGTATCTCATGTATTCTTACAAAATGAATATGGGAATTTTATCAAATGTTTTATTTGCAATGAATGATGCCTCAAATAAATGAAGTCTCATGGAATTTTGAAAAATGTTGTAGTTGCAACTACCTTAGAAGAAATGTATGAAAAATGTGGAAGCATAGACAAGGTGAGTAAATTGTTTGACATGATGCCTACAATAAATGTGGTCTCATGGAATGCCATGATTGTAGGATATGCACAAAATGGATTTGTCAATAAGGCTTTAGAAAATTTCAAGCAAAAACAATTGGCAGGTATAAAATTAAAATCCACAGCCTTTGACTGTATCCTCTCTTCCAGTGCCAAATTGAGATCTATGGAACAAGGTACATGGACATCCATCAAATCATAAAGGATATTGGAATTTTTTAGATGTTTTAGTTGCAACTGTCGTAGGAGACATGTATGCAAAACGTGGAAGCATAGAGAAGGCAAGTGGATTGCTTGACATGATGCCTCAAAGAAATGTAATCTCATGAAATGCCATGATTGTAGGATATGCACAAATTGGTTTTGTTGATAAGGATTTAGAAACTTTCAAGCAAAAGCAATTAGTGGGTGTAAAACCAAATTCCACAACCTTTGACTATATCCTCTCTGCCTATACCAAAGTGGGATCTTTGGAACATGGTGTGGATAAGTAAAAATTAGGTTAATAAGATCAAGCATGCAAATGAAAACCTAATCCTACCATCATCAAAGAATCGAATCCAAGTGAAACCAAAAGCATACAATTTAAGAACAAGATCACCTAGATTGTATGATTCCTTGTTTGTGATGTGGATTGCTTCTCAACAATGAACAATTATGAAGATCAAAGTTGCCATGATGGATGGATGATAGTGATAATATACTTAATGGATGCTAAAATGCTCATTATGCTTAGGATGATAATGTGGATGTGATATGAAAATGATGGATAGATGTAGTATGGAATGAGAGGGTGTTTATATAGACTTCAACCAAAATCAATCAACGGTAGAGATTTGGTGTCTATGTGAACGGTTGAGATGATTTGATAATCATAGGTGAATGTGTAGATGGCAAGTGGAGGGAATAATAAGGCTCATGTGTGGTTGTGTACATAAAAAGTACTACATGTGAAAGATATTAAATGAAATATGTAGTACCACACATGTTTCAAATAAGAGATGCACACATGTCGGCTAATGATAGAAGATGAAGATAAATAATAAGAGAAATTAATTAATTAAATAAAATTTATTTAATTAATTGGAAAGCAGGATTATGAAGGGATTTTAATTAAATAAATAAGATTTATTTAATTAATTAACTAAGTGGGATAAGGACAAAATGCTACATGATGTCTTAATAATGTTTTTGACTAGGTGTTGCAAGACATGGACAAATTTGGGACAATTTTAGGTGTCTACATTTTGCCCCTCTTTGATACAATGTTTAGTAGAATGTTGTTCAAAGAAGATACTATGATTCGCTCGATAAGCAAGGTTATGCCCCAGTGTAACTGGTAGCTGATGCCCCCTCGAGAGGTAATCTAGGCTAACCAGGAAGGGCTGGGTTGGTTCGCGATAAGATGAAAGGCTAAAAACAAGGTTGACACGAAGAAAATGGGGGTTTTTAGGAGAAAATAGACTTTGGTTGATCGATCTTGGTTGAGGACTTCATAGGATTATGATGGAATGGATAAATGATATGAAAACTTTTAAATTAATTGCTCAAAAGTAGAGAAATTCAATCCTTATGTTTGATATGGCATATGGATGTTATGCACCAAGGTATAAAAGACCAAGGTGTCGAGGTATCCAATGTATAACTAGCATTCTACAATCTTGTCTAGACGTATGAGGTCAAAATGTTAAATCAACATACACAAGCTATGAATAGAAACTAGTGTTCCAAGATGGACTTTGACGCTACAAGGAAAGGTTTGAACTTATCTCCACTATGTACATAATGACACCTTGCTGCTTATATGTATGAAACCAATCTTAGCATAGAATAGTCTCAATGCATAAGAGACTGTTTTGCTTCTCAGATGCAAAAGATATTGATATGCAAGATGCTAATCCCAACATGTACAAGATACCAATATGCATAGGAAGAGAATAAGATCATCCCATAGTCACAGCATACGAAAGCAATATGACCATGTCCCATTCTGTACTTCATCGCAACATACCAAGATATGATAGATCAAGGCAGTCTTAATTAGGCATAGGAAAGAGACAAAAGCTAAATCAAAAGATAAGATAAAAGATACTATCATCATGTTCTCTTTCTAGTTTTAAGTGCTCTTGGATGGATTAAGATGACACCTTATTGAGAGGAAAGTTGTATCTTGTTAAAGGCTAAAGATGTTGGTAAAATGCTATAGTAAATGTTGGCTTAAGGCATGTAGACAAATAGCTTTTGAGTTATCCATGATTTGTTAAAGTGCTTGACCTTTCTCTGATATGCGTAGTCTGGTTCTTTCTTGAGCTAGTCAAAGAGAAGAAGATGGAAGATGAGAGAAGATGAAATGGGGTGGATTGTCTGTGCTTGCATACTAGATACTTCCTTCATATTCCAGACTGCCTACATACCCTGTATCCACGGGCTCAAAGCACATTACGATGGTGATGAGACATGATTATATGTAGTTCTAGGCTTATTGATGATGTAAGTGATGAAAGATAGAAGAAAGTGAGATGAATGATTGGAGGATGATTAGAAGAAAGATGAAAGATGGATGATGAGAGAGGTCTATCACCTATGCCTGAATCAGAGTGCTTCCTTTGCATCTCAGATTCCCTACATACCTTGTATCCACAGGATCAAGGCTTTGAACGATAGAGATGAGATGTAGTTCTTGTTTATTGTGTTGGTGGTTGATAACAAAGGATCAACTTTATTGCTTGGATTTTTGGTGATGTTTTGATTTTTTTGGATTTTGGCTATGTTTTGATGTTTGAGATGATATGAGCTAGAGTTTTAGATATCCACTTCCAAATAAGGCTCAACAAGTGCCCCTAGTGTGGGATGGAGTTTATTAGAAAGATGTCGCGACGAATGTGTTTATGCGGATAATATGCTAAGGTGCCAAATGATATCTTAACCTCAACAAAGTCCTAGCTACGACAACTAGCATGACAAAGGTAAGGGTGAAAAGTCTTTTATTATGGATGGATAAGGGATAATGGATTATGATGTTAAAATTGAAAAGATAGTGGATTATGATATGGATTATGGAGGCAAGATAGTGCGTGATGTTGTGGAAAGCTATGATCAAACAACTAGATAAATGATGGAGGCTGGTCTCTACACATAGCACCTGTTTGCCAAGCTTTCACTATGGTACTTATCCACGGTCCCTATTTATCAGGTTTTCACCAGAGGATGAATTATTTATCTTGTACTATTTTTTTCTCATCCAAAGTGCCACAAGGTGGTTTTCACTATTGGATGTTTTTTTTGGATGGGATAGCATGATAATTACACATGGCACCTGTTTACCAGGTTTTCACCATGGTAACAGATAGGAGGGAATCAAGTGGCTAGTTCGATGAAAGGTGATAATGTCCCATTAGAGATGGATGTCATCATATAAATCATGTCATTATGCTCATAAATGTCTGTAAGAGATTACATGGAAGATAAATGGATTAGGTGGATAGTGGATTATGGTGTGGATTGTGTAAGGTTCACACAAGGATGGATGGAAGGTTTATGCAAAAGCATAGACCATAGGAAAGTGATGGGGGAGATATATAGGATAATGGATGAAGGTTGGGGAGATGGAGGTATGTGGAAATGTTTTGGAATGGAAAATAACCATGACCGACAGTTGCACACACCATGATAAACATTGAAGCTTGTGATGGGAAGGCGGTATAGGAAGCAATGGGGATGTTTTCTTAGTGTATGGATGATGTAAGCATTTGGGGACCCACATAGACTTAGGATTTTCATGATTTTTTCCTTGCTTGTGGGATTTTTGGGATATTTAAAACTTTTGCATGTCCAATGGAAAAGTTAGGATTTTTGAAATGTGGATGAGGATGCCTCGTTTGACTTGCTTGATTTGTGCTTAGGGACCCAAACCATTTTAGTGTTCATTTATCTTATCATTTAGAATACTAATTTTTACTAGTCTTTAATCTCAGGATAATCTTTTTACTCCTAATATAGTTTTTTAATTTAGACTTTTATAATTTAAATTTACTATTTACTTTTTAACTTTCATTTACTTTTTAATATACATTTCAAATATTAATTTAGGTTTTAATTTTAGATTCTAACTTAGTATTTAATTTTAATTTAGAACTAATTTAGTTTTTAACTAATTTGTAATTTAGTTTTTCATGTTAATTTAATCTTAATTTAGGTCAATTCAAATTGGTATGGCATTTTAGTTTATTTTATTTTTTTGTAATATAGTTCAAAATTAATATAGTTTTAACTTTTTCGTCAAATTTTTAGATCACCTAGTACTTTTTTTTCCACAACATAGTCATTTTTTTGTGTCTTCGTAGTCATTCTAGTCATCTTTTTCTTTTGCTTGTCACAAACTTTTTTCTTGCAGCTATATCATTTGCCAAAGATGAAAATCATTGAAACTACTCACAAATGGGTTACAAGTTTTCGATTGTCAAATATATATCATTTGAAACCCTTGTGCTTGCTTTATCCAGTGGACTTGAT
Source organism: Cunninghamia lanceolata (assembly GCA_027924645.1). Taxonomy (NCBI): domain Eukaryota; kingdom Viridiplantae; phylum Streptophyta; class Pinopsida; order Cupressales; family Cupressaceae; genus Cunninghamia; species Cunninghamia lanceolata. The sequence continues at coordinate 1,088,323 of BSBN01000558.1, read as the reverse complement.
GGTGGCTTGATGCATATGCCTCATTATCAAATTTGAAGACAACAAATTTCTAGGTGCACTTGACCCAACTTTCATCTTTCCTAAACAACTTGTTTTCGATCACACTTGGATTTGGGCTCCTAAAACAAAAATTGTTTTCTATCACATCATCAAAAAATTGGGCTAAAAAGAACAAGTGTCTTCCTACACATTTGGCTTTGGATTTAAAATGAACAAGTGCTTGAATTGTTTTCCACACATCTAATTTTCTAAGGGTCAATTAACAACTACGAGTGTGTGTTAGCACTGCACTTGGTTTACTTGTGTTTTACCCTATCTAGGAGGCCTACTTGGAGACACACCACTCTAAGGGATGACCTCAATCAAGGCTGAATCGAAAGACACCCTCATTGGGATTTGTAAATCTTGTCACTCTTGGCTAAGCCCCAAAGAAATTTATACCTTTGGGAAGTGAAGGTGAAGGGTGGGTTACCCCTTTCTCCCAGCTATGTGGCAGGATTTCACTTTCAATTCCTTAGTCAACCTTATGAAATCTAGCCTAAGGCCTAATTGGCCATACCCACTTGACTAGACATTAGGTTTGTGATGTGTTTTCAAGTGCTTGTTTAATAATCATCACATTTCATTTTCAAAGACAAAAATTGGTTATGTGTCTTGCGTGAGTGATTCATGTGTGTATATGCATAATCATTTGTTTGAACATTGCCAAATCAAGCTCTAAACACCAAACACATAAACAAGTCATACTACACATCATACCCAAATCAATTTCATCCTAAACACATACCAATCAATTTCATTATAGTCACCTTCATCCTAATCATCCAATCATCATCCAAACAATCCACGTCATCATTAAATAATAATCAAGCACTTGCCAAAAAAGTCTTAAGACTTAAACACTTGTGTGACACCATGCCAAAATTAGAAGACCTAGCACTAAAACTCATTTGTTGACTTTGCAAATCTCGAGCAAGCCAATCACCTCTAGACCGACAAATCATTCAAGAGGCCAATGACATGATTCAACAACTTCAATCTCAAGAAAGCCAATCACTTCAATTGCGACAACTCATAGCACATGCACAACACCTCATAGCCACATGTCAAACTGAACAAGCACATCATCCTCTATCCATTCACTATAAATGTAACCAATGCCACCTCAACCTTACATCCCATCACCCTTAACTTCACACCAACCATTAACCTATGTAATCCCTCCACCACAACACCATCAACCAATTCAACAATTCCAATCATCACATCAACACATTCAACTACAGCAACATCAACCAATTCAACAATTCTAACTATCACAACAACCCATTCAACAATTCCAACAACAACAAGTCATATCACACCAAGTCCAAACACCATCCCAACCTCAACAAATTCCACATCAACCTTACATCTCATCTGCTTCAAATTCATACCAACCTAATTCATCCACCTATCATGTCAATGCCACATCAACATATCCACCCACATCACAACAACATGTGAGCCCAAGTCCACCTTAGTAACAAGATCAAATGCCCTCAACTTTATATCAACCCCAAGATCTTTTGTCTACATATCCTACCATTTCACCCAACTACCAAGATTATTAATGGCTTCCACAACAAGAACATGCGAGTCTAATGCAACAAGACCTAATTACCTTTGACAAGGAAGATACCAATCTAGAATGGCCTCCACCATCCAATCAGATGCCAACATATGAGTCAACTAGTCATATCCCAACACCACCATGTGATCCCAATCCTAGTCCATTAATCCCTCCATCTTCAAAACCACCAAGCCCTTCATTACCTTCATCACCATCTCATTCTAATCCTTCACCAAAGGATGCAGCTGAGATAGTTTTACAAAGGATGCTTGAAGAAAAACTCATTGAACTTCCTTAAGTCAAACCATGTGAAGAAAGTCCATATGATGAACATTATTATTGTGTATACCATAGGACCAAAGGCCATAATACAAATAAATGACCAATATTTGTCCCAATTGTTTACAAGGTGTATTGACATACGATAAGAAATCATGTCACATCATCCAAATCCCATGTGTCACCCCCATCTAATCCAAATCTTAATATATCCAATCACATTATCCCCCCATCCAATTCTAATCCTAATCCATCCAATCCAGTTAGCCCTCAACCTAATCTTAATCATAAGCCTACAACACGATCCACCCTTATTATCCATCCATTATATTGTCCATTTACCCATACCCTTACGAAGGATATGATCCATTGGCTACTAGCATGGAATAGAACACCCCCATGTCAAACACCCATTCATGAGCCTATAAAAGAGTCCTACACCATGCCTATGTTGATAACTGAGAGGGGGGGTGAATCAGTTATCCTAATTATTTCTTCTTTTGAACTTTCTTATTAATCAAAGCAGCATTGAATTAAACAAACAAACATTATCATGAAATGAGAAACACATGACACAGTATTTTTGATGTGGAAACCCGGTTAAGGGAGAAAACCACGGGGTGATTAACCCAAAGATTATTCTCTGTTAGAAGAATAAGGAGTTACAAAAATGGCACTTGCCAATTAGGGCTCACTGCCTGAGCACACTGCTCACAAAGAGGCCCACTGCCTACAAGGAGACACACTGTCTACAAAGAATGTTATACAATACTTGAACTGATTGGAAGCACCTACATATGCTAGGGTTCAGTTCTGGTTAAGCTCAGTACACTGATCTGCTGCACTTCATCTTTCCTCTGTTCTTTATTCTGCTATCTTTTCACATACCAGATCTTTCTTACTACTTCTGCTCTGCTCTGTACTTGTTCGCATACCCCATCACACAATCACACATTTCACAACTAAATCCATCCTCTATATATATCCACACAAGTAATTTCATCACCTTTCTAGTCGGCATCCAGAACAGTCTAGTTTCTTACAAACTCTGTTCTGTCGGCTGAATCCTTGCTCACCAAGCAATGCGGATCAAGCATATACTTGTAGATATCATTAATCATGTCGGCCAAACATGATTCATGCCTTCACAACCTTTACCATCAACAGTAACACATCCGGAAAATATTCTGATGCTCAGTCAGTCAGTTCTTCCTTTGTTTTCACTGTCTTTCAGGAATCCGGTACTCAGCTATTCATATCTTTTTCTTTGTCCATCACCGGAGGCTAAATCCTTGGAATATACTGCTCAAGGTAGTTCTCTTGACTTCCCCAAATCTGCACTACACCAAGACATTTCCTCTTAGAGGTCCGGACCAATCTGTCGGACCTTGCCACATGCTCTGTTCTTGTTCACCGGACCACAACAGTTCTTCATTCTGACTTCCGGTAGAGGCACACCATGACTTGCAGATAAGTGGGATGACCTTTGTTGCCATCAATGACAACAACCATGAATCCATATAGTGTCTCTTGCCAACAATCTCCCCCTTTGGCATTGATGGCAACACTTAGTGAAAAATGACTAAGTGTTTACACTATGCTCCCCCTTTGCTGATGCTCTATCTTTATATATAATTTCTGGAACTCCCCCTTAGTTGGATTCCTCATTTTTCACTGCTCCTCACTCCCCCTTTGACATCAATGGCAAAGGATAGGGTCCACACACCAAAATTTTCAAAAAGTTTCTCTATATAGCCGCATATTTACATACTCACATAAACTGAAGAATGTCTGCAAAAGATGTCTTCAGTTGGATCAGTTCTGTAGCCCAACTTTGCTTCATTCTATCCAAAATTGAAATGTGACCACTCAACAAAAATGCAAAAGATTCTACCCTCTTGAGATCTGTCGGATCATTTGTTTGGGCGGTAGTCTGAGCATCACTGATAGCCTCATGCATAGTTTCTAACTTAGGGATTATAATCCTTCTAAGTTCTCCCATCCGGTTAGTAATATTCTTCCTTTCCTTCTCAAAGTTCTTTATTGCATTTGTGATTGCAATAGTTTGACATTCTTGATTTACTATGGATGAAGAGAGAGGATCAAAACTTTGAGACAGACTTTGTAGTTTGTCCTGTTCCGCTTTTATTTTCTTATCAATTTCTACTGTTGCCTTTGACCAGGAGATACAAAATTTGTAGATATCACCGCCATCCTTAAGAGCATTTTCTAAGCTCTTTATTCCAATACTCATATTTCTCCTATCATTAGAGATTAATCCTAATACTTCTGAAAATCTTTTATCCAAAAATTCCTTCCGGACCTTTTCTTCAGCTGATTTTTCTAGAGAATCAAAATGTGTATCAACACTGCTGACTAAGGTTTTGAGATTACCGGAGGAGGAGGCTGTCGGATCTATCTGGATTGATGGCATAATCTTTTCAAGCACTCTGGAAGTAGCCTCTATCAACTCACAGTCTTCCATATGAGACTTTAGGAGTTTTTCATTTGCCTTAGCATTTGCAAATGAAGCTATCTTCATTGTCTATACCGGAGAGAGAGAGTCAAAGTCAAATGGGCCTTTTAGAAGCTCCGGTTCATCAATCTCTAAAGTTTCTTGGATTAGAAACTTTTGAACAGTTTGTGCAATGTCTCTTGCCGGAGATAGATGTTTCTTTTCTTCTACAGTTTTGTCCTTAGGAGTCTTATCTCCTTCCACATTTTTACCACTTGCAGTTGTGGTTTTCTCTATTGGATTTTTCTCTTTCTCTACATCCTTGGTGCAGTCAGCCTCTTTTTCCTTTTCTGCTGCTTCTTTCTCCTGTGATTTCTCTTCTTCTTGGGATCTAGAGATTGTAGGAGAAGCCGGAGAAGAGATGTTAGTCTGTTCTAGTGGCACTTCTTCCGGAGCAGATGATTCCAAGTCCACAGCTGTTTCTGCACCTAAGTCCTCTGTAACAGGAATATTGAACCTTTTGAATGTATTTCGGAGGATCTCTTCAGTGTCCTTGGCTACTTTATTGGTCTCACCAAGCATAAGCTGATTCATCCTTGCTTTGCTTCTGAATTCATCCTTGCAGTCCTTGAATATCATGTTCATTGTTTTGTGATCAATTGAAGGATATAGCTGAATAGCTATTTGTTCCCTGATCTCAAGATCTTTTGCCATGGCATTGTTCTTTCTTATTTCTAGTTCCATTTCTAGACTCTTTGGAATTTCAGAGATGATCTCAATAAAAGCTTTATTGTAGATGTTCAGGTACCTAATTATAGCTTCTTGTAGGATCTTTTGATCTGCCTCATTGTAGTCATCATAGAATTCAGCCACCGGTTGAAGGTTCCCATCCACAGTGACTGATTTGACTACACTGTCTAGAGACAAGGTGGGCTTTTCAGCAAATTTCTCTATCATTTCTTCCTTGTCTTGGCCTGAAGAGGGTTTACCGGATCCTTTCTTCTTCTGCTTCTTTATTTCTTTTATTCCCTCATTTGACTCAGTTTCTTCTTCATCCTTTTGGCTTTGATAAGCTCTTGAGGCTTTTGTCTTAGATCTCTTACCGGATCCCTGGACTTCCGGTATTGAGCTTTTGGTTCTGATAGGTGTAGATCCTTTTGATGATCTGGTTCGGGTTGAGGTTTCCACCGGAGTACTTTTCTTGCTTTTCTTTTCTGCTTCTTTCTTTTCTTCCTCAGCCTTTCTTCTCTTTTCCCGGTTGGCATCAAGTGCCTCCTTTGGGATCCCTAGGCCTTGAGCAATATGCTCTACTTCTTTTCTCACCTTCCTCTTTATCTCAGGTTCCCTGAGTTCTACATGGATCTTTACACTCAGCTCCTCAAAGGTTCCAAACCTTTCTGCCTTTGGATCTTTGGGCTGACTTAGCATGTGTTGAACATGCAACTCCACTATCTGTTCATCCACTTCATACCCCATGGGCATGATCCAGACAGTCCTTGGCTCCACTACCTCCATTAGGCACTGATCAGTGTCCACCATAAAGCACACTGAGTCTTTGTATTTTTCAACAAGAGACTGGGGAATTCTTTCTCTTGCTTGCATCATGCTTTGGAAGTTTTTAAAGTATCCCCATAGGGCTGTATTTCTTGCTTTGGCATCCCCAAGCCCATGTAGATAATCTCTTATCTGGACTGCAACAGGTTTGTCATTCTGCCATGCCCATCCACTTGATCCGGGCAGCTCATTCATGAAGTAGAAAAATAAACATAATATAAGAGTACCATACTTAAAGGAATTCTTTTTGTCCTTCTTGATTTTCTGTATATTTTCCATTAATTGGCTTAGGAGCAGTTCGCAGAGATCATAATCTGCATTCTTCCTTAGCATTTCATAGGCAGTATATATTGCAGTTCCGGATACAGAATTCTCCCTGCTGGAGTGATAGATCTTGTATCCTATTATCATGGATGCATACTTGATATCCGGATCTGAAATATCTTCAATGGTCATTGCCCTCTTGTCAAATTTTGATCCGGTGGCCTCAGTTACAATGTTGTTTTTGACAGATTTGAGGATAGGTATCCCTCTGGAAGAGTATAGACCAGTTACTACCCTAATTGCCTCTTTTGTGATTTTGCAAGGTCTATCCAGCCATAGGAAGTTGTCATGCATTCTGCTCAATACATACCGGACCCATTCTTCTTCTTCAAAGCAGGGGAAATGAATGAATTGATCAAACTGTTTCTTCTGGATACCCTTGTACTCTGGTTTAAGCTCAAAAGCATTGTCTATCAGTTGTTTGTGATAGAGATCTCTTAATTTGAATTCCCCGAATTCGTCAATGCTTGCATGTATGTAAACCCTAATGTCTTCTGTGTGTAAAACTCCAGGAGAAACACAGGAAAATGCTCCTAAGGGATCTACCTTCAATGACTTGTATGGATGTTTCTTAAATTCAGGTCGGGGCCTATCTGAGATTTTTACTATATTTGGAGTAGCCATTTCTTCAAAAGATTTGTAGCAAGATATCGAAAGTGGAAAATACCTTTTGCGTCTTCGGTTACACGGAGTGGCTGGATTGATTTCTGTATGTAATGACTTTGGCAAGAGAGCTTCAGTGAACTTGATGAATTTCGTTGCAGAGCTCCGCTTTTCACTTCTTCTTGGATGTGGAATGATCAAGTGATTGTTGAGAAATCCCTTATATCGTTTCACAAACCCTAATATCTGTTTGCAATAAATGCTCCACCTGCATTATTTCGGTTTGCCTTATCCGAATAGCTTGGAGTATCCCGGATCAGTCCTGATCTATGAACATCATGCGGATCTTTCAATCATGAACAAATCAAGATGACACATTACAAGAACATCCCAAACACTCTGTCCAATCCGCAGAGTGAAATAATGCACTTCCGGATCTCTCCGGACCCTTTTGTAATCTTCTGTCATTCCGGAGCATCTCCCAGAATAGGTCTTACTTGATCGATCACAACATCTTTATATATTCATGCGGACCTCTGAAATCTTATCTGGATTATCTCAAGACTTATCTCTTCAAACCCTTTACTCCGCATCTTGTGCCATATTCGGCACCACTTGATTGGCTGGGGGAACAGGATTTTCTTTGAGTCTCCCCCTGAGCCAGAGCTTACTTTTTAATTTCTGGAAGGAATATCAGCACCAAAGTCTGGTGCGGATCCAGTTTCTGTATTCTCTGAACTTTTCTTTACCCAAATCTTGCTCATCTGATTCCTAACTTCATCCACATTCATCTTTTGTTTACCCTTGTCTTGATTCTGATTATACACTGGACCTCTTTTGTCCTGATTCTTGCTTCTACAGACTTTAGCATTATGACCGGACCTATTACAGATTTGGCAAATAACATTTCTCTGCATATTTGACTGATAACCTCTTGATCTGCATTGATTAGCCATATGACCTACTCTATTGCATGTAAAGCATCTACCATTGAATGATTTGTTTACTTGCATATTTCTGCATTCATGAGACTTGTGTCCATACCTTTTGCAGTTAAAGCACTGTTCGAAGAAGGATGGATTAGTTTGATTCATTCTTTTTCTGCACTAATTAGCTTTGTGACCAAAGTGATTGTAGCTGTGGCAGTATCCATTGAAAGATGGATATCTTTGAGCATTGGGCTGTCTTACCGGAGGTCTTCTAGGCCTATTCCTTGGATTTTCTGATCCAAAATTCTTTTGACCAGATCCGGAGCTTTCTCCTTTCTCATATCCCAAACCGTACTTGTCATCTGTCTTCTTTTGACTTCCAAGAAGTACTTCAAGTTGGGTAGAACTTATCTTGAATTTTTCTTTATATTCATTTGCTGTTTGAAGATCTCTTTTGAGAGAGACAATTTGATCCTCAAGTTTTTCTTCATTATCTTTGGCATCTTCAAGATCAGATTCAAGATGTCTAATAATCCTGTCCATCTGGTGGCATTCTTCTGATTTCTCTTTAAGAGATTGTCTTAGATTGTCTTCAGCTTTTCCTTTTTCTTCAATCTCTTGAGTAAATTTTATAGTTCCTGATTCCATTTCATGTCTTAACATAATGACTTCTTTTGATAACTTTTCACATAACTTGGTTTTCTCAGTCAATTCTTCATTTGTATTGCTTTCTTCAGTTTGGGTTGCCAATTGTTGGAGTAGCTCCTTTCTCTTTTTCATAGAGAGACTTAATTTGTCTTTTAGTTCTCTCATGAATTCATCAGCCTGTTTGAGTCTTTCCTTTAATTCATTGACTTCAGAATTTGACTGTTCAAGATCCTCAAGGGCAGTCTTGAGTTGCTCCCTTAAACCATATGCATCCATTTGAACTCCCAGATCTTCCTCAAGCTGTTAGGCTCTATTAGGAGGAACCTCGCTCTGATACCAATTGTTGATAACTGAGAGGGGGGGTGAATCAGTTATCCTAATTATTTCTTCTTTTGAACTTTCTTATTAATCAAAGCAGCATTGAATTAAACAAACAAACATTATCATGAAATGAGAAACACATGACACAGTATTTTTGACGTGGAAACCCGGTTAAGGGAGAAAACCACGGGGTGATTAACCCAAAGATTATTCTCTGTTAGAAGAATAAGGAGTTACAAAAATGGCACTTGCCAATTAGGGCTCACTGCCCGAGCACACTGCTCACAAAGAGGCCCACTGCCTACAAGGAGACACACTATCTACAAAGAATGTTATACAATACTTGAACTGATTGGAAGCACCTACATATGCTAGGGTTCAGTTTCGGTTAAGCTCAGTACACTGATTTGCTGCACTTCATCTTTCCTCTGTTCTTTATTCTGCTATCTTTTCACATACCGGATCTTTCTTACTACTTCTGCTCTACTCTGTACTTGTTCGCATACCCCATCACACAATCACACATTTCACAACTAAATCCATCCTCTATATATATCCGCACAAGTAATTTCATCACCTTTCTAGTCGGCATCCGGAACAGTCTAGTTTCTTACAAACTCTGTTCTGTCGGCTGAATCCTTGCTCACCAAGCAATGCGGATCAAGCATATACTTGTAGATATCATTAATCATGTCGGCCAAACATGATTCATGCCTTCACAACCTTTACCATCAATAGTAACACATCCGGAAAATATTCTGATGCTCAGTCAGTTCGTTCTTCCTCTGTTTTCACTGTCTTTCAAGAATCCAGTACTCAGCTATTCATATCTTTTTCTTTGTCCATCACCGGAGGCTAAATCCTTGGAATATACTACTCAAGGTAGTCCTCTTGACTTCCCCAAATCCGCACTGTACCAAGACATTTCCTCTTAGAGGTCCGGACCAATCTGTCAGACCTTGCCACATGCTCTGTTCTTGTTCACCGGACCACAACAGTTCTTCATTCTGACTTCTGGTAGAGGCACACCATGACTTGCAGATAAGTGGGATGACCTTTGTTGCCATCAATGACAACAACCATGAATCCATATAGTGTCTCTTGCCAATAGCCTAGTCCTATCCTAACACCATCATGTGACCCACAAACAATCAAGCCTATCATGAACCCAAGTCAAGAACTATTGTACCTTCATGTCAATAACCCTCAAGAACATGTTGAGCCTATCTAGGAGTCTACCACTTCCACTTCCATTCAAGCAAACCAAGAGGTATGTCAAGGGTTTAATCCTAAGCAAGTGGAAACATTAATCCCTAGTCCAACTCAAGGTCAAATCACTTTCATGCAACCTATCCATAACATGTATCTTTTCCATGATCAAGATGATAGCCATAATGATGAATCTATCCATGAGCCACTTGATCCTATCCATCTCCCAACAACCATTCATGAGCAAGCTATCCAAATTCAGCCTATCCATAACATTTACCTTCTTTATGATCAAGATGATACCTATGAAGAAGCTATCCATGAGCACCTTGATCCTATCCATAATCCTATATCTATCCATGAACAAGATATCCACATTGCTCCTAGTCATCTGCCATCTAGCCCTATCCATAATGAGCAAACATCCACTTGTCATGATGAGACACTTGTCCCCCAAGTAAGCATAAAAGATCAAACAAATAACTTGGATCTTAGTGAACACAATGCTAATCAAGATCCTAATAATCCTCCTTCCACATCCACCATCAATTCCACTTCAAGTCCACCATCATATCCACTTGGCCTTACCACCTTTGTCAATGAATGTTCTTCCTTAGGAAAAAAACAACCTCTATCCACTTCACCTTCTCCATCCAATAATGAACTCAAGTCTAGTTCCCAAAATACCTCTAGTCCCATTATCCATCGTATGCTCCAAAACATGAACTACAAAGGTAAAGGTCTAGGCCTTTATGAACAAGGTATTTTGGAGCCCATCCATGTCAAAGTCCCTTCACGCTAATTTGGCCTTGGATACACACCCCAAGGTAAGCAATCTAAAGATTTTGGTACTTCCTCCATGCATCCTAAGTCCACTTTCCATCCAAAATCCCATACATCCTATCATACACCCAAAACATATGTTGTCAAATTCCACCTCCATTATCCTACAAATGTCAAAAGCATGTTACCGTACACCTTCCACCATTTGATTTACCTTTGTTACTTCCAACTCCTAACCTTCCACCATCCTACAAATCACAAAAGCATGTGACTGTACACCTTCCTCCATCTGATTTACCTCCACTCCTTCCAACTCCTATTATCCCTCCATATTCTTTACCTCCACTTCTACCAACACCTAATTATCCATTTATCCATAAGTACCCTTACAATCCTAATCATGGCCAACAAATGCACATATTGTCTAAACATAAAGCTTTCAGTCATTCCACCAACCCCATTCAAAAATAAACATTTGGATGATTCTACCTATAAAGTAAAAAATCCTAAAGATCCTCATGCCTTAGGGTACCAATGGAAAGAATCACAACCAAGTACATCTAAAAGGCTATTTGAGCCCATAACTCCACAAGAAGAGTCCAAGACCAAAATGGTTTGGGTTCCTAAGAAAACAAGCAAACAAACCAAATGAGACATCCTCCTCTACATCTCGAAAAATCCAAACCATCCCCTTCCATCCAAACATCCCATTCCATCTAAAAATCCCACGAGAAAGGAAAAAATCATGAAAATACTAAGTCTATGTGGGTACCTAAGTCACTCCATCACCCATCTCACAAGCAAGCATCCCCATTGCTTCCTACACCCCCTTCCCATCACAAGCTTCAATGTTTATCATGGTGTGTGCAACCGTTTGTCATGACTATTTTCCATTCCAAAATATTTCCACATACCTCCATCTCCCCAACCTTCATCCATTATCCTATATATCTCCCCCATCACTTTCCTATGGTCCATGCTTTTGCATAAACCTTCCATCCATCCTTGCATGAACCTTACACAATCCACACCAGAATCCACTATCCACCTAATCGATTTGTCTTCCATGTAATCTCTTACTAACATTTATGAGCATAATGACATGATTTATATGATGACATCCATCTCTAATGGGACACTATCACCTTTCATCAAACTAGCCACTTTAATCCTTCCTATCCATTACCATGGTGAAAACCTCACAAACAGGCGTCATGTGTAATTGTCATGCTATTCCAAAAAAAAATTAGTACAAGATAAATAATTCATCCTCTAGTGAAAACCTAGTAAACAGGCACCTTGGATAAGTACCATAGTGAAAACCTGACAAATAGGTGCTATGTGTAGAGACCAACCTCCATCATTTATCTAGTTGTTTGATCACAACTTTCCACAACATCACCCACTATCTTGCCTCCATAATCCATATCATAATCCACTATCTTTCCTATTTTAACATCGCAATCCATTATCCCTTATCCATCCATAATAAAAGTCTTTTCGCCCTTATCTTTGTCATGAGCTAGTTATCATAGCTTGGACTTTGTTGGGGTTAAGATATCATTTAGCTTCAAGTAATGTGATATCTCCCGCTTGGAGAAGTTTGCAAAAGATTACCTCCATGGGTTCCCCCAAAGGAGTGAATTGTCATCTAGGTGTCGGATTTGCTCTTGGTTGATTCCATTGAAAAGGTGGATTAGCTGTAGATGCAGCTTGAATGTTAATGGGAGCTTTCACTGTTTGTATGTTCTTTGCATCCACATTAACAACATTTTTGTTTTTGTTCCAAAAGCGGGTTTTGTCATTTGAAGATTGAGGATTGTCCTTGTTGTCTCTGAAAATCTTGATGGCGCCCTTAGCAATTAAAGCTCTCTCAATGGTGGTTCCTTTGGAGATGAGTTCGTCAAAGGTGCTAGCACTTTGCAATTGCAATTGGAATGAGAGCTCAGGATGAAGATTTTGGACAAAGATGTCAAGTTGCTATTTCTTGGGTATTTTCCATGATAATTTGCTAGCCATGTTACACCATGTTGGGTAAATGATGAGAAAGTTTCACCATTGCATTGTTTTCTATTGACAAGATCATTCATATTCACCTCATGTTCAATGTTGAAAGAGAAATGGGATCAAAATTTGTTCTCTAATTCCTCAAAAGTTTTGATTTCTGAATGTAAGTGAGAGAACCATTCAAGAGCTTTCCCCGCTAAGCTTCAGGGGAATAGTCTCAAGAGATATGTATCATCCCAAGCAACATTGAGACTAGCAACATAGAATGCTCTAAGATGGTTATTCAGATTACCTTTCCCTTTGTATTTGTCAAATGGTGGGATTTCAAAATGTGGTAGAAAAGGTGTCATGTGAAGTGATCTGTCAAATGGATAAGGGCATATATCTCCCAAGGAAAATGTCTTCTTGTTTTGTCCTACTACCTTATTAACCATTTGTTCAATATCCTCTTGAGATAGTTTTTGTTGTTGCAAATGGTGTTGATGGTTTGGAGGTGGAATGTAATGTGAAATGCATGAGGGTATGACTATTTGTTGAGGTTGAGTGCTCACATTATATGCCGAAGGATTGGTATGCGACACATATGTATTTGATGATTGTTGTCCTTGAGACACAAGTGGCGGTTGGGTGTAGTGTGATGGTTTTACTCCAAGATTTTGCATCACATGGGAACTAGAAGATGGATTGATGTTGGTCAATGGTTGTGGATTAGAGGTTGGATTTTTATTATGATAACTAATGGAAGGATTGATGGATGAACAAGGATGAACATTTGGGTTTGTATTTTGGGAAATATGAGTACCTTGAAATGGATTTGTGTATGTCATATGTTGGGTGGCAATGGGTAATGCTTGAGTTGCATAAGACAGATTGACACTTTGTGGAGGATTATGTGGAGGTGGAGTGAGTGATGTAAGTTGATCAACATAAGAGACAACGGTGCTAGGATTAGCTTGTGATACAATAGGTTGGTCACTCATGTTAATGAGACTAATATTGGGATTATATGATGTGTTGGATGTATTTGTGGAAATCACGGAGACCATATTAGAAGTGGTAGAAACATTAGTTTGGGGTGTGGTTTCCACATGTGATGCAATAGGAGTAGAAACTTGTAATGGTTGCAAGGCATGTATGGCTTGTGATATTGGGATAGCTTGTGAAACTTGTAGAGTTTGTGGTATTGGGATAGCTTGTGAAATGTACGGAGTTTGCACTTGTGAAACATGGACAACTTGTGATACTTAAGGAGTTTGTGATACTTGAGGCACAGATACGGTCATGGTAGGAGCGGGGGTATGTTGTGAGACATGGAAAGGTAGAAAGCTCAAATTTTGTGAAAGGTAAGGAAGTACCTCGATTGGAGTTATCAAAGGTTCTAAAGTGTACTCCCTACATGGTGGGCTTGATGGTGTAGCAATAGGCAACGAGGCAGTTGGGTTGGAAGGTGGATGAGATTGCATGGATATGTCATGAGATAGTGTGGCTACAATGGATGGTCCCTTTGCAATAGCAGTGGGAGTGTTTAGATCTTGTTTACTCATGGCAGATATGTCAAAATTGCTTGGTAACTTGGCTCCCATATGGGCTAGTTGCAAGAAATAGCGATCAGGATCAGATAAAATAAGATTCTCAACTTGGTCCCATATGTGTGTGTCTCAAAATTCAGATAAATCATCTTGGGATTGCTCTTCATAGGTTGCTGTAAATGGTTGAGGTTGCACTTGTTGTAAAGATGATGATCCAGCAGTGTATCCTTTGGGTACAAACATGTAAGAAGGAATACCAGGTGTGGATTGAGTTGGATCTTTGAGGGGAGTTGATCGAGATTGTTGCAATTTGGCTTCCATTTCAGCTCACAATTTTTCTTCCATTTCAACTCTATATTGGCTCATAGTTTGAGGCATGATGGTTGATAATGGAGATTGGACTAGTTTGTCAAGGTTGAGACCCAAAAGTTGATGGTTTGCTATTTGTTTGTTGATAGTTTGCTGATGGATTGTTTTTGGTTGCTAGTTGGATTGATTTTGGTTGTTGGTTGGTTGCTTGGGTTGCTTAGGTTGTTGTTTGATAGGATTGCTTTGTTGGTTGTTTGTTTAGATAAACTTCCCTAGAGAACAGGTCACAAACTCAATAGAAAATCTGGTTGATGATGTTGTTTGTTGGTGTTGCTAGGGCTAAGTAAAGCTAAAGAGATGATGTTTTCTATTGTTGGGTTGATTGTTTTGATGATTGGTTGCTGGTTGGGGGTCTCAAGAGGATGGAAAGCTCAAAAAGTCCAATGGTTTTGTATGCTCAAAATAGGAGATGATGTTTAGATGGCTGTATATGGTCAGAGGAATGTCTAAAAGCTGATGATAGAGCTAAGTAGTCTAAAAATGCAATTGATTGGGCTAGGTTGATGAGGATTGCTAATGTTTGACTAGAAGCGATAGGTAATAGCTCAAGTGTGACTCAGAAAATGCCAAACACAATGGGTAATAGCTCAAAAGTGATCTAGATTGTTCAAGGTGACAGACTGCAGGGTTAATCGAAAGCGACTAGGTTTACCAGAGGTGACAGGTTTTAGGTCAAAAGTGATTAAATGATGTTTAAAAGTGATACTATATTTGCCAGAAGTGATTTGTCTGCTATTTAAAAGTGATGCATTAAGCTAAAGGTGAGCAGTTTCAGTTTAAAAGCAGTCTGTGTTTGACAGAGGGTATGTTTTGATGAGTTTTTAACAAGAAAACAATGATTTCAGTCACTCACACTCACAACATTCACAAGCTTGTACAACCTAGGCTAGGAAAGGATTGTATTTGTTGAATCCCCTTGCCATGCCTATTCAAAGTGGATAGCTTCAGGATCTTGGTAGCACCGACTCCCCTCCACGACACTCACTTCTCATGCATACCAAGTTCTGGGTTTCCCAAGGCTCACAAACCTTAGGATTGTCCCTACTATCTCTACTAAGAATCATGAGAATCGGGGTGGCTTCAAAGGCTCCACCTTTTGCGTCAACAAATAGAGGGATTTTGGCTACTACACAAGGTTTCTAGTAAGGGCATCCATTCAGGTGGCTACATATGTGGCGATTCACTCCATTAATGGAGGCTTTCCAACCTAAAGAGGTTACACTCTAAGGGGTTTTGGGGGAAACATTCATCAGTGTAACACAACAGCACCCATTGTTTGTGGCTTTCGACACAAACACTTTTCTTATATAGCGACTTGGAAGAGCTTGGCTTTATCCCATTACTGCTTGGGTCACACCCCTTCTCACACTAAGAAGGCAGGCCCTCTAAAGATAATAACAAGTTCTCATGCACCCAAGATCCATTTGATAGGAAAGGGGAGATGATACTTTTGTCATTAAATTTGGGTTACACACATACACAACAAGCAATCAAGAAAGATAAAACAAGCACAGAACAAACAATGATTCCTTTTAAGCACCAAATCCAAATGTTCCTAGATTAGTGATAAAAATAAAATGTCTTAGACCGATCAAAGCTGTAACAGATATGTTAGTAGTTTCACAACCTCCTTTTCTTAGACAAATGATAAGATGCTACACAAATAGATGATTACTAGCCAAGAAAACCCAAACTATGAATAACAGAACTGGAAGTCAAACACAGTTACCAGAGATGATCAACTGTTGCTCAAAAGTGATCTAAATTCTGCCAAAAGTGAACTATTATAGCTCAAAAGTAATGCATAAAAATTAGAAGTGAATTGTCACTGCTTAGAAGAGACCTGAATCTACCGGATGCATGAAAAATCCTTGTTTCTACAAAACTAGGGTTAGGGTTATGAAAAAATGATTATTAAAGATTGCAAACCCTAGAATGACAAATCCAGTGGATGAAATGTGATTAGATAAACAACCTGCAACCATAGATTGATCAATTGGAAACCCTAGAATGACAAATTGATGAGATCTTGAAAAATCAAGGATGTTAGACCAATTAAAATAAAAACCCTAATCAAATTTATTGGCAAATGATAGTATGATGATCAGGATCCAGGAAAAGAGAGATAAAACCCTTAATTGATCAACAAAAATCTAGCAAAACACCCTACAAAAGCCAAATGTTAACAGAAGACCCTAAATTGCAGAAAGCAACTGAAAAAACTAGAAGCGACCGGTTTCTGATTAAAAGCAATGTAGAATCAACTAGACGTGACCACTGTTGGCTCAAAAGTGATGCAAAAAAGCTAAAAGCGGCTAGTGTATGCTCAGAAGTGACGTAGAGATGCTGAAGGCGACTAGTTTTCACTCAAAAGTAATTGTAAATTGTTGTAAACACTCCAAAAAATTTGAACTTCACACAAAATAGCTTCAAACAACAAAGTTAATCAAAGCATAAAAGATATGGTAATTTAGATAGATGTTGTAGTTGCAACTTCCCTACAAGACATGTATGCAAAATGTGGATGCATAGACAAGGCAAGTGAATTGTTTGACAAGACAACTCATTGAATGCAATGATTGCAAGATATGCACAAAATGGGAATGTTGATAAGGCTTTAGAAACTAGGTGAAATGAGGGTATTGTTCATATATGGAGCCTAAACAAACTCAGAGGTTAAATTTACCTCACTTTTATCAGCGTGGTTTCCCCCTAAATTATTTAACGGGATCAAGGGGAAGTGCCCCTTGTAGGGGTTTGGGGGCAGCGCCCCCAAGATGGGGTCAAGGGGTAGTGCCCCTTGTGGGGTCCAGGGGCAGTGCCCCTGGTGTGTTCCTTGTCACGATATAGGGTGAGGTCGAGGGGTAGCGCCCCCATGGGGGCTTGGGTACAATGCCCCCAAAACCTCAAATGGTTTTTTATTATTTTATAAAGGCATCAGGAGTTATTTTTCTATTGGCCGACATAAAAAAACCCTATTTTGTAACCAAGATAAGGTTTGATAAAGCAACTAAGGGCTAGGGTTTCTTATGATGTATTGTAGCATTTTGCAGTGGTATTGAGTTGCAGGGATTGTTGGTTGTAATCAGTTTTGATTTACTGGATAATAATATTGGACTCTCTATTGGTGGATGTAGCCTGAGTTTGGGTGAACCATGTTAAAATTGTCTCTCGCTGTTATTATTTCTGTGTATTTTTCATTCCTTTGTTTAATATTTATTTGCATTTAATTGATATCTTTTGTCAGCTAACCCTAACAGGTATGCTAGACCTTCAGACAGTGTAATGAGGATATGATATTGTAACATGGAGTATATTATATTGAAACATACTTCCATTTAAGTTTTACACCTATTTACATTTCCAAATGGAACGTTAGGTGAATTGGGTTGTGGATGACAGTTTTTTTGCATAAACTAGATAACAAAATGAGTAAAAACACAAACATGTCTTAGCATTAATACAAAAATAAATATCTTTGATTTAATGAAAAACATTATAACTTTTGTCATTTTTAACATGTATCTTGCATGTTTAATATGTAAGATGAGAAATTATCTATAATTATCATATTAAATCTAGTAATTCCTATATTAAATCTAGTATTTCAATATCATCATTGTTATGAGATGTATACAAAAAGAGTTTAGTACAAAAAATATGTATGCAAAATGTGGAAGCATATGGGAATTTTATCAAATGTTGTATTTGCATGGAATGATGCCTAAAAGAAATGCAATCTCATGGAATGCCATGATTGTAGGATATGCACAAAATAGATTTTTTGATAAGGCTTTAGAAACATTCAAGCAAAAGAAATTAGTGGTTGTAAAGCCAAATTCCACAACTTTTAACTGCATCCTCTCTACCTTTGCCAAACTAAGATCTTTGGAACATGGTACATGGACATCCATCAAAGCATAAAGGATATGGGAATTTTGACAGATGTTATAGTTGCAACTGCCCTAGAAGACATGTATGCAAAGTGTGGACACATAGATAAGGCAAGTGAACCATTTGACATGATGCCTCAAAGAAATGTGATCTCATGGAATGCCATGATTGTAGGATATGCATAAAATGGATTTGTTGCTAAGGCTTTAGAAACTTTTTAGAAAAAATAATTGGTGCGTGTAAATGCCAAAATGGGATCTTTGGAATAGGGTATGGACATCCATCAAAGTATAATGGATATGAGAATTTTTCCAGATGTTGTAGTTTCATATGCCCAAGGAGACATGTATGCAAAATGTGCCAACATAGATAAGGTGCATGAGCTATTTGAAAAGATGCCTCAAAGAAATATAGTCTCACAGAATGCCATGATTGTATGATATGCACAAAATATATTTCGTAAGGATCCTCTTAAAAAATTTGAATTAATCAAACACTCTAAAACATACATTGAAGAGCACATACACAATATAAAAACTTTTAAGCATGATACATTATCTATCCTGTGACCATAATTGATAATCATATATAATGTAAATTCTCATATACATAATGTCATGAAAAAACATATAGTGTATATATAAATTCATATAGGCATGTACAAACAAAGCCATATACGCATATATACAATGATATACATCATAAAAATAGAAAAGTATGTTTACAACTCACCATATAGGCATATAACAAAATGTCCCAAAATCAAATATGCTATGGAGTGCTATGAAATAATCGATGGCCCTTGCTTAGCTGTGAAGATGGAGAATCAGTCAATGAATCATCCTCTCTCATCCACCGACTAGGCCTCCTGGATAGATATTTTTGAAGCTCCACCTGTTAATACAGTTAAGCAATACCCACATTAATATAGAAACATGAAATTATATACATGACATAAGTAATCAATCACTTACCACAAGATGGTGATCCCTCTTGACATTTTTTGTCTCTCTTCATTGGTAGCTGCATGGGTTGGAGTTCTAACCTCCTGTGAGAAGAATGAAGAAGAAAAATTGAGTAAAAATGAATATTATTTATGTCCATTAAATGACATGAGATAAAACAAGAAACACATAATGACATTTACATGTTACTGGCTCTTACCTCAGTTAAAGGATTTGTAGATGAAATAACTATAGCAATGCTAATCTCCATTGATTGATGAATATGAGGAGTCTCAAGTGCTGTCATCAACTAAAAATAGAGTTCAAGGTTATTTGACCAAAATCTACAAAACATTATTTAAATGCACAATGATTAGAAATGGTAAGATTTACCTCAATGAAACTACCTCTATATCTTGCCCAACTAACTCCTCTTGAGGGTGAAGCTCTTACATCCACCTATTCATCATCAAATCATCACTAAATAAGATTACCATTGATATATGAAAAAAAGTTTACTTGTACTATATTTACTATATTTTTACGTAAGTTGCATACATGTTGACTTGACCTCCTCTCGTAACCTTGTAGTGGATGACTGACAGACGTAGGATGAGTACTTTGACCCTAGAATTTCATAATGCATACAATTACCTATATTAATTTTGACTTATAATATCTATTAATATATTTAATTAGAGATTTCAAATACAAATATATTAAATTGCAAAACCTTCTAAAAATTTACCTGCATGAATCAATACCAAATGTACTATCCAACAAGTCATCTATCAATACAATATCATCCAATATGGATGTGCCATGCACCTACTTCTACCCCTATGTGGCCTCCTAACCCTGTCTGGCATAGTCCTAAAAGTGTAGAGCATCCTATCGAATGTCTACATCATGAGAATCCTCCAATCCATAATCATGTAATGCTCCACATGATTGGAAAATATGTGGGGATCGATGATGCCTGCTACTCTCACCCTCACCAGCCTAGGAAAGAGTGTTGCCATGTTGTGCTAAAGACTAAGTGAGGGATCTTAGAGATTGTAGTGTTTCCACCTCAACGCTCTCCTTCAAATATCAAGGGAGTGAGAAATGTTGTGGCCTCTCTAGGGGTCTAGTAGGACGGTTCTGATCATGATGTGGTCCCACTCTATCCTATGCAGAGCCACTGCCTCTGCCCTAGAAATTTTTTATGTCAAAGAAGTTTGGAATATTTTTGAGGACAAACTCACAATAGAGTTTCCTCAAAAAATATTGTGGGAACTCAGGGTTGTTATATGGTAGCTCATCAAACACCATCCACCACCTATCCTAGAAGTTTTGGATATTCCTTAATGCACACACTAGTGAATGGGGAATCTTTTAAAACTCCTGTGTAATGGTTGATTTGTTCTAGGATTGAAAAAATGTGCACATAGATCAAATTTCAATTTTTTTTGGTTTTTAACTTGTTTGTATGATAGTGTGTCTACATAGAATTGTCAGCAACTCTCCCTATAGTCTTCCCATAGATTGATTTGGTTTGTGACTATATCAATGTGGGAAATAGTGGACTCTAAGGAAGTGGCAAGGGATCTTTGATGATCATTGCTTCTATTTGGATATATTTAATTGTTGAACTAAGTTTTCAACTTATTTTTTATTGTTTTCAATTTCCCCTAAATATTTTGTTTTGTATCATGAGGGTGGTGAGGAAATGAAGGTGGAGTTTGAGGAGGGATTTGAGCCTCCTCTTCAATTGGATTATCATCTATTGGATTAATCATTTTGGGTGATTCATTGAAATAAAATTTTAAAATAGAAATTCAATCAAAAAAATGAAAAATAAATTTAATTCATTTTCAAATTTACAAAAAAGATTCAAACCCTACCTTCTAGAGTTTTCTTACTCTGTTGAACTTGTGCATGATGGGAAAAATGAGGTGGCTTCATGTTTCGGTGTGCTTTATTCTTCAAAGTTCTCCAAATGCGATTGTGCAATAACCCTAACGTGTTTTGGCTCTCAAACTAAAAATGAGGTAAAAATACAAAATCTTAGTTGTGCGTTTTTAATATTTAGCACATTAAAACGTGATCGAGTTATATTATGATCGTGTTATAACACGATCGAGTTATAATGTGATCGTGTTATAACATGATTACGTTATAATTTCCTAGGAACAAAAGGTGGTTTGGCCACTTTTTGGTCCCCCATCTTCTTGCACTTACCCACTAATAGTTTGAGCTTTTGGTGTAGTGGAATTTGGGGTGTGTTAGTTCACTTTTGTAACTATTAACACACCAAAGTTATCACTACAACAAATTCTCAAACTATTAGTGTTGAACACACCAGGATACTGAGAGGGGGGTGAATCAGTGTCTAAACAAACTTCAACTTCTCCAAAGTAGATTAGAACTTAAGCATTACAACATCAACAAAAACATGAAAGATTAACTCAATGAACATCAACACATAACACTAGATATACATTGAAAACCCAAGAAGGGAAATACCATGATGAGGATTAACTCACAATATATGAAGCTCAAAATAACAACTTTGTTTTAGGGCTACAACCCAAGGAACCTACTGCTCCCTAAAAAATTTGATTTAGAGTCATTCCCAAGGAAGCTACTACTCCCTGAATACATTTTTTTAGGGTTAAGTTCCCAAGGAAGCTACAACTCCCTGAATTGAGAACACACTTACAAAAGATTACAGTATGATAGCCCTTCTACTGTCTAAAAATTGACATTGAAACTCACACCTTTGATGATTGCAATTCTGCCTCTTCACACTTCCTTCTAAAGATCAGAGTAGTTAGGCAAACTCTACACTTGATCACTATCACAAAATATCTTCAAGATGAATCATGACAACATCTACAACTTCTGCTCTTTCTCCTTCAATCGCACATCATAATGCATTCATTTGCATGTGAACCCTATCAATTAATTTACAATCACACTTTGCCTAACTTAATTTGATTTACAATTTATACATGATATTACATTGATTACATTACTTGTCAGCCAGAGACAATATGAAAAATACATTTACAAGTCGACCAGACAATATACAACATGAAACATGTAGAGGACAAGTCCTAAACAAAACCACATGTTACACCAGCAGAAGAATCATGCATTGTGGATATCAATAATTGCTTAACCAGGTCCAAAACATCCTTCACAACTTCAAACACCAAGGAATTACATCCGCATACTCCACTCATTTGGAAATAGGATAGTCTTAAGAAAAACATATGAAAACTTGAAACATAACGGCCACAACAACTTGAAAACCTAGTGCGATATTGGAAACAAGAAAGATCTTCATGAAAATCTTCTAGATGAGTCTACATGACTCATAAAGCATCTCCACACATTCCTTTACCTCCACACATCAAAGATTTGTGTTGCATATCTTCAACCACGAACTTTGAGAACAACCAGTCATCCAAAACACACTGCAAAATATTGTCATTAAAAAATTGAGCTAGCAGACCACCAAGAAACTTGAAACTACAAGAGAGCATGGACAACACATTCATAAACATATCCACAAAACTGCAAAGGAAAACATTCATATCTAGAGGAATGTGGAGCATTCCAATAGGCCTTCAACACTGCCTCACTCTGCTAGAACACATGTCGGTACTTTATCATGCATTACTTTCACAGCAGCGTGAAAAATAATTTGAAACTTTGGAATTATCACCTTCACTGTACCCTGAACAAAGTTCCAAAACCTCATAGCCATAACTGCTAATGTAGAGAAATGCGAAGCAATCTCCCAGACAGTCTTCATAGGTAGTCATCCTGTAGCAGAGACTATCACCAACTTCTGGAGGCCAAACCTTCTTTGTATCAACACATGTATTCTTAGGAGCAGTAGAAAAGATCATACAATATGCTTCAGGCCACTAGTGGCATCCACAACACATCTGATCATCTTAGTTCTTCTAATTCCCATGTTAAAGTAACTTCACACTCAACTCTGCACTGATCAAGGCATGACATCCAACCATGAACTTCAGTAACCACATTATATTCAACACAAGATCCAACCATGAACTATATCTTCTTTGTTGGATAGGACATGACATTCAACCATGAACACCATCACACACCCAAGATAATGTTGACATCAATTATGACAACCTTGTGATAGTGTTCACATCAATGACAACCCTAGGAACCATATGTGTAACAATTAGTGCAAACATTACTCATGAGGTTAGAGAGGGTTAGGGAGCTTGAAGGTAGGGGTTGAGGGTCCCACCATTTTATCCCCCCAAGATAAGAGGTTTGACAAATGCCCCTATACATTTAATTAACCATGAGGTATGTAAACTATCAAGTGTAAGATTCAAACCCCTTCCAAATAGAGTTTCTATAATGCTAACACACCTAGAAAACACTACATCAAAATCTTAAATTGTTAGTGAGTGCACAATTGGTGAGGTTATAGAGGACTAGGGATCTTTAAGGCAAGGGTTTAGGGTCCCACCACTCAATAGTTTAACCCACTAGTTGAGAGTTTTGAAAAAATGAGACATGGTCGACCATGAGGTGAGTGAATTACTAAGGAAAATAGTCAAACCCCTCCCTAATAGACTCATCAAAATATTAACACACCACAATTGCCACTACACTAAAATCTCAAATTATTAGTGAGCATACTACTAGTGAGGTTAGATAGGAGTGGGGAGCCAAAAGGTAGGGGTTGAGGGTGCTACCACTCAACACATACCATTCCTCCTCATCCTACAAACACCTTACCTTATAATATTGATTATCCATCCACCACTATGTCTTTACTCCTTATTATTCACCTGAGCTATACTCCATCTCTTGTTCACATGGTCCTCATACCACTACTATTCCCACCTCTACCTTAGATATACTATTGAAGGAATTAGATTGTATTAAGAAGAAAGTGGATGTTATACCTACTAATCATGGCCTTATTACATATAATCCTTTGTACATCAAACACCTCTTACATTTAAAGTTGTTACATATCCATGTCACATTGGATTTATCACACCTGATTTAAATTATATTATGGAAAAGGAGATCTTAATGTTCATTTACAATATTTTAATGTTGCATCCATGGATTTCTTATATGAAGATAAAGTCTTAGCAAAATTATTTCCACAAAACTTTAAAAGGGACTATTCCATTTGAAATGGTTCTATTCTTTAGGTCCTATTTCTATCCATTCTTTTGATTTTTTAGACACAACTATATTATGACATTTTGTGTTAATATGGTCTTAAAAATAATTGTGACTAATTTCAATAAATGTTTCCAAGGACATAATGAGCCTATTAGTGACTCTCCAATTCTCATTTCACCTTATATATTATACTTTAATATTTATTCCCCTACTTGGAGGCAGCTTTCCTATTAATTCTTTTATGTATAGCTCCTATGCCTACCTATACTTTCTTCTCTTAGATTTCATGTTTTCTTATATATTGTGTTTGAATCTTATGTCCTCCTATGTTTCATATTTTACCATTTATGTTTCTATGTGTTTCCTTGCTATTTTCTATACATTTCTTTGTTACATGTTCCTATTCTTATTCTATCCTATATTTACTACTCTAGTTTCCACATGTTGGGTAAGTGTATGGAAATGGGGGAGAAAAAGAGGGTCAAAAGTGGTTGTTATTTTCTTGAAATCAACTAAACCTAAACTTTTATGAACAATTCAATATGCCTATATTCAAAATATGAAGATGTGATAAGAATGAGAATTGTAGTACTTTAAATCTAGTTTCTAAACTACCAAGGTTTTTAAAAATGGTTAAGTTTAAGAGGGTGAAATGATAAGTGCACACAAAAGTGCTCATGTTTTTATCACTAGAATCTAACATAGTGTCTAGTGTGCACCTTTGAATTTTTGATGTTGCATTAAGTATTTTTCAAAACCAATTGGTGAAAAGATAGATAAGAATATATATTATAAAATATTTCTTTGGGTGATTTTTTGTAGATATATCCAAAGAAATATATCATTGAGCCTGCACATGTTATGTACTTAGGGATATGATATTATAATGTATTTAGGTGGATGGAGATGCTGACATGTGGCACACATCCCTTAAGTTAGTTATATTAGGTCTTATGGATAACTTGTATAATTAATTATATCAAGAGTTGAGTAGGCCCTTATTAGGATTACCCTTCCATTATGTTATTAGGAGGTGGTATATATAGGAGGTGAATATCATTGTAAGATATGTGTAGAGTATGATATTGTATTGGAGATCTCTTAGAGATATAGCATGGAGTGGCTTCTTCCATAAGGAGTGTTGTATGGTGTTACCCTACCTCAAGGGTTTATTCTATTTCTGCATTTATTGGATATTAGGGCATATTGGCCCACAAACATCTATTGGTTGTGTGAGATCTATCTTCTACATTATATTATCTCCATTATTATATGTTTGGATTATTACAAGTAGTATCAGAACATGATCTTGGCACCGCGAAGGCAAAAACTAGGCAAATTTTTTTTTTCTAATTTGGAGGTCATTTTGGAAATCGTATAACTCTCAGATTTTAGTGAATTGTTTTCTAATTTTTAAAGGGTTTTTGAAGAACATATTGAAGCTACTATTGTCCAAAATTTAGAGCATTTGTAGCAGAATTAAGCGAGTTATAGAAGAATTAGGGTTTTTGCCATTATTTTTTGAGTAGCACATATCTCTCTTATTTTGGTGAATCTGTACAAGATTTTTTGCAGATTTTTCAAGATCATATTAAAGCTACTACAATTCAGATTTGAGCATAATTGGAGCAGAATCAAGGGATTTATTGTAGAATTAAGGTTTTCTCTATTTTCGCTCCTAGGGTTGAAATTCAACAAATTTTTTCCTATTTGCTGGAGGTTGATTAGTGACATAGTGATACACCTATAATCCTGATTTGGGGGAAATTGGAGTTGTTTTCAGTAAGTTATGGCAATTTTATTATTTTTCATAAATTTGCTTTCTAGGCCACAAATCAGGGAATTTTTCTGAGATTTTTATATCTTTGGAAAGCTCACACAATTTTATCAAGGGTATATTAATTGTGTTTTTAATTTTGAGGCCCACGACATTATGAAACAATTCCATCAAAGTTAGGTAGGCTGGAAAATTTTAGAAACCCTAATTTCAATGGGGTTTCCTTATTTTGATGGAAGTGGAGATGCATTAAAATGGTGGAGCCAATATAAAAGAGTTCATGGTCAAGGAATACTATAGAAAACAATTTTTAGTATACATTTAAGGGGTGAAGATTACAAATGGTATTTACCATTTCATAACAATATTTCTTCTTTAGATAAACTAGAACAAGCTTTCTTCGATAGATGGGCTCAAGAAGAAGATGAAGGGAAAGAACAAGAAGATTATGAACAGGAAGATGAAGGAGAAAAAGGAGAGAAAGAAGGAGAAGAAGAAGTAGGAGGGTAAGTAAAAGAGGATGATGAAGAGAAGATGAAGGATACAAGTACATGCACTTTAGCTCCAAGGAAGGAAGATTCAATCCTTCAATTTCAAGGATGTATTCAAAAGGAAAAGATTATTATTTCTATAAACTAGGTAGAAGAAAGTACAACTTCATCAACATGGAATTAGCCAAGAAGCTACATGTACAAGAAAAGAACATCAAGAACAATCAAATATTGGGTAAGGATATTCAATCTTTTGAAGATTTGAAGCTCTCTATGGGTAAATATGTTATGCATTCAAATTTTCATGTGTTGGATATAGATGGGTTGGATATTATTCTTGGTTATCCTTGGTTAGAATCATTGGGAACAATAAACATCAATGTGCAAAAGAAGTTCATGAAGCTTTGGTATAAGAGGGAAAAAGTTACATTACAGGATATTACACATAATGAAGTGCAAAATAATGTCAAGAAAGAGAAAGTTCAAGAATCTACTAAAAATTGCACAATGAATCAAAGGACATGCAAGAGGAGCAAGATGTAGAGAAAAAAGAGGAGACAAGTAATTCTCTTCATGAGCCAACAAAACAAGTGGAAAAAATGATGAAGATTTGGAGAAGGTTCCAATGATAGCAAAGGGTGCAATATATAGGCATCCAAATCATGAAGATAGACAAGAGACATGGAGAAAATGATCATGGAGGCATGACACTATATTGAAACAACAATCAAATCAATATGGACCTACATGGAATCAAAGGAACAACTACAACAATTAGTGGTATCATAGAAGTCATATCTATTCATGGTAACAAAGGAGGAGTTATTGTGATAAGGAATGGAATGAAAGGGGTGCAGAAAAATATGAATCAAGGATGGGATCTAGATACTATCAAGATAAACCACTGCGAAGATCAATTATGGATGGTTGGAGGATTGGTCATGGTGGAACATTCATAACAACTTGTGACAGACTTACTATTTGGCTTCTTCTCATGTTTCAGGGATGAAACATGTGAAGGAGGGATGGCATGTTATGTACCTAAAGATATGATATTATAATATATTTAGGTGGATGGAGATGCTGACATGTGGCATGCATCCCTTAAGTTAGTTATATTAGGTCTTATGGATAACTTGTATAATTAATTGTATCAAGAGTTGAGTAGGCCCTTATTAGGATTACCCTTCCATTATGTTATTAGGAGGTGGTATATATATATAGGAGGTGAATATCATTGTAAGATATGTGTAGAGTATGATATTGTATTAGAGATCTCTTGGATATATAGCATGAAGTGGCTTCTTCCATAAGAAGTGTTGTATGGTGTTACCCTACCTCAAGGGTTTATTCTATTTCTGCATAAATTGAATATTAGGGCATATTGGCCCACAAACATCTATTGGTTGTGTGAGATCTATCTTCTAAATTATATTATTTCCATTATTATATGTTTGGATCATTACAACACATCATATAACTTCCACAAAAATAATCAGAAATGTAATTTTTTTCTCAATATGTATAGAATGAAGCATAAAAATTTTCTATTTTATTTTATAACTTAGATAAATAGATTAGAAGTTATGAAGAAAAATAAATACATATGTATTTGAAGAATATGAAGACACCATTAAAATAAAATAAAAATAAATAATTTTAATTTATTCAAAATATTAAAAAACGTATATGGCTAGAAAGCTCAAACGTAACTTGTCATTTTGGTGGTTGTTTCATGAAATTTCAGTGTGAAACACATCAACCTAGTGAGGAAGAAGTTTTAATTCACTATTTTATGTCCAAAGCACAAATTTAGGTGCTAAAAGGGAGCTCCAACTCTTAGGCTTGGAAATCCAAGCCTAATGGGTGGGATTTTTACAAATTTGAATTGTGGATTTCAAAACATGTACATGTTATTATGCATATGTGTAATAATGTGTATGCATTATGTTTTTCACTATTTTAAAGCTTAAAAAAATATAAATCATAATGTGAGCACATTATGTTCCATATTATTTTAATCTTAAATCTATGTAAAATTAATGTATATGCATTACATTTTACATTATTTTTAGCTTTAAAATGATGCATGCAAGCTATAACACATACATGTTATGGATTGGATCTAATCAAATCCATAACATGTATGTGTTATAGTTCATACACATGATGGATCGTATGCATACATAGTGCATTTGTGTTTCACATAAAATATCCCTTTTGGCCACTAAATTGCCCCTCATCTTAGTGCACTTACATTGTTCCTAGTCATGTGCATATATTACATGAATCTCGATCTTACCATATCTGGATATTGTACTATTTATATATATCATGTTTATTATTCTTCTCTTTATTATGATCCTCATGCTTACATGTTAATACTATGATCACATGTCTTACATGTTATGATCCTTATAATACTTATATCCTATGATTCCATAAATATCCTTATCATGATTATATCTTATGATTCTATGTTTATGACCCTTTGCATGCTTATATCCTATGATTACATGTTATAATTCTTATCATGCTTACATATTTCACATCTTATTTATGCTTACAAGATCATTATCTTCCATTTATGGATATCCTTATTGTTTCCTATATTGGGAGAACATATTGCCTTTCCCTTGCTATATGTACTTTCACAATTATATCTTACCTCCATCCTTACATTCTTATCATTTGATGATATGTTTTGTAACCATGTTTATATTCCTTATCACATGCAATTATATTTTTCTCCTCTCATCCAATTCATTGCATCCTTTGTATGAAACCAAGTGGAGGGGGCATATATGTCACTAATGTTTCTTTTGTGTGTTAAGTTTTCCAGTTATAGGATCATATTCATTCCCATTTCTAAGGGATATTTACCAATATTTCTACATGGTTAGAGTCCTTTAACATTTGTGTGCATAGTCACAACTCTACCACTTTCCATAATAGGCAAAATATCTCACCCTTCTCCTTTTTTCTGTTACTTTTTTAGGATAGTTCATTTTCAAGAAAGTTGTTATTACTAACTATTTTAAATTTATGATAGATGTTTTTGATTAGATAAGTGGAAAAATAGGGTGTCGATCCCATAAAAGTAAAGCCAAAAAAAGGTGCACCAAAAACTATAACAGTTTAACAACCATCAGAGTTTAAGCAAAAGACCAGAAGAACAAAACATACAAAAACCACAGAACCAATAGTTCGGCAGCAGACAAACAGAAGACACAAATAAGCCACCAGTGGCTAATTAAACATTTTGTCCTAATCATCAACCAGAAACTAGAAAACATCATGGTAATCTTTCAGCTTCTTGCCTTTCTTGCCTTTGTCATCTAGCTCCGTCTCCTAAAGAACCACCAGGGTTGTGGCCGATCTGTGCATCACCTTAGTAGAGAATTTAGCCAGAGCACTATACTTCTGCTCCAGCTTGCTAACCCTCACCGTTAGGTCTTCAATCTCCTTGTTCTTACTGATTTTGGCACCTTTTTTCTGGTTACCTTTACCTTTACCTTTATTCCCTTTCACGGAACTAACTGAATCTGAACCATGCACATTGAGTTCTAGGTAGTTGCTGGGTCCCTCGTCTTCCACCTCTATCTTATCACTTTTCATATCTTTGTTAACATAAAATTCACCACCCAAGAATTTAGTCTCTACCACCTTAGTGTCAATCTTATTATTACCTTCAAAACCAGTGCCATGCTATTCAACCGACATCTTTTGGTTTTTCTCCTTCAACTCTTCCTCACCCTACTGACCCCCTGAATCTTCCTTACTCACATGCTCAGTCCATTCTTCCCCCTAAAGCTCACCATACTCAGTCTTCTGCATATCCTTAGTCACCATAACTTTAGTGGAATGCTCTTTTAGAGTTGACAACTAATGGGGTGTGGGGGTCGGCTTAGCAGCTAGCCTGGAAGATCTTCTAGTCGATGAGATCCTAGGTTTGCTGTCAGTAATGGTGTAGTCTTCATCCACATTGTTAGTATTCTCACTTTCCTCCTCCAAACTCACTTCCTCCACCATCATGGGATTAGAAAGCCTAGTACCACTACCATTGCCCTTTTCATCAACTGTGCCCTTGTGAATTTTCTTAAGGGGGGTAACTTGAGCAAGTGAAGCATGCATATTTTTCCTCTTAACAGGGGTAGCCACCAGGGATTTAGGGGTAAGGTCCTCAGTGGAGGGTTTAGGGATAAAAATCACCGAGGGTTTCTTTTTACCAGTTTTAACATAGGAATCTGGGGTAATTTCAATAATGATCACCAGATTGTAAATAACCTTGGCAGCTTTGGGCAAAGGGGATGGCTCAAGTTTGGCAAGGGTGAGGGTTTTGGGAGGACAAAGAGCAAGGTTAAATTTATACAGCCTCATTATGAGTCCCTGGTGAAGAGGGAATTCCGGTTTACTAGGGTCCAAAGCATGCTATTCCTTAGTAGTGATTATGGACAACTCGAGGGAGGAGAGTAGATAAAATAGGAAGCTGATAATCTTACTATGTCTGAAATGATTTAGGAGTGCAAAACTGATAATTTATGATAGATGTTACTCATTGTATGATTTTTCTATTTTGTACGTTTCCATTGGAGTTCTCATTTATAGATAATTCAAGAATGATATATACACTTTACCTAGATTGGTATCCTTTTGAGTGTTTGAAAAATATTTAATTTTCATGTTGACTACTTATTTTACTTTGACATGCATCCACTTATTAGTTCACATAAACATTAAAGTGGAGGAAAAATGTAATGGTGAAAATTGCATATGCATATCCTTTTCCCTTATGTCTTGGAACCACTTTGATTAGAGTGTATTTTATGCAATATCAAGTCTATAAGTGGCATATTCTTACATTAATTCATTAAATGAAATCACCATATACTAATCCCATCATCACTTATCCCAAATGATTGAGCTTGATCCTAGGATCCAATATTCATCATCCTTTAATTAGATTTGTGTGGGTCTAGACTTGACCTGTGTTATTTCTACATTCAAGGATCTAAACCCCAAACTTTTAAAATTAAAATCAAAATTATATCTAGCTAACTCCCTCCCAATAGATATTATGTGATGACCTTGCACACACTTTGTGTTGACTTGAATGCTATGTTGTATTTAAAGACATTCACTCATTCATTTTTAAATCATCAAGGACAATCAAGGGGACATCCTAGGGTTATTAAAGGAATTATTATGTAGAGTATTTATGAAAGCATCATAGCAAAATTTTTAGAGCATAAAACCAACATACATCATCATAGGTCTATTGCATGCTTGTTTTCTATCCTTAATCATTCTTCTAAAGTTGTTGAATTGGTCCAAGGAGGGATCTAATTGAGGAGAACATGATATTTGAACAATTCAACGAATTCCCTAAAGGTTCTTGTAAACATGAGCTACCTATTCCTTACTAGATTCATATATTAGAAGATCAAGGTGAGCAAATTTTGGAACATTCACATTTTTAGAGTTCATTCCCATAGTTACAGGTTTAGATGCATGTGCTAGTTCAATGCTAATTGTGTGAAGATCAATTTTGTAGGTGTGGATCTAAAGAAAAATGAAATACAATCAATTTACAAATTTTTGAGATGGTCATCTAAGCAAACCCTAAAAGTTTAGTTAACAAACTAATTCCTACCATCATCATTATCATTTTCCCACCCTCAAAATCAAAATAAATCTCTTTTAATTTTAATATTTAATTATTTCAAACCAAACTCATATATCTAAATTAATTGTTATGTAATATTAATTTACTTATTTAATTACCGTAAATTTATTTGTGATAGTATAACAATTATAAATTTTTTAATTAAATAAATTGAAATATATATTTTAATTTATTTTAATATTTTCCTTTTTCCCTTCAATAATTCTTTTGCATATTGTAAGTTATGTATATTATGTTTTTACCAATAGTCTTGATCTTTTTAATTTTAATGATGAATGGACTAAAAGCTATATCAATATAAAATTCTTCACCATAGTTTTTCTAAAACTATTTTATTCAATTGTGAAAATTTTATGTTTTTAATATTAAAAATACTCTTAAAAAATATATAAATATTTTGAAAAAAAATTGAGATATGATAAGTAAATAATATAATTTTATATTAAATTTAGTTTAAAAAAGAAAATATCTACTATAAAACAATGACCAGTTAGGTATGATGAATTTTAAAGAGAAAGATTATTTCTTTACTTCTAAAAATAAGGTTGTAAGTTGTTATTCTTTATTTGAAATTTAAGCCAATTAATTATAAAGAATATCAAAAGAAAAGATTGCTTCTTCATTACTAAATTTAAACAGTTTTAAATTCTTCATTATTTGAAACAATATATGTTTCAAATAAAAAAACAACATGCTAACTATTTAAACTCTTTTTCATTTATTAACATTCTTATATTTAATCGATTTTTAAATTATTTAATAAATAAAAAGCTTAAAATAAAAACATGCAAAGTATGAATAAATGGCCTCCAAAAAAGAAAAAAAAGAAAAGAAAATATCTACTATAAAACAATGATCAATTAGTTGTGATGAATTTTAAAGAGAAAGATTGTTTCTTTACTTCTAAAAGTAAAGTTGTAAATTGCTATTCATTAATTATAAATAATGTAAAAAGAAAAGATTGCTTCTTCATTTCTAAATTTAAACAGTTGTAAATTCTTGTTTATTTGAAACAATAGTTGTTTCAAATAAAAAACAACATGCTAACTATTTAAACTGATGCAGGAGCATCCTGGGTCCATGAGCAATCCTCATCAACCAAAAATATTTCTTTGCTTTGTTCGTTGTTGTTCTTCTTATTTTCCTTGTAAGAGTTGGTGATCAAATTTCTGGTAACTTCAGTTGGTTCAAGGCTAGGTGATGGCATCACCTTGAAGAGGAGCCAAATGGGTGTCTACAGTTCAAGTTGGGAGAAGATCTGATCAAAATTGAGTGAGTTTTGCTTGTGCAGATGTTTCTGGCTCCAACAGGATGTCCAAATGCCTTTGCCTTCCAACATGATGTCTAGATGCACTTTACCTCCAACAAGATGTCTAGATGCACTTTGCCTTCCAACAGGATGTCCAGATGCCTTTGCTTCCAACAGGATGTCCATATGTCTTTCGCTTCCAACTGGATGTTCCAATCAACTATTTCCAACAGGATGTTCCAACCAATTGTTTCCATCTAGATGTCCTATTGTAACTGGATGTTTTCCAATTGGATGTCATGTTGCAACTAGATGTTTTCCAACTTGATGTCCTATTGCCATGCATGTCATGTTGACCTATGGATTTTTGCAAAAAAATGTCTTGCAATGCCTAGAAAGTGACAAAAATGGTTTTTAACCACCTTAAAGCACCCATAAAGTAACAAAAATAGTTTTTAATTGCCTTTTTTCGCTGATCTAAGAGCCAGTAAGAGGACGTTGATCAAATGAGTTAGTAAGAGGATGACACATGTCTTTTCATGTGAAGATGTGTGGTAACCACCTCTTTTGCATATAAAAGGGGAATTTCTTGCTTTTGAAGGGGATCTTCTCCATAGTGAGTTTTTGACTTCTGTTATAGCTTCTTCTGCAAGTTTCAAATTTAAAGGCACATTGTTTTGAGTTTTTCATAGGGAGGCTAAGATACTCTGATTTGGCTATTGGAATGATTGTAAGGCCTAGGCCAAGTCATGTAAGACTATAATATCATTTTGCTCCTGCTGTACACTCTAGTTGCAAATGAATCAAGAGATTTTTGTTTCATTCTTGTGTGTTGTTTTATTTTGCTGTCTGGTTCAGTAGCTTGTCAAAGCCCTTGGACCTTGATCTGCATCATAAACTCTTTTTTGTTTATTAACATTCTTAGATAAATAGATCAAAAGTTATGAAGAAAAATAAATACATATGTGTTTGATGAATATGAAGACACCATTAACAGAAAATCAAAATAAATATCTTAATTTATTCAAAATATTAAAAAATTATATGGCTAGAAAACTCAAAAGTCACTTGTCCTTTTAGTGGTTGTTTGATGAAGTTTCATTGTGAAACACATCAACCTAGTGAGGATGAAGTTTGAATTCACTATTTTATGTTGAAAACACAAATTTAGGTGCCAAAAGGGAGCTCCAACACTTAGGCTTCGAAATCCAAGCCTAATGGGTGGGATTTTTACAAATTTGAAGTGTGGATTTTGAAACATGTACACGTTATTATGCATATGTGTAATAATGTGTAAGAATTATGTTTTGCACTATTTTAAAGTTTAAAACAATGCAAATCATAATGTGAACACATTATATTTTGCATTATTTTAAGCTTAAATATATACAAAATGTAATGC
Source organism: Cunninghamia lanceolata (assembly GCA_027924645.1). Lineage (NCBI taxonomy): Eukaryota > Viridiplantae > Streptophyta > Pinopsida > Cupressales > Cupressaceae > Cunninghamia > Cunninghamia lanceolata. Next base: position 1,053,077 of record BSBN01000558.1, on the reverse strand, counting down.
ATATGTATTACGTTTTACATTTTTTTTAGCTTTAAAATGATGCAAAACATAATGCATGCAAGCTATAACACATATGTTATGTCTTGGATCTAATCAAAGCCATAACATGTATGTGTTATAGTGCATATGTGTGATGGTTCGTATGCATTTTACATAGTGCATATGAATTTTTCATAAAATATCCCTTTTGGCCACTAAATTATCCCTCATTTTAGTACACTTACCTTGTTCCTAGTTATGTGCATATGTTACATCTTGATGTTACCATATCTAACTAGGTGAGTGCGAGATCATGATGGGCCAAATAGGGGCAATGGAGAAAAAATTTACTGGATGAAAAAGTGCAAACATTTAGACTAATATTTAGATTTGGATGGAAAGGATATTAATATTTCTAGCTCAAATATGGATTTCCTCCCAAAATTCCTTAAGATTACCTCATATTTAGGCAACTGGAAGTCCCAAAACTTTCCAAAGAAACTTGAAAACCACCCATTTAGTGTTATCCTAAAATTTTCCATAATTTCATCCTTGAAGCTGATAGACTTTTTTGTAACTAAATTTAATCAAATGAAAAGGGTTTATAGAGGAAGCTATTAAGATTCTAAAAATATAATATATGCCCCATAATAAATTTAATAGGTAATTATTATTAATTTTCTACATACACTATGTCTGATTTCCTGATAGATATACATATTGAAAAACATCCATAACTTTCAACATATTGATCCTTTTTTAAATCCAAAAGATGTGTTACATTCTAGGATTTATTGGGCATTCATTAAAATTTAAAATTTTTGAGTTTCATATATTTTTGAACAAGTTACGTTGGCTGGAAAATTAATTTTTAATATTTTTAAAAAGTCACAGTAAAAAATTCAAAAAAGTATGTGTCACATCCACTCATGTGTCCTTTACTTAAATCCAAATCATGGAGGGAAAATATTATATTTTTCTCATACTTAGGTTGGCCGTAATGACACTTACTTTTTACGTTTTTTTGAAAATTTTAGTAGTGCTTCATTAAAATATCTAATTTTCACCAAACTATTATTAAAATTTTCAAAAAAAATTAGTAGCCCATAAACTACATTCAATTTATTACAAATTCTATTACTACCTTATTTCTAGATTATGTAGATAACTCATTAAATTTTTGACATGAAGTTACTTAAGTCTGTTTTTCATAATTACATTGCCACTTAGGGGTAGTGTTTGGCCCATCATGATCCCGCACCCACCCAGCTATTGTATTATTTATATATGTCATGTTTATTATTATTATTTTTATTATGATCCTTATGCTTACATGTTCATATTATGATCACGTGCCTTACATACTATGATCCTTATAATACATATATCCTATGATTCCATAAATATCCTTATCATGATTATATCTTATGATTCCATGTTTATGACCCTTTCCATGCTTATATGCTATGATTACATTTTATAATTCTTATCATGCTTACATCTTTTACATCTTATTTGTGCTTACAAGATCATTACTTGCATTTATGGATATCCTTATTGTTTTCCTATATTGGGAGAGCATATTGCCTTTCCCTTGCTATCTGTGCTTTCACAATTATATCTTACCTCTGTCCTTACATTCTTATCATATGATGATAAGTTTTACCATGTTTATATTCCTTATCACATGAAATTAGATTTTTCTGATCTCATCTAATTCCTTGCATCCTTTATATGAAACCAAGTGGAGGGGGCATATATGTCACTAATGTTTCTTTTGTGTCTTAAGTTTTCCAGTGATAGGATCATATTCATTCCCATTTCCAAGGGATATTTACCAATATTTCTACATGGTTGGAGTCCTTTTACATTTGTATGTGTAGACACCCAAATTTGTCCCAAATTTGTCCATGCCTTGCAACACCTAGTCAAAACATTATTAAGACATCATGTAGCATTTTGTCTTAAATCCCACTTATACCATTAGCTAATTAATTAAATAAATTTTGTTTATTTAATTAATTTCTCATCATAATCCCATTTATCCTTCCATAGTCAATTAATTAAATAAATTATATTTATTTAATTAATTTCCACTTTTCCCTCATCTAAATTAATTAAATAAATTAAATATTTATTTAATTAATGTATTCCACATCATTCCTTTCCAAAATGGAAAATTCCATATTTGTCTCTATCTCCACATTTGTCTCCATGTAAGGTGGAAGCTATTTGTCTCTATCTCCATATTTGTCTCTATCTCCACATTTGTCTCCATGTAAGGTGGAAGATGTCACATGACTACAAGTCCCTTGAAGAGTGGGAATAACTAATCAAGCATAGCCGTCCACATCATTCAATTAGCCTTTTAATCTCAACCATCCATCCAAATCATCCCAAGCCTATAAATCAATCATCTCCCAAGCCATTTGGGAATCTATTATTCAAGTATCCTCATTCTGTCAAAATCACTCTTGAATCTATCACATTCATCTCCATCTATCATCATTCATCTATCATCCTCATATCATTGTTATGTTGCAAAAGTGAGCACCCGGCATTCCTCCAACAATCATCCTTCAAAATCTTGCATGCTCATGTGAGGTGGAGAAGAGCAATGGAGATAAATTGAGCATATCATGGAGATCAGTTTGCATTTACATTTGTTATTTTGATTTTCATGTTGTCTTGTGCTTCATTGTGAATTCTTAGGGTTTTATCATTGTTGATTATACATTTACCCTGATTTGCAATTTTACCCTAACTACAATTGGCATGCCAGGTGGTTGTAACCCTCACTTTTGTAGGTTTGTGTGTTCAAATTTATAATTTTAACATCATTTTTGTCTAGTTTCGGTGGTCAAATTTCTGTAGGTGGTCTCTTAGGCCAAGTCAGACCTCACCATCGCGTCTGGGAGGCCTAAGAAATGAAAATTGACATAAAATTTGATACATTTCGGTTAGAAAAAAATTGATTTTTTTAGTTTTGGCCCTTGTGTAGGGCTGTACCGTACAGATCTGTATAGTTTCGTACAAAACCGTACGACCTCTGTGCAAGGGGTTTTGTCAAATTTCTAGTTTTTTTGTATCAATTTAGGTGTGCAAATGAAATTTTTTGCAAGACTAGTATTTTCATACATTCTGGTCATAGATTTGTATCGATGCAAGTGTAAATCGTGATAAATCAAATAACATTATTAGCAGGGATTTCTTGGTTTGCTATCTATGTGAAGGAAAATAGTTCACCACCATCGCCAGTGTCCTACTCCTCCATTGCCACTGGTCTATCATTGCTCCACCACTAGCTAAGCCCTAACACCACTTTCTCTGCCACCACTTATCCCTTCAACCTCCACCACTGCATCTTAAGCTGTCACAGTTTGTAGAGCCACTATTGGTGGTGACTAACCTCATATTCCCCACTCGTTTCTAGTGGTCACCACCACTTCCTTGGATGACCATGGTCCCTAGCCAGTGTTCCTATGAGATCCATGAAAACCCTAGATTCTATTTCATCCCCCATTCTATTACCATTCCTTAGACCCATCGACGCCATTCACCAAACTGTCGCCGCCATCATCCACTGCTTCTCCTTCACCTGAGCCATAAACACATAGCAATCGCCGTCCATCCCCTTATCTTTTAGTCACCAGCTCTAGAGCAACCATCGCCACTCTCAAATCATTGACCGGTCCCTCTACACAGTTAACAAAAGGCCTGCAAGCATTTCGATGCCCTAAGACGGGCCTTTGGTCACATGTACAGAGGGGTGGGAGTCTACAATCACCCCCCTCCAATTCATTGTCTTTTTTATTTTTTCCTCTAGGTCCACCCCTGGTCATATGGGTGACCAGGGGCTAAACCCCTAACTGTTAGCTAAACACTGACTACTAGGTTCTTAACAATTACATGTGACCAAGATTTCAAAAACTGTTAGCCTTCAACATTAACTGTCAGGGTTTACTAGTGCCTCCTACATGCCAAACGAGGCTAATTTTTTCTCTTGATCATAACTGGAGCAAACAGAGGTAAAATTTTGCAAACGAACACTCATCAAAAAGAGAATTCAGAGTACTACATAGTGGTGAAGACCAGATTAGGTGACTATACCTTTTTGATGTCTTTTTTTTGCAGTCAAAGTCAAAGCTCTTTTAAAACTTCAAATCCTCATATCATTTGCATTTTTTATCAAATTTTTGCGATTTTTTGAAAAGTGCATAGAATTTCATGTAGAATCTGTTCATGCTACTTATTTTACTGTATCAATCCATTTTTGTCATATTTTTATTAGATTCTTGATTTTCACATAACGATCTTCTTAACTAGTCTACTTGCTTCTTTTTCAATTATGGCTTGTAGGTGACCTCAAGGAGCTGGAGCAACGTTCACATCAGCATCTACAACAACTTGGGATAGAGAAACATTCAAGTGTATCCATTTCATCATTCATCTCTTTCATTTGATCAATCAATCTTGTTTGCATCACACATTTCAATTTGGGCTCTTAAAATGAACATTGCTTTCATTCACACATAAAAAATTGGGCATAAAATCAACAAGTTTCTTCATCACACATTTGGACTTGGGATTTAAAAAGAACTAGTGCTTGAATTGTTTGGTGAATTTGCATGTGATTAGAGGTGTGTATGCTCTTCTCATGTGCTTCGTACGATCTTCAGAATCAAAAACACCTCTTATCCATTCATATTCACACCTCACATTTCAATTTCTAAGGGTTAATTTACAAGTGCGAGTGTGAATCATGTGTGTGTGTATGCTCTCTCCTCGCACCGCAAGGTGACCTTGGAGATCAAAGACACCTCACTTGGTTTGCTTTTGTTTACCCTTCTTAGGAGGCCTACTTGGAGACACACCACTCTAAGGGACGACCTCAATCGAGGCTGAATTGAAAGACACCCTCATTAGGAGTTGGAATCTTGTCACTCTTGGATAAGCCCCAAAGAAATTTATACCTTTGGGAAGTGAAGGTGAAGGGTGGGTTACCCCTTTCTCTCAGCTGTGTGGTAGGATTTTGCTTTCAAATTCCTAGTCAACCTCGTGTAAACATAGCCCAAAACCTAATTGACCATACCCACTTGACTAGACATTAGGCTTGTTGATGTATTTTCAAGTGCTTGTTTAATAATCATCACATTTCATTTTCAAAGGTTAAAAATTGCTTATGTGTCTTATGTAAGTGATTCATGTGTGTATATGCATAATCATTTGTTTGAACATTGCCAAATCAATCTCTAAACACCAAACACATAAACAAGTCATACTACACATCATACCCAAATCAATTGCATCCTAAACACATCCAAATCAATTTCATCCTAGTCACCCTCATCCTAATCATCAAATTAGCATCCAAACAATCCACATCATCATTGAATCAGAACCAAGAACTTGTCAAAAAGGACTTAAGACTTAAACACTTGTGTGACACCATGCCAAAATTAGAAGACCTAGCACTAAAACTCATTTTCCAACTTCGCAAAGCTCAAGCAAGCCAATCACCTCTAGACCAACAAACCATTCAAGAGGCCAATGACATGATTCAACAACTTCAATCTGAACCAAGCCAATCATTTCAACTGTGACAACTCATAGCACACACTCAACACATCATAGCCACTTGTCAATCACAAACCCAACAAGTACATCAGCCTCTATCCATTCACTATCAACAACCAATGCCACCTCAACCTTACATGTCATCACCCTCAACTTCACACCAACCATTACCCTGTGCAATCTCTCCACCACAACACCATCAACCAATTCAACAATTTCAACCATCATATCAACACATTCAACTACAACAACATCAACGAATTCAACATATTCAACCATCACAACAACCCATTCAACAATTCCAACAATAAATCATATCACAACAACAAATCCAAACACCATCCCAACTCCAACAAATTACACCTCATCCATACACCTACCAAGTCAATGTCACACCAACCTATCAACCTCCACCCCAACATTATGCAATTCCTCATTCCAACATTCCAACACACCACCAAACCCATCTACAAGGCAACCAAGTGTCCTTACAAGAACAACATGTGAGTCCAAATAGCCTTTTGCACATAAATCAAGCAAGCCCAAGTCCACCTTGGCAACAAGATCAAATGCCATCAACTTCATATCAACCCCAAGATCTTTTGTCTACATATCCTACCATTTCACCCAACCACCAAGACTACCAAGTGTCCTCACAACAAGCACCATTGATAGACCTAAGTCCACCTTTGCAACAAGAAGCACATCCAAGTCCAAGTGGTCCTTTGTACATAAATCAAGCAAACCCAAGTTATCTTATTACCTTTGACAAGGAAGATACCAATCTAGAGTCACCTCCACCATCTAACCACATGCCAACACATGAGCCTATTAGTCCTATCCTAACACCTTCATGTGATCCCATTCCTAGTCCATTAATCCCTCTACCTTCCAAACCACCAAGCCCTCCATCACCTTCATCACCATGTCATTCTAATCCTTCACCAAAGGATGTAGCTAAGATAGTTTTACAAAGGATGCTTGAAGCAAAACTCATTGAACTTCCAGAAATCAAACCATGTGAAGAAAGTCCATATGATAAACATGATTATTGTGCATACCATAGGACCAAAGGCCATAATACAAATAGATGCCCAATATTTGTCTCAATTGTTTCCAAGGGGTATCGACATACAATAACAAAACAATATATATACAATCTCATTATCTCTCCATCCAATCCTAATCCTAATCCATCCAACCCTATTGTCCCTCCATCCAATAAAAATCCTAATCCTAAGCCTACAACCCCATCCACCCTTATCATCCATCCACTATATTGTCCATCCACCCATACACTTGCAAAGGATGCGATCCATTGGCTACTAGCAAGGGATAGAACACCCCCATGTCAAACACTCATTCATGAGCCTATCAAAGAACTTCCAAAGGTCATGTCCAATCCTACAAGTCTCTCATGTGACCCATAATCTCTTGAGCCTATTGAAGAACCTCCCATGAGTCTAAGTCAAGAGTCATCATGCTTCCATGTTGATAACCCTCAAGAGTCTATCCAAGCACCTATCCAAGAGTCATCCCCTTCCATTCAAGAAAATCAAGAGTTGTGTCAAGAACATAATCCAAAGCATGTGGAAACATCAACCCCTAATCTAAATCAAGATCAAAGCACCTCTATGTTCAACCCATCCATGACCTATATATTTTCTATGATCAAAATATTAGCTAGGATCATATACCCTATTCATGAGCAAATGTATCCCATTCATATCTAAATTAATCCTATTTTTGCTCACATTTATTATCAAGGTCCTATCTATGATCATGAAAACCATGATGATCTTCTTAGCCAAAATTTATGCAATCCATGATCAAGAGGTTATCATTCCACATATCCATAAGCCCATAACCATCCAGGAGCAAGATATCCCAATGGTCCCTATCCATCCCCCACATAGCCCTATCCATGATGAGAAAACATCCACTCGTCATGACAAGACACTTGCCTCCCAAGTAAGCATAGAAGATCAGACAAATAAATTGGATCTTAGTGAGCATAATGAACATGATCAAGATCCTTCATCCACATCCACCACTGACCCCATTTCAAATCCACCATCATATCCTATTGGTCTATCCACCTTCATCCATGAATGTTCTTCCCTAGGATAACAACAACCTTTGTCCTCCACCTCACCTTCTCCACCCAATAAACAACTCAAATATAGTGTTCAAACTACACCAAGTCCCATAGTCAATTGCATCCTCCAAAACATGAACTACCAAGGTAAAGGCTTAGGCCTTCATGAACAAGGTATTTTGGAGCCCATCCATGTCAAAGTTCCTCCACGCTTATATGGCCTTGGATCCATACCCCAAGGTAAACACTCTAAAGATGTTGGTACTTCCTCCATGCATCCTAAGTCCACTTTCCATCACAAACCACATCATGTACCCAAAACATATGTAGCCATTCCACCTCCATTATCCTACAAATGTCAAAAGCATGTAACCATACACCTTCCACCATCCACTTTAACTCCACTACTTCCAACTCCTAACATCCCTCCATCCACTTTACCCCCATTACTCCCAACACCTAATTATCCATTTATCCATAAACCCCCTTATATTCCTTATCATGACCAACAAATGCACACATTGTCTAAACATAAACCTACCACTCATTCCACAAGCCCCACTTCCATCCAACCCATGGGATTCAAAAGCAAAAATTTGGATGCCTCTACCTATAAAGCCAAAATTCCTACCAAGAATCATACAAATCCTCATGCCTTAGAGCACAATTGCAAAAATTCAAAGCAAGGTACATTCAAAAATCCATCCAAGCCATACTTCCAAAACAAAAGTCCAAAACCAAAATGGTTTGGGTACCTAAGAAAAAAGAAGAAATCAAAGAAAAAGAGGCATCCACTTCCACATCTCAAAAATCCCAACCATCCACTTCCATCCCAAATTTCCATTCCATTCAAAAATCCCAAAAATCCCACAAGCAAAGCAAAAATCATGAAAATACTAAGTCCATGTAGGTCCCTAAATCATTCAATCATCCATCTCCTAAGAAAACATCTCCATTTCTTCCTACACCACCTTCCCATCAAAAGCTCCAATGTTTATCACGATGTGTGCAGTCGTTGGTCATGGTTCCCTTCCATTCCGCAACACTTCCACATACCTCCATCTCCCCACCTTTCATCCATTATCCTACATATCTCCCCCATCACCTTCCTATGGTTCATGCTTTTGCATAAGCCTTTTATCCATCCTTTTCTATAAGTCCTATATAATCCACATCATAATCCACTATCTTACCTACATAATCCACATCATAATCCACTATCTTGCCTCCATAATCCACATCATAATCCACTATCCATCCTTGCATAAACCTTTCATAATCCACATCATAATCGACTATCCACCTAATTAATCTCCCTTCCATGCAATCCCTTACCAACATCTATGAGCATAATGACATGGTTGGACATGCGATGACATCATTCTCTCTAGTAGGACACTATCACCTTTCATAGCACTAGACACTTGAGTCCCTCCTATCCATTACCATGGTGAAAACCTAGAAAATAGGCACCATGTGTAATTGTCATCCCATAAAAAAAAAGAAAAAGAAAAAAAAAAAGTAAAGAGAAATCCCTTCGTCCAACGGTGAAAACCTGGTAAACAAGCGCCTTGGATAAATACCATGATGAAAACCTGGTAAACAAGCATCATGTGTAGGTTGATCTTTGATGTCACTTACACTTGGGGGCACATTGTCTCATCCACACTATCTATCCTATCAAATCACTTCCTATCATGTCCTATCTTGCCATATCCTATCCTACCATCCTTAGCCATTACACCCACATACCTATCATATTGAGTCCATCCATCCTCCCTCCTTTTGACCTTGATGAAGACATATTGGCAAAATGTTGAAATATGCTTTGGATATCTCTTGATGTACCTCACCCTTTCCAAACAATCCTATCATTATCCACCTATCGTAAGCCTTGACATGTAAAATCCATCATGTCATCCTTTTGTCATAAGCTTTGTCATGAAAAATCCTAAGTCTACCACCTAGACTGGGGCATGTTATTCCTATGTGACATAGTCCTTGGAGATCACATCCTTGCTCTCTTACACATACATCCATTCCATTCCATAGCCTATCCTTTTATCCTATCCATCTATCATGAGCCTTCCATTCTATTTACTATCGCCCATCCGTTTATCCATCTTACCTCCATCCTTGCACTTAGACTTGGTTTTTCCCTTGTCATTGGTATCAAACATAAAGGCTACCCCAAATTCTAAATCCATTGACATTTCAAAATATTCCCTAAAATATTTCAAAAATACAAAAAAAAATCAAAATATTTCAAAAACCCAAAAATATCAAAACATTTCAAAAACACTAAAAAATCAAATATTCCCAAAAAGACAAAAAAATCAAAATATGTTAAAAACTTTAAAAAAATAAAAATCCAACAAAATCCAAGCAATAAAACCATTCCACATCAAATCATTAAAATCACATTCGTCTAATCAAATCAATCCCAATCATCAAATTCATCACATCATCAAAATAAAAAACAAGTCCAATCACATCATCAAATCAAGCCAATCTATCAAACAATCAAAAGAAAATCAAATTCCAATCATCTAATCAATTCCAATCAATCCATAACTTGATCAATCCAACCCATATCATCCCATCAATAATATCATATATCATCAAACATCAAATCAATCCCAATCAATTCATAACCCAATCAATCCATAACTTTATCAATCCAATCCACATCATCCCATCAATAAAACACAAATTAGAACTACATCTCATCTCTATCATAAGTACCTTGATCTTGTGGATACATGGTATGTAGGCAATCTGGGATACGAAGGAAGTACCCAGAGTCAGACATAGGCGATAGACTTCTTCCATCCTTCTTCTAAATCTTCACTAATCATCATATTCATCCATTTCTCATTTCTTCTATCATCTATCTCCCACATCATCAATAAATACCTAAAATCCAATCAATCATCACTTCTTCCAATTCTCCAAATCAAATCCAAAAATCCAAGCAATGATCCAAATGCAAATCATCCTTTATCCATACCAATCACATCAATTTTCTTGATCCTAATCTTGTCGTAAACCAAATCAATAAATCAAACATCATCAATGGGATATATTGTTCCCCGCAATGACAACACTATCCCCATCATCAATCAATCACTCAATCATTGGTTTATAGCTTGACAAGGGCAATACCTTGTTTGTTTTTTGTATAATTTGTGCATGCTTTCTTATGTGTGTTATCTTTTTATCTTGCATTTGTATCAAATTTGAATCAACCTAGCTAATATTCATATCTTGTATCTAGACAAGGTTGTATTATGTTGGGACACGAGACACATTGTCACCTTGGTCCTTATACCTTGGTGCATAACATCTCATGCTATATCAAACATCATGGTTGCTCACTTTCATTGTAGCATAACTCATCCTTCCCTTTCTTCTATCCATTCCCTTATCTTTTATTTCTTGACCAATCCCTTTCATTTTGAGATCCTACCCGTGTTTGTCCAACCTGCCTATCCTCTCGAGGGGGCATCATCATCATATCTTTAAATCATCATCATCCCATCTTCTCATCCTATCCTTTTCCTTTATCCATACCTTAGCTTCTTTGAAATGATGTTACTTGACATAAATCTTATCATCTCAAACATTATCTCAAAGAGGGGCAAAATATAGACACCCAAATTTGTCCCAAATTTGTCTATGTCTTACAACACCTAGTCAAAACATTATTAAGACATCATGTAGCATTTTGTCTTAAATCCCACTTATCCCATTAGCTAATTAATTAAATAAATTCTATTTATTTAATTAATTTCTCATCATAATCCCATTTATCCTTCCATAGTCAATTAATTAAATAAATAATATTTATTTAAATAATTTCCACTTTTCCCTCATCTAAATTAATTAAATATTTATTTAATTAATGTATTCCACATCATTCCTTTCCAAAAATGGAAAATTCCATATTTGTCTCTATCTCCACATTTGTCTCCATGTAAGGTGGAAGACCATTTGACACTTGTCACATGACTACAACTCCATTGAAGAGTGGGAATAACTAATCAATCCTAGCCATCCACATCATTCAATTAGCCTTTTAATCTCAACCATCCATCCAAACAATCCCAAGCCATTTGGGAATCTATTCTTCAAGTATCCTCATTTTGTCAAAATCACTCTTGAATCTATAACATTAATCTCCATCTATCATCATTCATCTATCATCCTCATATAATTGTTATGCTGCAGAAGTGAGCACCCAACATTCCTCCAATAATCATCCTTCAAAATATTGCTTGCTCATGTGAGGTGGAGAAGAGCAATGGAGATAAATCGAGCATTGCATGGAGATCAGTTTGCATTTACATTTTTTATTTTGATTTTCATGTTGTCTTGTGCTTCATTGTGTATTTTTAGTGTTTTATCATTGTTGATTATACATTTACCCTAATTTGCAATTTTATCCTAACTCCAGTATGCATATTCACAACCGTATCAGTTTCCATAATAGGCAAAATATCTTACCCTTCTCCTTTTTTCTATTACTTTTTAGGATAAGTTCATTTTCAAGAAATTTGTAGTTCCCATTTTAAATATGTGATAGATGTTACTTATTGAATTATTTTTCCATTGGAGTTATCATTTATGGATAATTCAAGAATGATATATACTTTAGGTACCTAGATTGTTATCCTTTTGAGTGTTTGAAAAATAATTAATTTTCATGTTGACTACTTGTTTTACTTTGACATGCATTCACTTAGTAGTTCACATGCACATCAAAATGGAGGAAAAAATTAATGGTGAAAATTGTATACACCTGTCCTTTCCCCTTATGTCTTGGGCCCACTTTGATTAGAGTGTGTTTTATGCAATAACAAGTCTATAAGTAGTATATTCTTGCATTAATTTATCCCATGAAATCACCATATACTAATCAACATTATCAATTATCCCAAATGATTGAGCTTGATCATGAGATCCACTATTCATCATCCTTCAATTAGATTTGTCTGTGTCCAGACTTGACCTAGGTCATTTCTACATTCATGGATCTGAACCCCAAATTTTTAAAATTCAAATTCAAATTATATCTAGCTAACCCCCTCCTAGTAGGTATTATGTGATGACCTTACACACATTTTATGTTGACTTGTGTGCTATGTTGTTGTATTTAAAGACATTCACTCGTTCATTTTGAAATCATTAAGGACAATCAAGGGGACATCCTAGGGTTATTAAAGGAATTGTCATATAGATTATTTATGAAGCATCATACCAAAATTCTCAGAGCATAACACCAACATACATCATCATAGGTCTATTGTACACTTGTTTTATATCCTTAATCCTTGTTCTAAAGTTGTTGAATTGGTCCAATAGGTGATCTAATTAAGGAGAACATGATAGTCACAATTCAACAAATTCCCTAAAGGTGCTTATAAACACAAGCCACCTATTCCTTACTAGATTCATATATTATAAGATCAAGGTGAGCGAATTCCAACAATCACTTTTTTCCAGTTCATTCCCATAATTACAGGTTTTGATCTATGTGCTAGTTCAATTCCAATTGTGTGAAGATCAGTTTTATAGGTGTGAATCTAAACCAAAATGAAATACAATCAATTTGTAAATTTTTAAGATGGTCATCAAAACAAGCCCTAAAATTTCAGTTGACAAATTAATTCCTACCATCATCATTATCATTTTCCCATCATTGAAATCAAAATAAATCTCACATTTAAGTTTATTTAATTTTAATATTTAATTATTTCAATCCAAACTCATATATCTAAATTAATTATTATAATACTAATTTACTTATTTAATTATAATATAACAATTAGAAAATTTTAATTAAAAAAATCAAAATATATAATTTGACATTATTTTTTTTCCCTTTTTTCCTTCAATAATTCTTTTGAATATTGTAAGTTATATATCATGTTTTTATCAATAATCTTGATCTTTTTATTTTTAATGATGAATGGACTATCATCTAAAAGTTATATCAATATAAAATTCTTCACCAAAGTTTTTCTAAAACTATTTTATTGAAAATTTTATGTTTTTAATATTAAAAATACTTTTAATAAACATATAATTATTTTTTAAAAAAGATTGATAAAAAAGATTGAGATATGATAAGTAAATAATATAATTTTATATTGAATTTAGTTAAAAAAGAAAAATATCTACTATAAAATAATAATCAATTAGTTGTAATGAATTTTATAGAGAAAGATTGTTTTTAACTTCTAAAGTAAAGTTGTAAGTTGTTACTCTTTATTTGAAATTTAAGCTAATTAATTATAAAGAACATCAAAAGAAAAGATTGTTTCTTCATTACTAAATTTAAACAGTTTTAAATTCTTTTTTATTTGAAACAATAGTTGTTTCAATTTTTTTTTTAAAAACATGTTTTTGATTATGATAAGTGGCAAAACAAGGGTGTCGAACCCAAATACAGAACAACCCAAAGGAGCCAAGATACAAGGCCCCAAGGGCATACAAGTAGGACACAACCAAACAAAAGTAGCAAAATAGAAAGAACCCAACAACCCAAAAGGCAATCCAAATAGTGCACTAGACGCACACTAACAATAGAAAAACTAGACCAGGGATCAAATAACAACTGATCCTGGACAAGAAAACCTAACATCCTTAGCCCTAGGGCGTTGCTCTACAACAGATTTGGGGAGCCCTTTCTTACATCGATTAACCACAATCTAAGAAACCTCAGCATCAAAGTCCTCAGAGCATGGCGAGAGGGGGAACATCCCCTGCAAGATCAGCCAAGGAAGGTATAGAGGCAGAACCAGAAATAGGCCTAACTGAAAGAGAGACAGGAGAGGAGGAAAAAGTAGCTAGACTTGAAGCCTCCGTACATAGAGCAACCACACCAACCGAAGAAAGACCAGTAGCAGGAATAGAAATGATCTGGCTTGGAGTAGGAGCTAACGTGGGAGCCACAACATGATCCACAGAATCCAATGAAGTCAAGGGGTTAACAACAATCTCCACCACCCCCACAAGATCAGTCTCAAGAGGGACCTCATCCTCCTGAGAGGAATCATCCCCAAGAGATGAACCCTCCTCCTGGGAAGCATTAATAGTCAGGTGATCTAGGAGAGCATCCTTCCACCAAGTCGCAGCACTTTTGCAGCACGAAAGATGACAACCAAAAGCCACATGACCAACAACAAAGCAACACCAGCATCTGAAGGGGATAGCCTCATAGTCAATCAGTTGTTTCCAAGGTTAGTCCCCAACCATTAGCACAACATCTCCAAACAAAGGTTTGGAGATGTCAATGTCAACCAAGATTCGGGCAACTGTGGAGTGCCCCATGAAGGAGGTGGTAGAATCAACTTTTAGGAAACGACCGATGGCATTGCCAATGTTCTCATAGCAAGAGTCCTCCCAAAACTAGAGAGGGAGGTTCAGAAGATGTACCTAGATTGGTCTAATATTAAGCGCTTCGGTAAGGGGATTGAAAGGAAGCATCCATGGTTTAATGAAAAGGGAATGCACCCCCCACATCCAAACCCTACCATTAAGCACTAAGTCTCGCTACTTAGAGGAAGCAAAAGTCACGATGAAGAAACCATGTGCACTGGGAAAAAGTTCAATCTTACTAGCAACAAACAACTTCCAAGTCTCAATGACCCAATTGTGGAGATCTGGCAGGGAGGGCCAAAACCCATTAAACCTGCAAATCACACCTATATTACGATATAACTCTTCATTTTTAGCAACCTTCGGGCCACACACCACAACAGGGGAGGTGCGAGCACAAGGGACTGGTTGGACCCCACCCTGGGGACGATGAGCACTCAAACCCATCACTACCGCAAATGAACGAGGAACACCCAGAGCCCGCTACCTAGGAACAGACGGAACCAACCTCATGGCCTACACAATGTCTGCAACATTTGTAATTACTGAGGGATCCCCTTCCCCACCTAAGGAAGCACTAATCACTGCCTACACTTCACACGCGACCGCCTTTAAATTTTCTATGGGGACTCAGTCACCAGGGACACCCCTAGACTCCTTACCCCCCTGAGCGCTAGAGGACAAGCCCACAACAGTGTCCAGGCCAGTAGACCAGGGGCAACGGTCGAACCCTACTTCCCACTCATGCCCATTAAAAAAAACATGTTAACTATTTAAACTCTTTTCCATTTATTAACATTCTTATATTTATCAAATTTAAATTATTTCATAAATTAAAAGGTTTAAAATAAAAGCATGCTAAATGGCCTCCAAAAAAGAAGAAAAGAAGAAAAAAAGAGAAGAAAATATCTACTATAAAAGAATGATTAATTAGTTGTGATAAATTTTAAAGAGAACAATTGTTTCTTTACTTCTAATTTAAGTGAAGTTGTAAGTTGTTATTCATTAATTATAAAGAATGTCAAAAGAAAAGGTTTCTTCTTCATTACTTTTAAATTCTTCTTTATTTGAAACAATAGTTGTTTCAAATAAAAAAACAACATGCTAACTATTTAAACTCTTTTTATTTATTAACATTCTTATATTTAATCAATTTTTAAATTATTTAATAAATAAAAAAGCTTAAAATAAAAGCATGCTAAATGGCCTCCAAAAAAGAAAAAGAAGAAAAGAAGAAAATAAAATATTTACTATAAAATAATGATCAATTTCTTGCGATGAATTTTAAAGAGAAAGATTGTTTCTTTACTTCTAATTTAAGTGAAGTTGTAAGTTGTTATTCATTAATTATAAAGAATGTCAAAAGAAAAGATTTCTTCTTCATTACTAAATTTAAACAGTTTTAAATTCTTCTTTATTAGAAACAATTTTTTTTTTTTTTTAAAAGAGGGATAAACCCTTAGACGAATATATTGATAATATTAAAATATACAGTATAAATCTGATAGAATTCAAAGTCCGCCATCCCAGACAACCAAGGAGCTGAAGTATAAACCAGAGAGAATTACAAAAATTCAAAAAAAAGAGCCAACCAGACCATGGCACCCACAATTTAGTTTTCACTATTGAACTGTGTAATGTTTAAAAATCAGCTTGTAAAGAGTTGCTTGACCAGAGGTGAAGTCAGAGGTAGCCTACCATATTGTGTGTTTTCTTGGCTAGGGATTCTTCTTTATTTGAAACAATAGTTGTTTCAAATAAAAAAACAACATGCTAATTATTTAAACTCTTTTTTATTTATTAACATTTTTATATTTAATCAATTTTTAAATTTATTTAGTAAATTAAAATAGTTTAAAATAAAAGCATGCAAAACATGAATAAATGGCCTCCAAAAAAGAAAAAGAAGAAAAAAAGAAAAGAAAATATCTACTATAAAACAATGACCAATTAGTTGTGATGAATTTTAAAGAGAAAGATTGTTTCTTTACTTCTAATTTAAGTGAAGTTGTAACTTGTTATTCATTAATTATAAAGAATGTCAAAAAGAAAGATTGCTTCTTCATTACTAAATTTAAACATTTTTAAATTCTTCTTTATTTGAAACATTAGTTGTTTCAAATAAAAAACAACATATTAATTATTTAAACTTTTTTTATTTATTAACATTCTTCTATTTAATCAATTTTAAATTTACTTAATAAATTAAAATAGTTTAAAATAAAAGCATGCAAAGCATGAATAAATGGCCTCCAAAAAAGAAAAAAAAAAGAAAAAAAGAAAAGAAAATATCTACTATAAAACAATGACCAATTAGTTGTGATGACTTTTAAAGAGAGATTGTTTCTTTACTTCTAATTTAAGTGAAGTTGTAAGTTGTTATTCATTAATTATAAAGAATGTCAAAAGAAAAGATTGCTTTTTCATTACTAAATTTAAACAGTTTTAAATTCTTCTTTATTTGAAATAATTGAAACAACATGCTAACTATTTAAACTATTTTTTCATTTATTAAGATTCTTATATTTAATCAATTTTTAAATTTGTTTAATAAATTAAAAAAGCTTAAAATAAAAGCATGCAAAGCATGAATAAATGGCCTCCAAAAAAAGAAAAAGAAAAAAAAATCAAAAGAAAATATCTACTTTAAAACAATGACCAATTAGTTGTGATGAATTTTAAAGAGAAAAATTATTTTTTACTTCTAAAAGTAAAGTTGTAAGTTCTTAATCATTAATTATAAAGAATGTCAAAAGAAAAGATTGCTTCTTCATTACTAAATTTGAACAGTTTTAAATTCTTCTTAATTTGAAATAATAGTTAAACAACATGCTAACTATTTAAACTTTTTTGTATTTATTATCATTCTTATATTTAATCAATTTTTAAATTTATTTAATAAATTAACAAAACTTAAAATAAAAGCATGCAGAGAATGAATAAATTGTTGATGTAAAAGAGGATAAGAAGTTGAAAAGTTCGTTGTTATATAGAAAAAACCTTTGCTATGGCAGTTTGTAATAAAGTCTTAAAGTGCAGAATGAATATAAAGAGCATTAACGACTTGGGATCTTGTGCATGAGCGAGGCGCCTCTGAAAAGTGTTAAACATTGCTTAAGATTTCTTTTACTTGTCTTTCTTCTTTTAATAATTACTCAAGTCAGTCACTGTTTGGAATCTGGCTCGGGCAAGACAACAGCATGCTTTTCTACTTCTACTATACTTTATCAAGAATCCCTCTGAGGTTTTTGTATTTTATAAGCTGATGGAAAAGAGCATAAAAAGCATAAAAAGGGAGAGTTAATTAGGGACCCACTTGAATTAGATTACAGAATGTATTGAGGCTTCCAAAGCACTGAAATGGAAACATATTTAGAAGGAGGGGGCAAAGAGTTATGATACACTGTTTTCTAAAAGTTCCATAGCTTTGGCATGCAGATCACTGAGGAAAAAAGTGAGAAAGAATGAGAAAAAAAGTGAGAAGCAATGAGAAAAAAAGTGAGAGACTATCAGAAGTGGTGGGCTTTCAGGGTGAAATGGAATTGGGTGTTGGCGTGGAGGGCGGTCGGCCACCTTTTTATAAGGGGATTAAGTGAGAAAGAAAATGCTCACGCGTGGGGTCTGTAAAATGATGAAACTCTCCGACAAGACAAATGAGACAGTTACTCTCTCAACCATTAATTTTTTCCTTCTTTCACCAGAAAGGACATGTTTTTTATCCTTTCCAAGCAATTCAAAGCGGGATCCCAAGGCCTCCTTTCCATGCGTATACAAGAAATAATCTATCTTAATTACATCATTCATTATAATCTATCGACCCTCCTCATCATATCAACCACCTCCTTGAACATCATTTGGATTCCTTCCCCAATCTCCCCTTTAAAATGTCGTTATGCTTTGTCATTCTCTTCATCTCTTGTGTTTTCCCAAATCCAGATGTTAAGTTCGTTATTTTGAGAGTGGAGCAGCTCGGATCATTTCATTTCTTGTAAACGTATAATCACTTGCCGCCTTCTTTGATTGATTGATTCAATTGGGTATTGTTATAAATAAAATTTTGGGTTGTTTAAGGGTATATTAGTATCACCACTTCCTTAGAGTGATTGATTGATTCAATTGGGTAATGTTGTATATAAAATTTTGGGTTGTTTAAGTGTGTATTAGATCACTTCATTTCTAATAAACCTTATCACCATTTTTTTGATTGATTGATTGAATTGGGTAATGTTGTAAATAAAATTTTGGGTTGTTTAAGTGTGTATTAGATCATTTCATTTCTAGTAAACATATCACCACTTCCTTAGTAAACATATCACCACTTCCTTTGATTGATTGATTCAATTGAGTAATGTTGTAAATAAAATTGTGGGTTGTTTAAATGTGACTTAGGTCTTCTTTGATTGATTCACTTGTGTATTAGATCACTTCAGTTCTAGTAAACCTAATACCACTTCCTTTTGACTGATTGATTCACTTGGATATTTAATAAAATTTTAGGTTGTTTTATGTGTGTGATTGATTCACTTGAATATTTAATAAAATTTTAGGTTGTTTTATGTGTGTATTAGATCACCTCATTTTTAGTAAGCTTATCATCACTTCCCCCTCCTTTGATTGATTGACTCACCTGGGTAATGCTGTAAATAAAATTTTGGGTTGCTTGAGTGTGTGTTAGGTCTTCAAACTGTATGTAAAACATGATCATAGATTTTTTTTAATATATCCAGATTTGTTAATGGCGTTGCAGTGGTAATGTTTTTGTATTATAGGACGGCCTGATCAAGTGGAAGAAGATTGGAGATGTGGGCAATGGTGAGAATGGTACTGATAATAATATGTCACCTGCAAGAAGATCAAGAAAGGTTTTATATATTGATTGATGAAAGGGATATTGGGACGGTTCAATCTGAGAACATGATTACAGAACGATTGTAATGTGATCTCTGATTGAGCCGCGCCAATATCACTTGTATATTATCACAGAAAGCAGGTACGCCCGTTCTTATAACTTGCTTCTCGTCCAAGGCCTTGCTTACCACTTTGGTAGAACTGTGATAACTGGAAGGAAACATTAACAAAATGTATTAATTTTAACACTTGCTAGGGAATATCTGTCTATGTTTTGGGCGATAAGTGAAACCATTGTTGAACCAGATGTGTAGACATATTTTCTTAGACATTGCCATTTATTTTGCTTCCAGATTATTACTCTAGTGCTATGTTGAAACATAAAATTTAGAATACAAAAATATAAGAGAGAATTTTCTCTGGTAAAAGTTTGATTTCAGTTCTTCATCTTTCTTTCTTTTCTAATTACAGATTTCATCGAATTCAGAATGCATCTCCTCCCACCATGTATAGAAAGTAACTGGTTTTGTGATATCCACTGTAGGAGTACAGTTAAAGACAACATAAGAGCTATGTTTTAGAATATGAAGTGTATCAAATATATGAGAGTATAAGTATGTTGGCTGTAAACAATCAGTGCATTGTGATCAATATACCGACTATACAAGTGTATAAACAACCAGTGTATTGTGATTAATATAATGACTATACAAGTATATAAGTATGTTGGCTGTAAGACTATACAAGTGTATAAGTATGTTGGCCGTAAACAATCAGTGCATTGTGATCAATATATCGATTATACAATTATTCAACTATGCTGGCTGTAAACAACCAGTGCGTTGTGAATCTTGTGATCAATCTCCCCGACTGTTTATGTGAATACCTAGGTCCAGATGCCTGGATAAATGAGAAAATATCTCTTTTTTCATACACCAGTTTCCTTCTGCAACCCGGCCATTACCATAGCTTTGCACTTATACTGTAATATTCACGTCTAAACTAGGATTACATTTCCTGCTTGCCAATCGGAGTAACAATTGTTAATGCTTATTTGAACTGTAATTCAATAGTTGGGAAGAGGTAACCATTTCTATTGCTTGTTTGAACTGGAACTCAACAGTTCGTAAGTTATAACAAGCCTTAATGGCAAACAACATCTATCATGGTTGTTAAGTTCATTGGTACGATGAATATGATGTGGATAGAACTTTCTTGTGAGCTATAAGTGAAAATTTGAAGTTGGACCTCGATGAATTTTTATTCCACCGACTTTTTTTCTCAATGGCATGATTAACGGGTGAATTGCATTGCAGCATTGTCAAACTACCTTTTGCGAAGTTGGTCCCATTGCATATTTTCTTACTGTTTTCCTTTTCAACTTTGTAGAAACAGGTTTCCAAAGCAATATGAATACTCACCCTTATATACGGCCATATTTGGGTTACTTTAGACTTGCAGTTAATTCTCTTGGCTAGTCAGGTTTCATGCACCTAAATCAAATATATTTCAAATTATATTATAAATTGATGCTGTAATGCAGGATTAATGCAACACAAATTTAATAGACAAGGGATTAGATGGTGGCGCGGTTCAATTCATAGACACAATTATAGTAATTTGACTCAGATTCAGTTGTGCCAATACAACTTATATATTTAATGAACACCTCACATAAACAGCTGGTATTGTCGACCTTATGTTTTCAAACCAAGGATTAGCAAGACTGTTAGTTTCTTGGTCAAAATCCATAGTAGGAGATCTGACATTGAAAAAAGTTTGAAAATAACTTAAGGCTGTGGCTCTTGATCCCTTAGACTGCTTGGTCTCATAGACGTCATTAAAAATCTTTCATTTCATTTCATTCAAACAGGTTACTTCCAGATGCACTAAAGCATTAAAGCTGAGGACTGATGTCAATAGGAAGGTTTAAATCAGTATTCTCCAAAACCTCAAATAACCAACAATATGTCGGTTACTTACTTTTGAACAGTGTCCATTGTGCTCTTATCTCTTGTACAAGATGAATTTTTTTTATTGATAAGGCTCCTCATTCTTCCTTTTGCTTTAGAGAATACTGATCTAAGCTAAGATTATGTTTTCTTTCAGCTATCAATTATACTTTGCTGCAGATTTTTTTACTGTACTTTCTTAACCTTTCTTGCTCTTCTATTCTTTTGGTGTTTAGGAGTTACTCTTTTAGGTTATGGCAAACAAAAAAATATCCCGTCACTCATGCCATAATTTTTTCTTTCAACTCAGATATAGCAAATCATAACAAAGTTCTTAGCTTATTACTTTTCCACCGTCAAATGATTAATGAACTTGTCAGCAGTTAGTAAATTGGATTCCAGCATTGTCATCAAGATCATCAAAGGTATGTCAAAAGATCTTTTAAAAAGGTGAAACTTTAAATGACTTGCTTATTTAATGCTGATCTAGGGGTGCCTTTATTTGCACATGTAAAGAGTTGCATGTATTAATAAATAGCTTCCATGTCTATTGGCACTTTGGATGACAATGTCTTTTGTGTAATTCACTCCACCATTTATCTCTTTGTATTCCAATTTTTAAAAAATTGAATTGGTTTTCTCATGTGATCTTTCTGAATAATTTTTCCACCTTTTAGAATTGATCAAAGTTGATTTTGATGTATGTTAATAGTGAATCTTTTGGACTAAACTCAAAACTTTTGGTTGAGATGCTGAATATTATTTTAAAAACAATTTAATAATAATTTTAGATTTAGTCTTAAATTATTAAATTTGTATATAATTGTAGGAAAATAAAATAGATTGTCCTGCCAATTTATCAATTTAGGAGCATGATAAATCAATCAATTAGACCTTAAATAGAATTTACAACTAATATAGTAATTTAATAGGATGATAAATCAACCAATTAGACCTTAAATTAGTCAAATAGTTGAGATTAGAATCTGTAAATTGTAAATTGAAATGAAAGGGGAAGATGTTGCTTAGTTATTTCAAATATAGTGATTTTGATCTTTGAAATGACTAATGAGTTGTTATAGATGCAACTAGATTTAGACCTAATGTAAAATGTTATATAAATTTCTAATACCTAGGATGAAATCATATTTGCAATTTTGTCTCACCAACAAGATTGTGTCCTATAGGCACTATCTCATCCTCTACAACTATAGGCCTCTGAACCCTAGTTATCTAGCAAGTGCACCTTCTTTCTAGATAAAATGTGGCATTCAAGCATCTTTGAGGATTTTCTATGAGAGGACTAAATTATGAAACTTTCTTAGTTTCAATTCAAACCCCATCATTGATTTTACAAGATTTAAGACACAAAAGACATATTACGTAAAATCCCTAGATGGTGTAATATCTATCAATGATTGTGCAAGCCTAATTTCAATACTTGATAATTCCTCTTAGAGAGTATTTTAATGATATCTCATGGATTTCCTTGATGATTACTAATGACCCACCTAGATTGACTTTAAATACAAGGTTGATTGACTTTAAATACAAAGTTCTAGGTTGAGAGTGCTTAATTTGAAATTTAAAAATGAAGGATGAAATTAAATGTGTGATTTTATCTAGGGGACATAATATCATCCACAATCTAATTCAAGAGGGGGGAAATCTAATGAATTAGACCCACCTAGTTATATGGATAGAATAATGGTGCTCAAGATGATAAAATATTTAGTTATTGCTAGCTTGTGCATAGAATAACATAAATTATCAGGGAAAGGTATTTAGGACAAGGGAAAAATTGAGTGTAAAATCATAAGATAAGAGGGAGAAGTATGCACTTTTCTTCTCTATATTCTACCCTCACTTTGACATGCATTTGAACTACGTGAATCACATAAGCTAGAGTAAATAAAAAAATCATTGAAATAAAAAATAGATGCATATAAATATAATTAGATGATGCCTCTTTATTTGTTTGTGTTCTTGGTAGAGTTTTGTTTGCTAATTTGTACACATCCACAAACAAAAAGTTTTAGTAGCACTTGCAACAAATATCTATAAACAAAAAAATCATAATCATTTTGCATTTTTAAACTTGTGCCATCTATTGAAAATATAATAATACAAAAAAGGGGCATAAAGTTTGAGTTTAGAGAAATGAAGACATGGGGATGTGACTAAGTTGCCCCCCATGCAACCATGTAAAGTCTTGTCATAATCAATGAAGGTCCCATGAAAGAGCCACTTTAACCATTATGAGAGTATTGGTATAAGACCCATGAAAGACTCACTTTAACCTTTGTGTGGTCTAGGGACTATGAAGGAATGAATAAATCATTGCAAAATGTATGACCCATGTGATGGGAACAATTTAACACTTATGTGGTGTACAACCCATGAAGGAGTTAATGTATGCAAATGTAACTACCACCATTTTACTAGTCAACTTGTCAAACTAGGTGCTCCATTTGAAAAGTGCAATTCCTCTTCCAAGATTCTCTTATACATTGTCCATAATGGAAGTCTAAGATGCCTTTCTTATTCCAATATGTAACCCCCATATAAATACTTTCTTACACGTGTAATAATATAAATTCTAAGTGGCTTAGTGTGTCATCTAAGGAACCTTGAGATTCATACCAAGTGTGGTGCCCCATTCCATGAGGGTTCAACAATTAAACAAGCTACAAATTATTAAATATTACATTATTCCTAGTATTTATAAGGTGAACAATAGTTAATCCTATTAATCTCTTTGTATACATTACAAAATAAAATAAGAGGTATGACAAAGAGGACTAATAGCTAGGGGCACAAATGCCCATAGTTTCCTTATACCAAACAAACTTATCAATGCTCACTACCTTATTGAGGGAATCAACAATATTTGCCAAGGTGTCAAATTTTTGAACCAATGCCTTCTTTTCCTCAACTATATTTTTAAAAAAGTGATATTATACACCAATGTGTTTAGTGTGAGCATGGAAGGTAAGATTCCTAGCTAAGCTATTAGAAAATAGGATCTCAGGATACTAATAAATATAAATAAAATATAAAATAAATAAAATGAGAATTATACAAGGGTAGATTTAACACATTACACAACATATACATGGGGAAAACCGTTTTGGGTTTAAAAAAACCCCATAAAGCATCATTTTATTAAAACACTTACAAAAAATAGTCTATTAAAAAATAGACTGAACCTGGGGACACTCCTCTACTTACTTCCACATGGCCAATAATATTTCTTGTACATAATGATAGAATTCACTATAAATCTCTAAATTCCCTTACCTCTCAAATGGGAGAACCTCTTTAAATATAGAAGGGGTGGAAAAATACTTGAAGAGGTATTAGTCACACCTATTCAAAGTAACTCTTTGTAAATAATTAATAATCTAATAGTTATTATATTATTAATTATTAAATGGTATATGCTTTATAAAGCATATAATAAACATAAGGTTTTATAACCTTATATTAGAATAATATATAAATGTTATAAGGGTATGACCCCTAATAACATTAGGTTCTAACATAAGCAAATGGTAGTCTAACTATCACAACTAATCTAAGTATTGGTGATAAATTTAAGAAAAGGCCCCTAAAAATTACATTAATCATGGTGAATCCTAGCTAGGTGCATTAATTTTCATGGTGAGTCAAGACCTTTTTTAGAAAAAAATTATTCCCTATGGTGAATTTATGCACATTACTAGATAATTTTTTCCCTAACAAATTATAGATTAGTACTAAGAAATAACATAATTTATTTGGTGAATTATCAAATGATATTAAATGAACATAGTTTGTTTGGAAAAATATTTTAGGATATAAAAAAAGAATGATCAATTATCTACATTTTGCATCATTTAATAAATAATGATCAATGAATTAAGTTTTACCAAACAAGGTAAAGTTGACACATCCACATTTAAGGAATTTTATTTAGAATAGGCCACCAACATATAGATTAATTAACATTAATGGATCATCTCAAATAATCACTTCACTAACACCTAAGATTAGCGATTTGGCACTATACCCTCACCTACCAAGTGGTGTCATTGTGTTGTGCATAGCTTCTCAAATTAATGTTCCAAAATATCCATAACATTATACATTGTTTGATTAGTTAACAATGATTGGTGGTTGATGTTATATTCTAGGAGGGAAATTGGACACACACACTTTTGGTGAAATAAGTTTTCAAATAAACTATCAAATATATGATTTGATCAACTTGATGATTCTACTTAGACCTATGTAATATTAACTTATTTCAATCTTTATAAGTGTTTCCCATCATCATTGATATATTGTATTTGTTATATATGAAAATGAAGATAAGAGTTGAATAGTGTTGTTAAGATAGATTCAATCAAACCCTCCTTTAACAATAACACTCAAGGACAATAATCGAGCCAAGTCACTAAAGATGGAGAGTGCTCAACTATAGGTTGATGTCACTCAGGAATGATATGTAAAGACAGATTAGATTGCTAGATATGTCAAACCCTAATTATATGATTCCAAATATTGATGGACAAGATACGAGAAATGACCGCATAGGAAGACACTAAATGCAGATTAGAAACATACCAGGATTTAGATTTTTGAAGGAAGAAACTTTGGGGACACTAGGGCGGGCGCCCTAGTGCAACATGCCACTTTTTCTGTAGATCTGGAACTGTAAGATGATGAGGATTGCAACCTGATTTAGAGTTTTTAGCAATGGTAGTTGGGAGGACACATGGACAGGTGTTCTAGTCTAGAAAGGAATATTCTCTATTCTTTTCTTCAGATCTTGAATCTCTATCTCCTGCTTAGCTTCTCTGTAACTTCACTCCGCAAGATCCCGCACTTGTAACCTACAATCACAAGAGAGGGGTTGGGGGTTGTGGTGCTTAGGAGCTTTCCTTGGTCAAGCCCTGAAATGGCATTCAAGCCTTCCAACACCATTGTTAGATAGAGTACATGTCCTTGGTTGACAGAGGAAAAATCAAATGATAAGATAGATTGATAGAAACACAAATTGATATCACTTTGGAGGTGAAAACCCTCAGGGAGATGAAGAGCCTTCAAATCATGATGAAATGAGTTGATGAAACCAAATATGCAACAAACATATACAAACACAACATAATTATGCTTTGCAACACAATGAATGCCTTGAATGTTTTTTGTTTGATGATCATAAGTTCGCCTTAATCAACTAGGAGTAAAATGAAGTCCTAAACATGTTTATATATGCATTCCTACTAACATTCGTAATTCAAATTGAAAAGGCCAACAAAGGGAAACCTTTTAACGGTCATAAATTGACACATTTAAATTTAGGTCCCAGAAAAATAGGTCTGGAATAGGGCGCGGGAACCCAAGTCTAGAGGGCTATTTTTAGTCATAATTATCATTTAGGATAAGCCCCTAAGCCCCATTTTACATGGGTTTCAGGGGAAATTGCTATGGGATAAGTTTTACACATGCATGATTAAACTAAGGGGACCTTGGAGCTAAACTAGGTGGTAAAAAGTCCTAGGGGGACATTTTACGACAGAACATTTATCCCCCACTTTAATGTATGTATGATCTTACGATCCATACATGCATTAAAGTACTGTTGAAAACACATCAAACATGCCAAGCACATGAAGGTAAGGCATACACAAAGATTGAGGAACTATTTCTAGCCCCAATCTTAGGTAAGCACTAGAAGACACACTGAAGAGACACAAGACACAAAGAAGACTATGAGAAGCATGCAAAACATAGTGAATATAGTTGAAGCATGCAAAACATGATGAATACATTGATATAACATTTTCATATATGCAATAAAATCCTAACTAAGGGTTGGGGGAGCTGATCGCTATGCCCTTGAAACCACCAAAAAAATGCAATACAAAACCCAAAATGTAGGGGGAGCTCATTGCTACACCCTTGATACTACACCAGGGGGAAGACATGCCAAACAAAACGTGTGGGAGGAGCTCATCGCTATGCCCTTGAAACCACACAAGGGGGAAGATACATAAAGAAGGCACATGGAATACACAAGCACCGTATAGCATGTCATAGACATACTATACGTCTTACACACAGAAAACACGAGCGATGGAAGGAGCTTATTGCTAAGTTCCCACCATCTAAAACACGTTGTAGACACACTTGACGGTTGAGTTTATGCTACAACAACTGCCAAAGACACAATTAAGGGAGGATAGCTCAAGATCCAATGTTGCCTCCCAATGAGAACTTTATATAAAAGGATGTGCACTAGCTCAAGAGATACACCATCCCGCCTTCCATAGAAGGGCTTTGTATAAAAGGATACACACTAGCCCAAGAGATGCGTTATCCCACCTTGTGGAGAGGGCTTTTCGATTTAAATTTGAATAAGGATGTGCATTAGATTAAGAGATACAACATCCCGCCTCATGGAGAGGGCTTACAAACATGCTTCATTAGTGTCAAAATCATCAAATAGATACCATTATATATGCCCCCACCTTAATGTGGTTAATTGGTGCAGGAGCACCTAACACCAAGTGGCCTCCGTAAGGCATTTAAGTCATGTTTTGTTTAGAAAATCATGTTTTGTGTTGTAATAAGGTCTATTTGACCAATGCATTCATTTCAGTTTGTGTTTAGGTTTATTTTGTAAGTCCCAAGTGACTTAGGGCACATTTGTCAAATTGTAATCGCATAATGCTAAAAATAGCAATAATGCCAAAAATAGGCAGTAGTGTTTCTCCCAGCCGCTTGGATTGGTCTCCCAGCCACTTAGAGTCAGTTTGGTACTACCCTAGTGAGTTTATAAAACCAGGGAAATGAACAAGATCAAGCATATGTATTGTAACCAGATTGAATTGGAGATTGTATGTAATCGTGCATTGTGTTAAGGGGAATCAAACTATTCTGTGTTGTCATTTTGTTTCCATTCTCTATAATTACAAATTGCATAGCTATAGATCTCTTTTCCTTTCTGTGTTTTCCTGTTGTTGCATAATGTCGATATGAAGCATTCCACTGGTGAGATTTCTATCAAAATTAGTGGAATGGCTTCAATGTACCATATCTATCTATTTCCTGTTTTGTTTTCCTATTCGATAGCATAGAAGTTCCAGATCGAGGGTTGCACACAGTAGATCGCCTAGCATCTCCATGTGCTAGGGTTTGATTGGAGGAGTTGGAGTTGTTGTCGGTAAGACAAAGGCCATTGAAAAAGCATTCTTGCTCAGACCGACGAGAGTGGTCTGGCCGAAGAGAGGATCGAGCCATTGACAGAGGATCTGTTGGGAGGAATCGGTGAATCGGTGACTCTATGGTAAGACCGACCGATAATTCAAGTCCCACCAACGAGTGTGGTTCAAATGTATATTGCGAATGTCTATCATAAATGCATGTGGTGAATGTACATTAAGAGTGTATCTTTCATCAGATACAAATGTTGACCAGGTGTAATGGTGAATCAGGGTATTACCACCAGTTATAGCAAGTCATGCCGAGTATATACTAAGTGTATGAGGCTCCCCATCATATTGGTATCAAAGCTAGCGAAAGCTCTGGGTGGAGGGTTGTGTATTTGATTTCTGAAGGCAGATGAATCCTATTCCTGTAGTGTGTGGGCAGGCGATGATGAGGACTGTCAAGACCATTCACCAATAGAGATTTGGCTGGAAGAGGGTGCAGAGTGAAGCCACTGTGAGAGAGAGTGGTAGTGCATCTCCATGATCTGCTGTTGGACTAGAGGAATGGGTCTGTGAAGTAGCGTGTAGGAGGGACAGCTGATTGAGCACTATGTTGTAGTCAAATTAAGGATTTGCAGAAGTGTTGGCATTGTCTGTGAATGTTTATGTCAGACAGAGAGAGTGACGGAGAGGCTAGTAATATGCCTCCAAAGGGGATGACCACCAAAGTGGTCAAGAAATTTCAAGAGATGGAAGAGATGATAAAAAACGGGGTCAATGAAGCACTCCAGGAAGAATTAAAGGCAATGAAGATAGGCAAAAGGATAGAGGAAGATTCAGATGGAGAAGAAGAGAAAGAGGAAGAAGTAGAAGAACAAGAAGAGGTAAAGATACTAGCTGAACAAAAGCAATTTTTGGAAGCCATTAAGGCTATTGGCAAGGATTCTTCAGAGGCTTGGATATATATTCCCATGTTCAGTGGAAAGATGAATGCTGATGAAGTTATGGAGTGGATTGAGGCTCTAAACAACTACTTCGAATACAAAGAAGTTCCTGAAAGTAAGAAAGTTAAGTTTGCAAAAACTAAACTCAAAGGTGCTGCCCTTACATGGTGGAATTACACCCAAGGAAAAAGGGTAAAGAATGGGAAAATTATGATCTCTTCATGGAGCAGAATGATGGAGAAGATCAAGTCTCAGTTCCTTCCATCTGACTACGAGGTGCAGATTTACAGGCAGATATAGAACCTGAAGCAAAAAGATATGGATGTGGCTACTTACACTAAGGAGTTTCACAAATACACTCTTCGTTGTGGGTACATGGAGGATGAAAAAGCCAATGTAGCAAGGTATCTAAATGGTCTGAGGATCAATATTCAAGATGAGATAAGTTTATTTACTCCTGAAACTGTGGAAAAAGGCTTTCAAGTAGCATTAAGAGCTAAAGAGAAGTTGAAGAGGAAAGGTGAGCAGCAAAGTAAAGGAAGAGGTGACAGAAATTTTAGAGGTAGACATCCTAACCAGAGGCCTAGTGGTGAGTCTAACCAAGATGAGCAAGTTGGGGACTCAAGTAGCAGAGGAGGCTACTAAGGAAGAAGGCCAAATGAACGAGGTGGGACAAATGGATCAGACAGATGATCTAGGTTCTCTAACATGAGATGCTATAATTGTAATTAGATAGGGCACCCAGCTTATAAGTGTCCAGAGAAGGCCTCAACTTCTCATGGCAATGAGAAGAGAACCACTTTGATTCAAGAAGATGCAAGGAGTGTGACATCTCCTGAAGTGAATCTAGAATTAGAAATGGGAGAAAGTCTGATGATCAAGAGGACATTGCTCAAAGCACCAGTGAAGACTAAACCATCACAAAGGAGAGCTCTTTTTAGGATCAATTGCAAAAGCAAAGGTAAAATATGCAAGGTAGTCATAAATTCTAGTTCAACAGATAATATGGTGTCTAGGGAAATGGTGGATAAATTGAACATAGAAAGGATTCCTCATCAAACTCCTTATAGGGCATCTTGGGTAAGTGACAGTCAATCACTTTTGGTAAGTGAACAGGCATATGTTGATTTTTAGATTGGAGAATATAAGGAGAGAATTTTATGTGACATTTTGCCCATGGAGTGTTGTTACCTACTTTTAGGTAGGCCATGGAAATTTGATAGGCAAGCATTGTATGATGGATATGCTAACACATACACCATCAAGAAGGATGGAAAGACTTTTGTGATGACACCATTGCAAGAAGGTGCTGCAACACAGCAAGCAACCAAGATCATTTTGGTGGGTAAGAAAGAGTTTGTGAATATGCATGAAGAAGAGACAAGGATAGTTGAAGATACCTCAAGGAGTGGGGTTGCTAAAGGTCACAGTTTGAAGGTGATTTCAGTTTTAAATGATGGAGATCCGATGGTAATGTCTGAGATGGATTAGATGACGGTCACAGAGTAGGTCTACAAGCAGTCACAAGTTGATTGGAAAGAAGAGGATGCTATCATAGTAGGAACCATTGTTTGTCATCTAGAGCCAACAAGAGTTGGAAGGAAAACAAATTCTACTATAGCAGCAATACAAGAAGCATCAAACAAGATTTTGAATGTAGGTGTTCAGGCAGAGATGACAATAAGCAATCATGGCATGCAACATCCAAGTTTGATTGAAAGTACTCACTCATGGCAAGGTGTGAGTAGAGCCTACAATGCTAGGCATAAGTTTTTGATTCCATGGAAGCAAGTTGCAGTCTAGAGATCATGGGGAAGGCATCATGCAACAAAGGATACAGGTGGAGCAAGACACAGACTCAACTCATGGGACATGAGTTCTTTTCTAGGTGGGGTGTATGGTGTAGGAGCACCTAACACCAATTGGCCTCCGTGAGGCATTTAAGTCATGTTTTGTTTAGAAAATCATGTTTTGTGTTGTAATAAGGTATATTTGACCAATGCATGTCATTTCAATTTGTGTTTAGGTTTATTTTGTAAGTCCTAAGTGACTTAGGGCACATTTGTCAAATTGTAACCACATAATGCTAAAAATAGCAATAATGCCAAAAATAGACAGTAGTGTTTCTCCCAGCCACTTGGATTGGTCTCCCAGCTGCTTGGAGTCAGTTTGGTACTACCCTGGTGAGTTTATAAAACTAAGGAAATGAACAAGATCAAGCATATGTATTGTAACCAGATCGAATTGGAGATTGTATGTAATCATGCATTATGTTAAGGGGAATCAAACTATTCTGTGTTGTCATTTTGTTTCCATTCTCTGTAATTACAAATTGCATAGCTGTAGATCTCTTTTCCTTTTTGTGTTTTCCCATTGTTGCATAATGTCGATATGAAGCATTCCATTAGTGAGATTTCTGTTGAAATTAGTGGAATGGCTTCAATGTACCATATCCATTTGTTTCTTGTTTTGTTGTCCTGTTCGATAGCGCAGAAGTTCCAGATCAAGGGTTGCCCACAGTAGATCGCCTAGCATCTCCATGTGCTAGTGTTTGATTGGAGGAGTTGGAGTTGTTGTTGGTGAGACAAAGGCTGTCAGAAAAGCATGCTCGCTCAGAGTGATGAGAGTGGTCTGGCTGAAGAGAGGATCGAACCATTGACAGAGGATCTGTCGGGAGGAATCAGTGAATTGGCGACTCTGTGGTAAGACCGACAGATAATTCAAGTACCACCGACGAGTGTGGTTCGAATGTATATTGTGAATGTATATCACAAATGCATGTGGGGAATGTACATTGAGAGTGTATCTTTCATCAGATACAAATGTTGACTGGGCATAATAGTGAATCAGGGTATTACCACCGGTTATAGCAAGTCACACCGAGTATATACTAAATTAGTGTATGAGGCTCCCCATCATTAATGTCTCTTACCAATATCAAGCACATTAAGGTAGAGAGAAAACATGTAAGGGAACAAGAGCTCTTACAAAGCCCATGCCCCTGAGGTAACATGTGCTTACAATCACCGAATGTTCCCACAAACACATTGATATAATATGCTAAGATAAACAATAAGATCAAATCATGAAAGCTATGCATGAAAACAATCACATCAAGGACTAGGGCTATACTCATGGGTTTGGAGCCGAGTATAACCATTGGGCTATACTACAAGTACCTCAAAACTGAGTGTAGCAACAAGGTGATATACTAATCAAAGTGTACAAGAGCAGATTGAATGGATTGTAAAATGTTAGCCATAAGAAATTCCATAAGATGATACATCACACAGAGTGATTCTACTAGTCAACCATCAGATGTATATTAGATCAACCATGTCATCATATATGGACTAGGTCCATTTTTGCTTTCTTGCATGCTGAAGGGACGCACGGTCCGTATTAGTATCTGTTTGTTTTCATTATTTGCCAACTAGGTAGAACCACTGAAGAAGGTAAACAATAAAAATTAGAGAGGAGAACAAGTGTCTTAGGAACACCTCATAGGAGGATGCCCCCAAAACACCCTCCACAACACTATGCCCCTTAGGCACGACACACAACAATAAAATAGAGGAGAGGCAAGATAGAATAATGTTGAAACAAATAGAAGAATGGTCACAATAGAGGTAGTCTCCCAGTATCCTTGACCTTACAAGAGTATCAAGGGTCATCCAAGGAGACCTAAACAACACATTTCACATCACGGGGAACACAACACATAACAGGAGGCCACGTAAGTGAGCAAAGATATGCTATGACAAAGGTAACTACCAGGGTTAGAAATACTTACTTGTGTACACAACCAAGCTAGTGGTTGTTGTTGAGAAAGTCATCTTCCTCCTGATCTCGAATGCAAGAAGAAAGAGGTACATAAGGTACAACTGCCTGACATAAATTATCATCCATTAACTTTTTAGCCTTAATCTCTTCTTTTTTTGATTTAATGTTAGATGGTGAAATTTTCTCTTATTGTGGTGGTGTATTTTGAGCCAAGGATTGTCTTTTATTCCTTCTTTCTCTCGCTAGTTTATTCCTCCATGTTTTATTAGTGATGCAATGTCAACAAGATTCTCATTATTTTCCATGGTTTTCAACATCTTAGAAGAAGAAGCAGAAATATGGTTATCTCTTAATGATGCATTTCTTTGTTTTCCATGCATATCTCTCAATCCTTGTAAGGATGATGGAGGAGGAACCTTAGAAAATATCCCCTTACCTCGCGGTCTAGGGGGTTCTTGTAATGTAGGTTGTTCTTTATTTATTGTTTGTTGAATAGGGGGTCCAACTAATTTTTATAGTAGTTGTGCTTTGTAATGTCATTTATATCCCAAGAATGCTTGATCTCATTGTGGTTCAAGCTCTTCAGCATGTTCCAGCCAAAAGTAATCAAGAATAAAGTTTTTCTGCATAACCATATGTTTCCATCGACTATGGTGAACAGTTCATATAGACCTATGGTGAGAAAATTTTAAGCATTGGTGAAGGGTTGAAGGGACAACTTTCATAGCCTTGAGCCATGGATGACCTAGTTTTATATGGAGAGGTTAGATATAGGGATGATATCAAATGATTGTTCTAAATCTTTATCAAGCACTTAGATCATTAAAGTAATCTTCCCTATGGCCAGGAGGAAAGCTCCATTATGTGTTTTTATCATCATGTATGTAGTCTCATAAGTTTCTTGTATCAATTTATGTGAATAAAGGAACTCTTCCATAGCAATGTTAGTCATGCAATTTGGATCAACAAGGGCTCCTCTTACAAGAGTCCCCATTATGTTAATAGTAATGTAAAGGGGACCTTTAATGTCTTTGACTATTCTATCTTTTGGTGTAAATGTTATTTCTAGTTTAGTGGTCTTCCTTTTCTTATAAAGTATTGTTTTTATGATGAGAACCCATAGATGTGAGACTGTTTCACACTAACGCACTTGTTTGAGGAAAACGGGTTCTAAAAGACACATGAAGTTCACAACAAACAAAGTGGTAGGAGGAAAAAGTACTACACAACAAGGCAAGATAAGTGTTTTTGAAAGTTTGCTTAAAAGGATGTGAATAAGGTGTGTAAACACCTAGTGTTGAAATACACACTGTGTAATTAAGGATATGCCAATTTTAAATCTAAAGCATTGAACAATAGACAATTTTAAAATGAATATATGCTTGAAAAATGGATGCAATTTCTGAAATGAAAGATATTTATGACAAATGCAATGAAGCAACACAAATCTATGCTTGTATATGACCTTAAAATGCCTAATTTTCTCTCTTTTTTCAATGCAAATGTGCTAATGATGCAAATGTAAATTCAAAAACACACAATGCAGCAACACTACAGTCCAAAATCAGATTTGAAAGAGTGTTTGAATGAGTAGTAAAATCTAAAACAAGATTTTAACTACAAACCCTAGCTTTTGAAATTACTAGGTTATAAGAAAAAATGTAAAACTTCAAGCAAAAACCTAGCAAATGAGATATGCAAATGCAAGGTAAAAGATCATGAAGTGATGAAATACTATAATGTATCTCAGATCTAATGTAAATATCAGAAAATTAAATGTTTTCAATGATATGCAAGGAAAATAGTGCAAACTATGCCTTAATGCAAGCAAAAAATGCTTATTTTTTTCAAAATTTTCAAATTTATGCAAGATTTTTGAATGTATGATGATAAATATGATATGAATGAATGCAAAACTGACTAAAATAGTCAAAAAGATGCAAGTTCAATAAAAACATGGGTTTACCGAAATGTTATATATGAAAATGAAGATAAGAGTTGAATAGTGTTGTT
The DNA here is from genome assembly GCA_027924645.1 of Cunninghamia lanceolata. Lineage (NCBI taxonomy): Eukaryota > Viridiplantae > Streptophyta > Pinopsida > Cupressales > Cupressaceae > Cunninghamia > Cunninghamia lanceolata. The sequence goes on along the minus strand of BSBN01000558.1, from coordinate 1,017,304 downwards.
AAGATAGATTCAATCAAACCCTCTTTTCACAATAACACTAAAGGAAAACAATCAAGATGAGTCACTATAGATGGAGATGACTTAGCTACAAGTTGATGTCACTTACAAATGATATGGAAAGATAGACTAGATTGCTAGATATATCAAACCCTAGTTCAAGTAAGCCTCAACCCTAATTATATGATTCCAGATACAGATGGACAAGATATGACAAATAATCACATAGTAAGACAATAATGCAGATAAGAAACTTACCAAGATTCAAATTTTTGAAGGTGGAAACTTTGGGGACACTGGGACGGGCGCCCTAGTCCAACAAGCCACTTTTTTTTGTAGATCTGGAACTGTAAGATGATGAATATTGCAACTTGCTTCAGAGTTTCTAGCAAAGTTAGTTAAGAGGACATAGGAGTAGGCACCCTAGTCTAGAAAGGAATATTCTATGCTCTTTTCTTTAGGTCCTAAATCTCTATCTCCTACTCAGCTTCTCTGCAACTTCACTCTGCAAGATCCTGCACATGTAACCTGCAATCACAAGAGAGGGGTTGGGGGTTGTGGTGTTTAGGAGCTTGCCTTGATCAAGCCCCGAAATGGCATTCAAGCCTTCCAACACCATTGCTAGATAGAGTGTGTGTCTTTGGTGGGCAGAGGCAAAATCAAATGATAAGATAGATTGATAGAAACACAATTGATATCACCTTGGAGTTGAAACCCTCATAAAGATGAAGAGCCTTCAAATCATGGGGAAATGAGTTGATGAAGCCAAATCTGCAACAAACATATATAAACACAACACGGTTCTACTCTGCAACATAATGAATGCCTTGAATGCTTTTTACTTGATGATCATAAATTTGCGTTAATCAAATAGGAGTAAAATGAAGTCCTAAACATGTTTATATATGCATTCCCACTAACATTCATAATTCAAATTAAAAAGGCTGACAAAGGGAAACCTTTTAATGGTCATAAACTGACACATTTAAATTTAAGTTGTGACAAAGTAGGTCTGGACTAGGGCGTAGGTGCCCAAGTCCAGCTTGAGCTATTTTTAGTCATGATTATCATTTAGGATGGGCCCCTAAGCCCCATTTGACATGGGTTTCGAGGGAAATTGCTCTGAGATAAGTTTTACACATGCATGATTAAACTAAGGGGACCTAGGAGCTAAACTAGGTGGTAAATAGTCCTAGGGGGCATTTTATCACATAACAGTATTCAATATCTTACACCATACATGTGGCAATTTTTAGATACTCTTGGGACAACTATGACTTATTTGGCATATTTTCACTCACTTTCATGAAAGACTATAGTAACTTATTATAGGGATTCTAGTTGGTAAATGGTCATTAGCCTTTAGACATCTAGAGATAGGTGGTGGGCTAGCCACAAATTCTTGAGATCTTAAGTTGACCATTGATTGTTATGAAGATCACTCATGGTTATGACATGTGGAAATTTATAGATGTCATTGTAAGAGACTCTGAGGTTTTAGAAATGCATTTCCACACCTTATGGATATATTCCCAAAAGTTCATTTTTTTGACCTACATCCCTTATAATTTGATCTTGCTAAAATTCAAAAAAGATAAGACAATTATTTTAAAAAATTATCAATAGGATAAATCACTTCCTCAAGATAACATATATTTAATGACTCTACAAGAAAATAATGTAGACCTCTTTAGAGATTGCTACCTAATCTAACATCCTAGACTTTGTTTCTACATTTATCTTAGCTAAAGAAATGGATTATGCATGCTTCAAGAATAGTGACAACTTTAAGAAACCCCCCTAAAAAAGATATAAAATCCTGGTGAATCTTTCATTTTTGGAAAAAATAATAATTTTTATTGGTAAATATTTCCTTTTTTTCTGAAAAAATTAACTTTATTGGTCATTTTTTTACATCACTATAAATTTATAGAAATTCCTAGCAAATCTTGGTGAATAATAGGAAAGCACATTAATTACCATGGCAAATCCTTCCTTTAAAAAAAATAAATTCCTATGAAAAAGTAGGTACTCGAGGGTGGCAACAATCAATAGGTTTAAGGGGTAGTGCTCCTTACAGGGGTCAAGGGGGTAGCACCCAGTCATGGGATCAAGGGGGTCTAGGGATAGTAGCATCAATGCACTCCTATTGTGATACGTGCGGTATCAAGGGGTGGAGCCCCTTGATGCCAAGAATAAATCTACTATCAAGAAAGCATTGGAACCAACACGAATTAAATATTTTAAATCAACACCATATAAATAAAATTCTTATATAATAGTCCTACTCAAATCTATTAACTTATCTCTAATTTAACAATTACCTTTACATTTTGGGCATGCAATTCCTTTCAACCATTAGTTTTGTCTATAATCTAATGGTTAGATCATTCTATTCCATGAGCTAAAATGTACCCATAGTTGCTAAGGCTAATCGGGCCCAAAAGCAATTTTAGGCTCGATTAGCCTTGGAAATTATGGGTACATTTTAGCTCATGGAATACACCAAGAATAGTTAAAGATTATATAGATAAAATCAATAGTGGTAACTAGAGATTGGTGATATGGCCCTAAATTAACCAAGAATTATGAAATATTAATGGTGAATTAATTTAGATTTGTACTATTACTTGTAAAGTTTAGGTGAATCATATCTATTCATGTATCAAATACTGTGGGAAAATACATATTGTGCAAAATCCCTAGATGGTGTAATATCTATCAATAATTAATGTGCAAGCCTAATTTCACTACTTGATAATTCATCTTAGAGAGTCTTTTAATGATATCTCATGGATTTCTTCGATGATTACTAATGACCCACCTAGATTGACTTTATATACAATGTTCTAGGCACTCAATTTGAAATGTTTTGGTATAAACACTAATAAGTAACCATCAATTTCTAGAAATTCCAACACTAAGAGTGGTTAATTTGAAATTTAAAAATGGAGGATGAGATTAAATGTGTGATTTTATCTAGGGAACATAATAGCATCCCTAATCTAATTTAGGAGGGGGGAAATCTAATGAATTGGACCCACCTAGTTATATGGATAGAATAATGGTGCTCAAGATGATAAAATATTTATTTATTGCTAGCTTGTGCATAGAATAACATAAATTGTTAAGGAAAGGTATTTAGCACAAGGGAAAAATTGAGTGTAAAATCGGAAGGTAAGAGGGAGGAGTATGCACTTTTCTTCTCTAGACTCTACCCTCACTTTGGCATGGATTTGAACTACATTTCAATCACACATGCTAGAGTAAAGAAGAAAATCATTAAAATAAAAAATAGATGCATATAAATATAAGTAGATGATGCCTCTTTATTTATTCAGATTCTTAGTAGAGTTGTGTTTGCTAATTTATACACATGCACAAATAAAAAAAATTAATAGCACTTGTAACAAATATCAATAAACAAAAAAATCATAACCATTTTGCATTTTTAAACTTACGCTATCTATCAAATATAAGAATACAAAAAGGGGCATAAAGTTTGAGTTTAGAGAAATGAAGACATGGGGATGTGACTTAAGTTTCCCCCCATGCAACCATGTAAAGTCTCGGCATAGTCAATGTAGGACCCATAAAAGAGCCACTTTAACCATGATAAGAGTATTGGTATAAGATCCATGAAAGACTCACTTTAACCTTTGTGTGGTGTAGGGCCTATGAAGGAATTCATAAATCATTGTACAATGTATGACCCATGTGATGGGAACAATTTAACCCTTATGTGGTGTAGAGCCCATGAAGGAGTTAAATTAAGGCCATTATACACACACACACACACACACACACACACACACACACACACACACACACACACACACACATTCGAAGAGTATGATAGGCACATGTGTCAATGTGATGACCCTAAAATATAAGTCAAATGATAATGTCATGAAATCTCATGTAATGCCTAGGAAAATAAATATTGCCCCCAATTTTTCCCCAAGTGTGAGGACAAGTCTCATATAGATGATAGATCATGTAAATGCAAGAGTGTGACTATATCATGTATGAATCAGGCATATGGGGATGTCATAAGAATTTTTGGTTTAAGATAACATCATTGGAGTATACCACAAGGCAAAATGCCATGAAAAGATAGCATCCTATAAGACAATTGGCTATTGAATATGACGATTAATATATTCGGTTGGGATAAAAAAGCATGTCTTAAATTTTGATCTTAGTGTTGATATAAATAAAAAAATTCTTAATCCAAATTGAAAAATGGAAATCAACAAAAAGATAACAAGATGAAAAAGGTTAGCACAACATATACCCTAGGAAATCCCTTTAAAAAAAACATAACTTCAAAAGTAGGCCTCATTATATTAAATCTCAACAAGTCTTGCAATACGTTGAGAAGAACCAATAAGTGATGTAGCAAGTATCATCAACACTCTAATAGTAAATTGATATCTAATATTTCACTCTAAACTTGTAATACCTGTAGTACTATCCCGTGTGATTCCAAGCTTCTATCCTAAGCCACATACTTTTATAAGATAAAACATCTAGGAAACCACTTTTTGTTACAACAAAACCATGGGATTCAAAAGGTGCATCCAATTTATATTCAAGAGGGCCATTCAAACCCAAGTACCACTTTAATGCATGCAAATGTAGTTCTACCACAATTTTACTAGTCAACTAGTTAAACTATGTGCTCCATTTAAAAAGTGTAACTCCTCTTCCAAGATTTTCTTATACATTGTCCATAATAGAAGTCTAAGATTATTTTCTTATTACAATATGTAACCCCCATATAAATACTTTCTTACACTTGTAATAATATAAATTCTAAGTGGCTTAGTGTGTCATCTAAGCAATATTGAGATTCATCGCAAGTGTGGTGCCACATTCCATGAGGGTTAAAAAATTAAACAAGCTACAAATTATTAAGTATTACATTATTCCTAGAATTTATAAGGTGAACAATAGTTAATCCTATTAATCTCCCACTATTGTCTACATTACAAAATAAAATAAGAGGTCTAACAAAGAGGACTAATAGCTAGGGGCATAAATGCCCATAGTTTCCTTGCACCAAACAAACTTATCAATGCTCACTACCTTAATGAGGGAATCAAAAATATTTTCCAAGGTGTTGCCTTTTTGAACCAATGCCTTCTTGTCCTCAACTATATTTTAAACAGAGTGATATTATACACCTATGTGTTTAGTGTGAGGATGGATGGTAATATTCCTAGCTAAGTTGTTAGAAAATAGGATCTTAGGATACTAATCATTATAAATAAAATATAAACTAAATAAAATGAGAATTATACAAGGATAGATTTAACACATTACATAACATATACATGGGGAAAACCCTTTTGGGTAAAAAAACTCTATAAAGCATCATTTTATTAAAACACTTACAAAAAATAGTCTATTAAAAATAGACTAAACTTGGGGACACTCCCTACTTATTTCCACATGGCCAATAATACCTCCTGTGAATATTGATAGAATTCACTATAAATATCCAAATTCCATTACCTCTCAAATGAGAGAGAACCTCCTTAAATATAGGAGAAGGGGTGGAAAAATACCTAAAGGGGTATTAGTCAAACCTATTGATGTAGGAGCATCCCTGGTTCATGGTGCAGTCATGGTAGGAGGGTTCACAGAATGAACTATCCGGACTGTGCAACAAGAGTAAAAATAACAGAAACAACTCAAAGAAATAAAGCAAATGCAGATTCAGTCTCTCAGTATATCATAGAATTCAAAATAGAGATCGGTCGGCAACATGTGGGCTTATAATTAGGGCTCACAGGCCTGATTACATACATGCGCAAGATAAGGCTTTGAAGCTCCTTTGCACAAAAATCTAGACTATACAATGTGAATCAATTGCTAACTGCTTTCCTAAGGATCTATTACATCTTTATATATCATTTCTAGACCAATAGATTCCTCCACATCGACCAAGGAAGGTCATAAACTCCAATGAAGGGTTGTAACGTGTTCACAGATAGGTTAGACCTAAATGCATAGAACACTTCCTCAAATGAATGGAACAATGTACGAACCCTTGGGGAAGGTCGGCCATGAACCATAGAACATTGAATGATGTGTCAACGAGATCCGCAAGTTAAGGAATGATCCATAAGACTTCTCCTTCAGCTGGTTATCAGGAACTATTAGAATACTCTGCTCTGAGAAAATAGTCAACTTCTGATAGCGATATCTTTCCAATACCTGATCTAAATGCCTTGAATTCTTGATATGTTGTAGATGAATGAATGTAGATTGTAAGTCTAGATCCGCAAGATGTGAAATGCCAAAACTGGACCACAAGATGAGAACTGCTACTAACTGAACTGCCTAAACTAAACTAGAAAATGAAAGAACTAAAATGCAAACAAATTAAAATGCAAATGTTTTTGGTTGATGCAAGATTTCTCTTGAACCAAGGATGCTCCTGCATTAGACATCTAGGCTTATTGAAAAAGTGAGTCCCTCACTTTGCTAGGGCTAGCAGAGAACCAAGATGGCCCACCTCAGCCTAAGAAATCCAAGATGAATCTTCTTCCGGTCTGCCTTTCCACTTCACAAGGTATTCTTTGTATTGTCTTCCTCTAGTGTTGTGTCCAATTCTACTATCCAAAATGTCTTAATCTGTTCCGGTGCTTGTTGTGGTAACTACTTCTTCAAGTCTTCTTCTATGCTGTCACTGAACTCTACTTCATGATATTGATAAAGATCTGCAATGTTGAAAATAGGTGAAATACCCAATGTCTAGTAATTCCACTTAATATGCATTTCCTGAATCAAATTTCTAGAGTATCCTACAAGGTCCAAACCTATTCATCTTCAACTTGTTATATGTCCCAACTGGAAATCTTTCTTTTCTTAAGTACACCATCACTTCATTTCCAACTCCAAATTCCTTATGTCTTCTCTTCTCACCTGCTTTCTCTTTGTACTTACTGTTCATGTTCTCCAAATGCTTCTTCACCTGATTATGCATTGTCTTCATATGATTTGCAAATTCTTCTACTTCTGCACTCCTCTTTTCTTCTATACTAATATCTCTTAATTCTACAAGTCCTCTAGGATTCACTCTGGTAACAATCTCAAAAGGTGTTCTTCCAGTACTCCTATTCACCGAATTATTGTATGCAAACTTTACTTATGAAAGAATCAAGTCCCAACTTCTGGCTTTGTCTCCAACCAAACATCTCAACAAGTTTCCCAAACTCCAATTCACTACCTCTGTCTATCCATCTGTCTGTGGATGAAAAGTAGAACTGAACTTCAAATCTATCTTCATTTTCCTCCAAAGTGTCTTCCAAAAGTAACCAACAAACTTTGTGTCTCTGTTTGAAACTATACTCTTAGGTAATCCATGCAATCTCACAATCTCCTTGAAAAATAGGTTAGCTACATGCACTGCATCAGTTGTCTTCTTACAAGGTATGAAATGAGTCATTTTTGAAAATCTTTCAACCACTACAAATATTGAATCATGTCCTCTCTATGTCTTAGGTAATCCCATTACAAAATCCATGCTTATGTCTTCCCAAGGTCTTTCCGGTAATGTCAAGGGTTTATACAATCCAATGTTCTGACTACTCCCTTTTGAAACTTGGCAAACTCTACAACTCTGCACAAATCTCTAAACATCCTTGTGTATCTGAGGCCAAAAGTAATTTTCACTTACCAAAGCTATGGTCTTATCAATGCCAAAATGTTGTATCAATCCACCACTATGCTTCTCCTTGATCAAATTATCTCTCATTGAACTTCTAGGTATGCATAACTGACTTCCTTTGAACAACATATCTTCTTGAATGAAATAGTCCAATCACTTACTTCTATCTATCACAACAGGTTCCTTACATGCTTTGCAAGGTTCTGCAAAATTAGTGTCTCCCTCATACATATTCTTCAATTCATCAAAACCCAACACTTCAACTCTCATCTCTGTCAACAAGTTTCTTCTTCTACTCAAGGCATCAACAACATTATTTGATTTATCACTCCTATGCTTCAACACAAAAGTATAACTTTGCATGAACTCTACCCACCTCATATGTCTCTGATTCAACTTTCCTTGACTATTTAGATACTGCAAAGCTTGATGATCTGTATACAACACAAACTCCATAGGCAACAAGTAATGTCTCCACTTCTTCAAGGCTTGAATTATGGTGTAGAATTCTTGATCATAAACTGAATATCTTCTCCTTGCATCATTCAACTTCTCATTGAAATATGCTACAGGTCTACCTTCTTGACTTAACATTGCTACAATTGCATTTCCACTAGCATCACAATCAACTTGAAATACCTTATTGAAAGCTGGTAATGCCAAAACAGGTTTCTCTGTTACTTTCTGCTTCAACAACTCAAAACATTTATCTGCTCCTAATGTCCACTTGAAATCTTTTCTATCGCCTCTCATTGTCTCTGTCATAGGGTTACAAACTGAACTAAAATTTCTGATGAACTTCTGGTAGAAACTAGCCAAACCATGAAATGATCTAACCTCTCCAACGCTCTCTGGTGTAGGCCATTTAATAATTGCTTTCACTTTCTCAGGGTCCATCTTCAATCCTTCCATAGAAATCACAAATCCCAGATATACCAATTCTTCCTTCATGAAACTACACTTCTTGATGTTTATCAACAATTTCTCTTCTCTCAACCTCTACAAAACTTGTCTAATATGTAACAAATGTTCCTCTTTTGTCCTACTAAAAATTAGAATATCATCCAAGTACACGATCACAAACTTACCCAAGAATTTCTTTAAGACCTCATTCATCAACCTCATGAAAGTACTCAGTGCATTTGTCAATCCAAAAGGCATCACTATCCACTCATACAATCCTTCGTTTCTCTTAAAAGCAGTCTTCCATTCATCTCGTTCTCTGATTCTGATATGATGGTATCCACTTTTCAAGTCTATTTTTGTGAAATATCTCGCTCCACTCAAATAATCCATGATATCATCCATTCTAGGTAAAGGGAATCTATACTTAATTGTGATCTTGTTTATTGCTCTAGAGTTAGTACACATTCTCCATTCTCCATCCTTCTTAGGTGCTAGCACTGCAGGTACTGCACAAGGACTCAAGATTTCTTTGATCAAACCTTTCCTCAACAACTCTAATATTTGTCTATTCAGTTCTTCATTCTCTGTCGATGTCATTCTATGCGCTGCTTTGTTAGGCAAACTTTCTCCTGGTATAAGATCCATGTGATGACTGATACTTCTTATAGGTGGTAATCCTTCAGGTACATTATCTGATATGATGTCTTCATATTCTGTCATCAACTCTCTTATCTCCTCCGGTTCAGTCTCTCTCCTCAATATTTTAGGCTTCTTAGGAATCAAGGCATAACACATACTTTCTTGTTTCAAACCATCAAAAAATTTCCTTTCATCTACCAAACAGATTCTAGTATTCCCACATACCACATTTTTAGGATCATCTTCTAAAGGAATCAAAGTAATTCTTTTCCCATTTGCTGTTATAGTTTATGTATTCTTTCTTCCATCATGCATAGCTTTTCTATCATACTGCCAAGGTCTACCCAACAAGATATGACAAACATCTATAGGCATAATATCACACAAGACTTCATCATGATAAGATCCAATATGAAATTTCACCAAACATTGTTCACTCACTAGTACCTTATGATCATCCTGAAGCTGTAAGGCCTGCCCTTGTCTGATTGGTTTGTATCCTATTATGCACCTAGCTCTAGATTAAAAAGATAAAATGATTGATTATTATATAATATGGCTGCTAGATGGATATAGGTAGTGATTGGTTAAATTTGCTTCGGCTATGATATGTATATGTGGAATTAATTTTGAGATTGAGTGTGCAGGTATTTCTAACAAAACCACAAATACTGGAGATTATTCCACACCTTATGTCGTAATCCCTTGTGAAGCCGATCTAGTTCCACAAGGAACCAAGATCAACTCTATGTTTGGTGCAATGTTGTAATGTTGTAATATTGTCTTGCATGAGGTTGAATGGGTTAGGTCTACCCTTTTGTAAAATTGAATTATGATTTGTGTTGTAAGAATTGTATTTGAATTTTATTTTTTAAATTTAAATTTTTGAGACCCTTTTCTTGTGTCTTAACTTGACCCTGAGTGTCCTAACTAAGTTTAAATTGACCCTGGGTTATACCCCATGGGTCTAGGGTCACTTTTGACTTGGGTAACCCTTTGGTAACCTCTGTATGGTCACCTTAACTTCACAGTGAAGTTAAGTGACGAATTTGGAGGCATGGGAAGGATAGGATGAGTGGGATCAATACTCAAGCCCATCCTTTCTCCATTTCCAAGGCTTGAAATGACTCCATGATCCACCAATAATGGAGGAGCTCATGAATGGGGATATTTTATTAATTCCACTTGGGATAGTGGGGATATTTTTTAATTCCACTTGGGATAGTGGGGATATTTTTTTAATTCCACTTGGGATAGTGGGGTTATTTAAATATTACAATCCCCCAAAAATAAATTTTTAATTCATCCACTATGAATTTAAAATTCACAAATAATGTGAGCCCTTGATCTCAACTCTTGATCCTCACCTTCCATTCTCTTTTCAGAAAATCTATAAATAAGACCCTTCTCTAAGCAATTAGAGAAGACTAGATTTTGCAGGGAAACTTGATTTTTGTAGGGGGACTTCATTCTTGCATTCTTATCATGCCTAATTTCCTCTAGGAAATCTTCTTCTGGCATCCTCATAATGCCCAATTCCTTCTCTATTCTCCTCTTCATAGCCTCATAATGCTGAAATTATTCTAGCCATCCTATATCCTCCATTCATTATCCCTTGCTTGTGATCATAGAGAGATTTTTTTTGAGAAGGGAGATTTGGAGAGGAGGCTGGAGAGGAACTCTACATCAACTTCATCCATTAAAGGGCTTTTTAAGGTTGTATTTCAAGGCCTTTCCTTTGCATTTTCTATTTCTTGCATGATGGATTTGTGAAATGAAATTTGATTTGTTATGTTGTAAATTATGTAATTGTGGGGAAATTTATTTGGGTGTTGACAAAGCTTCTTCCACTTGGGAGAAATGCTCATCAAGTGTGGAGTAGGGGAGGAGTGATCCTCCTCGAGTGATCCTTGTTTCTTTTGAGATGTTGAAAGCCTTGAGGACATTTGTGTGACTTTGAGAAATTGTGTCATTTGGCTTGAGAGCCAAAATATGAACTCCTTGGAATCTTTGTTGGCAAATTGGCTTGAGGCCATGAGAAGGAAACTGTGTTGAAATTTAATTGAAGGGTGACACTCTAGAGTTGAGTGTGTCCACTCTCCTACCCCTCTTTAAACTCACAGTGGATGAGTTTTGTGTTGTGTAAATATCTATGGGTGTATTTGTGTTTTGGTGTGTTATTTTTATTTTGTTGTGAAGTAGTATTGAATCCCCTAGGTGTGTGGATGATCTCCCTAGCTCGGGGGTGACCCTCTTGCGGGTCTATGGTAGGGAGGAGAGTAGCTTGTGTGGTGTTTCTTCCCTTGTGTGATATGTAGGTTTTCTGGGAGCTTATGGTGAAGCTTGGAGAAGATTATTAGATCTTAGAAAATATTTTATTTTCCTTTACTCTTAAGGGAGCTTGGTCTTTTAATAGCTTCATCCTTGTTGATTTTACAAGAGGAGAACATTCTCTCTCTTTCGTTGTATAATTTGGTATTTTGGAGTTGTGAGGAAATTACTTCCTTATTGTATTGATAGTTGTAGTTTTATTGTTCGTTTAGTTTTGCCATTTGGAAAGGAAATAAAATTGGATTAAATTTGTGTAATTGAGTTAAATAGAAAATAATCCCATATTAAAAGTTTGCCTTAATATGAATAGTGAATAGTGAATAGTAAAAGTGGGATTTATTTATGCATATTGTATAATACGAATTGAATAGATGCTTAAACTTAGAGTTACAATTCAGAAATACAATGTTTATATTTGTAAAAAAAATAAAAATTAACTCTTTGCTCTATTTTTAATGATTTATTGGATAGTAATTTGTTTTAACAAATTATATATATATATATATATATATATATATATATATATATATATATTTATTATATATATTCTATACTTTCTTTACAGTTAAGGAACTTATTAATGAAATTGTGAGTTAAAGTGAACTGAGATAATGGCGGTATATATGCATATATACATATATACATATATACATATATATACATACATATATACATATATACATATACACACACACACACACACATATATATATAAGAGAAATACAAGAGAGGGCAAATGATCGTGCTTTGTTGAAAAATGATCTATCACCTAAAACAACTGCTGTTCAAATGTAATTCGTGAGTGTAATACCCCACTAACAACTGCTTTGTTTACTCCTTAAGCATACGCCACCGAGCACGCTTACGCATGTGAGGGGGTTTTTAGAGTAGTAAGAGAAAAATTTTGATAGTTCGTATCATGACCACATGACACATGTGGACATGACACACATGAATACGTGTTGTGACCGCATGGGAAATGTGGGCATGACAGAAGCCATGCTATCTAACAAGGCTTAGGGTGTTTCAACCTTTCCAACTTCAGCTTAGTCACCATCTCCTCTAAAACTAGGTTATCTGAACTACCACTATCAATTACAACTTTACAACACTTACCTCCTAATTTGCATTTAGTTCTGAACGTACTTTTCCTCTGTGACGGTTCCTCATTTGTATCTACTTGAAATAGTGTTCTCCTCATCACCAATGATTCTCCTTTCTCCAGATTGCTAACTAAACAAGGTGATCCAATAGGTTCTTCTTCAACATAGGTTGCTCTCTCACTATTCTCTGTCTTCTTGGTTGTACTACCTTGATTACACTCAAATGCTCTATGTCCTTCACCTCCACACTTGAAACAAGTACCTCTAAATGTATTCTTATCAAATCCTCTTCCTTCTCTTCTGTATCCTTCATTCCAGTATGCACTAGGGTTTCCTCTCCGGTAAAAATTTATATCCTCTCTCTAGTAAGCATTGTTATCTCTGTCATCCTTTCTAACTGGGTTGTCAAACTTGTTCTACTCCACAAATGATCTATCATATCCAAAAAATGATCTTCCCTTCTGAATTTTACCTCCTCTGCCTCTCTATCTCTGATCATCCTTCTTATTAAGCTTTTCTTCAACTTTCAGGGCAAATTGATATGCTTCTTCCAAAGATGTCATCCTTACCAAACATAGTTCTTATTGAATGTTCAATCTCAGTCCATTGATATATCTAACCACTTTCTCCTTGCTTGCTTCACTATGTCCTATTCTTATGATCATCTTATGAAATTCTTCAGTGTATTCCTTCACAGATTTCTCTTTTTGTCTCAAGTTTTGCAATCTTTTCAACAATTCCAACTCATAGTCAGCAGGTATGAACTGGTTTTTCAACTTTGTAACCATCTAGTACCACTTTGCAATCTTTTCTTTTCCTCTTCTATTTCTTTCCAACCGAACTTCTTTCCACCATATAGTAGCATGTCCTTTCAACTTTGTCTTTGCAAATTTCACCTTCTCTAGATCTTCAATCTCCTCATATTCAAAGTATTTTTCCATGTCATTTATCTACTCAATCAACTCTTCAGGGTTCAAATTACTAGTATAGTTCAGAACATCAACTCTAGGTCTCTTTCCAATCTTTAAAATAGCTCGCAACATCTTTATCTGATCTGATTCTTCTTCTTCATAACCTCCTAGGGTTTTGCCAGTGTGTTCAACAGATTGAAATTCTTCCTCATCATCACTTTAAGCATTAGGTCTCGGTATCTAAATGAATTCACATTGTTCTCATAAATTCCATCATCTCATCCATTCTATTAGCCATTGTACCAATAGGAGGAACTCTTCGCAGTGGCATCTTCCTAGGATCAAGTGCAAACTGCCTCAAGTTCGCTGATCAGGCTACAAGCAACAACTACCTCTCAATCAGTGATCGGTTGCACACAAGTAACCTACCTTAGATCAACAATCTGCTTACAACAAGATCTTACAGAATCTCGTTCGCCAATTCACTCCAAAGAATCAAACTTTCGCTCTAATACCACTTGGTACAATCACGGTAGGAGGGTTCATAGAATGAACTGTCCGAACCATGTAGCAAGAGTAAACACAATAGAAACAACTCAAAGAAATAAAGCAAATGTAGATTCAGTCTCTTAGTATATCATAGAATTCAAAATAGAGATCGACTGGCAACATGTGGGTTTACAATTAGGCTCACAGGCCTGATTACATACATGCACAAGATAAGGCTTTGAAGCTCCTTTGTACAAAAATCTAAACTATAGAATGTGAACCAATTACTAACTGCTTTCCTAAGGATCTATTACATCTTTATATATCATTTCTAGACCAATAGATTCCTCCGCGTAGGCCAAGGAAGGTCATAAACTCTAATGAAGGGTTGTAACGTGTTCATAGATAGGTCAGACCTAAATGCATAGAACACTTCCTCAAATGAATGGAACAACATGTGGACCCTTGGGGAAGGTCAGCCATGAACCATAGAAAATTGAATGATGTGTCAATGAGATCCGTAAGTTAAGGAACGATCCGTAAGCCTTCTCCTTTAGCTGGTTATCAGGTACTGTTAGAATGCTCTGCTCTGAGAAAATAGTCAACTTTTGATAGAGATATCTTTTCGGTAACTGATCCAAATGCTCTAAATTCTTGATATGTTGTAGATTAATGAATGTAGATGCTAAGTCCAAATCCACAATATGTGAAATGCCAAAACTAGACCACAATCTAAGAACTGCTACTGACTGAACTGCCTAAACTGAACTAGAAAATGAAAGAACTGAAATACAAACAAACTGAAATGCAAATGTTTTTGGTTGATGCAAGATTTCTCATGAACCAGGGATGCTCTTGCATCAGTTCAAGAGAAATCTTACATCAACCAAAAACATTTGCATTTCAGTTTGTTTGCATTTTAGTTCTTTCATTTTCCAGTTCAGTTCAGGTAGTTCAGTTAGTAGCTATTTTCAACTTGTGGTCCAGTTTTGGCATTTCACATCTTGCAGATCTAGCCTTAGTATCTACATGCATTCATCTACATCATATCAAGAATTCAGAGCTTTTGGATTAGTTACCGAAATGATATCGCTATCAGAAGATCAACTATTTTCTCAGAGCAGAGCATCCTAACAGTTCCTATTAATCAACTGAAGGAGAAGGTTTGCGGATCGTTCCTTGACTTATGGATCTCAATGACACATCATTTAATGATCCTTGGTTCATGGCCAACCTTCCTTGGTGGTCCGTACATTCTTCCATTCATTTGTGGGCATGTTCTATGCATTTAGATCTGACCTATCTGTGAACATGCTATAGTTCTTCATTAGAGTTTGTGATCTTCCTTGGCCGATGCGGAGGAATCTATTGGTTTGGAAATAATATATATTGTTGTAATAGACACTTAGGAAGTGAGTGAACAAGTTCTTATGATTTAGAAGATAGATAGTTGGCTCCTTCACAAGGGACTTCAAAGTTTTATCTTGCACATGTATGTAATTAGGCCTGTGAGCCCTAATTATAAGCCCGCATATTGCCAACGGATCTCTATTTTGAATTCTATGATATACTGAATGACTGAAATCTACATTTTTTATATATTCTTGTGTTGTTTCTGTTGTGTTTACTCTTGTTGTACAGTCCAGACAGTTCATTCTGTGAATCCTCCTACCGTGACTGTACCAAGTGGTATCAGAGCAAAAGTTTGAATCTTGGAGAGTGAATTGAGTGAATTGGTGAAGGGAATTCCATAAGATCTTGTTGTGAGAAGATCGCTAATCTAAGGAATCTTACTTATATGCAACTGATCACCAATTGAGAGGCAATTGTCGCTTGCAGCCTGATCACCGAATTTGAGGTAGTTTGCACTTGATCCTAGGAAGATGTTGCTACGAAGAGTTCCTTCTGTTGGTACAATGGCTAATAGAATGGATGAGATGATGGAATTGATGAGAACAATGCAAATTTGTTTGGATGCTATTGAAGAAGATAGGTGAAGAGGATGGATGCCGAGACCTAATGTTGAAAGTGATGATGATGAAGAATTTCAATATGTTGAACAAACTAGTGAAACCCTGGAAGGTAATGAAGAAGAAGAATCAGATCAGGTAAAGATGTTGTGAGCTATTTCAAAGATTGGAAAGAGACCTAGAGTTGATGTGTGAAACTATTTTGGTAATTTGAACCCTGAAGAATTGATTGACTGGATAAATGACATGGAAGAGTACTTTGAATACGAGGAAATTAAAGATCTAGAAAAGGTAAAATTTACAAAGAAAAAATTGAAAGGACATGCTGCTATATGGTGGAAAGAAGTTCAGTTGGAAAGAAATAGAAGAGAAAAAGAAAAGATTACAAAGTGGGACCAAATGGTGACAAAGTTGAAGAATCAGTTTATACTAGTTGACTATGAGTTGGCATTGTTGAAAAGATTGCAGAAACTGAGACAAAAGGAGAAATCTGTGAAGGAGTACACTAAAGAATTTCATAAGATGATCATAAGGATATGACATAGTGAAGAAAGAAAAGAGAAAGTGGCTAGATACATCAATGGGTTAAGATTGAATATTCAAGAAGAACTAAGTTTGGTAAGGATGACATCTTTGGAAGAAGCATATCAATTTGCCCTGAAAGTTGAAGAGAAGTTGAATAAGAGACATGTTCAGAGACAGAGAGGAAGAAGAGGTAAATTTCAGAGAGGTAGGATATTTTCTGGAGGAGATAGATCATTTATGGAGTAGAAGAAGTTTGACAACCCAGTTAAGAAGGATGCCAAAGATAACAATGCTTACCGGAGAGATGACAGAAATTTTTACCGAAGAGGAAACCCTAGTGCATACCAGAATGAAGGATATAGAAGAGAAGGAAGAAGATTTGATAAGAGGACATTCAGAGGTACTTGTTTCAAGTGTGGAGGTGAAGGACATAGAGCATTTGAGTGTAATTAGGGTAGTACAAGCAAAAGAATAGAGAACAGTGGAAGAGCAGCCTATGTTGAAGAAGAACCTATTAAATCACCTAGTCCAGTTGGTAATCTAGAGAAAGGAGAATCATTGGTGATGAGGAGAATACTATTTCAAATAGAGGCAAATGGGGAACCATCACAGAGGAAAAGTCTGTTCAGAACTAGATGCAAATCCAGAGTTAAGCATTGTAAAGTTGTGATTGATAGTGGTAGTTCAGATAACCTAGTTTCAGAGGAGATGGTGACTAAGCTGAAGTTGGAAAGATTGAAACACCCTAAGCCTTATTAGATAGCATTGATTCAGGATGATCATAAAGTACTACTGACTGAACAATGTTTGGTGAAATTTCATATTGATCTTATCATGATGAAGTCTTGTGTGATATTATGCCTATGGATGTTTGTCATATCTTGTTGGGTAGACCTTGGTAGTATGATAGAAAAGCTATACATGATGGGAGAAAGAATACATATACTATAATAGAAAATAGGAAAAGAATTACTTTGATTCCTTTAGAAGACGATCCTAAAAATGTGGTATGTGGGAATTCTAGAATCTATTTGGTAGATGGAAGGAAATTTTTGAATGGTTTGAAAAAGGAAAGTATGTTTTATGCCTTGATTCCTAAAACACCTGAAGTAGGGAAACAAGAGACTGAACTGGATGAGATAAAGGAGTTGCTAACAGAATATGAAGACATCATATTAGATAATATGCCTAAAGGATTACCACCTATAAGGAGTATCAGTCATCACATGGATCTTATATCTGGAGCAAGTTTGCCTAACAAAGCAACACACTGGATGACACCAACAGAGAATGAAGAACTAAATATACAGATACAAGAGTTGTTGAGGAAAGGTTTGATTAGAGAAAGTTTGAGTCCTTGTGTAGTACCTTCAGTGTTAGCACCTAAGAAGGATGGAGAATGGAGAATGTGTACTGATTCTAGAGTAATAAATAAGATTATAGTTAAGTATAGATTTCCTTTACCTAGGATGGATGATATTATGGATTTTTTGAGTGGAGCAAGATATTTCAGAAAGATAGATTTGAAATCACCCAGTTTTGCACCCTTGCATACAGTTGTGAAACCTCTGCAAACTAGAATAACATGGGAATGATCTCTAAGTTTGGGACTTTGGTAAATGAGACCAAACCTCCGGAGAAGGTCGGCTACCTTGTCTAGTTATCACCTAAAACTACTAAATTTTGAGGGGAAAAGGGAGAGAGAAAGCTTGTAATGGAAATGAAATAAAAGCTTGAAAATAAGGATGGTGCACTAGACAGATTTAAAGAAAATCCACAACACTGAGAAGATGCACAATGTAATCAAATACAACAAGTAGGTATACATAGATTAGATGACTCTAATAGAGGTGAGAAGCAATATGATTGAGAGGAATGAAATATTCACAGACAAACCATATGCAGATTCACACAGAACTAGAAAAATTAGTAAAGAGGTAAAATTAACTTGCATATATTCAATAGAAAGGTATGGTTACAGCATATGAAAAACTCTATTTGGAAACAGAAAAGCCTTAATGCCAAAAAATTTCCAACCTTATTTACAACATTCGAATGCATACTTATAGCATTCCAAAACTATCCTAAGTCGATTACAAAATCATTCAAAGAGCTGTCATAGAAGAATATCTCAATCGATGACTGTCCAGCTGCATCAGTTATGGTATCAAAATCTAGAACTAGGTAGATGAGGAGATATTTTCTAGTCTTTATTGCAGCTACTTACTCATCGTCAATCTGGAGATGAAGAGGTGGAAAGATATTCTTTGTTGTTAAAGCGAGCTGCTTGTTCTGTCTGCTACAATGAATGCCCAAAAATATCTCCATCTGCTAAAAGTCATCTCTGAGATGTTCATTGCTCAAAAATATGCATTTTCGGATCTGAAATTTGAAAAGTGATAAAGCTCCTAAAAAAACCCTGCCAAATGAAAGAGGGGACCAATATATGCAACTTTCCCTCTTGGAGCATGCTGAAATTCACCAAAATGAAGGAGATACAGGTGGTCAAACTTTCAGTCAACTGCCTATATATATCGCTGCATCTTGGCGCCTGAATCAACATTCAAAAAACTCATTCTGCAACACCTTTGTATGTGCAGGGCGCCTTGTATATCGGGCTCTGCATATGCCTTGTATATCTAAAATTGCATATGCATACAATTTCTCTTGTATGTGCGGGCCCCACCATTTGTCTCTCCTCTTCTGAATATGCAAACATACAAGCCATGGACCTGAAAATGACCATTAGCTTCTTTTCATTGTCCTGTCGGGTCTGACTTGTATCACTTTTCCTTGTACATTTCTTTGTATATGCAAATATACAAAACATCTATACATACAAACCAGACCTGAAGCCTGAATGTGCCAAAATTGATTTTCACATCGGATCTGTCTTGTATACCTCTTTTGCATCTTTGGCTTGTATATCGCAATATACAATTGCCATATACATACAAGCCATGGACTTAGTGCTGCATTCCACCAAACTGTACCTGTCTTGAAATTTAGCTTGTACATGTTCTTTTGTATGTCAAGACATAAAAACACCTTTTATACAAGGCGGACCCAAGAACAACATAGAATAGATTGAAACTTCTATTCGGGTCCGGATTGTATATGTTTCCTTGTATATCGGCTTGTATGTGCGAAGATACAAGTCAATATACATTCCACTATAGCATTTGAACCTTTGTATGTATATGATATACAAACCTCTTTGTATCTTCACGGGCCCCACCACTTGTATCTTTGAGATATACAAACTCCTTTGTATATTTCTTTGTGTCGACCCTTTGTATCTCCATTTGTATATCTGAATATACAAGCCCCTATATACATGCAGACCCGATATACATTTAGCAAATATTCTGAGAATCTATGGAAGATTCCCTAAATGTATATGCACTTCCTTGCCCTGATATACATTTAGAAAATGTATGTAACTCAAATTGTTTATATTTTCTAAGGCCGATAGGGATTTGCAAGCCTGCCAAATGTACATTTGAACTGTATGTTGACCAAAACTTTGACCATCAATAACTTCTTTATTTGGCTGAATTTCTGGGTGATGTAAAAAGCAAACTTGCCCATTTTTTCAAGCTCTTTCCAATGGTAAGGTTTTTTTAGGCAATTTGTTACTTTTCATTTTTAGGCAACATTTTCCAAAGGCTTTTCAAGGAAAATACCAGGTTGACTATTTGGCTCTGGTCAGAGGAAAAAATGGGTCAACAGATACCATCAAATCAGAATTAGAGAAGGAGATGAATGGAAGACTGCTTTTAAGACAAATGAAGGATTGTATGAGTGGTTAGTGATGCCCTTTGGATTGACAAATGCACCGAGTACTTTCATGAGGTTGATGAATGAAGTTCTGAAGAAATTCTTGGGTAAGTTTGTTATTGTGTACCTGGATGATATTCTAATTTTCAATAAAACAAAAGAAGA
Source organism: Cunninghamia lanceolata (assembly GCA_027924645.1). Taxonomy (NCBI): domain Eukaryota; kingdom Viridiplantae; phylum Streptophyta; class Pinopsida; order Cupressales; family Cupressaceae; genus Cunninghamia; species Cunninghamia lanceolata. The sequence continues at coordinate 996,807 of BSBN01000558.1, read as the reverse complement.
ACATTTGTGGCATATTAGACAAGTTTTGCAGAGACTGAGAGCAGAGAAATTGCTGATAAACATCAAGAAGTATAGTTTCATGAAGGAAGAGTTGGTATATTTGGGATTTGTGATTTTTACAGAAGGATTGAAGATGGACCTTGGGAAAGTGAAAGCAATTATTGAATGGCCTACACCGAAGAGCATTGGAGAAGTTAGATCATTTCATGGATTGGCTAGTTTCTACTGGAAGTTCATCAGAAATTTTAGTTCAGTTTGTAACCCTATGACAGAGACAATGAGAGGTGACAGAAAAGATTTCAAATGGACATCTGGAGTAGATAAAAGTTTTGAGTTATTGAAGCAGAAAGTGATAGAGCAACCTATTTTAGCATTACTAGATTTCAATAAGGTACTTCAAGTTGATTGTGATGCAAGTGGAAATGCAATTGGAGCAGTATTAAGTCAAGAAGGTAGACTTGTAGAATATTTCGGTGAGAAGTTGAATGATGTAAGGAGAAGATATTTAGTTTATGATCAATAATTCTATGCCATAATTCAAGCCCTGAAGAAGTGGAGACATTACTTGTTGCCTAAGGAGTTTGTGTTGTATACAGATCATCAAGCTTTGCAATATTTGAATAGTCAAGGTAAGTTGAATAAGAGACATATGAGGTGGGTAGAGTTCATGCAGAGTTATACCTTTGTGTTGAAGCATAGGAGTGGTAAATCAAACAAAGTTGCTGATGCCTTGAGTAGAAGAAACTTGTTGACAAAAATGAGAATGGAAGTGTTGGGTTTTGATGAATTGAAGAACATGTATGAGGGAGACACTGATTTTGTAGAACATTAGAGAGCATGTAAGGAACCTATTGTAGCAGATAGAAGTAATTGGTTAGATTATTTTATTCAAGAAGATATGTTGTTCAAAGGAAGTTAGTTGTGCATACCTAGAAGTTCAATGAGGGATAATTTGATCAAGGAGAAGCTGTTAGATTTAGGGTAAACAACTGAGAGGGGGGGTGAATCAGTTGTACAAAACTTTTCTTGCAATTAAACACTTAACTCCACTTTGTAATTTAGCAGCATAATAATAAATTAATCATGGAAACACAATGCAATGAATCAAGAGCAGAAACACATTAACACATGAGACACCAAGATTTTGACTTGGAAAACCCAGTTAAGGGAAAAACCATGGGGTGATTAACCCAAGATTGTATTCTCTGTTAGAAGAATAGAAAGAACAAATGGCACATGTCAATTAGGGCTCATTGGCTAAGCACACTGTTCACAAGAGGCTCACTGCCTACAAGAGACACACTGTCTATAGAATAATAAGTATCACCTACTTGAACTGAAAAATAGCATCTTCACCATGCTTGAATCAATTCCATTTAAGCCCAATACTTCTGCTCTGCCTTTTGGTCTTCTTCTCACTACCACACTCTCATCTCCACAAGACACACTTTGAAATGACTTTACAACTCCTTATTTATACAAGACATCAACTTAGGAATGATCATCTAAGTCGGCAAACATCTACAAGAACATCCGCAAGATGTGTAATACATCCGGTCGGCTAGTCTCAGGAAGAATACCAACATCCAGAGGTTATTCTTCAATTGCAAGCTCCAACTCCAATGTGAACCACCAATACGAACTAGACACGATCCAAAAGACCTCCACAAGATTGCCTGAATCACCAAGAACATCCACACTTCATCTGCATACTAAAATCCTTCTCTCCTTCATCTGGAACTTCAAGAGCATAGTCTGTCATCACTGTCATAAAGGAATAGATGTTTGCGGACCTTCAAACCATGAACCAATTGAGTTGACACTTCACAAAGACTTCCTCAAAACTCCCTTAAATCTGCAGAATAGGATAATGCACTTCCAGATCTCACCGGACCTATCTGTGTCACTCTGTCGCCTCTAAACACCTGTCAGAACTGGTTTTACTTGAATGGCCACAACTTCTTCAGATCTTCAAGCAGACCTTTGAAATATTTACTAGATCACCTTGAGACACATATCTACAAACCCTTTAAACCGCATCCTTTGATCCTCATCTTATCTTGGACTTTGACCTTACTGCCTTCACTGTTCTTCTCTGTTTCTGATTAGGACTAATTTTCTCAATATCCTCAGCACTCAGCTCATCCAATCCTTTTCATCAATGCAACAGGAGTATGTTAACATCAATGACAACACCGGTTAGGCCCATACTTGCAACAGAAGCATAGTGGTGGATTGGCAAGACATTTTGGCATTGATAAGACACTGGCTTTGGTGAGTGAAAATTACTTTTGGCCTCAAATACATAAGGATGTTCAAAGATTTGTGCAGAGTTGTAGAGTTTGTCAAGTTGCAAAAGGGAGTAGTCAAAACACTGGATTGTATAAACCTTTGACAGTACCAGAGAGACCTTGGGAAGACATAAGCATGGATTTTGTAATGAGATTACCGAAGACTCAGAGAGGACATGATTCGACATTTGTAGTGGTTGATATATTTTCAAATATGGATCATTTCATACCTTGTAAGAAGACAATTGATGCAGTGCATATAGCTGACCTATTTTTCAAAGAGATTGTGAGACTGCATGGATTACCTAAGAGTATAGTTTCAGACAGAGACACCAAGTTTGTTGGATACTTTTGGAAGACACTTTGGAAGAAGATGAAGACTGATTTGAAATTCAGTTCTACTTTTCATGCACAAACAGATGGATAAACAGAGGTAGTGAATAGGAGTTTGGGAAACTTGTTGAGATGTTTGGTTGGAGACAAAGCCAGAAGTTGGGATTTGATTCTTTCACAAGCAGAGTTTGCATACAATAATTTAGTGAATAGGAGTACTGGAAGAACACCTTTTGAGATTGTAACCAGAGTAAATCCTAGAGGAGTTGTAGAATTAAGAGATATTAGTACAGAGGAAAAGAGAAGTACAGAAGTAGAAGAATTTGTAGATCACATGAAGACAGTGCATAATCAGGCGAAGAACCATTTAGAGGACATGAATAGTAAGTATAGGGAAAAGGTTGATGAGAAGACAAGACACAGGGAATTTGACATTGGAGATGAAGTGATGGTGTACTTGAGGAAAGAGAGATTTCCATTTGGGACATATAACAAGTTGAAGATGAAGAAGTTTGGACCTTGTAGGATACTTAGGAAATTTGATTCAGGAAATGCATATGAAGTGGAATTACTGGAGACATTAGGTATATCACCTATTTTCAACATTGCAGACTTATATCAATATCATGAAGCAGAGTTCAATGATAGCATGGAAGAAGACTTGAAGGAGTTACCACAACAAGCATCGGAGTAGATAGAAGACATTTTGGATAGTAGATTTGGATGCAGCACTAGAGGAAGACAATACAAAGAATATCTTGTGAAGTGGAAAGGCAGACTGGAAGAAGATTCAGCATGGATTTCTCAGGCTGAGGTGGACCATCTTGGTTCTCCCCTAGCCCCAGCAAAGCAAGGGATTTACTTTTTCAATAACCCCAGATGTCTGATGCAAGAGCATCCCTGGTTCAAGAGCAATCTTGCATCAACCAAAAACATTTGCATTTCAGTTTATTTGCATTTCAGTTCTTTCATTTTCCAGTTCAGTTCAAGCAGTTCAGTTAGTAGCAGTTTTCAGCTTGTGGTCTGGTTTTGGCATTTCACATCTTACGGATCTAGACTTAGCATCTACATGCATTCATCTACATCATATCAAGAATTTAGAGCTTTTGGATTAGTTACCGGAAAGATATCGCTATCAGAAGATCAACTATTTTCTCAGAGCAGAGCATCCTAACAGTTCATTTTAATTGGCTGAAGGAGAAGGTTTATGGATCGTTCCTTGACTTGCAGATCTCAATGACACATCATTCAATGATCCTTGGTTCATGGCTGACATTCCCCAGAGGTCCACACATTGTTCCATTCATTTGTGGGTGTGTTCTATGCATTTAGGTCTGACTTATCTATGAACACATTACAGTTCTTCATTGGAGTTTGTGATCTTCCTTAGCTGACATGGAGGACTCTATTGGTCTAAAAATGACATATATTGATGTAAAAGACCCTTAGGAAGTGAGTGAACAAGTTCTCATGATTTATAAGATAGTTAGTTAGCTCCTTTGCAAGGGACTTCAAAGTTTTATCTTGCGCATGTATGTAATTAGGGCTATGAGTCCTAATTGTAAGCCCGCAGATTACTGGTGGATCTCTATTTTGAATTCTATGATATACTAAATGACTGAGTTTGCATTTTTTCTATATTCTTCTGTTGTTTCCGTTGTGTTTACTCTCGCTGCATGGTCTGGATAGTTCATTCTGTGAACCCTCCTACCCTGACTGCACCACCTATTCAAAGAAACCATTTGTAAATAATTAATAATCTAATATTAAATGGTATATGCTTTATAACCTTATATTAGAACAATATATAAATGTTATAAGGGTATGACCCCTAATAACATTATGTTCTAGCACTCCCCCTTAATATTAATAGGGGGCATCACCTATCAATTTCTATAAAATAAAAAATGTCAAAGTATGCTAGTAATGTAGGTATTCTTTGATAGTGATAAATAGGGACACAAATATATTCCAAAATGAAGACCATGTATTTCAGACCACATTAAATTTATCTTGTCACAATTTATAATCACAGTGTTTTTAAAAATTATGCTTAACTAAGGTCTTATAATGTTTTTAATGGAGCCCAAAAATCCTCAAACTAGCCTCCCCTAGGTTCATTACATAGTGCCTATAGATCTTATATATTACAATGCTTTTACAAGTGGAAGATTTATAGAGAGAATAACTTTCAATATGCTCGTAGGGCTTACATCTAATGCCTAGAGGTCTTATGTTATGCCTATTAGGTCTTACATGCAAGAATTTAGCCATATATATAATGCCTAGAGGTCTTATTTTATGCCTTTTAGGTCTTACATCTAGACGGCTTATATATAATGCGTAGATGTCTTCTGTTATGCCTTTTAGGTGTTACATCCTGAGGTGCCATTTTCCATGCACATTCTCCGTGAATGGAAAAAACTTATGGCCAATCATTGATTTGAATTTGGAGAACTTAGTACTACACAAAGGTTTGATGCTATACTACATATATAATTTATTTTGTGATTACTAGGAGCCTAGCCCAATTCTTCTTGATCATAGTATATCTACCATCTAATAATTATTCTAGTAGATCTAGAGAATAATATTAGGATGAAAATATTTCCCTTCAATGAAGTGCACATGAACTTCAAATGTGCTTTATTTATGGAAATATGAGTCTTTGGTAAGAGTAAATAGATTTTGTTATCATATAATAAGGTGGGACTTGTAATAGTACCCAGATGAAAAACTCTTCAAATAATCTCCTAAGCCACATTGATTATTTTGTAGCTACTTTTGTTGTCAACTTTTTGAGTAAAGGGCTATAGAAGATAGTTGTTTAAATATTACTCCATCCATGTGATAGTAGTTGCACCATATTTTGAAGACATAGATTGAGGTATATATGTCCTATAAATAGGGTTACCAACATAGTTAGTAATACAATACTCAATAAATTTTATTTTTGATGAAAAAATAATAAAATCCAATAATTAAATTAATAATAAGTAAGTTAACATATAATATGTTATGACAATACTTTTAAAAGAATGATTTAATGATCTAATCAAGGAGATAATATGGAATTTTCATAAGCATAAGTATGTATAATCTTCCATGTTTTTGTAGGAATACTTCATCCTACTAAACATATAGTAATGATCCATAAAATATTTTAAAGCAACCAGTGAGCTATCCTTTCTAGGCTTGCTCCCTAGACAGTTTATTAGGGCGACAACCAACCATTAGAAGTAGGTGCTTTTATATCCAATAAATTTAGATTTTCTAAAGAAAATACTAACCTCCTTATATACTTGTGAAAAACACTTTATGTAAAGCATCGAAATGTCATCTTCTTGGATGACTTTACCCATCTAAACATAACTTGTTAACATGTAGTATTACCCCTTAATGGACTTCTCTTCTCCATGACATATATGATAAATTACTTTTTGATTATGACAATATTCAAATAACCAATATCAAATGTTATCAATCCCTTAGCCATGCAAACTCATCCAAGGTTTTTATCAAATTATTTCATGTACAAGATAATTTTTTGAAATTAGAGCCTTTACATATGGAAATATCTTATATGCAAGACAATGCAAATTATATTACATCTCTTATTTTTAGAGGTGATGATTCTCTTTAACATAAAAAACATCCTCTATAGTTGTAACAAAAATAATAATAAAGTTATGCTTTTAGGTGTTGCTTGCATCTTTTAAAAAGCATCAACAATATCAGGGATTTATCAACTATTGTTATCTATAGTAGTATATATCTCTAAATTTAGTTTTAACATATATAAACGTTCAAACATAGAGCTTGATGGATTCTAGTTTATTTAGCTTTAGTAGCTTATAGGAGATGTTAGGTTTATAATCAATGAAGTTAATCCTTAAACTTGTATACCTCTAGTGAAGGAAGGGTTTCCATTTATGGTCTCTTTGATGTATGTGCTAAGCCTTTCTATTACCACCTTACCATAGTCCTATAATCCTTAGGACCATAAGAGTATGATATGATTGTTATATAAGTTAACTAAAGGGAATTGAGAAATCCAAACAACTCCATGGTAAATATCACTACAAGATCTAAATGACCTAGGAAAGATGAAAACTCAATCATAAGAATGGCATGTTTTTCTTGACATGGCATATTTTTCTTGAAGTGGCCATGTGTATAGTATTAAGTCAAGTTAATCTAATTAAACCACCATATGTACCAAATTAACTATTTGTAAAGAACACTATCCTTTTTAATTTTAAAATTATAAATAGAAAAACAAAAAAAAGATGGTTAATCAAATGTTTAACAAAAATTATTCCAAGGAGGTGATGATGCATTAGATTGAGGGGATCTCTAATTTCTTGGCCTTGGAGAATGTCAGGTTTGATGTTACTTTCTGGGAAGCTAGCTAATAAGTTCTACCTTCAATGGACAAGGGGAGCTCATTAAGTCATGTAAAGGGTAAAATTTGGATAGTTGAGTTTTTGGTAGTTTTGTGTGTGTATCCTCCTTTCACCCTTTCATTCAAGGACCTAGGGTCAAGTGGCAATGTACTATCATACCCTAGCTTACTATGAGATGTAGGGAAAATTAGATTTGTATGATTTGATTGTCAATTATGCTCACTTATGCTCAATTATACATCAAAACCCTAATTATGCAAATACAGAAGCAAACAGACGAATATCAAAAAATGTTGCTACAGAAAGATGCAAAATGACATATAATTATGCACCTATTTTTAGGGTTTGGAAGTGAAATAGTTAGGGACTAATGAGAGGGCGCCCAAGTCCAATGCCTAGCTTTTTGTCAGGATTTCGAAGCTCAATCTGCAACCTATTCCTATTGTCATATAGATTTTCCTGTCACAGAATCTGGAGGACTAAAGAGCGGGCACCCAAGTCCAGGGTGTTGTTTTCAACTCTGATCTACAAATCTAACACTCTGTAATGTCCTCCTACAACTCCACTTTTCCTATATCTTCAACCTATAACCCACAATCACATAAACTTTAGTAGGAGGTTGTGGTGTTTAGAGGCTTGCCTCAGTCAAATCCTGGAGAGACATTCAAGTCTTCCGAACACTATTGTCAGATAGAGAGTGTGTGCCCTTGGAGATAGAAGCAAAAACCAAATGATGTCACCTTGTAGTGAAGATCTCATGGGAGGAAGAAACTCTTCATGCCATGAGGAGATGAATGCTCAAATCTGCAAATACAAACACATAGACAACACAAATCTGCTCTTGCTACAAAATGAATGCCTTGAATCACTTTCAAAAATACCAATGCTCATGAAATTCCTATCTAGTTTACAAATGAATGCCTAAACATGCTTTTATATGCAACTACAAACACTCCCACTAAGAATTTTGTAATTCAAACTTACCGTGTTGGCGTAGGACCTAAATAATGGTCACAAGCTGACACTCAAAATTTGGGACTGACCCAAAATAGGGAAGGACTAGGGTGCAGGCACCCAAGTCCTCCCCCCCTATTTTGGTCAGGGTTAGGTTCAAGGGATCCCCTAGGTCCCATTTGTCATGCAACTTAGGGCCCATTTCATTGGGATGTCAAAATATGATGTAAGATGTCATAAATGCAGCTAAAAGACCCAGGAGCTAAACCTTATGAGGGAAAAGCCCCCAAGGGGACATTTTCTGATGTTATATTTAGCCCCCACTTTAATGTATGTATAAATGTGAGGCCAATACATGAATTAAAGTACGGTCAACAAACACACCAAGCACGAAGAAGACACACCAAACACATTGAAGACAATGACAGGCACGCAAAACACAACGAAGACAGTTACAGTCATGCAAAACATGGAGAATACAACAGATGCATAGAAGATAGTTAATGCATAGAAGACATGAATGATTTCTTTTCTTTTATTTTTCTCATATGTATGAAATACATATGCAAGTACGAGGAAAGTAAACACACCTCCCATAATGCAGGAAGCACTCATTGCACTGGTCTATAAACTGCATAAATGGGGCAACACACACACAAGACACACCAAACCTCCCAAAATGCAAGAAGCACTCATCGTACTAGTCTTTAGACTGCATATGGAGCAACAAAAATGCCAAACAAAGAAAGCACACCAAACACACACACTTTGAAGACATGGAGAAAACACGACTGACAAGCAATGGAGTGTTCCTATTTCTAGGCTCATCACCATCTCAAGTACATTACATGCACACACTGACGATTGGGCTTCACCACAACAATTGCCAAAGACATGCTTAAGGGTTGAGTTATTCACAGAACCGCTCCCCGCCTCCATAGAGGACTTTTGAAAATGACAGGATGGGCACTCTCCGCAAGAGATACACCAACTACACCTTTGTAGAGGGCTTAAGATGATTGATTGATTGATTCATTGTTTGATTACAAACAAACTCAGAGTGTAGGAGGGACTCATCGCCACTAGTCTTGAAACTGCACCTAACGACAAGCATGTTGCTAACATCTACAACAAATAGCTTACCTTATATATGCCCCCACCTTAAGGTGGTTGATATCATGCATCGATATCAAGCATATTAAGGTAGGAAGAAAACACACAAGGAAACACAGAATTTCGCAAAGCCCATGCCCCCCAAAGGTGACATGTATTTTACGACTGACAAATGTTCGCACAAACACATCCCTGTAATAAACATTTTAGTGTCCATAATCATGATAACCAACACATCAATGCATATGATCAATCACACAAAGAGCCAAGGTTATACTATGAATTCAGAGATCGAGGATAATCATGGGGCTATATCACAAAAATCTCTGAACCAAGTGTCACTAAGGCAAGATTCAAAGACAAGCAAAGTGTGCAGAGTAGCAGTATTGTTAAGGTTTGTAAGTGAGATAAAAGATAATAAAAATCACTATGCAGAAAGCACAGAGTGCTTCTACTAACCAAGTGTCAGATAATATATACAACCCCATCGTCATATTAGGAACTAAGTCCAATTTTTGATTTCTCTCTAAAGGGACGCTAGGTCTGCATCAGTATAAATGTTTTTCGTCATCCACCCGCTAGATAGAAACACTAGAGGAAGGGAAACAATAAATAAGAGAGGAGAACGAAGTGTTGCAAATATGTGCCTAAGCGGTGTTGTCATTGATGTCAACATATTCTTGTTGTCATTGGTGTCAACAATGCCTTATTTTGTTGCCTATTCAAGAGACTGGAATGTTGAGGGTATTGAGAAAATTAATGAAGACTCAATGTTTGTGGACCATATGGCTGTGTAGATGATTGTCAAAGGTTTCTCTAGTTAAGAATTGAGAAGTCCGCATGAAGATTTGAAGAAGTTATGGCCATTTGAGTAGAACCAGATTTTGTAATATTCAAAAGAGATAGAGTGATAGTAAGTTGGTCTGGATTACTCCACAATGAAATATTATGGTTTGTGGATCTGAAGGCATGTTTGGGAAGTTAGTGTGTACTATCAACTCCAGTGGTTCGTGGTTTGGAGGTCTACAAGCTATCTTTCTAGTTTGACAGTCATGGTAGACAGTGTTCTTGAGGTTCCAGAGGAAGATACAAATGATTCTGGTAATTTGGTTTAGAGTGGAAGTTATTGGTGAATTTAACGTGCTTGTGGAGGTCTCTAGATCATGTGGCTATTGTGTTGGAGGTCCGCATTGAAGTTTAAGCTTGTTGTTGAAGATTTCTTCTTTGAGGTTGATGTTCTTCCCAGTCTTGGATGACTGGATGTTCCTAGCGTGTTGCGGATGATCTAAAGAACATTTTATGAAGCATGGAGTGTTAATAGGGGAAGATTCAAGTCTCAGCTATGTTTGGCCGATAGTGTAAAGATTTGCATTAAGTTTAGCCAACATTGTTGATCATTCCAAGGTTGATGAAGTGTATAAATACTTGTTGAAGAGTTGTTAAAAGTTATCCTTGTACGAAATGAATTAAATCGAAAGAAAGAATTTAAAGTAGAGAAGAGAAGAAGAGGAGCAAAAGGAGTATAGAGTGAAGAGTTTGTGAAGAAGAATTTGAAGATAGAAGCAAAAGTTTTTGTGAGCCTTCAAAGGGGCTGAATCAGGCATGAATGTAGATGCTATTTCTCAGTTCATTATCTCTGTGTAAATCATAATTTCTTATAGGTAGTGAGCCTCTTTTTGAGCAGTGAGCTTTGGGTAGTGTGCCTGAAGGCATGTGCCTTCTATTTTCTTAAGTACTTTTAACAGGGTATGCATTTTTGTGGGTTAACCCCCACCATGGTTTTTATCTTAACCGGGTTTTCCACGTCAAAATTTTTGGTTTTGTGTGATCATGTTGTTTCTGCTCATGTGTTGATTTATGCTTAAATGTTTACATCATTAATCTGTTTGTAAATTAAGAAAGAAGATTAAAAGTGCAGAAAGGTTAAAGTTTAGGACAACTGATTCACCCCCCTCTCAGTTGTCTGGACTAATTCCAACAATTGGTATCAGAGCCAAGTTCCTCTAAAAGAAGCTTGACCACTTGAGGAGATCCAAGATGTCGTCCTACAAGAAGGAAAGTCTGAGATTTGATGGAACAAATTACTCCTTTGGAAAGTACGCATGCAATGTCATCTGGAATGTATGGGTGATGCCTTTTGGTCGATAACCAAGAGTTCATATAAGATTCTAAAGAATGGATCTTCAAGTATAGACGAACTTAGAGATGCTGAACACAATATTCAAGCCAAAGAAGCATTGTTGAGTGCCTTGACTGATACCGAATTGGCAAATGTCCTAGATTTGAAAACTGCTCATGAAATCTGGAATAAGTTGGAAAATCTGTATGAAGGTGACAAATATGTTAAATGTGCCAAGCTACAAAGTCTGAAGGGTAAATATGAAATATTGGTAATGAGTGAAGATGAAAATATTACTTCCTACATGCAAAAAGTAAATGAACTTGTGACCGGTATCATAAATGCAGGTGGAGTATTGGAAGAATCCAAAATTGTTGCCAAAGTGCTCAAATCCTTACCTATAGCATACAAGCATAAAGCTGTAGCCATCGAAGAAATTAGGATGATAACAACTGTCACAAGGGATCAGTTAGTTGGTAAAATTTTAGCATTTGAAATGATTGAATTTGGTGATTCTTTCCCTAAGTCTGAATCTGCATTCAAGGCCAGTGTGTATGGAAAGCAAAGATATGATCCGGGTGAAAGTTCTTCAGGAAGATCAAACAGATTTATGAAGACAAGGAAGGATCTTGAAGATGTTGAAATTGAGACTACAGATCTTGAATCTCTTACTGCTAAAAGAATGCCAAGAGGATCCAATAAGTATGAAGGAAAGTTGTCACTCAAATGCTTTACTTGTAATAAGATTGGTCATTTTGCCTCAAGATGTCTAGAGAGGTTTTCAAAACCAAACCCTAACAGATACAAAAGTCATAAGAATTGCTACTATGTACAAGAAGCTGGAGAAGGAGTCATAGATGATGAATATGATCATGGATAAGGTGACTGGGTGTTCATTGCTATCAAAGAAGAAGATCCAATGTCTACTGAATCTACTAGCTATGCAAATGTGGAAAGTGCCTTGGCTACTCAAGTTGTTGAAAAGGATGAATGGGTGATTGATAGTGGATGTTCTCATCATATGACTGGTGACAAGATAAAGTTTGTGAGTTTTGAAAAATATGAAGGTGGGCTTGTGAAATTTGGAGACAACTCAGCTGGTAGAATCTATGGCAAAGGATCAATCTCTTTTGATGGTAAGAATTGTACCAATGATGTTCTATATGTGGAAGGACTAAAGCATAATCTTCTCAATGTTGGATAGTTGGTTGACAAGGGTTATGATCTTCAATTCAAGGATGGAAAATGTAGAATCTTGGAGAGCTCTGAAACTAAAATTGCATTCGGTACTCAAACTAGAGGTAACATCTTTCATTTAAGTAGTTCTAGCAAAAGTTGTTTGATTGCTTAGACAGATCAAAGTTGGTTATGGCATAGAAGGATGTGTCATGTGAATTTTGATAACATTGTCAAAATAAGTTCCACTTAGGCTGTAAGAGATCTTCCAAGACTTGTGAAACCTGATAGCATATGTAGAGAATCTCAATTAGGTAAACAGAACAAATTTTCATTCAAAAGTAAGGAACGAGCTTCAAGTGGATGATTGGAACTGGTACATACTAATCTCTGTGGTCTTGGTAAAATTAGGAGTGTGCAAGGAGACATATATTTCATGTTGCTGATTGATGATTACTCCTAGATGATGTGGGTAACTTTCCTAAAAGAAAAATTAGAAGCTCTTGACAAGTTTAAGGTGTTCAAAGTGATGGTTGAAAATGAGATTGGTGAGAAATTGAAGTGTCTGAGATCTGACAGAGGTGGAGAATTTACTTCTTGTGAGTTTGATACCTTCTATAAAAAGCATGACATAAAAAGACAGTTGTTTGCTCCTAGGACTCCTCAGGAAAATGGAGTTGTAGAAAGAAAAAACTAGACCATTCAAGAAGCTTCCAGGACCATGATGATGGAAACAAATGTTCCTCACATTTATTGGAGAGAAGCTATGAGTACTATTGTCTACACTCTTAACCAGGTGCAGATCAAAGGCAATTTTGGTAAGACTCCTTATGAACTATGGTTTGGTTATTATCCTACTATGAGATATTTCAGAGTTTTTGGCAATAAATGCTATATCAAAAGATATGAGGATTTGGGAAAGTTTGATGCAAGAAGTGATGAAGGAATATTCTTGGGATACTCTACTCAAAGTAAGGCTTACCGGTGCTTTAACAAGAGGTTGAAAAAGATTGTTGAAAGCGCTAATGTTAGAGTTGATGAGAGTAAAGAAGGACACTCTAGATATTGCGAATATGATTCAGATGATCAAGATGAAAGTCAAAGTCAAGGAAGGCAAGTCCAAACTCAAACTCAGATCCAGATTGATCTAGAAACCCCAATAACTCAAGAAGATTGTGTAGAAGTTGAGGAACAAGCCCAAGAAACACAAGCACAAATAATTCCCAAAACCCCCAAGTATGTAAGAATGAATCATCTTGAAGATCAAATCATAGGAGATAGAAATAAAGGTGTTCAAACTAGGAGAAGAGTTGCTAAAGATCAAGAAGAGATTTGTTTGATTTCAAAGATTGAACCTAAATCAGTGAGTGAAGCCTGCAAAGATGAAAACCAGGTTAAAGCAATGGAAGAAGAATTGATGCAAATAGAAAAGAATCACACTTGGGATCTTGTTCCTAGACCTAAGGACAAAAATATGATTGGAACCAAATGGGTCTTCCAGAATAAGCTAAATGAAGATGGTGAGGTTGTAAGAAACAAGGCAAGGTTAGTATGTAAAGGCTACTCTCAAGTGGAAGGAATTGATTTTGAAGAAACTTTTTCTCCAGTGGCAAGGATAGAGGCAGTTAGATTGTTTCTTGCATTTACTGCCTTCAAAGATTTTAAAGTATATCAAATGGATGTCAAATTAGCATTCCTGAATGGAGATTTGGAGGAAGAAGTCTACATTGAGCAATAGGAAGGATTTCAATTGTCTGATCAAGGAGATATGGTTTGTAGACTGAGAAAAGCCTTGTATGGACTCAAGCAAGCTCCAAAAGCCCGGTATGCCAGATTGGATAAGCATTTGCTTAAGCTAGGATTTAGCAAAGGTACTGCTGATAGTAATATGTACTTTAAGATTAATCATGAGGAGATTCTAATTGTTGAGGTCTTTGTTGATGATATCATTTTTGGTGGAAATGAATGTATGTGCAAAGCATTTGCTGATAAGATGAAAAGTGAATTTGAGATGTCAATGTTTGGTGAGATGAATTTCTTTCTAGGTCTGCAAATTGTTCAATCGGATAAAGGTATCTTCATATCTCAGTCCAAGTATGTGAAAGAATTATTGAAGAAGTTTGGAATGGAAGACTCAAAGCCAGTAGGTAGACCTATGGTAATCGGATGCAAGTTAAGTAAATATGATGACTCCCCCAAGGCAAATCAGAAAAGGTATAGATCAATGATTGGAGGATTGCTCTACCTGACTCAGACTAGACCTGACATCATGAATGTTGTTGGACTTGTTGCTAGATTTCAAGCTGATCCAAAAGAATCTCATGTTGTAGCAGTCAAAACAATATTCAGATATCTCAAGGGGACAATTGATTATGGATTGTGGTATCCAAAGGATGATAACTTCATTCTTCATGCATATACAGATGCTGATTGGGTAGGAGATGTGGATGATAGGAAAAGTACTAGTGGTGGTGCATTCTTCTTGGGAAGAAGATTGGTCTCTTGGATAAGAAAAGAGCAAGAGGCAATATCTCTATCTATTGCAGAGGCAGAGTATATAGCAACAACAAATAATTGTACTCAGGTTCTGTGGATGAAGCAAAAGTTGAAGGACATCAGAATTTTGTTTGAGGAACCAGTCACAATCTTTTGTGATAATTATAGTGCAACAAGCATCTCAAAGAATTCTGTGTTGCATTCAAAGACAAAGCATATATCTATCAAGTTTCATTTCTTGAGAGAGAAAGTAAATGAGAATGAAGTTAAGTTGGATTTTGTCTTCCAAAGATCAGATTGCAGATATCTTCACTAAGCCTCTTCCCAAGGATACTTTTTAGTATCTCAGAGAGAAGTTAGGGGTTATTACCCCTCCTGATCAGAACTAAGATGCACTTATGTGCATCAGTCCAGTGGAATTCTTAGTCATATCTTGAGATCTAGATTGATGTTAAGAAGATACTACTCTAAGGAGTAGTTAATATGCAAATGTTGGAGATCAGTCTAGAATAAAAAGGGGGAGTAAAGATTGCAAATATGTGCCCTTTGCCATTGATTTCAAAGGGGGAGAGAAGACATGTGAAAAACTAATTGCTGATAACAAGGGGAGCAATGAAGAAAGTGGTTGTAGAAGTCAGGGGAGAAGTTCTTATCGTGATGGTTGAATCAATTTTTGACATCATATGTTGCCATCAATGACAAAGGGGGAGATTGTTGCAAATATGTGCCTAAGTAGTGTTGTCATTGATGTCAACATATTCTTGTTGTCATTGGTGTCAACTATGCCTTATTCTGTTGCCTGTTCAGGAGACTGGAATGTTGAGGGTATTGAGAAAATTAATAAAGACTCAATGTTCATGGACCATATGGATGTGTAGAGGATTGTCATAGGTTGCTCCATTTAAGAATTGAGAAGTTCACATGAAGATTTGAAGAAGTTATGGCCATCTGAGTAGAACCAGATTTTGCAGTATTCAGAAGAGACAGAGTGATAGTAAGTTGGTATGGATTACTCCGTAGTGAAATATTATGGTCTGCAGATCTGAAGGCATGTTTGGGAAGTCAGTGTGTATCATCAACTCTAGTGGTTCATGGTTTGGAGGTCTATAAGCTATCTTTCTAGTTTGATAGTCATGGCAAACAGTGTTCTTGAGGTTCTGGAGGAAGATACAAATGATTCTAGTAATTTGGTTTAGAGTGGATGTTATTGGTGAATTCAATGTGCTTGTGGAGGTCTCTGGATCATGTGGCTACTATGTTGGAGGTCGGTATTGAAGTTTGAGGTTGTTGAAGATTTCTTCTTTGAGTTTGATGTTCTTCTGAGTCTTGGCTAATCGGATGTTCCTAGCGTGTTGTGGATGATCTAAAGAACATTTTATGAAGTGTGACATGTTAATAGAGGAAGATTCAAGTCTTATCTATGTTTGGCTGACAGTGTAAAGATCCGCGTTAAGTTTAGCCAACCTTGTTGATCATTCCAAGGTTGATGGAGTGTATAAATACTTGTTGAAGAGTTGTTAAAAATTATCCTTGTACAAAATGAATTAAATCCGAAGAAAGGATCTAAAGCATAGTAGAGAAGAAGAGGAGCAAAAGGAGTATATAGTGAAGAGTCTGTGAAGAAGAATTTGAAGATAGAAGCATAAGTTTTTGTGAGCCTTCAAAGCGACTGAATCAGGCATGAATGTAGATGCTATTTCTCAGTTCATTATCTCTGTGTAAATCATAATTTCTTATAGGTAGTGAGCCTCTTTTTGAGCAGTAAGCTCTGGGCAGTGCACCCGAAGGCATGTGCCTTCTATTTTCTTAAGTACTTTTAATAGGGTACGCATTTTTGTGGGTTAACCCCCACCATGGTTTTTTCCTTAACCAATTTTTCCACATCAAAAATTCTGGGGTTGTGTGTTCATGTTGTTTCTGCTCATGTGTTGATTCATGCTTAAATATTTACATCATTAATTTATTTGTAAATTAAGAAAGAAGATTAAAAGTGTAGAAAAGGTTAAAGTTTAGGACAACTAATTCACCCCCCCTCTCAGTTGTTTAGACTAATTCTAACACCAAGTGCCCTAGGGATAGTCATGTAGGAGGGTACCCTCAATTCACCAACCACAACGCTATGTCTATAAGACACAACATACAATAATGAAATCAGAGAGAGGCAATATAGAAGAATGATGATACAAATAGAAGAAGGTCACAACAGAGGCGGTCTCTTGGTATCCCATACCTTATAAGAGAATCAGGGGTCATCCCATGAGGCCTAAACAACATATAACACATCACAGGGGAAGCATATCATGAGAGAGATAAAGAGTTAGAGATACTTACCTATAGGATCTTCGTGCTAGAGGCCATCATCGAGGAGGTCATCATCCTCCCAAATCTGAATGCTAGAAAGAGGTGCAGGTTGTTTCATTTGTCTGTCTAATGTATTTTGATCACTTCCTGATCCCTGAAGGGATAACAAAGGATGGACCTCAACATAAATATCATCTCTTAGTGGACTAGGTGGGTTATGAAATTGTTCCTTATCCACATCAATCACACCAAATAGGTCAAGATAGTCAAAACAATGTTGCATTGTTAGGATGCCATCCATTAATGATACACTTTGGCTAGGAGGATTATTTGAATTACTAGAGCTAACCCTAGTCTTCTCATCTAAGTTATCTAAATGTTTAGTTGTAGGAGAAGTAGGGTAGCTTGTGAATTCATTATCACTCTCATAATCATTGTCAATATCATCTCCATATGTTTTAGCTATTAATTCCAAACTATTATGACAAGTGTCATGCTCTTCATTCAAAGTGTGTTTTATCAATTCTTTTACTACCCAAGGGTATGTATTGATGAGAGATATGAAGTTGTTAAGATCAGATACATAGTCAAGGATTTCAAGTGAAGATGACATAAATATATCCTTGTGATACATAGCTTTTATATAGGTAATGACATGAGGATGCATACTGAGAAATTTGTATAGATTTTCAAATTTTGTGATATATGCATGTAAATATTCCAAAGATCACTGAGAAAATGAGGCCATGAGTGCCAAATCAGATTTTAAAAGTTTTTCCAAAAGAATGCAAAAGACAAGTGCAACACTATATGCAAAAATGAACTAAAATGCTTGATTTTTTGTACTTTTTCAATGCAAATATATGAAAGAAAAGGTGTTGTAAGGATTTTGATCAAGGACAAAAAATAATATGTCTGATATCAGTCCAATACAGCAGTAATATCCATCACAACACACTCTTGATGCACATCTAAGATGATGATAGGCCAAAACCTAGTGAAAATACTCAAAAATATGTAATTTTTCACAATTTTTCAACTCCAAGACCTAAAAAAAGGGGTGTTGTAAATAATTTTAGGAGGTGTAGAAAATAATAGAAATGATATCAACCACCTCAATCCATAAAATTTTTCACAACACGCTTGGAGTGCAATCTAGGTCAAACCCTAGGGCAAATATAGCAAAAATGTGTAATTTTCCGCCAAATTTTCAATACAAGAGTCCAATAAAAAGGTTTTGTGAATATTTTTAGAAGGGTTAGCAGATAATTACCTTAATAATAGCCAATTAGTTCAAAAATACTCTTCACAACATGCCTATGTTGTAAATTCTGAAAGTTGATAAGGCCAAATCTAGTGAAAATCAAGGTTTTTCAAGCCCTAGGTTTGAGATCTTGAGGCAAAATGCTATATTAATGTATTGTAATATGTTTTATGATGAAAATTAAGTCCAATCAGATCTGAAAATTATTTTCACATCCTACCATGCAAATTGCAAGTGCAAATGTAAGGAAAAATCAATCAAAATGCTAGTTTTTGTTGAATTTTTCTATGTAAAAATGCAATTTTTTGAAATCTAAATGCAAATTTACACTAAAATGCAACACTATAGACAAATAAAAATTTTAATGAGTGTCTAAGATTAGTAGAAAAATTTGAAACAAGATTTTTCCTACAAACCCTAGTTTTTGGAATTACTAGGTTATATGAAAAATTTAAAATTTCTAACAAAACCCTAGCAATTTTATGATAAAAATGTAATGCAAGCTATTGAATTTTTGTACTTTTCTGTAATTTATCTCATATTTAATGCAAAAATCATATATTTGATGAAATTCAAATTAATTGATACAACATACAAACCATAGAATGCAATTTTTTCAAAATTTTCCTATTTTTCAATTTTTTTGTAAGTTTTACAATGCAATAAGATGAATGATAATATGAATGAATTAAATCACTACAAATCTGAAGAAAAACACTCAGCAAGGTGCAAACAAGTCCAATAACATAGGTTCACCAAATTGTAAAGGGTAAAATTTGGATAGTTGAGTTTTTGGTAGTTTTGTGTGTGTATCCTCCTTTCACCCTTTCATTCAAGGACCTAGGATCGAGTGGCAATGTACTATCATACCCTAGGTCATTATGAGATGTAGGGAAACTTGGATTTGTATGATTTGATTGTCAATTATGCTCACTTATGCTCAATTATACATCAAAACCCTAATTATGCAAATACGAAAGCAAACAGACGAATATTAGAAAATGCTGCTATAGAAAGATGTAAAATGATACACAATTGTGCACCTATTTTTGGGGTTCAGAAGTGGAATAGTCAGGGACTAATGAGAGGGCACCCAAGTCCAATGCTTAGGTTTTTTTTGGGATCTGGAAGCTCAGTCTGCAACCTGTTCCTGCTGTCTCAGAGATTTTCCCGTCACAGAATCTGGAGGACTAAAGAGCAGGCACCCAAGTCTAGGGTGTTATTTTCAACTCTGATCTGCAAATCCATCACTCTGTAATGCCCTCCTACAACTCCACTTTTCCTATATCTTCAACCTATAACCTATAATCACATAAATTTTGGGAGGGGGTTGTGGTGTTTAGAGGCTTGCCTCAGTCAAGCCCCGGAGAGGCATTCAAGTCTTTTGAACATCGTTGTCAGATAGAGAGTGCATGCCCTTGGAGGTAGAGGCAAAAACCAAATGATAAATTCTCAAAAATACAAATGATTTCACCTTGTAGTGAAGATCTCATGGGAGGAAGAAACTCTTCATGCCATGAGGAGATGAATGCTCAAATCTGTAAATACAAACACATAGACAACACAAATTTGCTCTTGCTACACAATGAATGCCTTGAATCACTTTCAAAAATACCAATGCTCATGAAATTTCCATCTAGTTTACAAATAAATTCCTACACATGCTTTTATATGCAACTACAAACACTCTCACCAAGAATTTCGTAATTCAAACTTACCGTGTCGGCATAGTACCCAAATAACAGTCACAAGCTGACACTCAAAATTTGGGACTGGCCCAAAATAGGGCAGGACTAGGGCATGGGTGCCCAAGTCCTCCCCCCTATTTTGATTAGGGTTAGGTTCAAGGGATCCCCCTAGGTCCCATTTTTCATGAAACTTAGGGCTCATTTCATCGGGATGTCAAAATATGATGTAAGATGTCCTAAATGTAGCTAAAAGACCTGGGAGCTAAACCTTATGAGGGAAAAGCCCCCAAGGGGACATTTTCTGATGTTACAAATCAAAACTCTAATTATTTCATCAATTTCCCTTTGAATATCATAATGTCCATAGTCATAGTAAGAATCGTAATGTATATTAAAGAGATAAATATAGAAACTTGGTTTAGGTTTCTTGCTTCAAGAGAAGAGACTACAACATTTACATTTTTTTATAATATGGTATACATATACATGGTTTGATATTAAAAAATTCATGAAAGTGAGTCGGTTGGAGGTGAGAAAAAAGTATCTGATTTCAACTTGGATCTATATAAGCATCTGAAATGATTGTGGGGCATAATAAAGGTCACTCATAAGAGTGTTTTCTAGGTTTAAATTCCCCTTAATTCCATAAGGCATTCACTATAACTAATGAATATGAAGAAAGAGTGATTAAAAGATATGTTGAAAAGGAAACCTTGGGAACTTGAGAATGATGAATTTAAACCTATGCCACATGAATGATTAACTAGAAAAATTAAACATATATATAATAAAATAGAATAGAATATGATCATTAAGCTTTCACAAATTATGTCATAATACGAATGATCCTGGTATGTTGGAAACTTAGTAGAGAATTATATCAATCTTTGAAAGAGAACATGCCATAAGGACCAAGTAGTATATATAATGTACCCATAATAAACAAAAGCTCATATAACTAATCATTGCTCTTTAATTGTGCACACATGGATTAGATCAATATACACCATATTGAATAATTATCACTTACACATTTTATATGGGATTTAGTTAATTCTAAACGATGAATTCAAGTCTGAACATAGTGAGTCCAAAATCTTAACAACATAGCAAGGCTTAACAAGATCATAATCCCATTATATACTCCTAAAAAATGAAACATATGGACAAACTCCATTTTAGCACCAACAAACTACTCCACCACCTTAATCAAACCATGAAATATTAAATAAAAAAGTGATCATTATGAGGTAAGGGGTGTTGTTTATCCCTTATATGACTGTTCTCAAAGATAGGTCATATCAAGAATAATATGATACAATAGAAAAAAATTAATTTTAAAAGACTAATTTAAATTCAAGTATGAATGGTGGTGATCATTCTTGAAGATAGCCTTAAAAAATGAATGATGAAAAATAATTTTAATTTTTTTTTATAGTCCTATCCTTGTATCCTTTAGTAATGGATATGACTCTCTCTATAAAAAGATACAACTTTATCTTAAAAAGGTATGAATTTACTTACAAGGATGTGAATTTCATGGAGGAAGTAACTTTTATTTAATTATGGCTCTAATGACTTTTGTTATATTATATGATGGTTCTAATTTGTAGTAGGATTGACCTACCTTAAGAAAGGATGCGACTTGCTTTTATAAATGTTAGATCTCTTTAAAAAGATAAAGAATCTCTTTAAAAGATAACGAGTCTCTAATGAATTTATTTTAGGATACAATAGGACTTCACTAAGGATGTGCCATTTTGAATTGAAGTTTAGTTGAAATTCTAACCATGCTTGAAGGGTCATGAACATTAAAGGCGTAATATTCCAAAGAAGTTTAAGGAATTTGAAACTTAATATTCCTCCTTTATGAAACTTAAGACTTTTGAATTAAGTACTTGCATGGATTAAAACATTTGAATTACTTGACCTCTCTAAAAGACATGACCTTAGGCTTTTTTAAAGATTTTGATCTGTTAAATAGACCACAATATGAAAGTAGTTGATGGTTGAATCATCTATCTTTTAAAAAGACATGATTAATAAGTTGATTAATAAGATTCATGATTATTTATTGGTAATTTTAATCATTTGATATATAATGAACCAATCAATATATGTATGTATGTATGTATGTATATATTTGTATGTATATATATGTATTCTACATATATATATGTATTCTACATACATATATATGTATATATGTACATGTACATATATACATATACATATATACATATGTATGTATACACACACACACAGATATATATATATATATATATATGTATATATACACATATATGTATATGTATATATACACATATACACATATACGTATATGTATATATATACATGTGTATGTATGTAAGTATATATACATATACATATACATACATACATTTATATGTATGTATGTACACACAGACACACACACACACATATATGTAATACTCTAACTAAATTTGATGATATAAATTGTTAGTTCTTGAAAGGATAATCAAGAATCTATAGGACTAATCAAAAAGATAATATATCAAAAGATGTAGTAAGAGATAAGGGGCAAAATGAATGACAACCTCACCTTGAAACTTAACACCACACAAAGAGAAGAAGCCATAAGGGGTAATTTCATGAGTATGTTAGAAAAAAATAGTATAAAAATTCTCTTAGATATCGTCTATAAAAATGATTAGCATTTCCTAACTTTCTTTTGATTAATTGATTATAAAACAATAGAAAAGGTACACCAGATGTCTTACATAAGTGGCCTTACACATGTATTGAATGAGCATAAAGATGTTTCCCATCAAGATCTACAAGTCTTCTAGTATAACCTGTAAAAATGATTAGTATACCCTAACTTACTTTGGTACCATGTGTTAGAAAATAGGATCTTAGAATACTAATCATTATAAATAAAACATAAAATAAATGAAATGAGAATTATACAAGGATAGATTTAACACATTACACAACATATACGTGGGGAAAACTCTTTCAGGTAAAAAACCCTATAAAGTATTATTTTATTAAAACACTTACAAAAAATAGTCTATTAAAAATAAACTGAACCTGGGGAAACTCCTCTACTTACTTCCACATGACCAATAATACCTTCGGTGCATAGTGACAGAATTCACTATAAATCTCCAAATTCTCTTATCTCTCAAATGAGAGAGAATATCCTTAAATATAGGAGAAGGGGTGGCAAAATACCTGAAGGGGTATTAGTCACACCTATTCAAAGAAAACATTTGTAAATAATTAATAATCTAATAGTTATTATATTATTAATTATTAAATGGTATATGCTTTATAAAGCATATAATAAACACAAGGTTTTATAACCTTATATTAGAATAATATATAAATTTTATAAGGGTATAACCCCTAATAACATTAGGTTCTAACATAAGATAATGGTAGTCTAACTATCACAACTAATCTAAGTACTGGTGATAACTTTAAGAAAAGGCCCCTAAAACATTATATAAAATCTTGATAAATCCTAGCTAGGTGCATTAATTTTCATGGCGAGGCAAGGCATTTTTTAGAAAAAAATTATTAGATCCATGATGAATTTATGCACATTACTAGACATTTTTTTCTCTAACAAATTATAGATTAATACTAAGAAATAACATAATTTATTTGGTGAATTATCAACTGATAGTAAATAAACATAGTTTGTTTGGAAGAATATTTTAGGATATATAATTTTTTTTATTATCAACTCAAATTACCTACATTTTGCATCATTTAATAAACAATGATCAATGAATTAAGTTTTATCATACAAGATAAAGTTGTCACATCCATATTTAAGGAATGTTTTTTGAAATAGGCCATCAACATATAGATTAATTAACATTAATGGATCATGTCATATAATCACTTCACTAATACCTAATATTACCGATTTGGCACTAGACCATCACCTACCACGTGGTCTCATTGTGTTGTGCATAAATTCTCAAATTAATGTTCCAACACATACATAACATTTTCCTCGATGTGGCCATTGTTGCAAGTATGGATCTAACCGGTGTTATCATTGATGTCAACATACTCCTGTTACATTAATGATTAGGATTGGATGAGCTATGTGCTGAGGATATTGAGAAAATTAGTCTCAATCAGGAACAGTGAAGAATAGTGATGATAGTAAGGTAAAAGTACAAGATAGGATGAGGATCAGAGGATGCAGTTTAAAGGGTTTGTAGATACGTGTCTTAAGGTGGTCTAGTAGACATTTCAAAGGTCCGCATGAAGATCTGAAGAAGTTGTGGCCGCTCAAGTAAAACTGGTTCCGACAGATGTTCAGTGGTGACAGAGTGATACAGATAGGTCTGGTGAGATCTAGAAATGCATTGTCCTGTTCTGCAGATTTCAGGGAGTGTTAAGGAAGTCTATGTGAAGTGTCAACTCGATTGGTTCATGGTTTGAAGGTCCGCAAGCATCTATTCCTTTGTGACAGTAATGACAGACTGTGTTCTTGAGGTTCCAGATGAAGGAGAGAAGGATTTCAGTAAGCAGATGAAGTGTGGATGTTCTTGGTGACTCAGGTAAGCTTGTGGAGGTCTTTGGATCGTGTCCAGTTCATGTTGGTGGTCCACATTGAAGTTGGAGTTAGTAATTGAGAAATAACTTCTGGATAATGGTGTTCTTCCTGAGATTGGCTGACCGGATGAGTTACACATCTTGCAGATGTTCTTATTGATGTTTGCCGACTTAGATGATCATTCCTAAGTTGATGTCTTGTATAAATAAGGGATTGCGAAGTCATTTCAAAGTTGTCCTTCTTGAGATGAGAGTGTGGTAGTGAGGAAGAGAGTGAAAGGTAGAGCAGAAGTACTGGGCTTAAATGGAACTGATTCAAGCATGGTGAAGAGGCTATTTTCTAGTTCAAGTAGGTGATACTTATTTCTTTGTAGATAGTGTCTCTTGTAGGTAGTGAGCCTCTTGTGAGCAGTGTGCTTAGGCAGTGAGCCCTAATTGACATGTGCCATTTTGTTCTTTCTATTCTTCTAAAAGAGAATACAATCTTGGGTTAAGCACCCTGTGGTTTTTCCCTTAATCAGGTTTTCCATGTCAAAATCTTGGTGTCTCATGTGTTGATGTGTTTCTGCTCTTAATTTGCTGCATTGTGTTTCCATGATTGATTTATTGTTATACCGCTAAATTGCAAAGTGGAGTTAAGTGTTTAATTGGAAGAAAGTTTTGCACAACTGATTCACCCCCCCCCTCAGTTATGTGCCCTAAGTCTAACAATTGGTATCAGAGCCAAGTTCCTCTAAAAGGAGCTTAACTGCTTGAGGAGATCCACGATGTTGTCTTACAAGAAGGATAGTCCGAAGTTTGATGGAACCAATTTTAATCTCTGGAAAGGTTGCATGAAATGTCACTTGCAATGTATGGGAATGGTGTACTGGACCATGGTTATAACACAGTATGTACCTCCACAAGGTGGTCCGAAAACCCAAAATGAAATCACAGATGCTGAAAACAATTTGTGGACTATAGAGGCTCTTCTAAGTGCATTATCTAATTTAGAGCTCTCAAATGTTATTGACCTACCAACTGCTTTTGAGATTTGGCAAAAACTGGAACTTTTGCATGAAGGAGACAAGTATGTTAAATGTGCAAGGTTACAGAGTCTGAAAGGGAAATTTGAAAATCTGAAGATGAGAGATGATGAAAATATTACTTCTTTTATGCCAAGAGTAAATGAGATTGTTTGTGGAATTAGAAATGCTGGTGGAGTCTTGGATGAAAATGAGATTGTTGGTAAAATTCTCAGATCCCTACCTACTTCTTAGAAAATCAAGGCTGCTGCCATTGAAGAATAAATAGCTAATACAATTGTCACAAGAGATCAATTGGCTAGAAAATTAGCTACATTTGAAATGACAAAGTTTGGAGATGACCCCCCTAAGACTGAATCTGCATTCAAAGCCAATGCCTCTATTAAAGGTAAACAAATGTTTGATCCGGGAGAGAATTCATCAAGGAAGCTGTCATGGTATGAAAAGAAAGAAAAGATCTGGAAGAAGAAGTAGAAACTGCTCAACTTGAAGCCCTTATTGCAAAGATGCTGCTAAGAGGATCTAGTAAGTATGAAGGAAAATTACCTTTTAAGTGTTTTAACTGCAATAAGATTGGTCATTTTGCCTCAAGATGTTCAGAAAGGTTTTCAAGGCAAAATACTAACAAGCCAAGGTTCCAAAAGAATTGTTACTATGTACATGAAGATAATGATGATGATGAAGGAGTAACAAATGATGAATCAGAGATAGGAAACAAATCCAGAAATGAATGGGTGTTCATTACCATCAAGGAAGAAGATCCAATGTCCTCTGTATTTGTCAATCATAAGACTGTAGAAAGAGCTATGGCTGCCCAAGTTGAAGAGAAGGATGATTGAGTCATTGACAGTGGTTGCTCTCACCATATGACAGGTGACAAAAATAAGTTCATAGATTTGGAAAGGTATGGAGGAGTGGTAAAATCTGGTGATAATTCTGCTAGTAGAATCAGAGGTAGACGAACTATTTCTCTTGATGGAAGGAACAAAACTGGTAATGTACTATATGTTGAAGGTTTGAAGCACAATCATCTCTGTGTTGGATAGTTGGTGGACAAAGGCTATGATCTCTGGTTCAAGAATGGAAAATGCAAGATCTTTGAAAGTTTCAGAATAGAGATTGCATCCGGTACTCAAACTAAAGGTAATAACTTTCACTTGGTTAGTACTAGTAAAAGTTGCTTATTTGTTCAAGTTGATCAGAGTTGGTTGTGGCATAGGAGGATGTGTCATGTGAATTTTGATAATAACATCAAGATAAGAAATACTCAGGTTGTAAGAGATCTTCCAAAATTGGTGTAACCTACCAATAGCTTGTGCAAAGAATGTCAGTTAGGTAAGCTGAGAAGAGTCACATTCAAAAGTAAGGAACTGTCTTCTACTGGATTATTGGACTTAGTTCATACTGATCTTTGTGGTCCGGCAAGAATCAGGAGTATTCAAGGTGATAGATACTTCATGCTACTAATTGATGACTATTCCCGAATGATGTGGGTAACCTTTCTAAAAGAGAAATAAGGAGATCTTGAGAAATTCAAAATATTTAAGGCTATGGTAGAGAATGAAACCGGATTAAAATTGAAGTGTCTGAGGTCTGATAGAGGTGGAGAATTCACATCCAATGAGTTCATATAGTTCTATCAGAAACATGGAATAAAGAGACAGTTGTTTGCTCTTAGGACTCCACAGAAGAATGGAGTAGTGGAGAGAAAGAACCGGACCATCCAGGAAGCATCTAGGACCATGATGATGGAAGAAAATGTTCCTCAGATCTATTGGAGAGAAGCACTGCAGTCTATACTCTCAATCAAGTTCAAATCAGAAGCAATACCAGTAAGACTCCTTATGAATTTTGGTTTGGTATCACTCCTACTATAAGGTATTTTAGATTTTTTGGTAGAAAATGTTACATTAAAAGAGATGAAGATCTAGGAAATTTTGATGCTAGAAGTGATGAAGGAATATTCTTGGGTTACTCTACTCAAACCAAAGCATATCGGTGTTATAACAAGAGACTGAGAAAGATGATAGAAAGTACAAATGTGAAGGTTGATGAAGGAATTGAAAAACCCTCAAGATTTTATGAATATGATGAAGATGATCAGAATGGTGTTCTGACTCAAGGAGCCCAAGCCTCTTCTGAGATTTAGATCCAGATTGATCTTGTAAATCAGGAAGAAGAGATAAGTTTGAATGAGCCTGATCAAGAAGCAGAAATGCAAGAAACTCCCAAAGTACCTAGGTATTTAAGACTGAATCACTCTGAAGATTAGATCATAGGTGATAAAAGAAAAGGTGTACAAACAAGAAGGAGAATTACTCAAAATTCAAATGAGTATTGTCTGATTTCAAAGATTGAACCTAAGACAGTGAATGAAGCTTGCAATGATGAAAACTGGACAAAAACAATGGAGGAAGAGTTGATGTAAATTGAGAAAAATCACACTTGGGATCTTGTTCCCAGACCTAGAAACAAAAATGTGATTGGAACCAAATGGGTCTTCCGGAACAAACTAAATGAAGTTGGTGAAGTAATCAGAAATAAAGCCAGATTGGTCTGCAAGGGTTACTCTCAAATAGAAGGAGTTGATTTTGAAGAAACTTTTGCTCCGGTGGCAAGAATTGAAGCAGTCAGATTATTTCTTACTTTTGCTACCTTCAAGGATTTCAAAGTGTATCAGATGGATGTCAAGTCTGCCTTCCTGAATGGTGACTGGGAAGAAGTATACATTGAGCAACCAGATGGATTTCAATTGTCTGATCATGATGATATGGTCTACAAGTTGAAGAAAGCACTGTATGGACTGAAGCAAGCCCCAAGAGCCTAATATGAAAGATTGGATAACCATCTTTTGAAGATTGGTTGCAACAAAGGTACTGTTGATAGTAATTTGTATTTCAAAATTGATCATGAAAACATCCTGATTGTTGAAGTGTTTGTTGATGATATCATTTTTGGAGGAAGAGATAATATGTGTAAAACTTTTGCAAATCAAATGAAAAGTGAATTTGAGATGTCCATGCTTGGTGAAATGAATTTCTTCTTGGGTCTACAAATCACTCAAACAAAGAAAGGAATCTTCATTTCTCAGACCAAATATGTGAAAGAATTGTTGAAGAAATTTGGGATGGAAGACTCAAAACCAATGAATACTCCCATGGCAATCAAATGTAAATTGAGCAAAGATGATGACTCTCCTAAGGCTGATCAGACAAAGTACAGGTCAATGATTGGAGGACTATTGTATCTTACTCAAACTAGACCAAACATTATGCAAGTTGTTGGTCTTGTTGCTAGATTTCAGGTTGATCCTAGAGAATCTCATGTCATGGCAATCAAAAGGATTTTTAGATATCTAAAAGGGACAGTTGAGTATGGATTGTGGTATCCCAGAGATCATGATTTCTCTCTTCATGCATATACATATGCTGATTGGGCAGGTGATGTGGATGACCGGAAGAGTACCAGTGTGTTGATCATGATGTTAGTCATAAACAAACATAGAATAAAAGTTACACATCAACCTTTACTCATCTTGAAAGATACGATGAATTCAGAGAATTCATGATCCCAAGTCTCCATGGATTAATTCTTAATCAACTAACGTTACTCAGTGGTTGATGTGTGCTGTTGTTTTCCATTCAGGGGCCTTACGTTTGCTCATCAATAGGATTCTATTTCTGTAAAGATGCTACACAGAAGGTTATTCTACACAGGATATTTCTTCAAATGACGTGTCTATACTCAAATCTTTGCATGATATTTGTCAATTGTACACGCTTTTAACTTCAAATATGCTATAAATTTTCAAGTATCTATGAGATGTCTGCATATTTTATGTAATTTGCTTCTGATTATCTATATTTACAATTGTGATGGTGAATTATTTTGAAATTAAAAGAAATTGAAAAGAATACTTCAAATTATGATGAATCTTTAGCTATTGAGCCACATACACACTTGATACAGTCATGAGAAAGAAGAAATCAAACCATATTTTCACTAGGATGTTCCACAGCTAGATACAGATGATGTAAACTTCAAGGATGAGGAATGAAGACAATATATGCAGACTAATGAGCACTCTGAGGGATGCAGCAAATCAAAGCATATATCCAGAATTTAGACATAGATTACTTAGAATTTACGATGATTTGTAATCAAAATGATCTTCTCTTTTATTAAGTATGCAAAAATATGTATGCTTACAATAACTTTGAAATAGGCCCTGATATTTCAGCAAACAAATTTCAATTAAGCTTCGAATGTTTAAAACAAGGCATCCCTACACCTTTTATAGAATAAGGTGAGGGAGTGGCTACAAATGATCTACGATCAAGATTTATCAATTAAGATCTATGGTGCATATTCCTTTTTGACTTAGTCAAATGTCTCTCGTGGCATAGGTTGCTAGTTGGCAACCATCTAGGTGACTTATTTTCCTCTAAGTACTTGATGCAGATGTCTCCTTTGTAGCGCATATTCATTTACTCCTCAGGCTCTTCTTCTTCATCATGATCCTCATGATCATCACTTTCTATGTCTTCATCACCATGATGAATATCCTCCTATATATGGACCTTTAATGTTGTCCTTATATTTTCATATGCTTCCACTTTCTTATCAACTTCTTCGCCATCCTGTGTTTTAGCTTTGGCAATGGCATGATTGTGGGCCTGATATTTCTCTCTGAGGACTTCTAACTTGCCCTTACTCCTACTCAATGTTTCATTATAGTTCTCCACTCTGACCTTGATTCTCATGACCTTGTTCAATGCTTCTTCCGTCAGGTGGGTAAGAGGATCATCAGCCAGTAGCTGGAAATTATTATGTAGAGCTTTTATGGCAAAGTCTGTGTCTTGGTTTTCAATTTTACCCTCTACCTTTCCTTCTAGGGCTTCTAGGACTTCTGCCTCATAAGACATCATGTCATGCAGCTTCACACTGATATCTCTCAATTTATTGCTGCATTTCTTTAGTACATCACATTCAAACCTGATGTCCTTATACCAAATATCTATCAGCATGGCAGTGTTATTATTCAGCACCTAATGAGTTATAAGGATCTGAGGATTAATCCTCTTTATTTCACTCAAAGCACTCAAGGATTTCTCCAACTGGAATGATATCCTTCTGGCCTTAGTCTGTAATTTATTGACTTTCTTCCTGGAGATACTCAAAGAATTCCACCTCTGCAAAGAGGCTCCAACTACTTCTTTAGCTCCTGATAGTGCTAATGACATCCATTTTCTCATTATTACTGACTTATGCTTCATGAGGTCCAATTTATTAACCTCCTCTTGCGAAATTGCAGTCAATGGGACTGCTTGATCTGATGATGTATGATCAGGGTTAGTTAACCCTTTTATGTATGAGTGCACCTGGGCAATGTGATCCTTATGCTGCTTATTCTTCTCTTTTTCTCTCTTTACCCTTTGGGTTAGAGAATCTATTATATCCTTCCCTTCCTGACCCTCTTGGTCCTCATTGGCAAACCCTAAATCAACTGTGCTAATCTAGAATTCTTCTAGGGTGATCTTGCCTTTTTCCTTTTCAACAATGGGAAGGGCTACCTAGGCAGTCCTTCTACCCATAGCAGGATCTCTTCTGATGGCCGAGGTTAATCTGGCCTTCCTCTTTGGCTTCATGATGGTTTCTAAAAATAATGTCGAAGCATCAAACTCTTGAATCTCATAACCTGATTCCATACTTATCTCCTTCTCGAGCTATTGAGGTACTTGATCTCTGGATCCTTGGTGACTGTCATCATCATCATGTCCACCCTGATCTCCTGTATCTATCTCTTTTCTTAATGGAGAGGGTGACTTCCTCATTTCTTCCTCATGATGATCTTCATGAGGGTGATCTTGTTCTACTTCCTCCTACTGAGGAGTCTCTTCTTGCAGTGGAGAATCTTGTGGTGCATCCACATGATGATCCTGTAGTTGATCTTGCACTTCATCTTCTTTCGTTTCATCCACCTTGGTAATTTCCTCATCTTGAGATATGGATACCATTGTATTTGACTTAGGTGCATCTACCTGATCATGGATAACATTATGATCCACCCCTGTTGTATCTACCTCCTGAGTTTTTAGGTCATCATGACCTAATGTATCCTTATCACCTGAGGTTTCTTGAGTCTGGGGGGCATCTTCACTTGATGTGACCTTGTCATTCCCACCCTTTTCTTGGACTTCAACTATTTTGGGCTCATCAGATATATCTTGTTGTTGTTGGCCCATATCTGGAGAAGGATTCTCCACTTCTGTCAACTTGACTTCTTCAACATTTTATATTTTCTCAGGTGCACCTGCTTGATGTTCAGGACTTGCATCCTCCCTGTGTGTTAGGTCTATTACCACAGGGCTAGTCACCTAATCAACTAATTTATCAAGCCCGATTTGTTGGGCTGCCTTCTCTAGACTATCTTCTTTCTCTTGCTCTGTTTGCTTCAACTCTTCTAATATCACCCTCTTTGAGGATGGAGTTCCATGAGGTGTCATGCGAGTATTTGAAGCGAGGGTCTCAATCTTCTAAGAGGCTACATTTTCTACCACTTCATCATCTGATAAGTCCACAGTCTCTTCCAATGAGAAAGGACCACCTTGGCTTGCTTTAGTAGCTTCTATTGCTTGTTCTTCGGCCTTCTAAGTCTTGAACTAAATTATGGTAGGAAGTGGCACCTCATGTTGCAATTATTTTCTAAATACTTCACTACCAACTCCCCTTAATATTACAGGGTCATGTCTTATTTCACCCCTCATATGTGCTCTTGTTTCTTAGGGGTCGATGTTACTAAGGATACTGTTTCCTCTTCCTGGTGACCACCATGGGGTCATCTTCTCTAGGCTCCTCTTTAATAAGAATATCCTTTTCCACATACTACTATAAAGTTTGGCCTTGATCTTGTATTTCTATAGTATCCATAGCCGGCCTTAGGATTCTTTTGGTCTTTTGTTTATCCTCTAGAGGTGGTGCAGACAAGGCTGATGCCTGTCCTAATGCAGATGCATACTCAGCTGGTATATCAATTCTCTCAACAATTACCCCCTTAGGACTATCATCAGTTTTCTTCTTTCCTCTGGGACATCATTTTCCTTGTTTCTAGGGTGGCAACCTTTCTCCATTAGATTTTCTCTTCTCTCCAAGAAAGTCATCATATTCCTCATCAGGAATCTCCTGCCTTTTCCTCTTGTTATCTACTGTGATGGCCATCCCCTTCTTCTTCAGTATATTTATTTGTTTATCTACCCATGCTTGGGTCAACTGTAGCACCCTACCTGTAAACCTATCCAATGAAGTGTCTTCAAGATGCGTCAGGTCAGGGGCTGAAATGGTGTCATTATACACCTTCTTCTCTTCATATTCATTTGACAATAACTTGCCATCATCTTTTTTCAATTGCATAGGCACTCGAATGCAATCAAATGTCCTTATCTGATTGAGTGTAGGTCGCTAATATTTTCTTCTTCTGACCTCAGTCTCATCCTCACAATCAGTCCAGAAATCCTCCAAGTGCTTCTAATGGATGGGCTTCCCTATGATCTTTTGCATTCTTCCATAGGGGTCATGTGATCTGGCCAATGGAAATGGCTGTAAATTCATTAGGTTTAGACCTGCTATGGCCTGTTTATGTTTTTTGAATCAGGGCATATGTACCACCCTATAGTCACTAGAAACAAAACTAGAGGACTCTTGTTATTTGCCTTATATGCATCCAGTATTGTTGATATCTGTCTTAGAAACTCCGTCAGGATTACCCCATCAGTAGGGTACCTAGGTAACATTAAGGGTTGTCCCTCAAAACCTTCTACTCTAATGTAGGAGAATGTGGCAAACTGGATGAACAAGGCACCATGTCTGTATATTACTTCCTGAGCTTCCATGCTCAGTCTTTTGGTTCTATCCTCCATTGTTTGAACCAGATGCATAGAAAATGCATCATTCACTAATTTGTAATCAGGGTGGTAGTGTGGTTTCTGCAACTGAGGATAATGGTCCCATATATGGGCATCATTTAAACTACCACCAATCTTTCCAACTATAGTTAATGCATCAAATGTACCCTTATAAGCACATGAATACACAATATATGAAGTCATATAAAATGAACAGTCCAGGCCCCCTAGGTTCATCAGTTGTTTATCTAGAGCATCACTAATGATCTTAGCCCATAATGGCTTGTTATCTATGTAAATACACATCATGATGATTCCGTACATCTAATCTTTGAAGCTTCCAGTAGTAGGCTGGCCTGTCATCTTGTTGAGTAGGGCAATCATATACTGATACTCATCATCAAAATCAAACTTGTATAGGTACACTGGTAATTTGGCAGAGGCAGTGTAAGGGTTGTTCTTTGCTCTCCATTAGTACATCCTCTTTCTTGCAGTCTTTTAGTTATTTGTATATTCAATCTTTAGCTTCTTCAGATCCATACTAACTACCTTTTTCCCAACTGGAAGGTTGAAAGTAGATGTAATCCCTTTTATTGACAGATCTGCATATACCCTTCTATGTTTTTATACTCGCCTCATCTTAGGGTTATAATTTCTAGCACACTCAACTGCTAATTCTGGAGTTTCCATGGAATAAGGAAATCCAGCTGCATACCACATTCCTGATACAAAAATAGCATCCAGTAGGGTACTTTCTCTATCTTCACCCATCTTGGCTGACCATGCTGCCAAATCTGTGTTTCCTTGGTGGGTATCTCTGATGACACCATATTTGAACTATACTCCCTCAGGTTGGGCAAACATAGGCTTAAAGAATTCTACATCAGACTTGTTCTTCCTGACATCCACCATAGATTCCTACAATGAACACGACTAGCCTTACAACAATATCCACATGCATGCATATATAGTATTATACATTCATGGCATCATGCCTATTATACCTATTAATATTTATTTCATCATGATATGCATAATTCAGAGCTAAACCATAAAAGGACTTACTACCTAGATATTGCAGAAAATGACAACAGGAGGATTTCTAATTACTTACCTGATTATGTTTTTCTCCTGGATTAAGCAGATGATTACCGAAAAGAGGCTCAGATACCGGTGATAATCACGTGCTCCATTTTGCTGTAAGTTGTTTGCGTCCACAGGTAGGTCGTACAAGGGTTTGAATGTTCTGCACTTTGTCAAATCTCATTTCTTCACAAGCTAAATGTAAAATGACCTTGTAAATTCACTTTTAATATCATTCTTAGGGTAAATTAGGGTAAATCCAGGTTAGATTGATTAAAACCATTGATCTTCTGCCGTGGATCTATGGATGCTACTAGGTGTTTGCATCATGTTCGCGATCAGCTGGAATCCACCTACTACATTTATGTGCATTTAATGTCATGGGGCAAAATGAGGGGGTGATCTTCAGAAGATCAGGTGATATTCAGAATATCAGGTGATATTCAGAATATGACCCCCTATGTGTAATATGACCCTCCGCCTTTGAGCAGGAAAACTGATGTCGAGGAGATCGGGTGATGTTGAGAATATCGGGCGATATTTGAGATATGACCCCTCAAGACTAAAGTGACACCCTTTTCGAAAGATTAGGATGACGTCACCGTCATGTTATGGAAAAAGAGTGATCTTCAAAAATATACCTCCGCGAGGTAAAAGGATGATGATGTCACCATCAGGTGATTTTCTTTTGTTCATCAGGATTGGATGATGTCATAGGCATATTGGCTCTGGGGTGATATTTTGCGACAGGGTGATATTTGAAAGATTGGGTGATATTTGGAATATTGGGTGATATTCGAAATATGACCCCCGCAAAATATATGAAGCTATTTGACGGGTAAATACCACTATCACGTAAAATTGACGTCTGGAGCTCCGGACCAAGCGATTATAGGGTGATAAAATTGGATTGGGGTGATCTTTCATAAGATGACTGATATTAAGAAATATGACCCCCCTCAGAATATCAAGTTTGACCAAAACTTTGACTTGCAATAACTTTCATTCCCTAAGGAATATCAGGGTGATCCGAAAGGCAAACCTGCATGAAATTTGGTACTCTTTCCAACAATGAGGTTATTGACATGAAATATTAACTTTGACTAACTGACCTCATGATGATGACTTACCTAGCTTCCTTATGCAGGGTCACCTGCATGACTTACTTTTACCAAACCGCTGAAAAGTAGGAAAACACAAGCCAAGCCAAGAAAAAAGTTGGGTCCCTATTTTGTCAAGTCAAAATGGGGTGTGTTGTGTAACCACACAACAACTTGCCACCAAGGAAAATAACAAAATTCCAATGATTCAAGTGAGGTGATCACATTCATATATAGTATTCTAACTCTTTCTAAGTATAAGCATCGTAATCTTTCTGTATAACAAATTTTCATCATGGCAACAATGCTAACAAAGGATCAGGTGTGTGCAAATGATTAATTATCCTCATCTTGAAAGCAAGTTGAAAACATGAGTAACTGATGTTAAGCTACATAGTTTGGGAGTATCCCTCATAGCCAACCTAGATAGAGCCTTGCTGCCAGTAGGCGTCCATAGCCCCGGTAAGGTTATCTATACAATCTCCCTAAGTAGAGCCCCATTGCCAGCAGGCACCTATAGCCCCGGTAGAGTTACTTAGATGGCCAAATTTTATTATATTTTTGGATTTTTCAATATTTTATATACTTTATATATCTGATGTCAACATGTAAGCTCAGTGTGCAAGGTATGGTCACTTGCTGATTTAGGTTGGAGATTGTATTGGCAGCAAGAGAGTCCCTTTAGATTTTTCACTTAACACCTATACTTGTGTGTTCAACAAACCCAAGGCTATTAGGTGAGTCATTGTGAAAGAATCACTTTGGTCAAGAAAAGGCACCCTGATGAAAAGATATCACAGACTGATCACAAGTACTTCTCAGAATGAATCATAACCTATACATAAATTTGCTCTCATCACTTGAATCCTAACAATTTAGTCATTTTCTATGATGATGAGCTGCATCATCTTGACTAACCAAAATAGAAACTCAACAAGCAAACAAAACAAAACCAAAACAAAACTGTATAAACAACTATACAAATATACACACTATGATACACATGACTGTCATGAAGCTAACTCAGGCTTGGAAATAATGTTTAAGGAACTGTCCATTAACTGGTAATGGAACATCCTCACCTGTCAAGTTTTTAAGCCTATAAGTACTGTCTCCTAATATCTTAGAAATTTGGAAGGGACCTATCCAGAGTTTGTCAAACTTACCATGGTCTCCTTTCCTGTCATGTGCTTTGTCCCATATTAGGGCTAAATCTGAGATCCTGAAGGCTTTAACCCTGGCTCTCTTGTCAAACCAGCATTTGACAACAACCTGATGTTTGGCAAACTGATCAATTAATTAATTTCTTTTGTCTTCCAGGTGCATCAACTAAAGCAACCTGACTTCTTGCTTATTGTCTATGCCTAGGTACTCTTGGGCAAACTGCAGTGTAGGAATCTTTAGGTTAACTGGGAGGATGGGATCCACCCCATATACTAAGTGATAAGGTGAGTTTCCTAATGTAGCCTTATTCCTGGTTCTGTCTACCCATAAGGCATACTTCAAAAGGGTGTTCCACTCCCTAGGGTTCTTTTCTATTAACTTTTTTAATGATATTCAAGAAATTTTTATTGGTGGATTCTTCTAATCCGTTCCCTTGGGGATAATAATTTGAGGAAAGCTTCAATATGATCCCATAATCAAAAGCCCAGCTTGATAATTTGGTTGAAGCAAAAGCAGACCCGTTATCACTTACCAGAGCATAGGGAGCCCCATACCTGGTGACAATATTACTTTCCAGAAATCTGATGACATCTTCAGCATTACAGGTCTTGGTGCTGACAGCTTTAATCCACCTGGTACAATAGTCAGTAATCTTTAAAACATACCTGTGGCCTGATGATGATGGAGGATTAATTGGTCCTATGAAGTCCATGCCCCACTGTGCAAATGGGTGCTTCTCCATCACTGGCTGCAAGGGTTGAGCAACATATCTCTCTCTGTTAGCAGCAACCTGACATACATGACAACATTTAATATGTTTAGTAGTATCCTTGAAAATTGTGGGCTAGTAGTATCCTGCCCTGAGGATAGCGTGAGTTGTGGCCAAGGGTGACCCATGTTTTGTTCCAAACTTGTCATGTAGCTCTGATAACACTATCTACTTTTGGCCTGTCTAGGCATCTTAGGTATATTCCCTCATAATTTTTCTTGAAAAGGATGCCCCCTTTCATCATATACTTCTGTGACCTTATTTTTAGGGCTCTCCTTTGTGAGGCCTGCAGTCTTGGAGGACATCTTCTAGTAATCAGGATGTGCCTGATGTCTGAGTACCACTCTCCATTGTCCTTTGTATTAATTACATACTGCTGACTCATGATATTGGGGTCAATCTCTGATATCATTTGGCTTAAAGCTTTTCCTCTCACTAGCTTCATGGGTGTAATGTCCATGTCATATTCTTGTAGGACTGTGATCCACTTAGCTCTTTTTTCACTTGGCTCGCTCTACATTAATAACATCTTCACTATTGTATAAGGCACCACATCAATAACTTTACTTCTCAGTATATAGTGCCTGAGCTTCTTTACCACTCTAACCAAAGCAAGTGCCTGCCTTTCAACGTCCATGTGTCTTAGCTCAACATCTTTGAAAGGGCAGCTCATGAAGGCTATGGGCTTCTCTTCCTTTTCTTCATTTCTCTATGTCAGCACTGCTGCAGAGGTATTCTCTGAAGCAAATGAATAAATGTAGAAGTCTTTGGTGTAGTTTGGACTGATCAGAACTGGAGCATCTGATATAGCTTTTTTAATGTCTTCAAAAGTTGCTCTAGCCTCTGGTGTCCACTCAATTTTAGTGTCCTTCTTGAGCATGGCATTTAAAAGTCTGACTATTTCTGCAAAGCCAATGATAAACTTCCTAACAAAATTAATCTTACCAAAGTAAGATTTAAGCTCTTTTTTGCTTCCAGGAAGCTGTATTTTCATGATGGATTCCACCCTGTCAGGATCAATGATAATCCCATTTTTGATTATCAGGTGGCCTAGTAATTTTCCTTTTGTTACCCCAAATATGCATTTCTTGGGGTTCAGGGATATCCCATATTGCTCACATTTTTTAAGCACATTTTTGAGATCCTCTACATGGTTTCCTCTGTCTTTAGAGAACATTGTTAAGTCATCCATGTATATGACTATGCATTTTCCTATTAAGCCTCTGAAGGCTATGTCCATTGCTCGCTGGAATGTTGCTCTAGTATTGATTAACCCAAACGGCATGCGCCTGTAAGCGAATATCCCCCACTTTGTGGTGAAGGCAGTTTTCAATCTATCAATTTTATCCACCATTACTTGGTTGTAGCCTGAGACACCATCTAGAAATGACATCATTTTGGCACCATTCACAATTTGTAGGACTTCATCTAGGGAAGGTAAAGGATAATTATCTTTCTCAGATGCCCTGTTCAGGTTCCCGAAGTCCACACATAGTCTGATGTCTCCATTTTTATTCCTCACTGGGACCAGATTTGCTACCTAGGTGGAGTGCTTCATAGGAAATATGATCCTGGCATTTAACAGTTTCTTAACCTCCTCAAAAATAATGGGTTCCAGCAAAGCATTGACAGGTCTTTGCTTATGTCTGAAAGGTTTGGCATCTGGCTTGAGGGGTATGGTGTGTGTGATGACTGATGTGTCATACGTTTTTAGCTCATCATAAGTCTAGGCAATGACATGGATGTAATCCTTGAGAGCTTGGGTGATTCCTTCTAATTCTTCTTTTGTGCAAACTTTTCCTATCAGGACATTTTTCTTTTCATCATTCTGTCCAATGTTAACCTGTGAATATTGTCCTCCATTAGCTTTTGGAAGATCCTTCTATTTAAGCATGTTGTCCAGATCAAATGCTCTCTCTAATTCTATCATTCCCTTAGGAATTTTATTGCTGGGAAACTCTAAGATTTCTTCTTCTTCCCATACATAATCTTCTACATTGTTCTCATCTATGATGTGAGCATCAAATATATCTTTGTTGGAGATGAAATCTAGGATATGCTGATCATCATCAAACACTTGGAGGTTGGTCACATTGTCAGGCACAGAAGGTACTAATACCAGCTCTACTGAAAATCTTTTTAGACCAGAAATAGACAATGGCTCCAATGTGCTGGCAGCCTGGGCTAAAGTATCTGCCCTATGATTTTGTTCTCTGGGTACGTGGGTGATATTCAATGCATCAAAGGATTCTATCAGGTCCCACACCCTGTGTCTATAATTGGATAGTTTTTTATAATTGCAGGAGTAAATTCCTCTCACTTGTCTCACAACTAATTATGAGTCTCCATAGACATGCAAAATTTTTACTTTCTTCTTAAGGGCAAATAGCATCCCATGAATCAGAGCTTCATACTCTATTACATTATTGGTGCATGAGAATTATAGTCTGTATGCTACCAAGTAGGATTTTCCTGATGGATCAATAAGATCTATCCCTACTCCAGCTCCTTGTTTTGATTTGGATCCATCAAATCTAAGGATCCATGGCTTATCTTCAGCCAAAGGCTTACCTGAGCCTTCCTTCTTCTTTGCAGCTCTGGCAGCTGCACCACTTGATATCCACTTTAGTTTTGGTATCTTAGCTTTCTCAAACTTCACCCTTCCTGTCTTCTGTGAAGATGATGTTTCTTCTTTCCTTTTATCACTAGAAGTTAAATCCTCTAGACTAGGCAATGTTTGTCTTTTTAGAAGATGTAGACACAAAGAACAAGCAGTCTCTGAGTGAGGTGCTTCATGTAACCTGCACCAGCTTTCAATTAAGGCATCCTATAGAGACCTCTGCTATTGTGTCATCTTCTGGATCTCTTCTTTCAGAAACTCTTCAAATTTAGACAAGTTGCTTCCTCTATCTTCATCAGATAATTCATAATCTGATTCAACTAAACAATCACTCCCTTTGGTGATTTTCTTTTTTCTTGTAACATTATTCTGGTCACATACCAGCATCTCTTTTGTCATCTGAATATGACATTCATCCCACTATGTATCTTCTTATGTTCCTGCAGGAAATAAATAGCAATCAGCGTCACTATCATTATCACTGTCTAATGAACTTACCTCTGATGATGATGATGATGCTAATGCTTCAATGCACGCTTGTTCTAGCTCCAGCATGTCTATGCATGCTTCACAGGTCTTCTTAGAATGTGGCTCATTATGCAATCTGCACCAACCATCCATTAGAATATCATGAAGAGGTATTTCTAATTGACATCATTTTACCTCTTTAGATAAATGCATTTTGAAATCCCTGAAGTGATGTACGTCATTTTCATTCTCAGGGTTACTATCAGATTCTACAACTATTTTGTCATCCTGAGGGTCATCATGATGATGATGAACATCATACATCAGGATTTCTTCTATCCTGACAGTCCGTGGCCTAATGGAGTAAATGCTAGGTTCCACATCCACATACATGATCTCATTAGTTTTGTTATATTTAGTGATCATGTGCTTCATTTGAGGCTCAGCATCAATTCTTATTTAGTTTGGTATCCCCTTCCAGGGTAACCACATATGACTAAAATCTGTGGACATATATCCATTGAGGGTTTTAGACTAGTCCCTGCTGAGTAGCATCCCATAAGTATCAAGTATGTCAACTACCTGAATGTCAATATAATATTGGATTCTGGGGTCAGATGCGAGCTGCATGTGAATGTGAGTTAGCTCTCCTACCACGGTTACTTCTGTTTTGTCTAGTTGAGTCACCTTCTTTAAAGATTTAGCAGGATGTAGCCCTAAAGCATTGCATATGGACAGGGGCATCACATTTGTAGATGCTCCTGAGTCTACTAAATAATTGTGCAGGTTTTTGCTGAACATCCTTATGGTAAGTAGGAATGGAGATGACTCACTTTTATCTCTATATATTACTCAGAATCCAGAATTCAGACACAGATTACTCAGAATTTACGATGATTTGTAATCAAAATGATCTTCTCTTTCATTAAGTATGCAAAAATATGTATGCTTACAATAACTTTGAAATAGGCCCTGATATTTCAGTAAACAAATTTCAATTAAGCTTCGAATGTTTAAAACAAGGCATCCCTACACCTTTTATAGAATAAGGTGAGGGAGCGATTACAAATGATTTACGATCAAGATTTATCAATTAATATCTACAGTGCATATTCCTTTTTGACTTAGTCAAATGCCTCTCGTGGCACAGGTTGCCAGTTGGCAACCATCTAGGTGACTTATTTTCCTCTAAGTACTTGATGCAAATGTCTCCTTTGTAGCGCATCTTCATCTACTCCTCAGGCTCTTCTTCTTCATCATGATCCTCATGATCATCACTTTCTGTGTCTTCATCACCATGATGAATATCCTCCTGTATATGGACCTTTAATGGTGTCCTTATATTTTCATATGCTTTCACTATCTTATCAACTTCTCTACCATCCTGTGTTTTAGCTTTGGCAATGGCATGCTTGTGGGCTTGATATTTCTCTTTGAGGACTTCTAACTTGCCCTTATTCCTACTCAATGTTTCATTATAGTTCTCCACTCTGACCTTGATTCTCATGACCTTGTTCATTGCTTCTTCCATCAGGTGGGTAAGAGGATCATCAGCCATTGGCTAGAAATTATTATGCAGAGCTTTTATGGCAAGGTCTATGTCTTGGTTTTCAATTTTACCCTCTACCTTTCCTTCCAGGGCTTCTAGGACTTCTGCCTCATAAGACATCATGTCATGCAGCTTCACACTAATATCTCTCAATTTATTGCTGCATTTCTTAAGTACATCACATTCAAACCTGATGTCCTTATACCAAATATCTATCAGCATGGCAGTGTTATTATTTAGCACCTGATGAGTTAACAGGATCTGAGGATTAATCCTCTTTATTTCACTCAAAACACTCAAGGCTTTCTCCAACTAGAATGATCTCCTTCCGGCCTTAGTCTGTAATTTATTGACTTTCTTCCTAGAGATACTCAAAGAATTCCACCTTTGCAAAGAGTCTCCCACTACTTCTTCAGCTCCTGATAGTGCTAATACATCCATTTTCTCATTATCACTGACTCATGCTTCATGAGGTCCAATTCATTAACTTGCTCTTGTGAAATTGCAGTCAATGGGACTGCCTGATCTAATGATGTATGATCAAGGTTAGTTAACCCTTTTATGTATGGGTACAGCTGGGCAATGTGCTCCTTATGCTGCTTATTCTTCTCTTTTTCTCTCTTTACCCTTTGGGTTAAAGAATATATTATATCCTTCCCTTCCTGACCCTCTTGGTCCTCATTGGCAAACCCTAAATCAACTGTGCTAATCTAGAATTCTTCCAAGGTGATCTTGTCTTTTTCCTTTTCAATAATGGGAAGGGCTACTTGGGCGGTCCTTCTGCCCATAGCAGGTTCTCTTCTGATGGGCGAGGTTAATCTGGCCTTCCTCTTTGGCTTCATGATGGTTTCTAAAAATAATGTCGAAACATCATACTCTTGAATCTCATAACCTGATTCTGTACTTATCTCCTTCTCGAGCCATTGAGGTACTTGATCTCTGGATCCTTGGTGTCCATCACCATCATCATGTCCACCCTGATCTCCTGTATCTGTCTCTTTTCTTGATGGAGAGGGTGACTTCCTCATTTCTTCCTCATGCTAATCTTCATGAGGGTGATCTTGTTCTACTTCCTCCTCCTAAGGAGTCTCTTCTTGAGGTGGAGGATCTTGTGGTGCATCCACATGATGATCCTGTAGTTGATCCTGCACTTCATCTTCTTTTGTTTCATCCACCTTGGTAATTTCCTCATACTAAGGTATGGATACCATTGTATCTGACTTAGGTGCATCTACCTGATCTTGGATCACATTATGATCTGCCCCTGTTGTATCTACCTCCTGAGTTTTTAGGTCATCATGACCTAATGTATCCTTATCGCCTGAGGTTTCTTGAGTCTAGGGGGCATCTTCACTTGATGTGACCTTGTCATTCCTGCCCTTTTCTTGGACTTCAACTATTTTGGGCTCATCAGATATATCTTGTTGTTGTTGGTCCATATTTGGAGAAGGATTCTCCACTTCTGTCAACTTGACTTCTTCAACATTTTATATTTTCTCAGGTGCACCTGCTTGATGTTCAAGACTTGCATCCTCCCTGTGTGTTAGGTCTATTACCGCAGGGCTAGTCACCTGATCAACTAATTTATCAAGCCTGATTTGTTGGGCTGCCTTCTCTGGACTATCTTCTTTCTCTTGCTTTGTTTGCTTCAACTCTTCTAATATCAACCTCTATGAGGATGGAGTTCCATGAGGTGTCATGTGAGTATTTGAAGCGAGGGTATCCATCTGTTGAGAGGCTACGTTTTCTACAAATTCATCATCTGATAAGTCCACAGTCTCTTCCAATGAGAAAGGACAACCTCAGCTTGCTTTAGTGGCTTCTTTTGCTTTCTCTTCGGCCTTCTTAGTCTTGAACTGAATTATGGTAGGAAGTGGCACCTCATGTTGCAATTCTTTTCTAAATACTTCACTACCAGCTCCCCTTAATATTACAGGGTCATGTCTTATTTCACCCTTCATATGTGTTTGTTGTTTCTTAGGGGTTGATGTTACTAAGGATACTACTTTCCTCTTCTTGGTGACCACCATGAGGTCATCTTCTGCAAGATCCTCTTCAATAAGAATATCCTTTTCCACACACTGCTATGAAGTTTGGCCTTGATCTTGTATTTCTAT
Source organism: Cunninghamia lanceolata (assembly GCA_027924645.1). Classification (NCBI taxonomy): domain Eukaryota; kingdom Viridiplantae; phylum Streptophyta; class Pinopsida; order Cupressales; family Cupressaceae; genus Cunninghamia; species Cunninghamia lanceolata. The sequence goes on along the minus strand of BSBN01000558.1, from coordinate 952,307 downwards.
AGTATCCACAGCTGGCCTCAGGATTCTTTTGGTCTTTTGTTTATCCTCTAGAGGTGGTGCAGATGAGGCTGATGCCTATCCTGATGTAGATGCATCCTCAGCTGGTATATCAATTCTCTCAATAATTACCCCCTTAGGACTATCATTAGTTTTCTTCTTTCCTCTGGGACATCCTTTTCCTTGTTTCTCGGGTGGCAGCCTTTCTCCATTAGATTTTCTCTTCTCTCCAAGAAAGTCATCATATTCCTCATCAGGAATCTCCTACCTTTTCCTCTTGTTATCTACTGTGATGGCCATCCCCTTCTTCTTCAGTATATTTATTTGTTTATCTACCCATGCTTGGGTCAGGTGCAACACCCCACCTATAAACCTATCCAATGAAATGTCTTCAAGGTGCGTCAGGTCAGGGGCTGAAATGGTGTCATTATACACCTTCTCTTCATATTCATTTGACAATAACTTGCTATCATCTTTTTTCAATTGCGCAGGCACTAGAATGCAATCAAATGTCCTTATCTAATTGAGTGTGAGTCTCTAATATTTTCTTCTTCTGACCTCAGCCTCATCCTCACAGTTAGTCCAGAAATCCTCCAAGTGCTTCTGATGGATGGGCTTCCCTATGATCTTTTGTGTTCTTCCATAGAGGTCATATGCTCTGGCCAATGGAAATGACTGTAAATTCATCAGGTTCAGACCCGCTATGGCCTTCTTTATGTTTTCTAAATCAGGGCATATGTACCACCCTATAGTCACTGGAAACACAACTGGAGGAATCTTGTTATTTACCTTATATGCATCCATTATTTTTGATATCTGTCTTAGAAACTCCATCAGGATTACCCCATCAGTAGGGTACCTAGGTAACATTAAGGGTTGTCCCTCAAAACCTTCTACTCTAATGTAGGAGAATGTGGCAAATTGGATGAACTAGGCACCATGTCTGTATATTACTTCATGAGCTTCCATGCTCAGTCTTTTGGTTCTATCCTCCTCCATTGTTCAGACCAAATGCATATAAAATGCATCATTCACTAATTTGTAATCAGGGAGGTAGTGTGCTTTTTGTAACTGAGGATAATGGTCCCATAAATGGGCATCATTTAAACTGCCACCAATCTTTCCAACTATAGTTAATGCATCAAATGTACCCTTATAAGCACATGAATACACAATATATGAAGTTATATAAAATGAACAGTCCAGGCCACCTAGGTTCATCAGCTATTCATCTAGAGCATCACTGAAGATCTTAGCCCATAATGGCTTGTTATCTATGTAAATACACATCATGATGATCCCGTACATCCAATATTTGAAGCTTCCAGCAGTAGGCTGGCCTGCCATCCTGTTGAGCAGGGCAATCATATACTGATACTCATCATCAAAATAAAACTTGTATAGGTGCACTGGTAATTTGGTAGAGGCAGTGTAAGGGTTGTTCTTTGCTCTCCATTAGTACATCCTCTTTCTTGCAGTCTTTTTGTTATTTGTATATTCAATCTCTAGCTTCTTCAGATCCATACTAACTACCTTTTTCCCAACTGGAAGGTTGAAAGTAGATGTAATCCCTTTTATTGACAGATCTGCATATACCCTTCTATGTTTTTATACTCGCCTCGTCTTAGGGTTATAATTTCTAGCACACTCAACTACTAATTCTGGAGTTTCCATGGAATAAGGAAATCCAGCTGCATACCACATTCCTGATACAAAAATAGCATCTAGTAGGATACTTTCTCTATCTTCGCCCATCTTGGCTGACCATGCCGCCAAATCTGTGTTTCCCTGGTGGGTATCTCCGATGACACCATATTTGAACTGTACTCCCTTAGGTTGGACAAACATAGGCTTAAGGAATTCTGCATCAGACTTGTTCTTCCTGACGTTCGCCATAGATTCCTGTAATGAACATGACTGGCCTTACAACAATATCCACATGCATGCATATATAGTATTATACATTCATGGCATCATGCATATTATACCTATTAATCTTTATTTCATCATGATATGCATAAATTAGAGCTAAACCATAAAAGGACTTACTACCTGGATATTATAGAAAATGACAACAGGAGGATTTCTAATTACTTACCTGATTACATTTTTCTCCTAGATTAAGCAGATGATTACCGAAAAGAGGCTCAGACACCGGTGATAATCACATACTCCATTTTGCTATAAGTTGTTTGTGTCTGCAGGTAGGTCATATGAGGGTTTGAATGTTCTGCGCTCTATAAAATCTTGTTTCTTCACAAGGTAAATGTAAAATGACCCTATAAATTCACTTTTAATCTCATTCTTAGGGTAAATTAGGGCAAATCCAGGTTAGATTGATTAAAACCATTGATCTTTTGCCATGGATCTACGGATGCTGCCAAGTGTTTGCATTGTGTTCGCGATCGGCTGGAATCCACCTACTGCATTTATGTGCATTTAATGTCATGGGGTAAAATGTGGGGGTGATATTCAGAATATGACCCCCTATGTGTAATATGACCCTCCACCTTTGAGCAGGAAAACTGATGTCGAGGAGATCAGGTGATGTTGAGAATATCGGGTGATATTCAAATATCGGGCGATATTTGAAAGATCAGGTGATATGTGAGATATGACCCCTCAAGACTAAAGTGACACCCTTTTCAAAAGATCAGGATGACGTCACCGTCATGTTATGGAAAAAGGGTGATCTTCAGAAATATACCTCCGTGAGGTAAAAGGATGATGATGTCACCGTCGGGTGATTTTCTTTTGTTCATCGGGATTGGATGACATCATAGGCATATTGGCTCTAGGGTGATATTTTGCGACAGGGTGATATTTGAAAGATCGGGTGATATTTGGAATATCGGGTGATATTCAAAATATGACCCCCGCAAAATATATGAAGCTATTTGACAGGTAAATACCACTATCACGTAAAATTGACGTCCAGAACTCCGGACCAAGTGATTATCGGGTGATAAAATTAGATCAGGATGATCTTTCATAAGATGACTTATATTAAGAAATATGACCCCTCCCTCAGAATATCAGGTTTGACTAGAACTTTGACTTGCAATAACTTTCGTTCCCCAATGAATATCAGGGTGATCCAAAAGGCAAACCTGCATGAAATTTTGTACTCTTTCCAACAATGAGGTTATTGACATGAAATATTAACTTTGACTAACTGACCTTATCATGATGACTTACCCATCTTCCTTATGTAGGGTCACCTGCATGAATTACTTTTACTAAACCGCCGAAAAGCAGGAAAACACAAGCCAAGCCAAGCAAAAAGTTGGGTCCCTGTTTTGTCAAGTCAAAATGGGGCATGTTGTGTAACCACACAACATAGTGGTGGAGCATTCTTTTTGGGTAAGAGATAGGTTTTTTGGTTGAGAAAGAAATAAGAGGCAATATCTCTGTCCACTACAGAAGCATAATATATTGCAGCAACAAGTAGTTGCACTCAAGTTTTATGGATGAAGCAAATGCTAAGAGACATTAGAGTGGAATATGAGGAGCCTATTCCAAATTTCTGTGATAATTCAAGTGTAATAAATATATCTAAGAATTCGGTGTTGCATTCAAAGACAAAACACATATCCATCAAGTTTCACTTTTTGAGAGAGCAAGTGAACAAGAATGAAGTCAGATTGGAGTTTGTGCCTTCCAAGGATCAGATTGCAGATATCTTTACTAAACCTCTACCTAAGGACTCTTTTGAGTATCTTAGGGAGAAGTTAGGGGTTATTGCCCCTCCAGTGATAAACCAAGGTGCACTGATGTGCATCAGTTTGGTGGATAACACAGTCATATCCTGTGATCTGGATTGATGATAAGGAGCTGCTACTCAGGGGGAGCAGCAGGTATGATTCTGAAGTGGTGAAATTACAAGTATGTACCCTTTACCATTGATGTCAAAGGGGGAGAGAAGACATGTGAAAAACAAGTGGTTACTGATCAAAGGGGGAGTAGTAAAGGGAGAGAAGACATGTGAATGGTTGTTGCTGATAGGGGGAGTTGTGACAGTAAGGAGAAGTTCTTGTCTTGATGATCAAAACAATTTTTCACATCATATGTTGCCATCAATGACAAAGGGGGAGATTGTTGCAAGTATGGGTCTAACTAGTGTTGTCATTGATGTCAACATACTCCTATTGCATTAATGATTAGGATTGGATGAGCTATGTGCTGAGGATATTGAGAAAATTAGCCTCAATCAGGAATAGTGAAGAACAGTAATGACACTAAGGTAAAAGTCCAAGATAGGATGAGGATCATAGGATGTGGTTTAAAGGGTTTGTAGATATGTGTCTTAAGGTGGTGACAGAGTGATACAGATAGGTCCGGTGAGATCTAGAAATGCATTGTCCTATTCTGTGGATTTTAGGGAGTGTTAAGGAAGTCTATGTCAACTCGATTGGTTCATGGTTTAAAGGTCCGCGAGCATCTATTCCTTTGTGACAGTAATGACAGACTGTGTTCTTGAGGTTCTGGATGAAGGAGAGAAGGATTTCAGTAAGCAGATGAAGTGTGGATGTTCTTGGTGACTCAGGTAAGCTTGTGGAGGTCTTTGGATAGTTTCCAGTTTGTGTTGGTGGTCCGCATTGAAGTTGGAGCTCGCAATTGAGAAATAACTTCTGGATAATGGTGTTCTTCCTGAGATTGGCCGACCAGATGAGTTACACATCCTGTGGATGTTCTTGTTGATGTTTGCTGACTTAGATGATCATTCCTAAGTTGATGTCTTGTATAAATAAGGGATTGCAAAGTCATTTAAAAGTTGTCCTTCTTGAGATGAGAGTGTGGTAGTGAGGAGGAGAGCGAAAGGCAGAGCAGAAGTACTCAGCTTAAATGGAACTGATTCAAGCATGGTGAATATGCTATTTTCCAATTCAAGTAGGTGATACTTATTTCTCTGTAGACAGTGTGTCTCTTGTAGGTAGTGAGCCTCTTGTGAGCAGTGTGCTTGGGCAATGAGCCCTAATTAGCATGCGCCATTTTGTTCTTTCTATTCTTCTAACAGAGAATACAATCTTGGGTTAATCACCCCATGGTTTTTCCCTTAACCAAGTTTTCCATGTCAAAATCTTGGTGTCTCATGTGTTGATGTGTTTCTACTCTTAATTTGCTGCATTGTGTTTCCATGATTAATTTATTATTATACTATTGAATTGCAAAGTGGAGTTAAGTGTTTAATTGGAAGAAAGTTTTGCACAACTGATTCAACCCCCCTCTCAGTTGTGTGCCCTAAGTCTAATAGCCATCACTACTCATGAAATTATCCAATCAATTTCCAAGAGCAACTCCTCAGGTATGATCTTTAAATTGAATATCTCCAAATCTTACGATCATGTTAATTGGGACTTCTTGCATAGGGTTCTTAGGAAATTTGTCTTCAATGAGAAGGTGACTAATATGATAAAGGAGTGTATATCCATGGTCCACTTCTCTATCCTGGTAAATTATTCTCCCAGAGGGTTCTTCCCCTCTGGGAGGGGTCTCAGGCAAGGTGACCCTCTTTCTCCCTATCTCTTTATCTTGTTGGCTGCAATTTTGGGTAGGAATGCGTGCAACCTTTTGCTGCAGGGGACTCTTCAAGGTATCAAGCCTACCTCCTCAGCTCAAACCTCGGTCATACAACAGTTTGTTGATTATACTATATTGTTCAAAATTGCCTTAGTTGTTGAAGCTAGTAAATGGAAATCACTCCTTAAGGCTTATGAAGGAGTCTCCGGTCAGAGTATCAACTTTGAGAAAAGCCACATCTACTTTCTTAATACTTAGGAGGATAAGCAAAGAAAAATCACCTATGTCCTGGGTTGTTCAAGTGCAAGGTTCCCAACCACTTACTATCACTAAGGTCTCATCTGACTTTTGGAATGGTTTACTTGAAAGAATTTAGAGGAAATTGGTTGGCTAGAAAGACGCCCTCCTGAGCCAAGCAGGGAAGTTCTTGCTCCTCAAAGCTTCACTTCAAGGCATGCCAAACTACTCCCTAAGTTTATTCAAAATACCTAGGTATGTGGCAGAGAATATTGAGCAGATCCAAAAGAAATTCCTTTGGTCTGGAGTGGAGGAGAAATGGAGAATTGCCCTAATTGGGTGGGACAAGGTCTATACCCCTAGATGTTAGGGGGGATTAGGATTGAGAAGAATCCAGCTCATGAACCGTGCCTTCTTGTGCAAGGTGGGATGGAACCTTATCCAAGGTAACAAAGACTGGGGGGAAATTATGATGGCTAAGTATCTCAATGGGGATTGGGGTGGTAAGTTGGTCTCTGATGTCAGCTTGCCAAAAGGCTCTATAATTTGGAATGGTACTCTCAAGACCCGTGGCCTCCTTCACCAAGGAATCTGGTGGAAGATTGGAAATGGTAGGGATGTTAGTTACTTTTGGGAGGATAGATGGTTGAAGGATAAGCCACTTAATGAGATGGAGTATGGCAGAATTGTAGATAAGGCCTACACATTCTTTGGTCACAGGGTGGCTAACTATTTTGGGATTCATAGGGGGTTTAGGAGATGGAGGGATATGACAGATTGTGTCCGGGAACATAATGTTGACAAGATGTTGGTAATTCAACTTTAAAAGGACCTAGAGGACTTCAGACTCCCTCTCTTCTCTAAATAGGATAAGATAATTTGGGACAAGTACTGTAAAGGTTGGTTCTCTATTAGAAGTACTTATGGTCTGTTGTTAGACCCTGGGGAGGATATGTTCTGGGGGAAATTTTGGATCCCTAAACTTCTTCCTAAAATCAATTTCTTCTGGTGGACTCTATTGCACAATAGAATTTTGACTATAGATAATCTAAAAAGGAGGGGTTTTCAAATGCCTAATAGGTGTGTGCTCTGTGGGACCAAAGAAGAGACACCCAATCATGTCTTCCTCCACTGCAATTTTACTTGGGAGGTTTGGGGTTTGATCTTTCAGAAGCTTAATCTAAGCTAGACCTTGAATAGTAATCTTGCGGCCCTGATCTGGGATTGGAGCCCCCCTTTTAGTCTAGTGTTGTTGGTGTCCAACGAGCTATGGATACAATTACTACCCCACTTGGCATGAAATTTTTGGAAGGAATGTAATAACAAAATATTCAGAGAGAAATTTAGAACACCTATGGAAGTTTTCTAGAGTTGTCTCAAACTGCTAACTGAGAACATCAACTCTTGCAACTTCAAAGCTGATGGCATGAAATCTTTGGAAGGAACGTAATAACAAAATATTCAGAGAGAAATTTAGAACACCCATGGAAGTTTTCTAGAGTTGTCTCAAACTGCTGGCCAAGAACATCAACTCTTGCAACTTCAAAGCTGCTGATAGGCCCCCTGGATAGGAAGAACAGTGTTTGCTAAAACACTGGAACATTAGTCCTGGTAGTTCTTGTATAGATGTTTCTAAAAGGATTTCTAGAGATAATACCAGGTGGGTTAGGCCTCAAAAAGGTTGGGTCAAGCTCAATTTTGACAGAGCTGCTAAAGGGAATTTGGGGGTTGCCAGCGGTGGAGGAATCATAAGAACTGACACGAGAGCCTTTGTGGCTGCCTACTTTGGAGGCATTGGATTTAAGAGTAATAATGAGGCTGAAGCTTTAGCCTTGCTATGGGGAATTAAGTTGGTTATCTCCTTGAACACCAAATTTCTTCATGTGGAAGGAGACTCAATGTTAATTGTTAATGCTGCCCTGGGCTCAGCTTAGTTTGGATGGAACTTAGCTGACATTGTGGGGGATATTAAGTTGTTGCTCAATGGGTTGGAGGAGTTTAAGATCTCTCATGTTTACAGGGAAGGAAATACGGTTGCTGATGCTATGGCAAACCTGAGTATTGGTAGCATGGGATGGCGGTGTTGGAGGAGTATGACTTGCCTGCCCCCGAATATTCATACTCTCATAAAGAAGATGAAGATAACAATAAGAATTAGATGGTTCAGGGCTGTGACCATCCTATTTTGGCTAGGTGGTGGCATAGATTATGTACATCTAGAGACCCATCCTAGCGGGATCGAGATTGATGGTATTGGTTGGATCAACATGTTTGGCAGGGAGAAATTTTTAAATTTTCAAAACTAGCTGGGCGGGAACAAGAGAGCCTTAATGTGGTAGTTGACAATTCCTAGGTGGCTTAAGTGGTGGGTCGGTAGGAGCAAGTATTATAGCCAGTGGGTCAAAGGTCTGGTGATGAGGGTTGGTGGGGGCTAAGATTATTGCCGATAGGCAAAAGGTCCGGGGGATGGCTAGCATGCTAACGAGATGACAGGTGGATAGGACATTTGGCAAAAGAGCCTTACTTTTGGTAATGATGTGAGGGATAGATCTAGTGGGGCTAAAAGGACGCTGTTGTGGCCCTTGGTAGGAGTTTGGTTGATGCGTAAGATGGATCTACCTGCGAGAAATAATATTTGGTTCATCTTTGCGGTGGGTGACATTCATTGCCACACAAGGTGGCAGCTGAGATCTTTTCCCAGGGTGATTTTGTGATGTGGTAAAGGTTTGGCATATCACCATAATAATTATGATGTGATTAATGATCTTACTTCGCAGCCCTTCCATTTTATTGAGCTACTTGCCAATTAAAACAACACCTACCTTAGCATCTTTAAGCTCTGCAAGCTGTGTGATATTCAAACTGTGAAGATGGGGGGAGAGATTGTTAAGATTGAGCTAACCACTATGGAGGAGTGTAGACTTGACCATAATTTCTGGCATATTATCCAAGAAGGGGAAGTGGTTCCCTTTATCAAGGGTATGATTGGCCATGACAAAAACTTGTCGTGCTAATTTTTTGAGTCATGGAATGAGGACACCAGAGAAGTCTACATGGGGGGTATTGGCTTCCAGGTGTCTAAGGAGGTGATTAGCCAGGCCACGGGGCTCCCCACCAAACGGAAGAAGCACACCAGATGCAGCAAGGTGCTTGACTCCAAACACATGGATCTCTTTTTCAAGGAGGGGGAGGCGGTTGTAAAGCTGTATAGTGGTTTTGATAGGGAGAAGCTATCAGAGCCTTGGGGCCAAGTTTGTTTAATGCTTATGAAGTTCTTCATGTTGGAAGGGAGGTTTAAGGTATTTTACCATTATCATTATGCCCTTATCAATCACTTTAGGAACAAGATGGAAATTAGCTTTCCTTTTTTTCTTTAGTCCTCCCTAGAAAACTTGATTAAATCTACTAGAGAGATTATGGCTAAAAACCCTGATCATCCTCTTATCCCTATCCATCAAGGCCTTATTCTGAGAGTCTATCATTTCCATCTTGCCTCGTGTCCCCCGAAGCAGATTAAGGTTAATTTATTGAGGACCCCCAGATGTTTGTCTCTCTGGGCCCTAAAGGTAAGGTGAAAATGTGTATTGGGACCCCCAATATCTCTAAAATAGCCAAGGGGGGCCCCTACAAGCCTCCATTGGGGACCCCCACCCCTGAGTCTAAAATCAAATCCTTGAGAAAAGCTCCTATGGAGCTGGGGAAAGCTAAAATTGGCTTAGCCAAAAGGGAGAGGATGGTGGCTAAGGAGGAAGGGACTGGGAAGGCTAGGAAAGCCAAGACTGGTACTGAGGAAGAAGGGATGGTGACTGGTTCTATGAAAATTATTGAATTGGACTCAGGGCCTATTCAGATTGGGAGTGGTGGTGAGGATGTTGTTAAACATTCTAGTTCGAGGGTTCCCCATTCTAACCACATTGTTGGGAAACCTTCTGCTAACTCGAAGGGGGTTGAGATTTTTGATGACTTAGAATTTGTTGAGGAAACCATGGAGGAGGGGGAGAATGGTGCTCCGACTAAATCTGTGCATGAGGAAGAAGGGGCAAGCTATTTTTCTTCCATGAATAAATCGAGTTCAGAGGAATTGGGTGGTGCTACTGAGGAAACTGGTGGTTTGGATAACAAGGGAAGTTGTCTATTGTGTGTCAAGACCACTGAAGACATGGGGAGACTCAAGTTGCAGATGGAGAAAATGCAAAAGAAATGGAAGACCATGGCTGAATTTCCTGCCAAGTCTTTGCATCAGGCAGTGTCAATCTTTGCTACGGTGAAGGAGCTGGATGACAAGGTTAAGCAGGTGGGGATTGACAGTCTTGGTGATGAAAAAGATATGGTCAAGATTTTGGCCAAGTTTGGGACTATTGACAGTCCTTAGTTCTTGTTTTTTCTTTCTACTATTTTTGGTTAGTCATTTTTTGTCAGTTGTTAGTGTGTTTTTAATGTACTGTTACTGGCATGTTTAAGGCCCATTGCCCTAGGGGCTATTTTGTATAAGTTTTTGGACCCTCTTTACCATCTAAACTAATCAAAAACATTTTACATTGTTTTATTAACAATGATTGGTGGTTGATGTTATATTCTAGGAGGGAAATTGGACATAGACACTTGGTGAAATAAGTTCATTCAAATAAACTATCAAATATATTATTTGATTAACTTGACAGTTGTACTTAGACTTACAACATTAACTTATTTCAATCTTCATTAGTATTTCCCATCATCATTGATATATTACATTCAATATCTTACACCATACATGTGGTAAGTTTTAGATACTCTTGGGACAACTATGACCTATTTGGCATATTTTCACTCACTTTCATGAAAGACTATAGTGACATATTATAGGGATTCTAGTTAGCAAATAGTCATTAACCTCTAGACATCTATAGATAGGTGGTGGGCTAGCTAAAAATTCTTGAGATCTTAAGCTAACCATTTATTGTTATGAAGATCACTCATGGTTACGACATGTGGAAATTTATAGATGCCATTGTAAGAGACTGTGAGGTTTTAGAAATGCATATCCACACCTTATGTATACATTCTGAAAAGTTCACTTGTTTGACCTACATCCCTTATCATTTAATCTTGATAAAACTCACAAAATATAAGAGGATTCTTTTAAAAAAATTATCAACCGGCCAAATCACTTCCTCGAGCTCACATATATTCAAATGACTATAAAAGAAAATATTGTAGACCTCTTTAGAGCTTGCTACCTAATCTAACATCCTAGACTTAGTTTCTACATTTATTTTAACTAAAGAAATGGATTATGCATGATTCATGAACATTAATAACTTTAAGAAAGCCGCCTAAAAAAGATATAAAATCCTAGTGAATCTTTCATTTTTGGAAAAAATATTAATTTTTATTGGCAAATCTTTCCTTTTTTCTGAAAAAACATTAATTTTATTGGTGATATTTTTACATCACTAGAAATTTATAGAAAGACAGAAAATCTTGGTGAATAATAAGAAAGTGCATTAATTACCATGGAAAATCCTTCCTTTTAAAAAAATCAAATTCCTATGGAAAATTAGGGACTCAAGGGTGGCAACAATCAGTAGGTTTAAGAGGTAGTGCTCCTTATGGGGGTTGAGGGGGTAGCACCCCTTCATGGGGTCAAGGGGATAACACCCACTTGCAGGGTCTAGGGATAACAGCCTCAACCCACTCCTATTGTGATACAAGCAAGGTAAAGGGGTGGAGCCCCTTGATTCCAATCACAAATCTACTATCAAGAAAGTATTGGAGCTCACATGAATTAAATATTTTAAATCAACACCATAAATAAAATTCTTATATAATATCCCTACTCAAAGTTATTAACTTATCTCTAGTTTAACAAATTTTGGGCTCGAAATTCCTTTCAACCATTGATTTTGTCTATAATATAATGGTTCTCATTCTATTCCTTGAGCTAAAATGTACCTATAGTTTCCAATGTTCATTGGGCCTAAAATTACTTTTGGATCATTGATCTCCATTGAGATAAATGGTCCAAAAGCAATTTTGGGCTTGATTAGCCTTGGAAACTATGGGTACATTTTAGCTCATGGAATACAATGAGAATAGTTATATTATAGAAAAAATAATAGTGGTAACTAAAGATTGGAGATATGGCCCTAAAGTAACCAAGAATTATGTAATATTAATGGTGAATTAATTTAGATTTGTACTATCCCTTCTAAAATTTAGGCGAATAAGATCTAATCATGTATCAAATACTGTGGAAAAATAGTTGAGTTTAAAAGTTTAATAAAATAAATTTTCAGGTGATTTAACCAAGACTATAATAAAATTTTGTAAAAATGTGGTGATTTAGGTCACCTTACAACTTGTACTATTCTCCAAAATTTGAATCCCCAATTTTAACTATTGGCTAGTTGGCAAGAATTTTCCACTAAAAATTTGTTGTTCATGAAGTTGATGTTTTCCCAAGAGTGAGTAAATTCCTATAAAATGTGACCTATTTCATTTCAACTAAAAAATACTAATTGTTAGTTGTTAAAGGATGATATTAGAGAGAATGACACCTTCCAATTCTTCTCAATTATTAGGTTTGGGCCAAGTGTCGCCTTCTATAGGACAAAGATGGGTAGAACTACCAAAGAACATGTTATTTAGGATACTTGGGAGGAACATGGTTCTATTTTCCTTTGTGTCAAGTAAAATTCTAATCTTCACATAGATTTGAACATGTAGGTCACTAACATCACTAACACACACATCTACCTTGAGGTAACCAATACTAGATGATAAGATGCCTAGATACTCGATGGGTTGGTATGGTTTCCTTGGGTTCCATTTTTGAAGATTTGAAGATTAAGGGAGAGCTCAAATCAAACACTTTTTGTTGTGTCCAACTAATGCACCTATCCCTACAAAAGTTGTGTAACCACCTTGGTGTCATACACATAAGGTGGCTCTGGCACTTGCATTCTCTTTGTCACACAGCAAGGGGATTGTATACCTAAATCTTATAAGATACATTTTCAGTGTACCAATAATGTCACAAAATATGAAGCATTGATTAATGGACTTCGTATGGATGTATAATGGAAGATTCTTGAATTACGTGTTTTTGGTAACTCGTAATTGGTGATTAGACAAGTTAAAGATGATTACAAAACAAAGGATGACAAATTGTTTCCTTATAAAAGAATGGTGGATCATTTTAAAACTTATTTCACATTGATTACCTTTGAACAAATTCCTAGAGATAATAACAGAGATGCCAATGCAATGGCCACAATAGGGTCCCTCATAGAAATGCCAAGTAACGCTGCATACTGTGAGTTTTTGGTGGAACCTCTTTTGGAACCTACCTATAATGTACCACAATCTGAGATGATATGTCTTATGATTCCCAATGGTATGGAGACATTTATACCTATTTACGTGACAATACTTTTCCGTCTGACTTATCAAATAAATCATGTAAGACCTTCATCTGTCAAACCTCCCGCTATGTCATTTTAGCTGACACCCTTTACCGAAGAGGTCTTGATGGCACCTTGCTTATATGTCTTGAGTGTGAGAGACCAACACTGCCTTACGAGAAGTACATGAAGGTATATGTGGGGCACAATCTAGCGGTCTTACCTTAGCTAAGAAAATCTTGTGTGTTGGTTATTATTGGCCTACTATGGAACAAGATGCCTACAAGTTTATCAATAAATGCAAGCAATTCCAGATACATGGGGACTTGATACATGCACCTATGTAATAATTACAACCAATTGCCACACCTTGGCCCTTTTGTCAATGGGGACTCGACCTTGTGGGGAAAATCCATCCACCTTCCTCTAATGGCCATAAATTTATTATCAATTCCACAGAATATTTCATGAAATGGATTGAAGCTATTCCCTTAACACATGTCATTGGAAAACAAATCATTGCATTCATTCTTAACTACATCATATACTAGTATGGTGTTCCCCTTTCTATTATCATAGATAACGATCGTCCTTTCAAAAATTAGGATGTCTATGAGCTTTGTGAGAAATTTAATATTCAACACCATTTCTCTATGCCTTATTACCCTCAATGTAATGGCCATGTTGAGGCCTCTAATAAAACTATTCTCAAAATGCTCAAAAATATGGTCAATGAAGCTGGTCATGACTGGCATGTTCAGCTTAATCTAGCCTTGTGGGCTTATTGCATGAGTGTTTGCACTCCCATAGGTGTCACTCCATATGCCCTTGTCTATAGCTCTAAAGCTATCCTTCCCATTGAGGTCGAGTTACCTTATTTATGGGTCCCTTTGCATAATTTGATCAATGATGAAGTTTACAGAGTCTTCCGCTTGCAAGAGTTAGAACTGTTGGATGAAAGACGACAGTCTACCTTCAATCATCTCATAGCATATTAGCAGTGTATGTGCAGAAGTTATAACCATCGAGTGAGATCACACACATTTGAAATCAGTGATCTTGTCCTTAGAGAAAATCCCAAAAATCAGCAAAATAGAGAGAACAAGGGCAAGTTTGAACCTAACTAGCTTGGTCTATATATTATCACTACTACATATTGATCAGGGGCATATCAGTTAGCTACTCCAGAAGGTGAACCATTAACTGATCACATCAATAGCATGCACCTTTGCAAGTTTTATACCTGAAATCATAAAAAATAAATTAAAAAAAAAACTTAAAAATAAAAAAAATCATAAAAAATTAAAAAATTAAAAAAAAATCTCTCAAAAAAGTAAAAAGAAATAAATTTGTTCAATGGTGAAAACCACTTCAGTGGTGCCTTGGGCAAGTACCATGGTGAAAACTGGGCAACCGATGCCTTGTGTAGGGACTTTGGTCCTCCCTCTTTTAGAATTCTACTTGATCCTCCCATCTCATACCCATTTCCCCATCACTTCATAATGACCTTTTCCCACTCACCGTGGTTTGTGAATTGCTTTGCATTCCCCCGCTTGCTTTGCATTTCCATGCTTACACATTTTTCCATGCATAATAAATTAGTCTTATCCCTCACTGGGGCATTTCCTTTACCATAGCTGTGGGTTGGGATACTTAGCATCTCACGGTTGGAGGAGGCATCATCTTTCATCTATCTTCCCACTCACAATCCATAATAAATTTCCACTCGCACCATTAATTCACATCATTTCATCCTTGCTCCACAATAAAAACATCTAGTTCATAGATTGAAGTGCATTTTTAGATAGACACATAGCTTTAAACTCAAACAAAATCATGATATGACAAGATTGACAATCAAGCAGGCATTATAACATTTCTATCAACTTATCCAAACTAAACACACAAACTGTGACAAGAATCATTTCAACATGAAGCATGATGACTATTTGTTTCTAGGTCTTTGATTGTTTTCTAATTTTTCATTTTTGGTGACATCTATTTTATCTTCTCCAGGATGTCTCTGACTAGAGAGGTGAGGATAAGGCATGTTCACTTATTTGTTGTATGTGGATTATTCCTTATTAACATGGTGACACATCTTAGGACATGATTGTTTAAGTTCATCAAGGACATATGGGTCTCATGTGAAATGGGGCATTCCATAACTATCTGAAATGTCTTTCCATTTGCAATTGGTATGTTCATTTATTTTTCCATAATAACTGCAGTAGTCCTACACTGAATGTCTGAGTACCATGACACACCAAAAACATAGAATTATCCTTGCATTAGCTCCATACCATACACATCCACATGTTCATTATGCATATCATATCTCATCTTGTATTCATTACATATTACCATCCATAAGCATACTCATACATATTGCACCATAAACACGTAGAATGCATGTCATATAGAAGCATCTAGTGATCAGACAGCATAATCATGTAGTGAATTTCATATGCACATATCATTCCACATCCTAACATTGCATCATAATATACATCATCGCATCATGGTATAAAGCATTTAGTTAAGTTGCATCCATAGCATCTTCTAGAGCCATAACCGTATCATATATAATCTTTAGATCATCATATAGAATGCATCATCATAGAATCATCATCATCATAGAGCCTTGCATACATAATCATATAAGTTTCAGTACAATGATGTCAATACACAAAATGACTACTATCAAACCTCACATAAACCATCAAGATCTCAAGCATCGCTATATCTAGCTAGTACATAAGGCACTGACAAAGTCACGTTGTACTGCCCCTATCTCAATCTGCACAACCTTGGTCCTGATTAAGCCCTTTGCCAGTCCTGTTCCCAGCCTTGCTAAAAATCTCAATCATTTTAATCCAATCAATCCAATCAAATCCTCATCAGGATATATCGTTCCCAATCCTTGTGTTGTTCTCGGGATATATTATTCCCATATCAACAACACAATCCTAGCGTTATTCTTGGAATAAATCATTCCCACAATGCTATCAATCATCATCATCATCATCACTGGGATAGATCATTCCCCACACTATCCAACCCAATCAAAATCAATCCAATGGATCATCAGTTTTTAGTTTGACTAGGGGCAACGTCATGATTGTTCGAGTTTTTGTATCATCTTGTATGCATGCTTGCTTTCTTTAGTGGTGTGTGTGTGTGTGTTATCGGTCCTTTCAACATACCTACCACAATGTCATCATGGTATTTCATATCATGGTGCCATTGGTATATGCTTTCTTGTGACTTTAATCCTTTACGCATTTGACACATCATCACCTTGGTTTTTATATCATGGTGTATAATGTCAGGTGTTATATCAAACATTAGGTTGCTCAAAGTTTAATCTGCATAACTCTAGATCCTTCCCTTCATTTCCCTTTTCAAGAGCCTATCCATCTCCTTCATCCCTTCATATCCTCTTGAGGGAGCATTATCTATGAATTCTTAATTTTTATGAGTCCCATGTGAGCCCCATTTTATCCATTCCAACCTATGTTTTAATATTCTTTGAAACGACATTGCTTTGCAACATCATCTCAAAGAGGGGTAAAATGTAGACATAAAAAATTTACCATAGATCGCATTCCATCGCATCAGAAAATTTAATTAATTAAATATTCCTTAATCCCTCCCATAAATAATAAATTAAAATTAATAAATTTAATTTATTATTTAATCCACCCTAATCCTAAGGTTTAATTAATTTTAATTAATTAAATCTTTTTCATTCGTTTTTACCCTCCCAAAAATAATAAATTAATAAATTAATAAATTAAATTTATTATTTAAATTAAACCTAACCTAAATCTATTTGCAAAAAATATATTAAAAATCAAAAACCCTAACTACCTTTTACCTACCTTTTTGCTGTTCAACCGCTCGAACCACTTTTGCCCAAACTTTTAAAAATAAACCTCATTTTTCATTTACCGGTTCTTGGCAAAATTTACAGAGTTATGCAATCTTTTGAGTAACCACATTTTAAGTTTGGTAACATCTATTCTTATTTGGCTTTATAGTTTTATCTTTTATCTTTTCTATTGTACTTAGTATAAATTTTTAAGGCTTTTATCATATTCAAATCTTTTATTAAAATTTATATTTCGCTCTAAACAGTGGATTATTTGTATATTTAATGAAGTAAATGTGTAATAGTAAGTTTTTTATTAACATCAAAGTATTTCTATGAGGTGAGTATTCTAGAAATCGTTGGGTCACATAATTTGTTGTCTTCTAGCATTTTTTGATTAGTCTCTGGAATTAGGTATAGACTTCTTATGAAGAAATACTTAATTTCTAGATATAAACACACTTTTCTAAATATGCATAAGGGATATTGTCGATTATTTGTAGATTACTAAGTATCTTTCTACTATATGAATCTTTCATTTCATTAAGTATTCGTATGATGAACTTGGAGAACCAACACTAGTAATGAAAGTGACATCTCAAGTTTGGGAGAAATTTCTTTGTTATCTTGTAAATTTTAAAAAATTGGCTTCCATTTATATTAATCAAACTTAAAATGACAAATAATGAAAATTTACAATTGAGACATAATTTCATTTGATTGTATTGAAAAGTTTAATATGGACTAGACACCACCAAAATAATAAAGGAAAAATATAAAATATGCATTATAATATCAAAGTCACATGTGCTACAAGCACTTATCACTCTTTCATTTCTATATTCTCCAAAATATTTTTCATTTCTTCAATCTTGGATGATCACTTTTTTTATAAATGTTTCACTATAATGTATAACCAATCTATTTACCGATAATGTTTTGGAGATTTCTTCCAACATATTGCTTGGCATGGTATGAATAAATTTGTAGCCAATATTTTTGACTCATATGTACAACAAAGCTCAATATGTGAATATCATCGAGGCTATTAAAGGAGGATTAGCCTATGGACTAATTCAATTTGAGAATTAAACTTAACACAAATTTCAATCCACACTTCAATTCTATTAATTAGTTTTTAATTTCTTGTCTACTAAAATTAAATGTCCTTCCATAGTACATTCCATGTTTTTTAAAATCCATCAATGATAACTCATGATAGATGACAGTTGACTCTATAAACACTTTTATTTCTAATACATGGATACTACATATACAAATCATGTTACACGCCAATGATGACAATTTTGAAAGCAAAAGTTGAGTAGAAAACTTTTAAAAATAGCATAAATTAGCAATTAGCTTGAATTAGGAAAATAACATACCTTTTATGTTTAGCTTTACTAATAACATTGTCACTTATTTTTTCTTCTATCAGTATAAATGTTTCTTATAAATCCATAACATGAATCAAACTTTTTAAAATAATGCTCCAAACCTTGTGTTAAATATATTGAATTCAATGGTATGTTGTATAAGGATGAGCACTTTAATTGTCATCATCATATAGTAACTTAGTTTCATTTTATTTATGTTATTTTATGTGTTCAATTTATTAATTGTTAGCTTGAGATTTATATTCAAATTATTAACTTTGTTGGGTTAGGTATATCTTATTTATTTTACAATCTACATCATTTGATGAATGAAGATCAATTATTAAAGTTCTATTTTGGGATGTAAATCTATCAAAGTAACCTTTGGTGAAATAACTTCTAGAATAAGTTCCCAGTTGTAATATATGTTTAGATTAGTAGTTGAGATTCATTGAGATCAATCTTAGATATCTTTCATACAACATCATTCAAATGTTTCTAATTTATGATGAACATTGTGTGAAATTTATTTTGGATGTCATCATGAGTCATGATTGTCCTTCTTTGGATCCAAAAACTTTAATTAAAAGGTATTTATAAAGTTTTAATTGTCCTTCCTTGTATAAATGAGGATGACCACATTAATTATGACCATCATTTTGAAATTATTTTTTGGTTACGTATAGTTTTCTATATCCTATAATAAAAATTGTCTAATGAATAAATATCAATGGCTAAAGTTTTATATTGGGATGAAATAACTAACAAATCCATTTTTGGTGAAACAAATTCTAGAGTCAAGGAAGTATCCTTGTGAGATGTTTCCTGTAGAGGTGGTAAAAAGTTAGTGAATAAGGATAGTGTGGCAACAGTTCACATGAGAGATCTTCTGCAAGCTAACCTACCCACTTTGAAGGTTCCATAGGTGGAATAGAGGCCAAGACAAGAACTGGCTCTTGTCCCTTGACAAATGCTTCTTAATGTATCCCTATGGAAGCAACACCAAGGATTTTTGTGTCATAATGTACCTATGTAGATTTGATTCTACTTAGTTTTGCCAAGAGGAATAGAAGCATCACCTAGATATTGTGATAGTCTTATAGGAGAATTTTCTAGAATAGTGTCATTCTTGATATCTTTATGAGAATTATAGAAAATTCCACATAGATGAATTCCATGAGTTTTGGTAGCTTGGAATGACTATAGATTAGTAAGAAAACTATTTCTTTGAATTGAAGTAGTATGTAAGCTCAACGGAGGATGAAGGGATGTTAATGCAAAATTTTATTAGAGGCTTAAATGATCAAATTAGTGGAGGTGTTCAAGTATTATAACCAAATAGTTTAGATTTTATTGTTGAAAAGGCTAGATTGATTGAGGAGAACTTGGCTAAAGGGTATGGTGTTTGGGTGGGAGTTTAGGTGATGGTTCCTTACTAGTCAAGTCTAGTAGTGCAAGGTTCTTAGACCTAATCTAAGGGATTTTACAAGGCACCTTAAGGACCATCTAGGAACAACAAACAGTAGAAGAAAAAAAATATAGTAGGCCCCTCAAAGTGGTCAAGGTTCTAGTGGGATATCATGTGGAAAAATTAATATGCAGTGTCATGATAGGTATCAGTCTCAACAATAGGTCTGGGGTGGATAGCCTGATTTTAGTCATTCGAGTTTCCAACATTTTAGTGCAACTCAGATAGCCCCTACTTTATTTATAGGGCCATTTTTTTCTTGTGGTATAGAAGGCCATTATGTGAGGACATACCCTTAGGGATCATTATAAGTTGGGGTTCAAAATGTGGCAATGCCAGAGTCAATAGTGGGGGATGTGAGTAGGCCACATAGAGTATTTGTTGCAGTAGATAAGTAATAGGTAGAGCATTAGGGAACAATAGTTGAGACATCAAGTTTGTTAGGTGGTGTTTGTACTTCTATTTTATTTGATTCTAGTTCTTTAGACTCTTTTATTTCCCCATCCTTGGTTGAGCATAGTAGGCTTGAGTCTACAAGCCAAGATGATGAGTGGTGGGTCAAGTTAGCTATTGGTGTCAAGGTGACTATAAACTCCCTCATGAGTGATTGTGTGTTGGATCTTGGAGCCTTCACTACCAATATCAATTTTTGAATCCTACCTTTAGAATCCTATGGGATTGTACTTGGCATGGATTGGCTTGAAGTGCATTAGGTGCCATCCAATTGAGGTAGTGGGGGTGGTCAAACCCATATCTCTTCACATGATTTCTGCTATGTAGTTGAAATGGAGTATGCGAGATGGATGTCAAATTTTTACGATCTCAGTAAGTGATCTTTCTGAGAATGAGTGCCATGAGGTATCTCTTTATTATCATTCTCTTTTAATGGAGTTTTTTGACATGTTTCCTAGTGTAATTATGGGTATGCCACCTAAGTGTGATGTGGACTTTCATATAGACCTTATCCTAGGAGTAGAGCCCATCTCATGTGTGCCATACCATATGACAAATTAGAAACTTAGTGAGCTCCATTTGCAATTAGAGGAGTTGTTAGAGAAATGGCATAGCCATCCTAGTGTATCACCTTTGTGAAGAAGAAAGATGGATCTCTTTGGTTATGTATTGATTACTAGTAGTTGAATAAGGTGATGGTGAATAATCGATACCCCTTATCAAGGATCAATGATTTTTTGATTAGATGAAGGGAGATAATGTGTTTTATAAAATTGATCTAAAGTATATATACCATCAACTATGTATCCATGAGGTGTATATTCATCATAATACATTTTGTACTCACTATGGACACTACAAGTTCACTATGGTCCCATTTGGGTTCATGAATTCTCCCTCTATGTTTATGAGTTTGATGAATGGAGTGTTTTGTACCTTCCTTGACCAATTTGTTTTGTATTTCGTGATGATATCTTAATCTATTCAAGGATATTCAAAGAGCATGAGGTCCACTTGTGACGGGTTCTTCATTGTTTACATGATAACCAACTATTTGGTAACTTGGAAAAGTGTGAATTCTTCTAGACAAAGGTGAGGTACTTGGGCCATGTTATCTTTGGTGAGGGTATTTATGTTGATTCCTCAAAGATTCAGTCCATTATGGATTGGTGAATGCCCATGAATGTCATAGAGGTTCATAGTTTCATAGGATTAGTAGGTTACTATTGACGGTATGTCCCAGAATTTTCTAGATTGGCTCATCTAATTACTTCCCTCCAGAGAAAATGGAAGAAGCTTGTTTTGTCAAACTAGTTTGAGAAAGCCTTCTAGTGTCTAAAGGAATGACTAACTAGTGAAAAATCCTTGCAATGCCTAATCCTACAGTTAATTTTATGGTTTGCACAAATACATCATTAGAAGGTTTTGGATTAGTTCTTATGCAAGAGGGTCAAGTGATTGATTATGGGTAACATAAGCTTAAGGATCATGAACTAAATTATCCCATCCATGATTTAGAGTTGGAAAAAATCATTCATGCCCTTATGCAATGGAGACATTTATCTTGGGCCATCAATTTGAGCTCTATATTGACCATTGTAGCTGGCAGTACATCTTCACACAACCAAACTTAAATCCTTGATAGCATCAATGGATGGAATTTTTGTGTGAATATGACTTTGATTTTTAGTACATTATAAGAAAGGAGAATGTGGTCATTGATGCTTTGAGGAGGAGGCAACATGAGGTCTCAATTTTGTTTTTTAGTATAGATCTATGGGGAGATATTTTGGAAAAGCTTCTAGAAGATTCATGGTATCAAGAGGTTAGAGTGGAATTAGAGTTATAGAGTGCCCTAGTGGATAGGTTTTCTAGCTATTCTTTAGAGTCTGATGGACTATTGAGACATCTTGGTCAGCTTTATGTCCTAGGTTTGGGCATCCTTCATCTAGTTGTGATGACTAAGGTGCATAGTGGTCCTTATGTAGCACATCCTAGTGTAAATAAGATGCATGATGACCTTTGTTTGTTGTTCCATTGGATGGGAATGAGGCACAACATCTATAATTTTGTTGCTAGGTACCTTGAGTGTTAGAGAGTGAAAGTTGAGCATCAACATGTGACAAGTCTCTTGCAACCACATGATATTCTTCAGTGGAAATGGTACACAATTTCTATAGACTTTATTGTTGGTCTGCCTATTTCTTCTCATCATCATGTTGCCATCATGGTGACAGTAGACAAGTTAACCAAGGTTGCCAATTTCTCACCCATGAAGGCATCCTAGAATGCTATGTTGATGGTACATACCTTTATGGAGGATTTTGTACGCTTGCACAGAGTACCTTGTAGGATGATTTCAGATCATGATCCTATTTTTAAATTATTGTTATGGACATCCTTGTAGCATGATGTGGGTGCACAAATTAAATTTAGCTCTACCTATCACCCTGAAACTAATTGTTAGATGGAAAGGGTAAATCGGGTATTAGAATATATGATTCACATACACTTAATGGATCAACAATCCCATTCAGAGTATTATTTGTATTTGGTCGAGTTCACTTATAATAATGGTTACCATAATTCTCTTGGTATGTCTCCATCTTAGGTCTTGTATGGGCATACATGTCATACTACCTTAAGTTGGGATAGACTTGAAGATTGGGTTGTTCTTAGTCTTAAGATGCTTTAGGATGTGGAGTAGGAAGTAGTTTTAATGAGAGAGTAGTTGTTACTTACCCTGAATAGACAAAGGAAGTATGCTAATGCCAAAATGTTGGGTCAAATTTTTTTAGTTGGTGATCATGTGTTCCTAATAGTGCAACCACATAAGAGCCCAATCCATTATGGAATAGGTTCTAAGCTCACACCATGTTTTGTTGGGCCTTTTGAGATCCTTGAGAGGATTGGTCCAGTCACTTATTGGCTTGTCTTGCTACCCAGTCCCTTGTGAATCAATGATGTATTTCATGTTTTAGTTCTTAGATAGTATATTCTAGATGTGACACATGTGCTCGATTGGGGTACCTTGTATAAGGTCAAGGAGGGTGAATAACTTTCTTTAGAGCCTATATGTATATTATAGTATTAGATGTTGGTACTTCAGAGTTGATACCTAGATCAAGTAAGGGTCCAATGGGACCCTCTAGATGATTCCACAGCTACTTGGTAGGATGCCACATAGCTGAGAGTGTTTTTCCCTTACCTTTTTGAAGGCTTCGAAGAGTAAGCCTAGTTCTAGGGGAGATGTATTGCCTCTGGCACTTGTGCTTTGTCATTTGTTGACTTTTCCTTTTATTTTGCTATTGTTATTAGTGTGATGTTTTTTTATGCCATTGAGGTATTTTTGATGGGGTTTTGTGTTGTCATGTAGATGTTTGTCTACAGATGCTTACATTGTGAATTTTATGATGGATCTTTCAGTGTTACCATTCCACTAATATATATAATACAAATGTGTTTATTGTACATGGATTAGTATGTGGATTACTATTAGTTATTGCATCTTTATTATTATAGTTGATGAATCATCTTAGATGTGATACTTATTCAGTTATATGGTATGATGTCATGTTGGATGTTTATGATTTACTTTGGCTATTATATATGAGAAGGTATGCTTGATGTTTGACCCGAGTGTGCATGTATAGGGTTATTCCTAAAAATTGGTTAGAAATGATATGTTTGTATGGGTTAAAATCTACATGTAATAACTTTTACCTCACTCAATTCGAGTATGAAGTGGATCTTGTGTATCTCTAAGTTTACCCAAATATGAATTGGAGGCAATTCTAAAATTTGTATGTTGTGAAAAGCCATGAAGTGTGTAGAAGTAATTTAAGTGTGATTATTTCTACCTTGGCACCTTGTATTTAAAATTATTTGGAAATATGTGCTTATTGTAATTATGAAAATAATATTTAATTATGCTCTAGTAGAAAGAAATTATATCATTTTATTAGTTCTTATAGAAATAAAATATATTTATTTTAATTGCCTTAGGGTGTTTAAAATAAATTATTATCTAGGGAGGAAAATAAATGATGATTAATGTATATTTATGTTATAAAGGTTTCTATTATTTTAATTACTTCCAAAAATGTCTTATTAGAAAATGTAGAAAAGAAAAGTAAAAAGAAAAAATAAGTTTTAGAAAATATAAAAAGGAAGTTAGAATTGAAATGATTCTTTCTTTCTTTCAAATCAATCTCTCTCTCTCTCTCTTGTTGCCATTTTGGAAAGAAAATTTATTGGGTTGCAAAGAAGGGATAAAATTATGGATTGTTGGTGATCAGAATTGTTTGGAAGAAGATTTCTTGTTGTGTGCTTGTATTTAAGAAAATAAATTGTTTTTATATTAGTAAGCTGCAAACTCAGGTGCAGACCCTGATAACAAAAGCCAAAAGATGGCGAGACAGGCACAATGCCTTAAACAACCACAAAACAACAGATTAAAAACAATTTAACAGCATTCCCAGAAAACAAAGTTTGAGTGATAAAAACAAAAGCTAATGAGACAACTAGCTAAGAAGTTCCTTCTAGTCATCATTGAGCAAATTAAGCATATTTTCCTTATTTTCCAGCTAAGGATTCTCACCCTTGTCCTGATCATCTTGTAGAACCGAAAACACAGTGGTAGCCCTGTGAGAAGTCATCAACACCTGATTGATCAAAACCTTAACTTTGGTCTCCATAGTTGCAAGAGAAATCTTGACCTCATCCAACTCCTTCTCTAGTCTCTTGTTGTCCATCTCCATCCTGGCGCTCATCACCTCTTTGTCCGGGGTCTCCAGAATCTCCATGTCTTCATCGTTAGTGTCATAGTAGGAGTTGTTCATGGAATCAAAGTGGTTGGTACCCTCCTAATTCTGAGCCGAGGTAGTAAGCAAAGAAATTGTTGCCTTTGCTAGTGTTTTTCATTAAATGGTATTTTCCCCTTTCATGTTTAAATTGGAAAACTTGATTTTGGAATGGAATTCTCCATTGACATGCCCACACTAGGTGGAGCATATGGCTTAGTGTAGAAAACATTTGGATTAAATTAAATATTTTAGGAATTTTATTGTTTTAAGTTTTATTTTTTAAAATTGGAAAAATTCCATTTTAGAGCCATGATTATGAAAAAAATTGTTGGAATCCTCTCTTTCCAACTTTGTTTGAAATTGTTGTTGTTTGGTGGAATTTAAGTAGATGGGAAGTTTTAAATTTTGTAAATTCTTCGTAAATCAAAGTATGGTAAAATTCAAGGTTGCATACACTCCATTAAAGGAGGAGGAAAGATTTTATGGTTTTACCATATTAGAAAAGAACATGGTAAAATTCTATTTCATGATTCAATTGAATGTTTTATTTTATGAAATGAATGGTATTCAATATAAATTGGATTTGTGCATCTTTTAGCATCATGTTGAGAAATTGTATATTGCTTTCCACACCATGCTTGAATCATAGGTTTAGAGTGTTGGCTTTTTAGGATAAAGGTCTAGGGTAGGAAATGAGTGGCTCTCACCATTTTATATGATACAAAGGGATACCAAGAAAAAACACATGGAGGGTGTAATCAAATTATGATGTAATGAACATTGGGTTAATTAAATGATCAACTAAGTTTTTTTTATGAAGGGATCAGAATGCTCACAAAGATTTAGTCTAGTGATGAAGGATGTGTTAAAAATCTTGGAGTTGATGAATGTCATTAAGTATCTTCATTGAGGAATCTCTAATCCCAATCTACCCATGGAGCCATTAAGCTACTGTGATGACACTCCTTGTCTTATGCCTAGGACTCTCATCATTCTCCCTTGATTGGATCTTGTATTTGACATTGATGTGTTCATGTTATTGACAGTATTAGATCAAGGAAATGCAATGAGAAAATTGTATTATGAGGAGAGCAGCAAATATATACAAATAATTGGTGGTTGGATAACCACCAAGGTTGGGCATACCTAACCAACTACAAACTATAACTTTATAAATAGTTATTAGTTGGAAATAAATACAATGATATAATAAAATAGAATAAATATAAAACCCCCTTATTATATCATATGCCCAAGAGACCAAAGCATGAAAGCTCGAAAAGATTCAAACTTCACAACTACAAGTGATTTTGTAAATATGTCTGCACGTTTCTCTTGAGTTGAAAAAAATTGGAGCTAAATATTTTATTGTTGAACATGTTCACAGATATAATGGCATTGAACCTCAATATTTTTGGTATGCTCATGAAAAACTGGATTGTGAACAAGCTTCAATACACTTAGATTGTTGGAGAACAAAGTGGTAGGACCTGTCTCAGGAACACCCATGCCAATCAAAATGTAACGTAACCATATTGCCTCATAGATAGCCCTCCTATGGCATGATATGTTGCCTCTATGGAAGAGAAAGCAATAGTGGTCTACTTTTTTCTCCCCCAAGAAATCAGACTAAATCCCAAAAATAAAATGAAGCCTGAAGTAGGCTTACCATCATCAATAGAACCTACATAGCCCCCATCCATGTATCCATACAAAGAAAAATTTACATTCTTCTTGTACTTAGGCCATATGCCACTGTACCATAGATGTATCTCAAAACCCACTTTGTTGTCTTCCAATGAACAACCTTAGGTTCCTACATAAACCTAGAGAAACCTTGAGAGATAGCTGAAAACATAGTTGATATTCATCCTGATATATGTCAGGTAGATGAGACTCCCAATCAATTGTCAATAAATAGTAGCATTCACCTAAGGAGATGGATTATGGTGAGAAAGTTACAAACTTGTCTCCATGGGAGTCGACATTGGTTTGTAATCTTCCATATTGAACTTCTCGAGCAATGTCTTGGCATACTTCATTTGAGAAACATAGATCTGATTCTTCTATTTCCACACTTCAAGTCCAAGACAATAATGCAGGAGCCCAAGATTTGTCATGTCAAACAATCATTTGAGATCATTCTTTGTTGCATCAATCATTTATGAAGAACTCTCTGTGATGACTAGATCATCAACATATATAATCATAATGACAATCTCCCCCCTTGCTCTTTGGGATAGAGATTGGGATCATATGGATTTCTAATAAATCCATGTTTAAGGAGATGCTCATCAATCTTTATGTACCAAGCTCTAGGGCCTATTTAAGACTATAGAGGTATTTGATGAGTATGCATACTTTGTGCTCCTACCTAGATGTAGTGTATCCCTCTAGTTGAGTCATGTAGCCTTCTTCCATGAGATCTACATTAAGGAAGGTGTGTTGAAAAGAGAAATACAACTGAGAGGGGGGTGAATAAGTTGTAGCCAATATTTCAAAACCATTAAAACATCAACTAATCAACACTCCATTTGTAATTTAATCATGAAAGCATGAAACAGGAACTTAAACATATTTACACATTCAACATAGGAGACACCATATTTTTACATGGAAAACCCCAGAGGGGAAAAACCATGGTGAGAGTTAGCTCACAAAATAAATATGTTATAGTAATACTAAAAATCAAAGGTTCACTACCTTAGGACTCACTACCCAAAATGCTCACTACCAAAGTTAGGGCTCATTGCCAAGATTGGCTCACTACCAAAGGTTTGTGAACTGATTTGATAGCATCTACTCCATGCCTCAGTTCAATTCCATTGAAGTGCAATTTATTTTCTCTTCTCTGCTCTGCCTTTACACTTCACACTTATCTTCGGATCTTCATACTTTGATCCATTTTTATGATTTCATTACAAGTAATTATATAATTCGTCAACCTTGGAATGATCATCAAGGTTAGCATTACAATCATCAACCATTGGAACAATCTCTAAGGTCAGCATTACAAACATTACAAACATACATTAGAATATGTCTGGACCTAAATCATGTTGTGGAGGAAAAGGATGAATGCAGATCACATAACTCCTTAGCTGGGACTCAATTTCTATCTTCCATACCACAACACACTTTCACAATCTTTAATGCATTTCTGCAAGTAGTGAAAATAACTAGGTCGGCTAAGACTTGGAGTTAACACTAAGTCTTTTAGGAACAGTCTTCATCCATGATCCAAATTACTCTTCATGAAAAAATTAGAAGGTAGCAACATGATCAAGAGACATCTACAAGCACATTGTAATCATCAAGAACAACCGCACAACCTCTAACCACTTTGTCAAGAAGACTCTTCAAACCAGAGCACATAAACAACACTATAAACTACTTTCATAAAGAAAAGATCTCTTGTAGACCACCAAATCATGAACCATTCGAGTTGAAAGCACATAACATCATCTTAGACTTAACTCTAGAACCACAGACCAAAATACTTCAATGCGGAGGAATGCAGAGCAAAATACTTTCTCCCTATAACCACTGAATGCACAGAAAAATGAGTTTTTACTTTGGTGAACATAACTTACTTAGATCTTCGTACCAGAGGCCCAAACTTGGAACATAACATATTTAGACATGCCTATAAATGAATTCCAATCCACAGACAAAGATATTCATTCTACAAGAAATGTGGAACAAACCACTAGACTGTTCATCATCAAACCAAGATACTCTGTAACACACTATTTCCACTAGGAGAAAAATTTCTCAAAAGCACTTGGAAACTCAATATTAGAAACATATTCTTATGATCTTTAGGATTTATGCAAAGCAATATTCATCACAAGCAAGTAACAAAATAAGAGCACAATTGACACCAATGACAACACAGATGTGTTGACATCAATGACAACACTGGTTAGGCACATACTTTGAACAATCTACCCCTTTGTCATTGACAGAAACATATGATGTGAAAAACTATAAAGACCATCAAGACAAGATTCTGTACTGATTACCTTCTCCCCCTTTCTATTTATACATCTGCACTCTTAAGTTTTTTCACATGATTTCTCTCCCCCTTTGACATCAATGGCAAAGGGCACATACTTGCACTCTGCTGCTCTAATCAAATTACTTTTTCATCAATACTGTAACACTTACTGCTCTTTGTTAGGAACACATATCAGGAACACTTTCTACTCCCCCTAAGAGGTAGCTCTTAAAACATCAATCCAGATCGAAGAATAAGGCTTTAGACACCAATGGACTGATGCATTCATTTGCATCTTAGTTCAAAGCAGGAGGGGTAATGACCCCTATCTTTTCTCTGAGATACTCAAAGGTATCCTTAGGCAGACGCTTAGTAAAAATGTCTGCAATCTGATCCTTTGTAGACACATATTCCATCTTTACTTCATTCTTTGTCACCTTTTCTCTCAGAAAATGATACCTTATAGATATATGCTTTGTTCTTGAGTGCATCACTAGATTTTTTGAAATGTTTATAGCACTTGTATTATCACAAAGGATTGAGATTGGTTCTTTGTACACAACTCCTATATCGTTCAATGTTTTCTTCATCCATAACACTTGAGTGCAACAACTTTCCACTGCAATGTATTCTGCTTCTGCAGTAGACAAAGAGATTGAATCTTGTTTTTTGCTCAACCATGAAACCAATCTATTGCCCAAGAAGAAGGCACCACCACTTGTACTTTTTCTGTCATCTACATCTCTAGCCCAATCTACATCTGTATAAGCATTAATAGTGAAACTATTATCCTTTGGATACCATAGCCCATGATCTAGTGTACCTTTCAAATATCTCATGATTCTCTTGACTACCATCACATGTGACTCTCTAGGATCTTCTTGAAATCTTGTAACAAGACAAGCTACATGCATTATGTTTGGTCTAGTATGGGTTAGGTAAAGAAATCCTCCAATCATGGATCTATACCTTTTCTGATCAGTTTTGGGTGAATCATTTATCTTTCTTAATTTACATCCAGTCACCATGGGAGTACATACTGGTTTAGAGTCCTCCATTCCAAATTTCTTCAACAACTCTCTTACATACTTGGACTGAGAAATGAACATTCCTTGATCTGATTGAGTAATATGCAGACCTAGAAAGAAATTCATTTCACCAAACATGGACATCTCAAACACCTTTTGCATTTCCTCTACAAATTTCTTACACATACCTTCATTGCCTCCAAAGACAATTATTGATGGTGTTTTTAGCACACAATAACGCAGGTGTGATTGTTGGTATCACACCTCTCTTGAAAATTATCTTACCCTAGGTAAGACTACTCCAAGGATAATACATCTAGGTCTTAGCTTTCTTTGGAATAACTTAGTGGAATGTTTAGCTAAGCCTACAAGGGGTCTTACATGCAATATGATAGATTTAGTAGGTTAAGAGAACAATACATGCAAACCCCTACAACTTTTCAACTTATATCTCTGTGTAAATTGCTGCTGAAACCTAACTCTAACAACTGATTAATATGAAAATACAAAAAAAAAGTAGCATTTAGAGAGAGATCCTAAGTGACATTCACAAAGTAGAGACTGATGTAGGTAGACAAACATTCATATTTAAACCAATTTTTGTTTTACCAAGCTAAAACTTTGCTATAGTGCTATAGAAAATAGTGCTATCTTCTATGGATTCTCTAGATTTTTAGATTACATACATTCATTAAATACCCAAATGCTGGCATGATTTAACTACTATAATGCAATTGAACTAAGCTCAGTTTAGCAGACTAGACTAAATATGCACAACTACATACAATCAACAAGCAACTAATAGTATCTACTTGAGTGTTCATCGAATACCTTAACAAATCAATAGCATTGCAAAAGTATGATTTAACTAATGCAGATCAAGATGTGAACCATGAAACCAAATTGACAATACAAGAGACAAATTCCCAGAGAACCTATAGTAACTTGCTTTGCATTAATTAGAAAATTTGGCAGAGTGTCAACAATTCAGTATCAGGAGTCTTACAAATGAGAGAATGATGGCCCTTTATATAGGAGAGGTGCCATGATAAGTTTTTGAATGTATGGTGGAGATTAACTCAACATCGACAACCTAGATTTACCCATATCAAATGCATTTATGACAACATTTTGCATTCCTAGATTACAACTTGTCATGTAGGAAATGGATGAAAAATGACCTCTAGATACATTGAACTTGGACAAATTGAGTACCCATTAAGCTATATATTAGGAAAAGTCACTTTTCAAAGCATAATAAAGACAAACTAGAGTCACATGACCTTCTAAATATAGCATTATTTACAAGTGATAGGATTTACATTTTTGATTTCAAATAATTTAACATTTAGGCATCTTCTTCTAAATCCATCTTGTTTTCCTCAGCTTTTTTGTTGATGTATGCTACCCAAGCAGATAATGTTGGATTTATATCTAAGGGATCTGGATCTTTAACATAATTTTCTCTGAATTTGAGATTTTCCCAGCCTCAGTAGTACTAGGTGTACATGTCCTCTATTGATCTTCTGCCCTTTTGAAATGCGACGAAGGAAGCTCGAAGACTACTGACTTTTTCCAATTTTCTTACCACATTCAGAGTCGACTCCCCATGAATAGCTTGGTATAATTTATCTTTGTCGTGTTGTACATCCCATGGAGCAAGATCATCAAAACAAAGATCCAAACATTCTCTGAAAATATCATTTATTTCATAAATTACAGAAAGTACTTGCTCATTTGCCTCTCCATGTAATTCTTTGACTTTGTCGAGGATTTCCTTCTTCAATTTCATGTGTTGATACCACTCTATAGATTTGTGCATCCTCTCTGCCAAAAGAATATTTTTTGATAGCAAAACCTAGTTAGGAAACTTTCTGATTACTTGTACTCTTGAGAACATATGGGAGTAATATTCCTCATATGACTCACATTCTTCGTGCAATTCATCCCATCCTCCTTTTAGCAATCTAAAGTCCTTATGCATCTTGATAGAAAAATCAATTGCTTCACAACCATCACTGTATACTTTATTAAACCATTCCTGCATTCTAGCAGAATTTGTTTTGATGTTATTGAATTTAGCCAACTCTTCCTTTGATGGCATGACTGAAGTTACTGTTGGTTCCCCTTTTGATTCTAATGGCCTCATTAGAGACCTTATGTAGGCTGTTAACTCCTCATTTTTCTTCCTCAATTCTTGTTTAGTCATTTCATCCTTATTCAGTTGCTCCATTATTGAGGACATTGATCCTATGAAGTCATCAATTCTTTGTTTCCTTGATCCGGGACCTAGGTTTATAGTAGAGATGACATAATCTTCAGCTCTTGCTATTGTTCTATCCATATCAGTAAGAGGGATAGTAACCTCTGGTATTCTTGACCCAGATGCATATTTGTATATCTATGACTATATTTTTACCTTCTTTGGCTTCTTAGGATTTTATTCTTGAGCCAGTAGTGCACCCAAGTTGAACTGCATCATGTCCACCTGAGGTTCCTTTTCTACGAGTCTCTATTGGAACCAATTTGGTGCAATGGAAGAAATCTCAAGAGTGTTATCATTAGCATCTTCCTTGTCAAGTGATTCATCATGAATTTCTTCTTCTTCTCCAGATAACTTATCATCCTCCCTTTCATCTATATCATCCCCAAGGTTCTAGAGATCTTCTGCTACTTCCTACTGGGCAATCTGTAAAACATTTTCTGTAGTTTCTTCACCAACTAGGCTTTCATGTACTTCAATTATCTCAACCTCTGTAGAAGGTGCAAGAGGAGGTTCATCAGACACTTCTATTATTTTCTCCTTCTCTTGGAATTCAATTTGTTCCAACACCTTCTCAATTCTTGGTAGTGTAGAAACAACCAAAGGGATGGAGTCTTATACACTTGATGGGGCCAAAGAACTGGTGGCCAAAGCCAATAAATGTGCAACAAACGTAGACAATTAACATGTGTTAAATTGGCAAATGGTGTAAACCCCAAAGGAGGTGGGATAGAAGAGGTAGGCAGTGTGGAGGAAATGACAATAGCTGAAGTGATAGGGGGAGAAGGCATAGAGAAAGAGGGTGAGAGAATGGAAGAAATGGGTGGTAGGGAGAAGGAGATAGAAAATGAGATAGAAGAAATGGAAGGCATGGATGTGGTAGAAATAGGAATGAATGAGGAGGCAATGATAGAAGGAGTGGGTCCAATGGGGCTACTTGAATCAATCATTACAGAAGATGAGGCCATAGAAACCTTGACTTCTAGTGGAGAAGAAGTAGAGGTAGTTTGCTGAATAATGGTGGCAATAGGAGAAAGTGGGGCAACACTTGTAGTTAGAGCAGCAAGAGGTGAAGAGGTCACTGGGATGTTTGTGCTATCAGATACTGTAGTAGTAGGGGATCCTATAGTTATGCCAGCTATCTTGACCTATTGATTTTTTGTTTTGGACCCTTCTCCTAGACCACTTGGCATATCCTTCTTCTTAGCTACCCTTATCCTTGTGGTGGGAGGCATATCTTTCTTTCTAGCTTTTGGGACAACCTTCTTTATCTTTCCTTTCTCTACCAAAGGTATATGATCCTCACTATCGGAATGTTTCAAAGGCTCTTGAGGTTACTCTGCATCTTCCGACACTTCTATAGGCATGTCTTCCTCATCTCCATATTCCTTTTTAGATTCAAGTGTGTTATAAGTAAGTTGCACTCCTTGTCTCTCCAATGCTACAACCTGATTTCTCACCCATATTTTACTCAATCTTATTGGTTCTTTCATTACTATATCCAAAGAGCTTTCCTCTGCATTGGCCCAGTTGGGTAGAGGGACATGTTGTTCATATTAAGCTTCCCAAGGTCCTTTTTGCACCACATCATCATTGTCATTCAATTGATCTGGGGCCTCTATCATATGAAATTTACTTATGAAACTAAGGGATAGCATTGAGTGAGTTCTTTTCAACACATCATAGTCATCCGCATAGTTAGCCCAAAATTATTCCATATGCATCTTGTGGAATAGCTTTTTTCTCACATATTTCTACATTGTTCTTTGAGGGTCAAAATGATCTCTCTTTGTATAGAAATGAAGGTTAAGTAATTGCATCTCCTTATCAGAATGTTCAGCTACTCCAAGAGAGACACATGCATATTTACCTCTATTTAATAGGATTTGAAACTTGACATTTGGTCTATGGAGGTGTTTTAGTTTTTCGGCACAAGTGATCAATTCTCTTGACAGCTCTAGAAGCACCACCTTATCTATCAGGTACCGAGGTAGCCTATATGGAAGACCAGTGAAGCCTTGGATTCTCAAATAGGTGAACTTTTTAAACTGTATATACCACCTTCCATATTGGATGATTTCATTCATTGCCTTGGGAGATATCCTAAGAGCTGTAGTACCTTGAAGCAATCTAGTGATATAAATTATGAATGCATCATTCATTCTCTTATAATGGATGAGAGATTGGGACAACACTAATTGATCATAGCATTCATATATCTTGACCTGGTGTTCACCATTGCCAACTTCTCTGATTTTGGACAGCCCAACATATTCATTCCTCCTAGACAATGAATACACCACATAAGAGGTCCATCTGAATGTCTATTTTTCTCTGAAATTTACAAATGCCTCATGCATGTTATTACTCAATATTTGAGCCCAGTGAATTTTAGTTCCTTTACCAATTATCTCTTCAATCATCATGAACATCCATCCTTCAAAAGTTGATGTTGTGGCCAATCCATATATTCTGCTA
Organism: Cunninghamia lanceolata; assembly: GCA_027924645.1. Lineage (NCBI taxonomy): Eukaryota > Viridiplantae > Streptophyta > Pinopsida > Cupressales > Cupressaceae > Cunninghamia > Cunninghamia lanceolata. The sequence goes on along the minus strand of BSBN01000558.1, from coordinate 917,423 downwards.
AGAAGGGTTACTAAGTCTCCAATCTCATCATGGAAATCACTTATGTACAAGGTCTAGGGGAGTTTAATGATAGAAGATCTTTTTCTCTTCATCCAATGATCATTTATATGCTTTTTGCATGTATCTAAATCTTTCTTAAATGTTGCCTCTACACTTGTTTTATCTGGTATGGTTAACACTGGATACCATGGGATACCAAAGGTCTCTGCTAGGGATGGTGTACTCAAGTCTGCTATTACTTCTCCACTGGGAGTTTGTATGGTTCTAGTTAGTGGATCATATCTCTCAGCACAAGCAACTATCAATTATGCACACTGAGCTAAAGTAGGGAAGGCAGTAGCCTCTGCAATCACACTGTCCTTTATCTTCTTGGCCCTTGGAGTTGCATTGGGTCCAAATATTTAGGTTATGAAGTCACCTAAGTCAATGTGACCTAGATCGGTGTCCCCTATGTTTTTCCATACAAAGGTGATTTTGGTCTCAAGACTAATGCCTTTAAACTTGTACTTCATGTTTTGATCCCTTGCAGTCATTTAACCTGCATGACTGGACCTTATAAGTCATTGTTACTTTGATGTTTTGATCCTGAGTTTAGTTTGAGGTGAGTCACTAACTTGTTTATCTTAACTACTAAGTCAAGGTTCTCATAACAAGCAATTTTTACCAAGTCTTTGAAATTTGAATGCAGAAGTAAAAAAAATTGTAGACTTCAATTATTTACACTACCTATTGCATGGCATAAGTAAAAAAAAGAGCATCTAAAATCCACTAACCATGCAATAAATGCTTGAAATTTTAAATGAAAACACATAAATCATGATACAATCACTTTTGATCATTCATTTTGCCTTAACTGATCATTCTAACTTGAAAAGATTGATGAAAAACATCATAAAAATCTCTTTACGTAGTTTTTGGGAGTCTCAGACTTTTTTGACAGAAAGCACAGATTTTTGGGGGTATCGACTTTGCATGGGATTTGGGTTTGTCTGACCTAGTGCTAAACTTGGGTTCATCTGACCTTGTCAGTGGAGAGGCATAATGACGCAAAGTCTTTTATAACATTTGGCGTGGGTTTGGGGTTCATCTGACCTTACGTGTGTTTTTGTTCTGACCAAACTTGGATGCATCTTGGAGGTTAGTGAGGAGTCATTTTGGCGCAAGTCGAAGAGAATGGTTTTTAGCACTGGATGGTTTAATGTGCTCCTGCATGGGTTTTGGAGACAACAAACCTGGTGCGGTTTTGATGGGTGACCAACTAAAAGTTGGTAGAGGGACATTTCCACGCAGGTTGGTGGGATGAAAATTTAGTGCAAGGTGAGGGTTAGTGACAGGCGGAGGTTTTTAGGTCTAGTGACTTAGCGGAGATTTGGGTGGTGTCCGACCAAAGTCAGAGAAGGTGAGTTCTCACGTGAAGATGGTTGACCAAGCTTTTAGTGCTAAACGAAGTTGGGATCTTGGTGGGATTTTTTGGGGTTTCTGACCGACTTCATTTCCCTAAGGTTGGTTAAGAGCGCTTTTAGCACAAAGTCTGTGAAGATGGATTATAGCACAAAGGTTTCAATTTTCCTCTTGATGGCAGAGATGAGTTCACCCTTTGACTAACTCAAATTTGAGCAACATTTCCAGAGCTTGGGTAACTGAATCAAAACTTTAAAAGGAACCTTGGGCAAATTTTTTGACAAGTATGGGAAAATGCATTTCAACATCCAAATTTACCATTTTTCAACTATGCCCTAGGGTTTTGAGTGAGGGTTTTATGTTTTAATCACTAGACTATTCAATTGTTGTGTGCAAGATGAAAAACCCTAGAATATTTTTAAACAAACAATGCATTGATTTTTTATATGAAACCCTAATTGAAACTGACGATTTTGGCACAAATATAGGGTTTTAAAGCATAGAGGTGATGAGCACCTTACCTGGTTTTGATGTGATTGTGATAAAAAGGTGATTACATGGACCCTAGATGGAAACTCCCCTTAGCTTGAATCCACTCCCCATTGTCAAAGAATCTCTGAAGCTCTCTATAAATTTGATTATGCATAGAATGAGCTTGAATAATTAGCCTAAAGCATTTTATATCCCTTAATCAATAAACCATTAATGTTTTTATACCCTCAACCAGATAGGCGTGCACTTCACAGAAATTACCTTTTGAGTTTGTGTTATTTTGGAATGTCTCAGACCTGCATGACTTTCAGGGCCAACCTGATGGAACCATATAAATTTTTTCATGTTTCTTGTAATTTTGTTCCCAGCTCTATGTCACTTGATCATTAGATTTCTAAAATTAGGGTTTCTCTACTAGAAAAATGCTTCGAGTAAGCCAAATTTTCTAAAACCCTGAACCCTCATAGTATGAAGTCATGCAAATGGCCACATACGATATAATTCTTCAGTGACTGCTTATTTCCTATCACCATCCCTTAAATTTTTACTTCATGCCTTCCTGCAACATTGTTTACCAACCCCTCGCCAAGTAGTTACTGTCTATAGCCCGCACTTAGAACAACTTTATTTTAAAAAAGAAGAATCGGCCCAATTGGCCATCCTTCTCCTAAAGTGGTAGAAGTAGTACATATGTCAAGGTCCAGTCCTACTAACCAATATTGGCAGGTGGCGCTAGCAGATTCATTTTTGCCAATCCACCCACAAAGAGATACAAAGGAAACTGGCCTCGGTAGAAATGCGGAAAGGGCGACAACTGGTCGAGGATGGTCCAGGATGGAAAGGAGGTTAGTCCTAGGCATTACAAAACCATTTTTCTATGATTCTGACATTCTGTCATACTCCACCAAAGGATTTTCTGAGAGACCACGGAATGATGGAATCTGGACGCGTGGCTTTCTGAGTGATGGGATTATTACATTAATGGCAAGGATCTGACATGGCATGAAATGTGACCGCTTTTTCGAGAAGTGTTGTGTTCAACTACAAAAGATCTGACATGTATCTTCTATTCCAATGAGATTATATCTTTGACCATATCCTTCATACGTGGAATGGCAGGTGCTGTCTTAACTACACTGCAAGAAGGACTTCTCCTCGGGATCATGGCTGGAAAAGGCTGTCCAGATGGTAGGATACTATTGAAAGAAGCAAGCAGTAAGGTCTGACCTGGAATAAGATCAAATCAGCACTGTTAAGCTGTACTAGCTGAGATTGAGATCAATGACCTAGATTCAAAGTTATAACAGAAGGATTTGTTTGTGTCAAATTTGACTAGGCTTCATAACAAAGCATTAACTTCTTAGGCATGTGTAGGGTCTTCATCGCCACCACTTCTGAGGAATTTGATAACAGAATAATTTGGCTTATGCAAGCTCGACCTTTGGAAATCTATGCCTCTACCATGATTGACATTTCACTTGATGTGTGATGAAATTTGATGTGATGACGGTGCTTAATTGGGGGAACCAAGACACCTGATCTGGTAAAATTCAATGCAAGAAGTGATATTTGTAGTTATGTAGAATTATGAAATCCAATCTTTTTGTTCACTTATGGTAATCTTTCAGAGATTTCCATTTATGGTAGGAATGTTTCGAAGTGACAGGAAAATTAATACACCACAGATGTGTGGATGTATGCTTACATCCTAGAATTTCTATAAAAAGGCAATTACTGATGTTACCATTCGTACTGTTTAAAACATTCTGATAGTATGGCTTTCCCCTGTTCCTGTGTGTTCTGTTTGCTCCCCTATTCTATAGGATTTTCTTCCTTGTTCTCATGGCTCTTGATATGTTCTTATAGAATTAGAAAGACTTGGAATTATCTCCTCTAGAATTGGTGGTACATGAAAGATTAGGGGGTAGCAAAAACACTGTACAAAACTCTGTGAGCATTTCTTCCTCCTGTTTCTTCATCCACATTAGGATCGTAGATTTTAATCTCCATACTCCAGCCATCCCTTATGACTGTGATTCGGCAGATTAGTATCAGGTGTGGAGGAAACTCATTTTTCCTTCTGCCTTCATCCCTCTTCTAATTTTCTTAACAAAGCATCATCTCTAGTTGTAGGGATGCTTCCTCTCTAGATGTAGTATATACGGATAGAGTGCTCCTATTTTGTTGTTGTTGTTGATGCTCTCACCAAGTGGACGGTATGTCCATATCTAGTTTGATGTGATTTCATTTGGTTTCTATTTGGTTGAGCTAGTTAGTGACCACTGAATTATGAAAGAGGAATCACATCCCTGCAAGGGACAATGGGCATAAAGTGAAGAACTCTAGTTAATGGTGTTTTCTTCTGATATCAAGATGTTTGCAGTCGTTCTCAATTAAGGAGGATAAACTGGGAAGTGAATGCTCTTATTTAAAAAATAAGTGGCATAGGATGGGTATAAGAGCTTCCACAACATCAAACAAATGAATTACCATCGACATCACTACCTATTTCCTGCTTAAATTCAGAGGACATGTTTGTGCAAAGCACGTACTTCAACATGTACCATGGAAATAGAGCATACAATTGTGAAGTGGTTACATCGGCCTCTTCTTGCAGCTGCATCTATTGGTTGCCAAACAATTGTAACTTCTTTTGTCATAAGCCTGAAGCTTGTTGCTCCCTTATCTCTATAAAAGGGAATTCAGGGCTTATGAAAAAGCATTGGTTCGAGGTCATGTCTCTAGACTTAGTTTGAAATATGGATCAATCTAATCAAAAAGGAGTTGTAAATAAGTTTTTTTTTCTACTAATAGAATTAGTTGTCTATTTTTAGGCTTCTATTTTGAGTCTCTTTTGATTTCTTGATAGAACTATTGAAAGCTATGATGCAAGTTACTGAACAATTTATTTTACAAATCTTGTTGAGTCTTGGAGTATATTGTCTCCCACTTCATGTATAAGGTTTCACATCATGAATATATATTTGGTTAAGGATTAGCTTTATTCATCATCATAGTCTTTCCTGTGCTGGCATATTTCTCTTATGGCATTTTCTCAAGTAGTAATATAAAATTGCTATTAGAAAATATCAAATGTGATACTAGTTTACAGGGATAACTAAGTATGGTCGACTCCAAAACTAGTAGAGTATCTTCAATGTAAGGCATTGTTATACCTTTACAGTAAACTGAGGTTTGTTACATCATAGCCTATTTATTTTTTTATCAATTTAATCTTTTTGACTCTTTGGCCCTTGGATAGGCATTGGTCTATTCATGGATACTATACTGAACTTACGCCCCTTTGATTATCCTCAAAATATTTTAAAATCAATCCAAATATTTTCCTTTCCAGCAATAGGCTTTTAGGGTATTTATTTTGATTAAGTTAAGTTTCACATGTTCCTCTCCAAAGAATAGGATAAGATCTTAAAGAATCTAGCCCATCCTTTTACTTTATCATACATTCTTTCAAGCAATTTACGAGGAACATATTTGTGATAGGAACAGTTTTGACAAGCTAATATCTCAGGGAAACCCCATCCATTTGAGTAGAACATTGTTGTCAGCAAGAAAAGAAGACATCAATTAAGGAGAAATAGCCAGAGAATTAGAAATAAATCCATTTACAAAGGAAAACCCTCCTTGGTTTCATAGAGCTTGAAGTGTAGAGGAAGAAAAGGGGGATTGAGAAAAACCCTCTCTCCCAAATTTCCTATTTGTTGGCCAATCCCTCGAGGCATATCAATCATTAATAAGTGGCTATTTTAAAGATTTGCTGCAAGAATCAGGTTGGGAATTTAAAACAACCAACAGATTGGTGACTCTACTGGGGATTGTTGTATAAAAGTTCTAAATACTAAGTGCAGTAGATTGTCATGGGTTTTTTAGATTTTGCATAAAATTTGTGTTCATTATTTTCTAAAAAAAGGGTGGCAACTCTACCATATTTTGAGATAGATGCAAGACTATTACATGAAGTTTTATGCATCAGAATGTTCCGTATAACCCTACTGTGAAACATGATTCAAAGGGGTTGATTCTGAAGAAGAAACAATATATTCCTCTATGAAGTAGAGGTGGTGACTCTATAAGAAGGGATTTTGTGATGCAGTCTGGAGTTATTGATTTTGCTTGAAAATCAAAGCATAATTTGTACCAGAAGCAAAAAATTATTTTCATGTATTTTACCAAGCTTCGAAAAATTCCTAGAAGTTTAGAGATGTATAAGCAGCAACCTCACTTCTTTTATCAAAGTGGATTTGTTATGGAAAGATATAGGGCTATTAATTTCAATAGTATTTGTGGGTTTCCAAATCATATGTCTGATGAAATTAGATGTCAAATAACCAAGTTCAATAATGATAGATCTAAAACATCTAGTAGCCATTTACAAGAATTATGTGACTTAATAGGAGATTATGAAATAGATCATGAAGATGTAGTCATAAAGTTGTTTATTTAAACTTTTAGGGGATAAGTTAGAGATTGGTTTGCATATCTACCCAATCAGTCTATTTTTTCTTGGCAAGATTTAAGGTTTGCTTTCATGGAATAGTTTGGGGAAAGAATAGATGTAGGTTCTTTAATTAAAGAACTCATGTAGATTCAAAAGGAAGATAAGGAATCAGTCCCAACTTTCAATTTAAGATTTTCTAGAATAGTGAGGGAAATTCCTAAATATATCATACCCAATGAGGCTATGTGTTTGATCATATATTTAGGTGCATTCAATAAAAAGGACAGTTACCAACTAAGAGATAAGAATCCTACTACTATGATGCAAGCATATTCCTTAGCCATAAATATAGAAAATAATTTGAAGCATACAAAGATAAAAGGTTGTGAGTTTATAGAAATTAGGTATCAAAGGAATAATGAATCCATTTGTTTGCCCATCTATCAAAGGGAAAATAAAAGGGGCTATTATGACAAACCCTTGTCAAAAAAATTAATGTATGGCACTCAATATATTGAAGGGGATAGGGACTATGATCAAAATAGAGGAGTTCTAAGTTTCTGTAATCCTGATACTCATTTTTCCCTTCAGTTTTAGAATAAAAGGAAATCCCCAGAGCCTTATAAACAGCTTATGAGATAATGGACACCACAATAGAGAAAGATATATCAGTTAAAAAAATTCCTTTGACTTATGAAAGAATGACAAGTTGTGAAGATATTTCCCCTGTTTGTGAGGAAATCTATTCTACATCAAAGTCTCCTAGGGAAGTAGCTTGCTTTGAGTCTGAATATTTGGAGGGATTGATCCTTGTTAATCATATAGAAAATAGTGAGCAATTATCAAAATGCTCATATCAAAATAGTAGGAGTTATGAATCAGATAATGATGCATGCTATTAGAGCAGTGATATTAGAGATTGTACAAATGAAATTCATATAAGAGACAACCCATTATATGAGGAACCTGTGGATTTATCAGTAAGAGAAGATATGGAGCCCTATAAATGCATAGAAAATCCACTATTTGAAAAGGATCATGAGGGAACTACTGAAGCAATATTGGTTCAACATACAAAGGAATGTAGGGGGATAAGTACTGAGTTAATAGATAAGGACCTAAATTTTCATGTTGGTAATGTCTTCCATTCCTATATTCATCATCAAGATGAGAAGCCAGTTCAGAAGGTAGAAAATAAAAGAAGAGTGTCAGATTTCAAAAGGGAAGAAAAATAGGATTGTTTCAGATTTGACATTGATCTAGAAGAATTTAAGAACTCCCCTACTACCAATTCTAAAATGAATTATGATTGCTTTTATTTTTCAGATTTATGCAAAAGGCAGAAATCAGGAGATGATAATATTTTCACATGGTTAGAAACAATTGAACCAAGTGTTGAATCTCTTTTTGATGGCATTATATCATTTATCCATGGTCTAGAATAGTGGGGGAAATCATGGAGAAAATGAAAATAACTATCCAACCAGCTATCGAAATGTCTTTGTCAAGAAAAGGTTGGATTTCAATGAAGTTTTTCAAAGTAGTTTAACAGAGTCATTGAAGAACAAAATGTTTAATAGAGGTAGGCTGGGTTTTTTATCTACATAATGGCTTGAGGTCATTATGTGTGTGGTCTGCTCCTCTAAAGTTCTTCTGTGATCTTGCTCTGTTCATAATAGAATAGGCACCCCCAACTAGAGCCACTGATGGAACCATATAAATTTTTTCATGTTTCTGGTAATTTTGTTCCTAGCTCTGTCACTTGATCATTAGATTTCCAAAATTAGCATTTCTCTGCTAGAAAAAATGCTCTGAGTAAGCCAAATTCACTAAAACCCTAAACCCTCATAGTATGAAGTCATGCAAATGGCCACATACGATATAATTCTTTAGTGACTGCTTATTTCCTATCATCATCCTTTAAAGTTTTCCTTCATGCCTTCCTGCAATGTTGTTTATCGGCACCTCGCCATGTAGTTACTGTCTGTAACCTACACCTAGAACAAATTTATATTAAAAAAGAAGAATTGACCCAATTGGCTATCCTTCTCCTAAAGTGGCAGAAGTAGTACACATGTCAATGTCAAGTCCTACTAACCAGTTTTGGCAAGTGGCGCTAGCAGATTCATTTCCGCTAATCTACCCATAAAGAGATACAAAGGAAGGTGGCCTCGAAGAGAACATAGAAAGGGTGACAAATGGTCAAGGACCATCTAGGAAGGCAAGGAGGTGGGTCCCGGGTGTTACAAAACCATTTCTCTATGATTCTAATGTTCCATCATATTCATCCAAAGGATTTTTTGAGCACCCGTGGAATGATGGAATTTGGACACGTGGCTTTCTAAGTGATGGGATTATTACATTAATGCCAAAGATCTGACATGGCATGAAACATGACCACTTTTTTGATAAGTATTCCATTTGAGTACAGAAGATCCAACGATTATCTGTTATTCTGTCAAGATCATATCTCTGCCCATATCCTTCTTACGCGGAATCACAGGTGTTGTCTTAACTGCACTGCAATAAGGACTTCTGCTCGGGATCACGACTAGAAAAGGCTATCCAGATGGTAGGATACTATTAAAAGAAGCAAGTAGTAAGGTCCAACCTAGAATAAGATCAAATTAGCACCGTCAAGTTGTGCTAGCTGATATTGAGATCAATGGCCTAGATTCAAAGTTATAACATAAGGATTTGTTTGTGTCGATTTTGACTAGGCTTCATAACAAAGCATTAACTGCTCAGGCATGTGTAGGGTCTTCATCGCCACCGCTTCTGAGGAATTTGATAACAGAATAATTTGGCTTATGCAAGCTTGACCTTTGGAAATCTATGCCTCTACCATGACTGACATTTCACTTGATGTATGATGAAATTTGATGTGATGACAGTGCTTAATTGGGGGAACCAAGACACCTAATCTGGCAAAATTCAATACAAGAAGTGATATTTGCAGTTATGCAGAATTATGAAATCTAATCTTTTTGTTCACTTATCGTAATATTTAAGAGATTTCCATTTACGACAGGAATGTTTCAAAGTGATTGGAAAATTAATACACCACAAATATGTGGATGTATGCTTACATCCTAGAATTTATATAAAAAGGCAAGTGCTAATGTTACCATTCATACTATTTAAAACATTCTAATAGTATGGATTTCTCCTATTCCTGTGTGTTCTATTTGCTCCCCTATTCTTTAGGATTTTCTTCCTTGTTCTCATGGCTCTCGATCTATCCTTACAAAATTAGAAAAACCTGGAATTATCTCATCTAGAATCAATGGTACAAGAAAGATTAGGGGGTAGCAGCAACACTGTACAAAACTCTGTGAGCATTTCTTCTTCCTATTTCTTCATTCGGATTGGGATCACAGATTTTAATCTCCATACTCTAGCCATCCCTTATGACTGTGATTTGGCAGATTAGTATCAGGTGTGGAGGAAACTCATTTTTCCATCTGCCTTCATCCATCTTCTACTTTTCTTAACAAAGCATCATCTCTAGTTGTAGGGATGCTTCCTCTCTAGATGGAGCATATAAGGATAGAGTGCTCCTATTTTTTCATTGTTGTTGCTTCTCTCACTGGGTGGACGGTATGTCCATATCAAGCCTGATGTGATTTCATCTAGTTTCAGTCTAGTTGAGTTGGTTGGTGGCCACTTAATTATGAAAGAGTAATCACATCCCTGTAACTGACAACGGGCATAAAGTAAATAACTCCAATTAATGGGGTTTTCTTCTAATATTGACACTTCCAGTCGTTCTCAATTGAGGAGGATAAATTAGGTAGTGAATGCTCTTATTTAAAAAATAAGTGGCATAAAATGGGTATAAGATCTTCCAAAACATCAAACAAATGAATTACCATCAACATCGCTGCCTATTTCCTTCTTAAATTAAGAGGAAATGTTTGTGGAAAGCATGTACTTCAGCATGTACCATGGAAACAGAGCATACAATTGTGAAGTGGTTACACCGACCTCTTCTTGCAGCTGCATCTGTTGGTTACCAAATAGTTGTAACTTCTTTTGTCATAAGCCTAAAGCTTGTTTCTCTCTTATCTCTATAAAAGGAAATTCAGGGCTTATGAAAAAGCATTGGTTTGAGGTCATGTCTCCAGACTTAGTTTGAAATATGGATCAATCTAGTCAAGGAGGAGTTGTAAATAAGTTTGTTTTCTGCTAATAGAATTAGTTGTCTATTTTCAGGTTTCCATTTTGAGTCTCTTTTGATTTCTTGATAGAACTATCAAAAGCTATGATGCAAGTTACCGAATAGTTTACTTTACAAATCTTTTTGAGTATTGAAGTATACTGTCTCCTACTTCATGTATACAGTTTCACATTATTAATATATATTTGGTTAAGGATCATCTTTATTCATCATCATAGTCTTTCCTGTGCTAGCATATTTCTCTTATGGAATTTACTCAAGTAGTAATATAAAATTTCTATTAGAAAATATCAAATGTGATACTAGTTTACAGGGATAACTAAGTATGGTTGACTCCAAAACTAGTAGAGTATCTTCAATGTAGGGCATTGTTATACCTTTAGAGTAAACTGAGGTTTGTTACATCACAACCTATTTAATTTTTTTATTAATTTAATCTTTTTGACTCTTTGGCCCTTGGATAGGCACTGATCTGTTCATGGATACTATACTGAACTTACGCCCCTTTGATTATCCTCAAAATATTTTAAAATCAATCCAAATATTTTCCTTTCTAGAAATAGGCTTTTAGGGTATTTATTTTGATTAAGTTAAGTTTCACATGTTCCTCTGCAAAGAATAGGATAAGAGTTTAAAGAATCTAGCCCATCCTTTTACTTTATCATATATTCTTTCAAGCAATTTATGAGGAACATATTTGTGATAGGAACAGTGTTGACAAGCTAATATCTCAGGGAAACCCCATCCATTTGAGTAGAACATTGTTTTCCCCAAGAAAAGCAGACATCAGTTAAGGAGAAATAGCCACATAATTAGAAATAAATCCATTTACAAAGGAACACCCTCCTTGGTTTCACAGAGCCTAAAGTATAGAGGAAGAAAAGGGGGATTGAGAAAAACCCTCTCTTCCAAATTTCCTATTTGTTGGCCAATCCCTCAAGGTAGATCAATCATTAATAAGTGGTTATTTTATAGTTTTTCTGTGAGAATCAGGTTGGGAATTTAAAACAACCAAAAGATTGGCAACTCTACTGGGGACTCTTGTATAAAATTTCTAAATACTAAATGCAATAGATTTATCATGGGTTTTTTAGAGTTTGCATAAAATTTGTGTTCATTATTTTCCCAAAAAAGGGTGACAACTCTACTGTATTTTGAGATAGATGCAGGACTGTTACATGAAGTTTTATGCATCAAAATGTTCCATATAACCCTACTATAAAAAATGATTCAAAGGGGTTGATTCTTAAGAAGAAACAATATATTCCTCTATGAAGAAGAGGTGGTGACTCTATAAGAAGGGATTTGGTGATGCAGTCTGGTGTTATTGATTTTGCTTGAAAATCAAAGCATAATTTGTACTAGAAGCAAAACATTATTTTCAGGTATTTTACCAAGCTTCAAAAAATTCCTAGAAGTTTAGAGATGTATAAGTAGCAACCTCACTTCTTTTATCAAAGTTGATTTGTCATGGAAAGATATAGGGCTATTAATTTCAATAGCATTTGTGGGTTTCCATATCATATGTCTGATGAAGTTAGAAGTCAGATAACCAAGTTCAATAATGATAGATCTAAAATAGATAGCAGCCATTTACAAGAGTTCTATGACTTAATGGGAGATTATGAAATAGATCATGAAGATGTAGTCATAAATTTGTTTGTTCAAACTTTTAGGGGAGAAGTTAGAGATTGGTTTGCATATCTACCTAATCAGTCTATCTTTTCTTTGAAAGATTTAAGGTTTTCTTTCATGGAACAGTTTGGGGAAAGAATAGATGTAGGTTCTCTAATTAAAGAACTCATGCAAATTAAAAAGGAAGATAAGGAATCAGTCCTAGCTTTCAATTTAAGATTTGCCAGAACAGTGAGGGAAATGCCTGAAAATATCAAACCCAATGAGGCTATGTGTTTGATCATATATTTAGGTGTATTCAATAAAAAGGATAGTTATCGACTGACAGATAAGAACCCTACTACTATGAGGCAAGCATATTCCTTAGCCATAAATATAGAAAATAATTTGAAGCATACAAAGATAAAAGGTTGCAAGTTTATAGAAAATGGGTATCAAAGGAATAATGGATCCATTTGTTCCCCCATCTACCAAAGGGAAGATAAAATGGGCTATTATGACAAATCTTTGTTAAAACAATCAATGTATGGTACTTAATATACTGAAGAGAATAGGGACTATGATCAAAACAAAGGAGTTCTAAGTTTTTGTAATCCTTCTACACATTTTTCCCTTTAGTATCAGAATAAAAGGAAATCCCCAGAGCCTTACAATGCAGCTTATGAGATAATGGACACCACAATACAGAAAGATGTATCAGTTAAAAAAATTCCTTTGACTTATGAAAGAATGACAAGTTGTGAAGATATTTCCCCTATTTTTGAGGAAATCTATTCTACATCAAAGTCTCCTAGGGAAGTAGCTTGCTTTGAGTCTAAATATCTAGAGGGATTGATCCTTGTTAATCATATAGAAAATAGTGAGCAATTGTCAGAATGCTCACGTCAAAATAGTAGGGGTTATGAATCAGATAATGATGCATGTTATTAGAGTAGTGATATTGGAGATTGTACAAATGAAATGCATATAAGAGACAACCCATTATATGAGGAACCTGTGGATTTATCAGTAAGAGATGATATGGAGCCCTATAAATGCATAGAAAATCCACTATTTGAAAAGGATCATGAGGGAACTAATGAAGCAATATTGGTTCAACATATAGAGGAATGTAGGGGGATAAGTACTGAGTTAATAGATCAAGACCTAAATATTCAGCCTAGTAATGTCTTCCATTCCTATATTCATCATCAAGATGAGAAGCCAGTTCAGAAGGTAGAAAATAAAAGAAGAGTGTCAGATTTCAAAAGGGAAGAAGAATATGATTGTTTTAGATTTGACATTGATCTAGGAGAATTTATGAACTCCCCTACTACCAATTATAAAATGGATTGTGATTGCTTTAATTTTTTAGATTTATGCAAAAGGCAAAAATCGAGAGATAATATTTTCACACGGTTAGAAATAATTGAACCAGGTGTTGAATCTCTTTTTGATGGCAATATATCATTTATCCATGGTCCAGAATAGTGGGGGAAATCATGGAGAAAATGAAAATAATTGTCCAACCAGCTATCCAAATGTCTTTGTCAAGAAAAGGTTGGATTTCAATGAAGTTTTTCAAAGTAGTTTAACATAGTCATTGGAGAACAGAATGTTTGATAGAGGCGGGCTGGGTTTTTTCTCTACATAATGGCTTGAGGTCATTATTGTGTGGTCTACTCCTCCTGAGTTCTTCTGTGATCTCTCTCTGTTCATAATAGAACATGCACCCCAAACTAGAGCCACTAGTGGAACCATATAATTTTTTCACCATATAATTTTTTTCATGTTTCTGGTAATTTTATTCCCAGCTCTATTGCACTTGATCATTAGATTTCCAAAATTAGGGTTTCTATGCTAGAAAAAATGCTCTAAGTAAGACAAATTTTCTAAAACCCTAAACCCTCATAGTATGAAGTCATGCAAATGGCCACATACGATATAATTCTTCAGTGATTGCTTATTTCCTATCACCATCCTTTAAAGTTTTCCTTCATGCCTTCCCGCAACATTGATTACTGCCCCCTCGCCAAGCAATTATTGTCTATAGCCTGCACCTAGAACAACTTTATTTTAAAAAAGAAGAATCAACCCAATTGGCCATCCTTCTCCTAAAGAGGTAGAAGTAGTACACATGTCAAGGTCTAGTCCTACTAACCATTTTTGGCAGGTGGCGCTAGCGGATTCATTTCTGCCAATCTGCCCACAAAGAGGTACAAATGAAGGTGGCCTTGGTAGAAATGTGGAAAGGGTGATAACTGGTCAAGGACCATCTAGGACGGCAAGGAGGTGGGTCCTGAGTATTACAAAACCATTTCTGTATGATTTTGATGTTCCGCCATACTCTACCACAGGATTTTCTGAGCGACCGCGGAATGACAGAATCTAGATGCATGGCTTTTTGAGTGATGGGATTATTACATTAATGGCAAGGATCTGATGTGGCATGAAATGTGACCACTTTTTTGAGAAGTGTTTCATTTGAGTACAGAAGATCCAATGGTTATCCATTATTCCACCAAGATCATATCTCCAACCATATCCTTCATACGTAGAATGGCGGGTGCTGTCTTAACTGCACTGCAAGGACTTCTCCTCAGGATCACAGCTGAAAAAGGCTGTCCACCTAGAAGGATACTATTGAAAGAAGCAATTAGTAAGGTTTAACCTGGAATAAGATCAAATCAGCACCGTCAAATTGTGCCAGCTGCGATCAAGATCAAGGACCTAGATTCAAAGTTATAATAGAAGGATTTGTTGGCACTGAATCTGACTAGGCTTCATTACAAAGCATTAACTGCTCAAGCATGTGTAGGGTCTCCATCGTCACCGCTTCTGAAGAATTTGATAATAGAATAATTTGGCTTATGCAAGCTTGACCTTTTGAAATCTATGCCTCTATCATGATTGACATTTCACCTGATGTGTGATGAAATTTGATGTGATGACAGTGCTTAATTGGGGGAACCAAGACACCTGATCTGGCAAAATTCAATGCAAGAAGTGATATTTGCAATTATACAGAATTATGAAATCCAATCTTTCTATTCACTTATGGTAATCTTTAAGAGATTTCCATTTATGGTAGGAATGTTTTGAAGTGACTGGAAAATTAATACACCACAGATGTGTGGATGTATGGTTACATCCCGTAATTTCTATAAAAAGTCAAGTGTCGATGTTACCATTCATACTATTTAAAACATTCTGATAGTATGGTTTTCCCCTATTCCTATGTGTTTTGTTTGCTCCCCTAGTCTGTAGGATTTTCTTCCTTCTTCTCATGCCTCTTGATCTGTCTTTACAGAATTAGAAAGACCTGAAATTATCTCCTCTTGAATTGGTGGTACATGAAAGATTAGGGGGTAGCAGTAACACTATACAAAACTCTATGAGCATTTCTTCTTCCTATTTCTTCATCTGGATTGGGATCACATATTTTAATCTCCATACTCTAGCCATCCCTTATGACTGTAATTTGCTAGATTAGTATCAGCTGTGGAGGAAACTCATTTTTCCTTCTACCTTCATCCCTCTTCTACTTTTCTTAACAAAGTGACATCTCTAGTTGTAGGGATGCTTCCTCTCTAGATGTAGCATATAAGGATAGAGTGCTCCTATTTTGTCATTGTTGTTACTTCTCTCACCAGGTGGACGATGTGTCCATATCCTATTTGATGTGATTTCATCTGGTTTCTGTCTGGTTGAGCTAGTTGGTGACCACTCAATTATGAAAGAGGAATCACATCCCTACAAGGGACAAAAGGCATAAAGTGAAGAACTCCAGTTAATGGGGTTTTCTTCTGATATTGACACTTGCAGTCATTCTCAATTGAGGAGGATAAACTAGGAAGTGAATACACTTATTTAAAAAATAAGTGGCATAGGATGGGTATAAGAGCTTCCACAACATCAAACAAATGAAATCCCATCGACATCACTGCCTATTTCCCTCTTAAATTGAGAGTACATGTTTGTGGGAAGCATGTACTTCAGCATGTACCATGGAAATAGAGCATACAGTTGTGAAGTGGTTACACCGGCCTCTTCTTGTAGCTGCATCTGTTGGTTGCCAAACAATTGTAACTTCTTTTGTCATAAGACTAAAGCTTGTTTCTCCCTTATCTCTATAAAAGGGAATTCAGGGCTTATGAAAAAGCATTGGTTCGAGTTCATGTCTCCAGACTTAGTTTGAAATATGGATCAATCTAGTCAAGGAGGCATTGTAAATAAGTTTGTTTTCTACTAATAGAATTAGTTGTCTATTTTCAAGTTTCCATTTTGAGTCTCTTTTGATTTCTTGATAGAACTATCAAAAGCTATGATGCAAGTTACTGAACAGTTTATTTCACAAATCTTGTTGAGTCTTGGAGTATATTGTCTCCTACTTCATGTATACAGTTTCACATTATGAATATATATTTGGTTAAGGATCATCTTTATTCATCATCATAGTCTTTCCTATGCTAGCATATTTCTCTTATGGTATTTACTCAAGTAGTAATATAAAATTGCTATTAGAAAATATCAAATGTGATATTGGTTTATAGAGATAACTAAGTATGGTTGACTCCAAAACTAGTAGAGTATCTTCAATGTAAGGCATTGTTATACCTTTATAGTAAACTGAGGTTTGTTACATCACAACCTATTTAGTTTTTATCAATTTAAGCTTTTTGACTCTTTGGCCCTTGGATAGGCACTGATCTATTCATGGATACTATACTGAACTTACACCCCTTTGATTATCCTCAAAATATTTTAAAATCAATCCAAATATTTTCCTTTCTAGAAATAGGCTTTTAGGGTATTTATTTTGATTGAGTTAATTTTCACATGTTCCTCTACAAAGAATAGGATAAGAGATTAAAGAATCTTGCCCATCCTTTTACTTTATCATACATTCGTTCAAGCAATTTACGAGGAACATATCTGCGATAGGAACAGTGTTGACAAGCTAATATCTCAGGGAAACCCCATCCATTTGAGTAGAACACTATTTTCCCCAAGAAAATAAGACATCGGTTAAGGAGAAATATCTAGAGAATTAGAAATAAATCCATTTACAAAGGAACACCCTCCTCGGTTTCACAGAGCCTAAAGTATAGAGGAAGAAAAGGGGGATTGAGAAAAACCCTCTCTCCCAAATTTCCTATTTGTTGGCCAATCCCTCAAGGCAGATCAATCATTAATAAGTGGCTATTTTATAGATTTACTATGAGAATCAGGTTGGGAATTTAAAATAACCAATAGATTGGTGACTCTACTGGGGACTCTTGTATAAAAGTTCTAAATACTAAGTGCAGTAGATTGTCATGGGTTTTTTAGAGTTTGCATAAAATTTGTGTTCATTATTTTCCCAAAAAAGGGTGGCAACTCTACCATATTTTGAGATAGATGTAGGACTATTACATGAAGTTTTATCCATCAGAATGTTCCATATAACCCTACTATGAAATAGGATTCAAAGGGGTTGATTATGAAGAAGAAATAATATATTCCTCAATGAAGCAGAGGTGGTGACTCTAAAAGATGGGGTTTGGTGATGCCGTCTAGTGTTATTAATTTTTCTATAAAATCAAAGTATAATTTGTTCTAGAAGAAAAAATTATTTTCAGGTATTTTACCAAGCTTCAAAAAATTCCTAGAAGTTTATACATGTATAAGCAACAACCTCACTTCTTTTATCAAAGTGGATTTGTCATGGAAATATATAGGGCTATTAATTTCAATAGTATTTGTGGGTTTCCATATCATATGCCTAATGAAGTTAGAAGTCAGATAACCAAGTTCAATAATGATAGATCCAAAATAGCTAGCAGCCATTTACAAGAATTCTATGACTTAATGGAAGATTATGAAATAGTTCATGAAGATGTAGTCATAAAGTTGTTTGTTCATACTTTTAGGGGAGAAGTTAGAGATTGGTTTGCATATCTACCCAATCAGTCTATCTTTTCTATACAAGATTTAAGGTTTCGTTTCATGGAACAGTTTGGGTAAAGAATAGATGTAGGTTCTTTAATTAAAGAACTCATGTAGATTGAAAAGGAAGATAAGGAATCAGTCCCAGCTTTCAATTTAAAATTTTCCAGAATAGTGAGGGAAACTCTTGAAAATATCAAACCCAACAAGGCCATGTGTTTGATCATATATTTAGGTGCATTCAATAAAAAGGACAATTATCGACTGAGAAATAAGAACCCTACTACTATATGGCAAGCATATTCCTTAGCTATAAATATAGAAAATAATTTGAAGCATACAAAGATAAAAGGTTGTGAGTTTATAGAAAATGGGTATCAAAGGAATAATGGATCCATTTGTTCCCCCATCTACCAAAGGGAAGATAAAATGGGCTATTATGACAAACCCTTGTCAAAACAATCAATGTATGGCACTCAATATACTGAAGGGGATAGGGACTATGATCAAAACAAAGGAGTTCTAAGTTTCTGTAATCCTGCTACTCATTTTTCCCTTCAGTATCAGAATAAAAGGAAATCCCCAAAGCCTTACAAAGTAGCTTATGAGATAATGGATACCACAATAAAGAAAGATATATCAGTAAAAAAATTTCTGTTGACTTATGAAAGAATGACAAGTTGTGAAGATATTTTCCTTGTTTGTGAGGAAATCTATTCTACATCAAAGTCTCCTAGGGAAGTAGCTTTCTTTGAGTCTGAATATCTAGAGGGACTGATCCTTGTTAATGATATAGAAAATACTGAGCAATTGTCATAATGCTCACGTCAAAATAGTAGGGGTTATGAATCAGATTATGATGCATGCTATTAGAGCTGTGATATTGGAGATTGTGCAAATGAAATACATATAAGAGATAACCCATTATATGAGGAACCTGTGGATTTATCAGTAAGAGAAGATATGGAGCCCTATAAATGCATAGAAAATCCACTATTTGAAAAGGATCATGAGGGAACTAATGAAGCAATATTGGTTCAATATACAGAGGAATGTAGGGGGATAAGTACTGAGTTAATAGATCTAGACCTATATTTTCAGCCTGGTAATGTCTCCCATTCCTATATTCATCATTAAGATGAGAAGCTAGTTCAGATGGCAGAAAATAAAAGCAGAGTGTTAGATTTCAAAAGGGAAGAAGAATATGATTGTTTTAGATTTGACATTGATCTAGGAGAATTTAAGAACTCCCATACTACTAATTATAAAGTGGATTATGATTGATATTATTTTTAAGATTTATGCAAAAGGCAAAAATTAGGAAATGATAATATTTTCACATGGTTAGAAACAATTGAACCAAGTGTTGAATCTCTTTTTGATGGCAATATATCATTTATCCATGGTCTAGAACAGTGGGGGAAATCATGGAGAAAATGAAAATAACTGTCCAACAAGCTATCCAAATGTCTTTGTAATGAACATGGTAGATTTTAATGAAGTTTTTCAAAGTAGTTTAACAAAGTCATTGGAGAACATAATGTTTGATAGAGGCAGGCTGGGTTTTTTCTCTACACAATGGCCTAAGGTCATTATGTGTCTGGTCTGCTCCTCTAGAGTTCATGTTATGTTCATAATAGAATAGGCACCCCCAACTAGAGCCACTGATGGAACCATATACATTTTTTCATGTTTCTGGTAATTTTGTTCCCAGCTCTATGTCACTTGATCATTAGATTTCCAAAATTAGGGTTTTTGTGCTAGAAAAAATGCTCTGAGTAAGCCAAATTTGCTAAAACCCTAAACTCTCATAGTATGAAGTCATGCAAATAGCCACATATGATATAATTCTTTAGTGACTACTTATTTCCTATCACCATCCTTTAAAGTTTTCCTTCATGCCTTCCCGCAACGTTGTTTACTAGCCCCTCGCCAAGCAGTTACCATTTGTAGCCCATACCTAGAATAACTTTATTTTAAAAAAGAAGAATCAACCCAATTTACCATCCTTCTCCTAAAGCGGCAGAAGTAGTACACATGTCAAGGTCTAGTCCTACTAACCAGTTTTGGCAGGTAGTGTTAGTAGATTCATTTGTGCCAATCTGCCTACAAAGAGATACAAAGGAAGCTAGCCTTAGTGGAAACGCAAAAAGGGTGACAAAGTTGGTTGAGGACCACCCAGGACAGGAAGGAGGTGGGTCCTGGGCGTTACAAAACTATTTCTCTATGATTTCAACATTCTGCCATACTCCACCAAAGGATTTTCTGAGTGATTGTAGAATGTCAGAATCTGGACATGTGGCTTTCTGAGTGATGGGATTATTACATTAATAGCAAGGATCTGACGTGGCATGAAATGTGACTACTTTTTTGAGAAGTGTTCTGTTTGAGTACAGAAGATCCAATGGTTATCCTCTATTCTATTGAGATCATATCTCTAACCATATCCTTCATACGCGGAATGGTGGGTGCTGTCTTAACTGCACTACAAGGACTTCTCCTCGGGATCATGGCTGGAAACGGTTGTCCCGATGGCACAATACTATTGAAGGAAGCAAGTAGTAAGGTTTGACCTGAAATAAGATCAAATTAGCACCGTCAAGCTGCACCAGCTAAGATCGAGATCAACAACCTAGATTCAAAGTTATAACAAAAGGATTTGTTGGCACTAAATTTGACTAGGCTTCATTACAAAGCATTAACTGCTTAGGCATGTGTAGGGTCTCCATTGCTTCTACTTCTGAGGAATTTGATAATAGAATAATTTGGCTTATGCAAGCTTGACCTTTAGAAATCTGTGCCTCTACCATGATTGACATTTCACTTGATGTGTGATGAAATTTGATGTGATGACATTGCTTAATTGGGGTAACCAAGACACCTGATCTGGCAAAATTTAATGCAAGAAGTGATATTTGTAGTTATGCGGAATTATGAAATCTAATCTTTTTGTTCACTTATGGTAATCTTTAAGAGATTTCCATTTATGGTAGGAATGTTTCAAAGTGACTGGAAAATTAATACACCACAGATGTGCGAATGTATGCTTACATCCCAAAATTTCTATAAAAAGGCAAGTGCTGATGTTACCATTCATACTATTTAAAACATTCTGACAGTATGGATTTCTCATGTTCCTGTGTGTTTTGTTTTCTTCCCTGTTCTATAGGATTTTCTTCCTTGTTCTCATGGCTCTCGATCTATCCTTACAGAATTAGAAAGACCTAGAATTATCTCCTCTAGAATCAGTGGTAGAGGAAATATTAGGGGGTAGCAGCAACACTATGTAAAACTCTGTGAGAATTTCTTCTTCCTATTTCTTCATCCGGATTGGGATCATAGATTTTAATCTCCATACTCCAACCATCCCTTATGACTGTGATTTGGCAAATTAGTATCAAGTGTGGATGAA
Organism: Cunninghamia lanceolata; assembly: GCA_027924645.1. Classification (NCBI taxonomy): domain Eukaryota; kingdom Viridiplantae; phylum Streptophyta; class Pinopsida; order Cupressales; family Cupressaceae; genus Cunninghamia; species Cunninghamia lanceolata. The sequence continues at coordinate 895,937 of BSBN01000558.1, read as the reverse complement.
ACTCATTTTTCCTTCTTCCTTCATCCCTCTTCTACTTTTCTTAACAAAGCATCATCTCTAGTTGTAGGGATGCTTCCTCTCTAGATGTAGCATATAAAGATAGAGTGCTATGTTTTGTGATTGATGTTGCTACTCTCACCGGGTGGACGATATGTCCATATCCAGTCTGATGTGATTTCATCTAGTTTCTGTTTGGTTTAGATGGTTGGTGACCCCCCAATTATGAAAGAAGAATCATATCCCTATAAGGGACAACAGGCATAAAGTGAAGAACTCCAGTTAATGGGGTTTTCTTCTGATATTGACGCTTGCAATTGTTCTCAATTGAGGAGGATAAATTGGGTAGTGAATGCTCTTATTTAACAAATAAGTAGCATAGGATGGGTATAAGAGCTTCCACAACATCAAACAAATGAATTCCCATTGACATCACTGCCTGTTTCCCACTTAAGTTGAGAGGACATGTTTGTGGAAAGTGCATACTTCATCTTTTACCATGGAAACAGAGCATATAGTTGTGAAGTGGTTACACCGACCTCTTCTTGCAGCTGCATCTGTTGGTTGCCAAATAGTTGTAACTTCTTTTGTCATAAGCCTGAAGCTTTTTGCTCCCTTATCTCTATAAAAGGGAATTCAGGGCTTATGAAAAAGCATTGGTTCGAGGTCATGTCTCTAGACTTAGTCTAAAATATGGATCAATCTAGTCAAGGAGGAGTTATAAATAAGTTTGTTTTCTACTAATAGAATTAGTTGTCTATTTTTAGGTTTCCATTTTGAGTCTCTTTTGATTTCTTGATAGAACTATCAAAAGCTATGATGCAAGTTACTGGATAGTTTATTTTACAAATCTTGTTGACTCTTGGAGTATACTGTCTCCTACTTCATGTATATAGTTTCACATTATGAATATATATTTGGTTAAGGATCATTTTTATTCATCACCACAGTCTTTCATGTGCTGGCATATTTCTCTTATGGCATTTACTCAAGTAGTAATATAAAACTGCTATTAGAAAATATCAAATGTGATACTGGTTTACAGGGATAACTAAGTATGGTTGACTCCAAAACTAGTAGAGTATCTTCAATGTAAGTCATTTTTATACCTTTATAGTAAACTAAAGTTTGTTACATCACAACCTGTTTAGTTTTTATCAATTTAATCTTTTTGACTCTTTGGCCCTTGGATAAGCATTGATCTGTTCATGGGTACTATACTAAACTTACGCCCCTTTGATTATCCTCAAAATATTTTAAAATCAATCCAAATATTTTCCTTTCCAGCAATAGGCTTTTAGGGTATTTATTTTGATTAAGTTAAGTTCCGCATGTTCCTCTGCAAAGAATAGGATAAGAGCTTAAAGAATCTAGCTCATCCTTTTACTTTATCATACATTCTTTGAAACAATTTACGAGGTACATATCTGTGATAGGAACAGTGTTGACAAGCTAATATCTTAGGGAAACCCCATCCATTTGAGTAGAACACTGTTTTCCCCATGAAAAGAAGACATTAGTTAAGGAGAAATAGCTAGAGAATTAGAAATAAATCCATTTACAAAGGAACATCCTCCTTGGTTTCAGAGAGCCTAAAGTGTAGAGGAAGAAAAGGAGGATTGAGAGAAACCCTCTCTCCCAAATTTCCTATTCGTTGGCCAATCCCTCAAGGCAGATGAATCATTAATAAGTGGCTATTTTATAGATTTGTTGTGTGAATCAAGTTGGGAATTTAGAACAACCAACACAACCAACCTAGTCAATAGTAATGGTTTTCAGCACGAGGTTGAGCTATTACCTTTTTAGCAACTTTGTGCATGTTTAAGTGCATTCAGACTTGGCGTAAGATTTGGTGTCCACTGAATTAGTCAGAAGATCAGTTTTGTAGCGCTAGGTCAATGTCTGATGATTTTAGTGCTAAGTCGGTAGACTCCAATTTTGGTGCTTGGTTGGTTGATAATCAATCTAGCACAAAATTTAGTTGAACAAAAATCTAGTGCTAAGTCAGTTGAAAGTAGTTTTGGCACTTAGGTCTGAGGAGGGTGAATTTAGCGGAACAAGGCAGTAGGCAATATTTTTAGCACAAAAGGGATATCAGACTTGGTTTTAGTAGGATGATGACTTTACCTAGACCCTCAGGAAAATTAGCAACACATTATTGACTCTACCCATGAAAAAGGAAACTTTGGTCATCATATGGAGCTGTTTGGGTACATGCAATGAAGACCTCAGGAACTGCTTAACTAACTTGACACTCTAAGCCAAAATTTGAAAGAGGGGGTCCTTATTGGTGAAATGGGGCATGTGTGTGAGGCACAACAAATGGTGACTCTGTTGGGAAAATGCTCTGGAGCATTTCAAAGATAAACGTTAGTTTTGTACCTAGAACTTCTACATTTCCCACATGCTAGACAAGAAAACATGATATCCTATCAAAGAAGCAGAACTCAACAACTAGGTGCAACCATCCACATCCTAAAAACCTGAGTGTGTGCAATTGCATTAATTCCCATCCCTAAGCAACTAAGCTTATCTCATATCCTTTACATTAAGCTACATGATTAGTACACACCTCATGAACTACTTGGACATTACCCCGCTGCCAACGAGCGTCTATAGCCCTAACAGGTTTGTCTCAGAATTCCACTCAACTAGAACCCTACTACTGGTCAAGTGTCCATAGCCCTAATAGAGTTTACTTGATTGTCCATCTAACTGAATTATAGTGTGTGATTGTGATTTTGCATTGATTTTCTTTTGATATTTTGAATATTTAATTAAACTTAGATTTGGCAGAGTACAATGCAATACCTCTACCCTTATAACATATGCCTTTGACAACACTAGTTACATTGATAACTTAGCTAGCTAGGTGTGGACTCCCAATGGCAGCAAAGGTGGACCTTAGATTTTTCACTTAATGCAAGATCACCAAGACCTACTTAGGTACCTCAGGATTACTTAAGAGTGTGAAATATATGTGGTTAGAAAATATTTCAGGTGCACTAACTAATGATTCATTTCCCATGAACAAACATCATACTCCCTAGTGTAACAACGGAACCCACAATAAGACCCAAGAAAAAACTTTAGCTTCTCAATGAAATGTTCCAAATTACTTGCCCAACAAATGAGCACTTGCAAGACTGCACAACTGCCACCACATTATGGAAACAAGGATACCCCAACAAAGCAAGTACAAGGGGTGAAAGCAAAGTAGGAAAGGACAACTAAGCTAGGCAAAAATAAACACCTAACAACTACAGAAAGAAAAAGTAGTAAAGCAAAGACTAATCTAATAGCAACCTAACCTAATCGAAAGAAAACCAACAACCTAAATATGTACACTAAAAGAAGGCACAAATTCCTCCTAGGCCTAGAAATATTGCTTCAAAAACTACCCATTGATAGGCAATGGGAGTTCCTCACTAGTAGGCTCTTCAATCCATGCATGTTATCACCAAGGATCTCATAGATCTGATATGGACCTAACCAAAGCTTGCTGAACTTGCCATGTTCACCTTTCTTCTCGTGGGCTTTAGCCTAGTACAATACTAAGTTAGAAATACGAAAGTCTTTGACTTCAGCCCTCTTGTCAAACCATCATTTCACTACCCCTTGGTGTTTGGAAAAGTTTTCTATGGCATCATCACATTTTTCTTCTAGGTGCAACAATTGGGCTAAGTAGGATAACAGCTGGTTATCTAGTTCAAGGCAATCTTGCATAAATTGCAACACATGGATCCTCAAATGGATGGGAAAGATGGGCTCACTACCATAGACTAAGTGATAAGGTGACATTCCCAATTCAGTCTTGTGTCTAATCCTATCATCCCATAAAGGAAACCTGAGATGAGTGTGCCAGTCTCTGGGATTCTTGTCTAGAAATTTCTTGATGACCTCAAGAAAATTTTTATTCATTGATTCAGCTACCCCATTCCCTTGAGGATAGTAGTTAGATGAAAATTTTAGAATAATCCCATAGTCAAATGCCCAATTAGAAAAATGTAATGAAGAAAAGGCAGGACCATTATCACATACCAAGGAGAAAGGATAGCCAAACCTGGTAATGATATATTTTTCAACAAATTCAATGACTACCTCTGTGGTACATTGTTTGCATTTTATAGCTTCAGACCATCGGGTACAGTAATCAGTAGTAGTAAGAATGTACCTGTGGACTGTAGAGGAAGGTGGGTTGAACATACCAATAAAATTGAGCCCCCATTGTGCGAATGGTCGTACTTCCAGGACTGGCTGTAGAGGCATAGCAACGTTTTATTCTCTTGTTGCAGTTGTCTAGCATATGTGAAAGGTTCTTGTTAGCAAGAGACACTATGTGGCTTCATAAGTGTTGTCATTGATGGCAACAAAGTCTATCCCACACATCCACAGTACATAGTATGCCCATACCGGAAGTCAGATTGAAGATTATTTTGGTCTAGTGAACAAAAATAGAGTATGTAACAAGGTTCGACAATCAGGGCTGGATCTCTCAGATGGTGTAACTCAGTAAGTTACAGACTTGGACAAGTTAAGAGGGGTATCATTACTATTGTACTTTAGAGATTTAGCCTCTGGTGATAAAGCATGAAAAAGATATGAGCATTTGAGTGTTGGGTTCTAGTCAGGTAGAGCAGACAGAGGAAGAACTGACTGACAAAGTATCAGACTTCAATCTGGATGAGTAAAAGGTGTTGATCAAGCAATCTGTGATATTATACATTGTTAGCCAACATGATTTATGACTTCTATGCCTATGTTTTTGATATGTATCACAAATCAAGCATGGATTCAGCTGACAGATCAATAAATTGCAAATATCTTGAGTGTTCTTGTTGCCAACTAGAAAGTTGATGAAAATCCTTGATGCGAATATATATACCAGATGGATTCCAGCATGTAATGGTGTGTGTTGAAGATGTAAAGAAATAAGGTGCGAAGAAAAGCAGTGATAAGTGTGAGAATAGCAATTCAAGTCTAGTATGTGACTAAATAACAACATTGAATAGAGGAAGAATGAAGTGCGTCAGATCACTATATTGTGCCTAACCGAAACTGAACTCTTGCATTTATAGATGCTTCCCATCACTTCAAACACTTGATTATCTTCTGTAAGTTCTGTAGATAGTAAGTCTCTTGTAGGCAGTGTGCCTCTTGTGAGTAGTGTGCTTGGGCAGTGAGCCCTAATTGGCAAGTGCCATTTTGTACTCCTTTATTCTTTTAACAGAGAATACAATCTTGGGTTAGTCACCCTGTGGTTTTTCCCTTAACAGGGTTTCCACATAAAAATTCTTGTGTTATGTGTGTTGATTTTATTTTTGTTCTTATGATTACATATGCTTTCATGTTTTGATATAACACTGAATATTGAGATAACGAAAGAAAAGAAAATTAAGGAAATTTTGAGATAACTGATTCACCCCCCTTTTCATTTATCTACCTTGTTTTCAACAATTGGTATCAGAGCAAGGTTCCTCTGAACAAAGTATAACAGCTTGAGGAAGATCTGGGAATCTCAATAGATGCATATGGTATGAAGGAACAACTTTAGTCTGCCCTAGATGATCTTGAACAATCCCACTCTAAAGTCAATAATTTGAGAGAAAGACTCAAACAAGCTGATGATTTCATAAATGAGCTAAAACAAAAACTTAGTATCTCTGTGAAAAAGAGAAAGGAACTACTTCAAAAATTAGCCAATCAGAGTGAAGTCAATGATACTAATGAAGATCTGAATGAGAAAAATAAGCTATGTGAGAAGTTGTCAAAAGAAGTCATTATGGTAAGGCATCAAATGGAATCAGGAGTTATGAGATTCACCCAAGAAATTGAAGAAAAAAGAAAGATTGAAGATAATCTAAAACAATCCCTCAAAGAGAAAACAGAGGACTGTCACAAAATGGATAGAATAATCAGGCATCTTGAATCTGATCTTGAAGAAGCTAGAGACAATGAAGAACAACTTGAGAATCCGATAGACACTCTTAAACAAGATCTTCAAATTGCAAATGAATACAAAGAAAAATTCAAGATAAGCTCAGCCCAACTTGAAGTTCTTCTTGAAACCTAAAAGAGGGTAGATGATAAGCGTGGCTTGGGATATGAGAAAGGTGAAAGCTCTAGATCCGGTCAGAAGAACTTTGGATCAGGAAATCAAAGAAATGGGGCTAGAAGACCTCCGGTAAGGAAACCAAATGCTCAAAGATATCCATCCTTCAATGGATACTGCTTCAATTGTAACAATTTCAGTCATAAAGCAACTCAGTGCAAGAGGTGAATGAATCAGAATAATCCATCCTTCTTTGGACAATGTTTTAATTGCAAAAGGTATGGTCACAAATCTCATGAATGCAAAAATATGCAAATAAACAATTCATTCAATGGTAGATGCTTTGCATGCAATAGAATGCGACATATGGCTAATCAATGCAGATCAAGAGGATATCAATCAAATAAGCAAAGAAATGTTGTATGTTACAATTGCAATAGATCCAGTCATATTGCCAAATTCTGCAGAAGTAGAAATTATGATAGAAAAGGTCTGGTGGAACATGATCAGAAACAAGATAAGGGCAAAGGTAAAATAAATGCGGATGAAGTTCAAAAGGAGATGAGAAAGATTTGGGTAAAAAGGAGTATAATGAATATTGGGGATGGATCTGCACCGGAATCCGGTGCTGATATTCCTTCCGAAAACTAAAAAGATGAGCTCTGGCTTAGGGGGAGTCATAGAGAAAAACAATTTCCCCCAGCCAGTCAGCTAGTGCCTAAATTTGGCACATTGAGTAAACATCTGACGCTGTAGATTAAAGGGTTCTTAGAAAAACCTCCAAATAACTTTTAGTCAAAATGTGAAAGGTTCGCATGGAGTTTTGCAAGATATATAACTGCTCAAGTTAATCTGGTTTCGACAGCTATCCAGTAAAGCAAAATTTCACAGACAGATCTGATATGATTCAAAATTGAAATGCTTTGATCTGCAGACCCATGACATGATTGAAGAAAAGAAGATACGTTGTCAATCCTCATAGACAATGATTCTAAGATTCACGCAGTGATTCAAGAAAATCTCTCTCAAAATAGGGCAACCAAATAACTTAAGTTGTGCATTTATCACAAAAGGAAATTAGGGTTTGCACAAGGATAAAAGGGTTCTTTCACTCATTATTTACACACTTGCACGCATGAAGAAAAAAAGAAGAGCTCTACGAAGAAGATTCTACAATTCACTCAAGTTCAACTGAAAATCAAATTCAACTAGTGATTTGTTCCAGCTCCTGCTGCAAACCCTAAAGCATGAAAAGGCACTTTCATTCTAAAAATCTCTCTCTGAATCTCTTGTAAAATGGCTACTCCAATAGTTGTCAATATTTTTGATAGGTCGAGACCTAAATTCAAGAAACACCCTTACAAATCTCTAGAAGTTGATCCCTTGGGTATGTTTTCTAGCATTCCGCACATAGTCTTGTATGTAGAAGATGTTAGGGTTTATATCCATGCAAACATTGAAGAATTTGGAGACTCAAAATTGATGGATATTTATCACAAACAGCTAATAGATGAGAATTTTGAACTCAAACCTAAATTTAAGACCCTTCAGACATTGCATACATTTTCCATATTTTGCAGAAGATGATTGTGTCCGGTATGTTCAAAGTAGGATGCATGATAATTTTATGTGGCTAATGAGGCCATTCAAGATAACTAAAGATGCCATCAGGGCAGTGACTGGACTACATTCATCAGGTGGGTTACCTGCACTCAAATATGTGAAGAACCAAATGGTAACTGAAGCCACCCAATCAAATTTTGACAAAAGAATAATGACTATAGATGACATCACAGATCCGGATGTCAAGTTTGCTTCAATGATAATCGGTTACAAAATCTACCATTCAAGAAGGGAGAATTTTGTGTCTAGTACAGTAATCTATGTTGCATATCAGATGTTGAGGGAAGATGCAGATTATGATCTATGTGCACTTCTTCTAAATCAGCTATTGGAGAACTTACAGAAGATCAAAAAAGATAAGAAAAATTCTTTTAAATATGGTAATCTAATATTGTGTTTGTTCTTCTATTATATGAATGAGCTACTTGGATCAAATGGTTGGGTCTGGCAAAATGATAAACCTGTTGCAATTCAAATCAGAGATTATATGTATGGACTTGGTGATGCTAAAGCCCAAAACATAGCCCTCTGGGGTTACTTTAAGAATTTCCAAAGCATAATGCAAGCTAGAGAAAGAATACCACAAACAATAGTTGACAAATACAAAGATACAGTCTACTTCATGGTTGACACAAATCAATGCCTAATGGAGGTAGTTGAGCCAAGAACTATATGGATAATGCCTATGGGATATGAGGTCGATGAAAAAATCTTAGAGCTACATATTCAACACCTGCTGAGCCAGCCTAAGGACACTGAAGCAGAAAGGTTTTGCACCTTTGAAGAGCTAAGTATAAAAATACATGCTGAGTTAAGACAACGAAGATGAAGAGGAAAGTAAGAAAGGAAGTTGAAGAAATTGCCAAAAGATTTGGCTTATCAAAGGAGGTTGTAGATGCTAACAGAGAAAAAATAGAGAGGGTAGAGAAAGAAAGACAAGAAGCAAAGAAAGAACGTGCTCTTGTACAAACCTCCTCTCAGACTAGATCCTCCAAAAGCTCTGCTCCTGTCGCTTCCAAAAGCTCAAAGTCTACCAAACTAGAAGTTAAGACATCTAGAAAAGGAGAAAAGAGGATGAAGACCAAAGCCACAAGGACATATACAAGCCATAAAGATGATGAAGAAATAGAATCTGATGAGGAAATCAAGAAAATGAAGAATAAGAAGAAAACATCCAGGAAGTTCTCTGCTAGCAGAAATAAGGAAGAGAAGCTAGAGGAATTTCTTGAAAAGCCCACTCTTTCCATTGATAACATCATCAAGGTAGTTACTGTGGATGGGAACCTGTAGCTAGTGACTGAGTTGCATGATGCATACAATGATGCTGATAAGAGAATTCTGGAAGAGGCTACTATCAGGTACTTGAATATTCACAATAAAGCTTTCATTGAAATTATATCATTAATTCCTAAGAGCCTAGAAAAGGTACTTGAGCTAAGAAAAGAGAATGCAATGGCAAAAGACTTAGAGATTCAGGAGTAGATAGAAATTCATCTTTATCCTTCCATCACTCCAAAACAAATGGACATGATTTTCAAGGAGTGTAAAGATGATTTTTGGACCAAATCCAGAATGAACAAACTCATGCTTGGTGAGACTGAACAAATAGCCAATGAAACAAAAGAAATCCTCTGGAATGCCTTGAAGAGATTAAATTTTCCCATTTTAGAGGAAAGAGAAGAAGAGCCCTCTAACATGGATGTTGAAGGATTAAAGAAAAATGATGAAGAGTAATCTTAGGCATTAGATTCCTCTATTCCAAAAGAGGAAGGACAGAAAGAAGAAACATATTCTAACATGGATGTTGAAGGATTAAAGAAAAATGGTGAAGAGTCATCTCAGGCATTAGATTCCTCTGTTCTAAAAGAGAAAGGATAGAAAGAAGAAACCTTTTCTGACAAGGATGTCAAAGGATTAAAGAAAAATAATGAAGAGCTATCTAAGGCACTAGACTCCTCTTCTCTAGAAAAGGAAGGACAGGAAGAAGAAACAAAGATCAATAAGTAAGTTAGTCCGGATGTCCCCAAAAGGAAGGAAGTACAGTCTACAAGAGACACTGCAAAGATAGTACAAAACTTCCTAGACAAAGAAATAATGGAGTTGGATGAACCTGATCTAATTCAAGGGTCACTAAACTTTGACTCTCTATCTCCGGTCCAGATGATGAAGATAGCATCATTTGCCCAAGCCAAGGCTAAAGAGGAACTTTTGAAATCTCATATGGAGGATTGTGAGTTGTTGGAGATTGCAACTGGGATGCTGGAGAAGATTATTCCAACCTATCAAAAGGATCCTTCTGCCTCTCCATCTGGTAATCTAAAAAACTTAGTCAATTCTGTTAACACTCATTTTGAATCCTTAGAGAAATCGATAGAAACTAAGGTTCGGAAGGAGTTCTTGGGAAAAAGGTTTAGTGAAGTACAAGGGCTAATTACTAATGATAGAAGAACCTTATGCATTGGCATAAAGAGCCTTGAAATCACTCTTAAAGATGGTGGGGACATATACAAATCCTATTTATCTTGGCCCAAAGTGACAAAGGACATTGAGAAGAAAGTGAAAGAACAAGAAGGAAAATTGTCAAGTTTATCTCAGAATTTTGATCCCCTTACTACCTCTCTAGTGAATTATGAATGTCAAGCTATTGCTATAATAAATGAAATTAAAGAACTGGTTAAGGAGAAAAAGAACATAATAGATAGAATGGGTGAGCTCAGAGGGATAATCATCCCTAAGCTAGAGACAATGCATGATGCCTTGACAAGGGCACAAAATACAATCTGGACCAGTGATCCAACAGACTTAAAGAGGGCAGAAGCATATATTTTTTGTTAAGTGGACACATCTCCATTTTGGATAGAATGAAGAGGAGTTGGGCCACATAAATCATCCAGTTGAAGACAACCTTTGTGGATATACTTAAGTATATGTAAGTATAACATATGATTTATATATACTTATGCAGCCATATATAGAATAATATTTGCAAAAATTTGGTATGTAGATTCTGCCCTTTGCCATTGATGTCAAAGGGGGAGTGAAGAGTAGTGAAAAATGTGGAGTCTAGCTAAAGGGGAGCTTCGGTAAAATATTACAAAAGATAGAGCATTAGCCAAGGGGGAGTTACTGCGACACTTAGCCATTTTTCACTAAGTGTTGCCATCAATGCCAAAGGGGGAGATTGTTGGCAAGAGACACTGTGTGGCTTCATAAGTGTTGTCATTGATGGAAACAAAGTCTATCCCACACATCCACAATACATAGTATGTCCATACCAGAAGTCAGATTGAAGATTATTTTGGTCCAGTGAACAAGAACATAGTATGTAACAAGGTCCGACAATTAGGTCCAAATCTCTTAGATGGTGTAAATCAGTAAGTTACAGAATTGGACAAGTCAAGAGGGGTATCATTACTATTGTACTCTAGAGATTTAGCCTCTGGTGATAAAGCATGAAAAAGATATGAGCATCTAAGTGTTGGGTTCCAGTCAAGCAGAGCAGACAGAGGAAGAACTAACCGACAGAGTATCAGACTTCAATCCGGTTGAGTAAAATGTGTTGATCAAGCAATTTGTGATATTATACATTGTTAGCCAACATGATTTATGACTTCTATGCCTATGTTTTTGATACGTATCACAAATCAAGCATGGATTCAGCTGACAGATCAATAACTTGCAAATATCTTGAGTGTTTTTGTTGCCGACTAGAAAGTTGATGAAATTCCTTGATGCAGATATATATACCAGATGGATTCCAGCATCTAATGGTGTGTGTTGAAGATGTAAAGAAATAAGGTGCGAAGAAAAGTAGGGATAAGTGTGAGAATAGCAATTCAAGTCTGGTATGTGACTAAATAACAACATTAAACAGAGGAAGAATGAAGTACGTCAGATCACTATATTGTGCCTAACCAGAACTAAACTCTTGCATTTGTAGATGCTTCTCATCAATTCAAACACTTGATTATCTTCTGTAAGTTCTGTAGATAGTGAGTCTCTTGTAGGCAGTGTACCTCTTGTGAGCAGTGTGCTTGGGCAGTGAGCCCTAATTGGCAAGTACCATTTTGTACTCCTTTATTCTTTTAACAGAGAATACAATCTTGGGTTAGTCACCCCATGGTTTTTCCCTTAATAAGGTTTCCACATAAAAATCCCTATGTTATGTGTGTTGATTTTATTTCTGTTCTTATGATTACATATGCTTTCATGTTTTGAAATAACACTGAATATTGAGATAATGAAAGGAAAGAAAATTAAGGAAATTTTGAGATAACTGATTCACCCCCCCCTCTCAGTTATTTGCCTTGTTTTCAACAGTCCTTACATGTGAATGTGCATCTTTGAATAAAGTGGGCCAGTAATACCCTACCCAAAGAATCTGATTGGTAGTTGAATGAGCTGACCAGTGGCCCATTCCAATCTTCTCATGAAAACTTGTCAGAACTTACGCTACCTCTATTTTATCCAAGCACCTCAGATAGATCCCTTCATGATTTTTATTATACAAAACTAATCCCTTGATCATATAGCTATTACTTTTTAATCTAAGTGCTCTTCTTTGAATAGAATTTAGTTGAGGTGGGCAACACTGGTTGAGGAGATAGAACACAATGTCTCCATACCACTCATCCTTAGAGATGTCTTCTAACATATACTGTTGAGAAACTAAGCCGGGACCAACTTCTGCCATTGTTTTTGTCAATACCTATCCTCGTACCAACTTCATGGGTTGTATCTCTATGTCAAATTCTTGTAAAATGGTGACCTATTTTCCTCTTTGCTCTCCCAATTCACTTTGCATCAATAATGCTTTGACTACTACATCCAGCACTATGGCAATAACCTAGCTTCTCAAGATGTAATGATGAAACTTTTTTACTACTCTGACCAAGGCGTATGCTTGCTTCTCCACATTTGGACACCTTAGTTCTACATATTTTAACAGAGTTCTCATAAAAGAAATAGGTTTTTCATCATTGATAGTTCTTTTCTGTGTTAGCATTGTTGCACAAGTATGCTTTGAGGTGAAAGAGTAAATACAGAAAGGTAATGTGTAATCGGGACTCACCAATACTAGGGCATTAGCCTTTGCTTGTTTAATTTTTGCAAACGCAGCCTTAGCTTTTGGAGTTCATTCTATCTTGGTGTCTTGCTTCAACATGGCATTTAGTGGACAGACAATTTTAGCAAACCCAATAATAAATTTGTGGACAAAAATAATCTTATTGAAATATGATTTCAGTTCCTTTTTGCTGGCTGGAGCTATATCTTGAGGATTGCTTGGACCCAGTTAGGATCAATCTATATGCCTTGCTCAGAAATTACATGTCCCAGCAACTTTCCTTTAGTCACTCCAAAGATACACTTTTTAGGATTGAGTGAGATTCCATAGTCTTTGCATCGCCGCAAGATCTTTCTCAGGTCAAACACATGGTCTTCTCTTCTTTTTGAAAACATAGTGAGGTCATCCATATAAATAATGATACATTTCCTGACTAGCCCCTTGAAAGCAATATCCATCACACGTTGGAACGTGGCATCGGCATTAATTAACCTGAAAGGCATCTTGCAGTATGCATAAATTCCCAATTTGCATGTGAAAGACATCTTTAATCTGTCTTCATAGTCCACCATCACTTAGTTGTAACCTGAATAACCATCTAGAAAAGACATCATTTGTGAGCCATTAACTATCTGCAGTACTTCATCTAATGATGGCAATGGGTAATTATATTTCTCTGAGGCCCTATTCAGATTTCTAAAGTCGATGCATAACCCAATTTCTCCATTTTCCTTTTGTACTGGCACCAAATTGGCTACCCAAGAAGAATTTCTAACAGGAAATATAATTCTGGAAAACAACAACTTTTGTACTTCCTTGAAAATCAAAGGCTCCAACAAAGTATTCACTTGTTGCTGCCTTTGCCTGAACGGTTTTGCCCCTGGCTTGAGAGGTATCATATGAGTTATGATTTAAGTATCATAAGTCTTGAGATCTTAGTAACTCCATGCTATGACTTCATGATAATCTCTTAACGCATGGATAATACATGCCCTCTCTTCCTCTATACTAGCTTTTCCAATAAACACATTTTTGACTTCTTCAGATGTCCCCAAGTTGTAAGGTTCACACTATCCACTAGGGGATTCTCCCTCTTTCTTATGAATTCCAAGCATGTTTGAATCAACCAATCACTCCAATTCTACCATTCCTCGAGGAATAGTGTTCATCTTCAAGTTGAGAACCCCTTCTAAGTCCATTTTAGTTGGTTCCATCTCTTCTTCATCTATTATCTAGGCAGTAAAAACATCTGACAAAGTGAGAAAGTTGATTATGTGCTTCTCATCCTCAAAGACCTAAAAATTTGTGATGTTTGGTACTAAGGGAGTGGAGATAAACTCTATGGTGAACTTTTTCAAGCCTATCATAAATGTTGGTGCTAGTGAACTAGCAGTCTGTGCTAAGGCATTGGCAACATGATTTTGTCTTCATGGGATCAACTGAATATTCAAGCCATCAAAACACTCTATCAAGTCCCATATGTGGTTCTAATATCTGTTTAACCTCTTGTCATTGCAAGATTGTTGCTTTCTCACTTGTTTGACAACCAATTCCGAGTCACCAAACACTTGAATAACTCTAACCTTTTTCTAGAGGGCCATCAGCAATCCCTGCACCAAATCTTCGTATTCCATCACATTATTTGTACAAGGGAATTGCAATTAGTGTGCTACCAAATATGAACTCTTGGTGGGTATAATCAGTTTGAAACCTACTCTGGATCCTTGCCTTCACCTAGATCCATCAAATCTTAACGTCTAGAGGTGAAAGTCATCATTGTTGTTATTCTATCTTTCTTGTCACTTTTCATTTAATTGAGGTTCTGAATCCACCTTCTTTATAATAGTCGGATCCTCCTTTAAAACTATGGGGATCTTTAATGTTTCTGCACTTGCTCTATTACCTCTTGGAAAAGTAAGCATGTGAATCTAGAATGAGTAGCAATTCATACATCTATACTTGCTTTCCAACAGCCACTTGATCACTCATGAATTCAGCTACAAAGTCTTGAAATCCTTTGAATATGCCTGACTCATCATCATTAGAGGAGGACTTCGAGACTAACTACACACACACCTCGGTGGTTTCTTGATACTCTATGCATGACTTATCAGAAAAATTGTTACAATTAAGCATGAGTATCTCCTCTTCCTGATCAACATGGGGAAGATAGACTCCCAAATCTACTTCTAAAAATAGAATCTTGTTGGTTTGGTTGTACTCTGTGATCATGTGCTTCATTTTTGGCTCCCTTTCAATACGGATCTGATTTGCCAATCCCTTCCAAGGTAGCCACATGTGAGAAAAGTTTCTCACCATGTAACCATTCAAAGTCCTGGACCAATCTCTACTTAGCAGCATGACATACTGATCTAGGATATCAACTACTTGAATGTCTATGTATTGCTACACCCTAGGATCAGAGGCTAGTTGCATGTGTATTCTATTCAGTTCACCCATTATGTTCACTTTAGTCTTGTCCAACTGCATGACTTTCCTAGAGGATTTTGCTAGAGTGAGACCCAGTGCTTTGCATATTGATAAAGGCATCACATTGGTAGAGGCTCATGAGTCTACCAAATAGTTGTGAAGGTTCTTCTTGAATATTCTAAGAGTCAAGAGAAAAGGCGGGCTTTCCCTTTTATACTTGTACAATGTGACCTTTTGTTCAGCATATATCTCATGAACTCTCTCTTTTCCTTTATTTGTATTATCCTTTGGTGGGATCTCCTCTTGGGAAGAGTCTATCTTAGTACATGCTCCCATGTCCTGAAAGAAAGCTATCCTAATTTTTGGCACTTTTAATAATTCAAAGATAGACAAACAAACTTTCATCTTCTTAAGCAAATTCACAACGTATTGTCCCATCTTTGCTACTTCAGACCTTTGGGAACTTTCAGCTATAGCTCCTTGATGCATTGACTAAGGTGTTGCTTTAGGAGGCTTAGGGTTGTTAGAGGCCTTTCAGTCAGGTGGGATTTGGTATTTATTCGGAGGAATTGAAGTGGTGAAAGAACCCTTGGGATTGCTACTTCTCAAGTTGTATGGAGTCTTATTATATTACTGATAAGCATGTACTTCTTCACACTCTTTTTCCTTAGGCTGATTATCATCTTGGAAAGGAAATATATAGCTTTCAAGTATGAGGGCAGTGTGATACCTCTAAGATGGGATGAGTTCATACCCCGTTGGAGGAGTCTCTTGTGATTCTACATTCTGGATCTCCATCTGAAAGATACTGGATGCTATTTGGAATTCTGGATAGTCCAACTTGGAATGAGCATTGGTATTGTGCAATCTACACCATGAAGACAATCGTACTTTAGCCAACATCACTCATCTAGGGGGATGATTATTAGCATTCTAATTCTCTAGTGGTGATGGTGTTGGCAAGAGACACTATATGGATTCATGGTTGTTGTCATTGATGGCAACAAAGGTCATCCCACATATCCGCAAGTCATGATGTGTCTCTACCGGAAGTCAGAATAAAGAATGTTGTGGTCTGGTGAACAAGAACAGAGCATGTGGCAAGGTCCGACAGATTGATCCGGATCTCTCAGAGGAAGTGTCTTGGTGCAGTGCGGATTTGGGGAAGTCAAGAGGACTACCTTGAGTGGTATATTCCAAGGATTTAGCCTCCGGTGATGGACAAGGAGAAAGATATGAATAGTTGAGTACCGGATTCCTGAGAGACAGTGAAAACAGAGGAAGAACTGACAGACAGAGTATCAGACTACTTTCCGGATGTGTTACTATTGATGATAGAGGTTGTGAAGGCATGAATCATGTTTGGCTGACATGATTAATGATATCTACAAGTATATGCTTGATCCACATTGCTTGGTGAGGAAGGATTCAGCCGACAGAACAAGAGTTTGTAAGAAACTAGACTGTTCCGGATGCCGACTAGAAAGGTGATGAAATTACTTGTGCGGATATATATAGAGGATGGATTTAGTTGTGAAGGGTGTGGTGGTGTGAAGATATATACGAAGAAGTACAGAACAGAGCAGAAGTAGCAAGAAAGATCCGATATGTGAAAGGATAGCAGAATAAAGAATAGAGGAAAGATGAAGTGCAGCAGATCAGTGTACTGAGCCTAACCGGAACTGAACTCCAGCATATGCAGATGCTTCCAATCAGTTCAAGACTGTGATTCTTATCACTTTGTAGACAGTGTGTCTTCTTGTAGGCAGTGGGCCTCTTGTGAGCAGTATGCTCGGGCAGTGAGCCCTAATTGGCAAGTGCCATTTTGTAATTTCCTATTCTTCTAACAGAGAATAATTTTGGGTTAATCACCCCGTGGTTTTCTCCCTTAACAGGGTTTCCACGTCAAAAATACTGTGTTATGTGTTTCTTATTTCATGGTAATGTTTTTGTGTTTGATTCAATGCTGCATCAATTAATAAGAAACTCCAATAAGAGAAATAATTAGGATAACTGATTCACCCCCCCCTTCTCAGTTATCAACAATTGGTATCAGAGCTAAGTTCCTCCTAATAGAGCCTAACAGCTTGAGGAAGATCTGGGAGTTCAAATGGATGCATATGGTTTAAGGGAGCAACTCAAGACTGCTCTTGAGGATCTTGAACAGTCAAATTCTGAAGTCAATGAATTAAAGGAAAGACTCAAACAGGCTGATGAATTCATGAGAGAATTAAAAGACAAATTAAGTCTCTCTATGAAAAAGAGAAAGGAGCTGCTCCAACAGTTGGCAAGACAAAGTGAAGAAAGCAATACAAATGAAGAATTGACTGAGCAAACCAAGTTATGTGAAAAGTTATCAAAAGAAGTCATTATGTTAAGACATGAAATGGAATCAGGAACTATAAAGTTTACTCAAGAGATTGAAGAAAAAAAAAAGGCTGAAGACAATCTAAGACAATCTCTTAAAGAAAAATCAGAAGAATGCCACCAGATGGACAGGATTATCAGACATCTTGAATCTGATCTTGAAGATGCCAAAGATAATGAAGAAAAACTTGAGGATCAAATTGCCTCTCTCAAAAGAGACCTTCAAACAACAAATGAATATAAAGAGAAATTCAAGATAAGTTCTGCTCAACTTGAAGTTCTTCTTGGAAGTCAAAAGAGGACAGATGACAAGTATGGTTTGGGATATGAGAAAGGAGAAAGCTCCGGATCCGGTCAGAAGAATCTTGGATCAGAAAATCCAAGGAGCAGGCCTAGAAGACCTCCGGTAAGACAGCCAAATGCTCAAAGATATCCATCCTTCAATGGATACTGCCACAGCTGCAACCACTTTGGTCACAAAGCTAATCAGTGCAGAATGAGAATGAATCAGATTAATTCATCCTTCTCCAGACAGTGCTTCAACTGCAAAAGGTATGGACACAAATCCCATGAATGCAGAATTATGCAAGTAAACAAATCATTCAAAGGTAGATGCTTTACATGCAATAGAGTAGGTCATATGGCTAATCAATGCAGATCAAGAGGATATCAGTCAAATATGCAAAGAAATGTTATTTGCCAAATCTGCAATAGGTCCGGTCACAATGCTAAAGTCTGCAGAAACAAGAATCAGGACAAAAGAGGTCCGGTGTATAATCAGAATCAAGACAAGGGTAAACAAAAGATGAATGCGGATGAAGTTAGGAATCAGATGAGCAAGATTTGGGTGAAGAAAAGTTCAGAGAATGTAGAGGTTGGATCCGCACCAGACTCTGGTGCTGATATTTCTTCCGGAAATTAAAAAGTGAGCTCAGGCTCAGGGGGAGACTCAAAGAAAATCCTGTTCCCCCAGCCAAACAAGTGGTGCCGGATGTGGCACAAGATGCAGATTAAAGGGTTTGCAGATATGAGTCTTGAGATGCTTCAGTCAAGTTTTCAGAGGTCCGCATGGAGTTATGAAGAAGCTGTGATCGATCAAATAAGACCTGATCAGGGAGATGCTCCGGTATGACAAAGGATTACAAAAAGGTCCGGAGAGATCTGGAAGTGCACTATCTTGTTCTGCGGATTGGACAGAGTGTTTGGGATGTTCTTGTAATATGTTACCTTGATTTATTCATGATCGAAAGATCCGGATGATATTCGCAGATCAGGACTAATCCGGGATACTCCAAGCTATCCAGACAAGGCAAACTGGAATAATGTAGGTGAAGCATTTATTGCAGACAGATATTAGGGTTCGCGGAGCAATATAAGGGATTTCTCAAAAGTCATTTGCTCATTCTGCACTCAAGAAGAAGCGAATAGTGAAGCTCTGCAACAAGATTCATCAAGCACACCAAGGATCTCCTGCCGAAGTCATTGCATAAAGAAATCAATCCAATCACTCCGTGCAAATCGAAGGCGCATAAGAAACATCCTTACAAATCATTGGAGGTAGATCCACTAGGAGCCTTCTCTAGTGTTCCTCATGGTGTATTGCATACGGAAGATATTAGGGTTTACATCCATGTGAATCTTGAAGACTTTGGAGAATCAAAACTGATGGATATCTATCACAAACAATTGATAGATGACTCCTTTGAGATCAAACCTCAGTATAAAGCCATCCAGGACAAACACTTTGCACAGTGCATTCATTTCCCCTATTTTGAAGAAGATGAATGGGTCCGGTATGTACTAAGTAGAGTACATGACAACTTCCTATGGTTGAACCAGCCCTTCAAGATCACCAAAGATGCAATTAGGGCTGTAACCGGTCTGCACTCATCCGGTGGTTTACCTGTTCTCAAGTCTGTCAAAAATCAGACAGTTAGTGATGCAACCGAATCCAAGTTTGACAAGAGAGCTATGACAGTTGATGACATCACTGAACCGGATGTCAAATTTGTAGCTATGATAATTGGTTACAAAATCTATCATTCCAGTAGGGAAAATTCAGTACCGGGAACTGCAATCTACACAGCTTATCAAATGTTAAAGGAGAATGCAGACTATGACTTGTGTGAGCTTCTTGTGAACCAACTCTTTGAAAATCTGCAGAAGATCAAGAAGGACAAGAAAAACTCCTTCAAGTATGGCAATCTGATCCTTTGTCTCTTCTTTTACTACATGAATGAGCTTCTCGGATCCAGTGGATGGGTATGGCAAAATGACAGACCGGTTGCCATCCAAATCAGAGACTATTTGCATGAACTTGGGGATGCCAAAGCAAGAAATACAGCTCTATGGGGATACTTCAAGAACTTCCAAAGCATGATGCATGCAAGAGAAAGAATACCCCAATCCCTTGTAGAAAAGTACAAAGACACAGTATGCTTCATGGTTGAAACAGATCAGTGTCTAATGGAGGCAGTAGAGCCAAGGACTGTTTGGATCATGCCCATGGGGTATGAAGTGGATGAATAGATAGCAGAGCTGCATGTTCAACACATGCTAAGCCAGCCCAAAGATCCTAAGGCAGAAAGGTTCGGAACCTTTGAGGAACTGAGTGTAAAAATACATGTAGAACTCAGGGAACCGGAGATAAAGAGGAAGGTAAGAAAAGAAGTTGAGCATATTGCTCAAGGCCTAGGAATCTCAAAAGAGGCACTTGATGCCAGCCGGGAAAAGAGGAGGAAGGCTGAGGAAGAAGAGAAAAGTAAAGAAAGTGTTCCGGTTGAAACTCCCACCCGGACCAGATCATCAAAAAGATCTGCACCTCCCACAACCAAAAGTTCAAAACCGGAAGTCCAGGCATCCGGTAAAAGATCCAAGACAAAAGCCACAAGGGCTTATGAAAGCCAAAAGGATGAAGATGAAACAGAGTCAGATGAGGGAGTAAAAGAAATAAAGAAGCAGAAGAAGAAAGGATCCGGTAAACCCTCCACAGGCCAAGACAAGGATGAAATGGCGGAGGTATCTGTTGAAAAGCCCACTCTATCTCTAGAGAGCGTAATCAAGTCGGTCACGGTGGATGGAAACCTTCAACCAATGACTGAATTTTATGATGACTTCAGTGAGGCTGACCAAAAGACTCTGCAGGAAGCCACAGTCAAATATCTGAACATATACAATAAGGCTTTCATTGAGATCATATCTCTTATTCCTAAAAGCCTAGAAAAGGAATTAGAAATAAGAAAGAACAATGCTCATGCAAAAGATCTTGAGATCCGGGAGCAGATAGCTATTCAGCTATATCCTCAAATTGATCCCAAGACAATGAACATAATCTTCAAGGACTGCAAAGATGAGTTCAGAAGTAAAGCCAGGATGAATCAACTCATGCTTGGTGAGACTGACAAAGTGGCCCAAGAGACAGAAGAGATCCTCCGGAAGGCCTTCAAAAGGTTCAATCTTCCTGTTGTAGAGGACTTAGGTACAGAAACAGCTGAGGACTTGGAACCCTCTGCTCCAGAAGAAGTGGCCTATGAACAAGCTAGCATCTCTCCTCCGATTTCCCCTACAGTCTCCGGATCCAAAGAAGAAGAGAAATTACAGGAGAAGGAAGCAGTGGTGAAAGACAAAGAGGTTGACAGTTCCAAGACTGCAGAAGAAAAAAAACATCTGTCTCTGGCAAGAGACACTGCACAAACTGTTCAATAATTTTTGAGCAAAGAAACTTTAGAGATTGATGAACCGGAGCTTCTAAAAGGCCCATTCGACTTTGACTCTCTCTCTCCGGTACAAACAATGAAGATAGCTTCATTTGCAAATGCTAAGGCAAATGAAAAACTCCTGAAGTCTCATATGGAAGACTGTGAATTGATAGAGGCTGCTTCCGGAGTACTTGTAAAGATTATGCCATCAATCCAGATAGATCCGACAGCCTCCTCTTCCGGTAATCTAAAAACCTTAGTCAGCAGTGTTGATACACATTTTGATTCTCTAGAAAAATCAGCTGAAGAAAAGGTCCGGAAGGAATTTTTGGATAAAAGATTTTTAGAAGTATTAGAATTAATCTCTAAAGATAGGAAGATTGTGAGCATTGGAATAAAGAGCTTAGAGAATGCTCTTAAGGATGGCGGTGACATCTACAAATTTTGTATATCCTGGTCAAAGGCAACAGCAGCAATTGATAAGAAAATAAAAGAGGAACAGGACAAGCTACAAAGCTTATCTCAAAGTTTTGATCCTCTCTCTTCCTCCATAATAAATCAAGAATGTCAGACTATTGCAGTCTTGAATGAAATAAAGAATCTTGAGAAGGAAAGGAAGAACATCACTAACCGGATGGGAGAACTTAGACGGATTATAATCCCTAAGTTGGAAACTATGCATGAGGCCATCAGTGATGCTCAAACCACCGCCCAAACAAATGATCCGACAGATCTCAAGAGGGCAGAAGCTTTTGCATTTTTGTTGAGTGGTCACATTTCAATTTTGGATAGAATGAAGCAAAGTTGGGCTACAGAAATGATCCAATTGCAGACATCCTTTGCAGACATTCTTCAGTATATGTGAGTATGTAAATATGCGGCTATGTATAGAAATTTTTTGAAAATTTTGATATGCGGACCCTACCCTTTGCCATTGATGTCAAAGGGGGAGTGAGGAGTAGTGAAAAATGAGGAATCCAATTAAGGGGGAGTTCCGGAAATTGTATATAAAGACAGAGCATCAGCAAAGGGGGAGCATAGTGTAAACACTTAGTCATTTTTCACTAAGTGTTGCCATCAATGCCAAAGGGGGAGATTGTTGGCAAGAGACACTATATGGATTCATGGTTGTTGTCATTGATGGCAACAAAGGTCATCCCACATATCCGCAAGTCATGATGTGTCTCTACCGGAAGTCAGAATAAAGAATGTTGTGGTCCGGTGAACAAGAACAGAGCATGTGGCAAGGTCCGACAGATTGATCCTGATCTCTCAGAGGAAGTGTCTTGGTGCAGTGCGGATTTGGGGAAGTCAAGAGGACTACCTTGAGTGGTATATTCCAAGGATTTAGCCTCCGGTGATGGACAAGGAGAAAGATATGAATAGTTGAGTACCGGATTCCTGAGAGACAGTGAAAACAGAGGAAGAACTGACTGACAGAGTATCAGACTACTTTCCGGATGTGTTACTATTGATGATAGAGGTTGTGAAGGCATGAATCATGTTTGGCTGACATGATTAATGATATCTACAAGTATATGCTTGATCCGCATTGCTTGGTGAGGAAGGATTCAGCCGACAGAACAAGAGTTTGTAAGAAACTAGACTGTTCCGGATGCCGACTAGAAAGGTGATGAAATTACTTGTGCGGATATATATAGAGGATGGATTTAGTTGTGAAGGGTGTGGTGGTGTGAAGATATATGCGAAGAAGTACAGAACAGAGCAGAAGTAGCAAGAAAGATCCGATATGTGAAAGGATAGCAGAATAAAGAACAGAGGAAAGATGAAGTGCAGCAGATCAGTGTACTGAGCCTAACCGGAACTGAACTCCAGCATATGCAGATGCTTCCAATCAGTTCAAGACTGTGATTCTTATCACTTTGTAGATAGTGTGTCTTCTTGTAGGCAGTGGGCCTCTTGTGAGCAGTATGCTCGGGCAGTGAGCCCTAATTGGCAAGTGCCATTTTGTAATTTCCTATTCTTCTAACAGAGAATAATTTTGGGTTAATCACCCCGTGGTTTTCTCCCTTAACAGGGTTTCCACGTCAAAAATACTATGTTATGTGTTTCTTATTTCATGGTAATGTTTTTGTGTTTGATTCAATGCTACATCAATTAATAAGAAACTCCAATAAGGGAAATAATTAGGATAACTGATTCACCCCCCCCTCTCAGTTATCAACAGATGGTACTCCTCCGTTGTTGGGCCTAGTATTCTAGGTCTGATTCTGTCACTAAAAATTCTAATTCTGATATTGATTTTGGTTTTGATATTGATTCTGATTTTGATTTCTTTGCTACAAATAAGCGTTCTAATTTCTCAGTTGAGTAACTTCTACAATGAACTTTTTCATCTATTCTTCCAATTCCCTAATATCTGTTGATAACTGAGAGGGGGGGTGAATCAGTTATCCTAATTATTTCCCTTTTTGAACTTTCTTATTAATTAATGCAGCATTGAATCAAACACAAAAACATTACCATGAAATAAGAAACACATGACACAGTATTTTTGACGTGGAAACCCTGTTAAGGGAGAAAACCATGGGGTGATTAACCCAAAAATTATTCTCTGTTAGAAGAATAGGAAATTACAAAAATGGCACTTGCCAATTAGGGCTCACTGCCCGAGCACACTGCTCACAAAGAGGCCCACTGCCTACAAGGAGACACACTGTCTACAAAGTGATAAGAATCACAGTCTTGAACTGATTGGAAACATCTACATATGCTGGAGTTTAGTTCCGGTTAGGCTCAGTACACTGATCTGATGCACTTCATCTTTCCTCTGTTCTTTATTCTGTTATCCTTTCACATACCGGATCTTTCTTGCTACTTCTGCTCTGTTTTTGCACTTATTCGCATATTCCTTCACACAATCACACACTTCACAACTAAATCCATCCTCTATATATATCCACACAAGTAATTTCATCACTTTTCTAGTCGACATCCAGAACAATCTAGTTTCTTACAAACTCTGTTCTGTCAGCTGAATCCTTGCTCACCAAGCAATGCGGATCAAGCATATACTTGTAGATATCATTAATCATGTCGGCCAAACATGATTCATGCCTTCACAACCTTTATCATCAACAGTAACACATCCAGAAAGTAGTTTGATACTCTGTCAGTCAGTTCTTCCTCTGTTTTCACTGTCTCTCAGGAATCCGGTACTCAACTATTCATATCTTTTTCTTTGTCCATCACCGAAGGCTAAATCCTTGGAATATACCACTCAAGGTAGTCCTCTTGACTTCCCCAAATCCGCACTGCACCAAGACACTTCCTCTGAGAGATCTGGACCAATCTGTCGGACCTTGCCACATGCTCTGTTCTTGTTCATCGGACCACAACAATCTTTATTCTGACTTCTGGTAGAGACACACCATTACTTGCGGATATGTGGGATGACCTTTGTTGCCATCAATGACAACAACCATGAATCCATATAGTGTCTCTTGCCAACAATCTCCCCCTTTGGCATTGATGGCAACACTTAGTGAAAAATGACTAAGTGTTTACACTATGCTCCCCCTTTGCTGATGCTCTGTCTTTATATACAATTTCCGGAACTCCCCCTTAGTTGGATTCCTCATTTTTCACTGCTCCTCACTCCCCCTTTGACATCAATGGCAAAGGGTAGGGTCCGCACACCAAAATTTTCAAAAATTTTCTATACATAGCCACATATTTACATACTCACATATACTGAAGAATGTCTGCAAAGGATGTCTTCAATTGGATCAGTTCTGTAGCCCAACTTTGCTTCATTCTATCCAAAATTGAGATGTGACCACTCAACAAAAATGCAAAAGCTTCTGCCCTCTTGAGATCTGTCGGATCATTTGTTTGGGCGGTGGTCTGAGCATCACTGATGGCCTCATGCATAGTTTCTAACTTAGGGATTATAATCCTTCTAAGTTCTCCCATCCGATTAGTGATATTCTTCCTTTCCTTCTCAAGATTCTTTATTTCATTCAAGACTGCAATAGTCTGACATTCTTGATTTATTATGGAGGAAGAGAGAGGATCAAAACTTTGAGATAAACTTTGTAGCTTGTCCTGTTCCTCTTTTATTTTCTTATCAATTGCTGCTGTTGCCTTTGACCAGGATATACAAAATTTGTAAATGTCACCGCCATCCTTAAGAGCATTTTCTAAGCTCTTTATTCCAATACTCATATTTCTCCTATCGTTAGAGATTAATCCTAATACTTCTGAAAATCTTTTATCCAAAAATTCCTTCCGGACCTTTTCTTCAGCAGATTTTTCTAGAGATTCAAAATGTGTACTAACACTACTGACTAAGGTTTTGAGATTACCGGAAGAGGAGGCTGTGGGATCCTTTTGAAAAGATGGCATGATCTTTTCTAGCAATCCAGATGCTACCTCCATAAGCTCACAGTCTTCCATGTGAGATTTCAGCAGTTTCTCTTTGACTTTCTCATTTGCAAATGAGGCTATTTTCATTGTTTGCACTGGTGACAAAGAGTCAAAATCTAATGGTCCTTTTAGCAGGTCCGGTTCATCAATTTCTATAATGGCTTTTGTCAGGAATTCTTGAACAGTTTGTGCAGTGTCTCTTGCCGGAGACAGATGTTTCTTCTCTTCTGCAGTTTTGTCCTTTTGAATCTTTTCTCCTTCCTTACTCTTACCACTTTCAGTCGTGGTTTTCTCTGTTGGGGTGCTGTCAACCTCTTTTTCTTTAACTGCTGCTTCTTTCTCCTGTAGTTTCTCTTCTTCTTGGGATCCAGAGACTGTAGGGGAAACCGGAGGAGAGATGTTAGTCTGTTCAGGGCCCACTTCTTCCGGAGCAGATGATTCCAAATCCGCAGCTGTTTCTGCACCTAAGTCCTCTACAACAGGAAGATTGAACCTTTTGAAGGCCTTCCGGAGGATCTCTTCTGTCTCTTTGGCCACTTTGTTAGTCTCACCAAGCATGAGTTGATTCATCCTGGCTTTTCTTCTGAACTCATCTTTGCAGTCTTTGAAGATTATGTTCATTGTCTTGGGATCAATTTGAGGATATAGCTGAATAGCTATCTGCTCCCGGATCTCAAGATCTTATGCATGAGCATTATTCTTTCTTATTTCTAATTCCTTTTCTAGGCTTTTAGGAATAAGAGATATGATCTCAATGAAAGCCTTATTGTATATGTTCAGATATTTGACTGTGGCTTCCTGCAGAGTCTTTTGGTCAGCCTCATTGTAGTCATCATAAAATTCAGTCATTGGTTGAAGGTTTCCATCCACCGTAACCAACTTGATTACACTTTCTAGAGACAGAGTGGGCTTTTCAACAGATACCTCTGCCATTTCATCCTTGTCTTGGCCAGAAGAGGATTTACCAGATTCTTTCTTTTTCTGTTTCTTTATTTCTTTCACTCCCTCATCTGACTCAGTTTCTTCTTCATCCTTTTGGCTTTGATAAGCTCTTGAGGCTTTTGTCTTGGATCGCTTATCGGATCCCTGGACTTCTGGTTTTGAGCTTTTGGTTTTGATAGGTGTGAATCCTTTAGATGATCTGGTCCGGGTTGAGGATTCCACCGGAGCACTTATCTTGCTTTTCTTTTCTGCCTCTTTCTTTTCTTCCTCAGATTTTCTTCTCTTTTCCCGGCTGGCATGAAGTGCCTCTTTTGAGATGCCTAGGCCTTGAGCAATATGCTCAACTTCTTTTCTTACCTTCCTCTTTATCTCTGGTTCCCTGAGTTCTACATGTATCTTTACACTCAGCTCCTCAAAGGTTCCAAACCTTTCTGCCTTTGGATCTTTGGGCTGACTTAGCATGTGTTGAACATGCAGCTCCACTATTTGTTCATCCACTTCATACCCCATGGGCATGATCCATATAGTTCTTGGTTCTACTACCTCCATTAGACACTGATCTGTTTCTACCATGAAGCATACTGTGTCTTTGTACTTTTCAACGAGGGATAGGGGTATTCTTTCTCTTGCATGCATCATGCTTTGGAAGTTCTTGAAGTATCCCCATAGAGCTGTGTTTCTTGCTTTAGCATCCCCAAGTCCATGCAAATAGTCTCTGATTTGGATGGCAACCGGTCTGTCATTCTGCCATATCCATCCACTGGATCCGGGAAGCTCGTTCATGTAGTAAAAGAAGAGACAAATGATCAGATTGCCATACTTGAAGGAGTTTTTCTTGTCCTTCTTAATCTTCTGCAGATTTTCAAAGAGTTGGTTTACAAGAAGCTCACACAAGTCATAGTCTGCATTCTCCTTTAACATTTGATAGGCTGTGTAGATTGCAGTTCCCGGTACTAAATTTTCCCTACTGGAGTGATAGATTTTGTAACCAATTATCATAGATGCAAATTTGACATCCGGTTCAGTGATGTCATCAACTGTCATAGCTCTCTTGTCAAACTTGGATCCGGTTGCATCACTAACTGTCTGATTTTTGACAGACTTGAGAACAGGTAATCCACCGGATGAGTGCAGACCGGTTACAGCCCTAATTGCATCTTTGGTGATCTTGAATGGCTTGTTCAACCATAGGAAGTTGTCATGTACTCTACTTAGTACATACCGGACCCATTCATCTTCTTCAAAACAGGGGAAATGAATGCACTGTGCAAAGTGTTTGTCCCGGATGGCTTTGTACTGAGGTTTGATCTCAAAGGAGTCATCTATCAATTGTTTGTGATAGATATCCATCAGTTTTGATTCTCCAAAGTCTTCAAGATTCGCATGGATGTAAACCCTAATATCTTTCGTGTGCAATACACCATGAGGAACACTAGAGAAGGCTCCTAGTGGATCTACCTCCAAGGATTTGTAAGGATGTTTCTTGAATGTGGGGTGAGGTCTATCAGAGATCTTAACTATATTCGGAGTAGCCATTCTTCAAATATTTGCAGTGAGATAATGAAAACGGAGAATACCTTATGCGCCTTCGGTTTGCACGGAGTGGTTGGATTGATTTCTTTATGCAATGACTTCGGCAGGAGATCTTTGGTGTGCTTGATGAATCTTGTTGCAGAGCTCTGCTTTTCACTTCTTCCTGGATGTGGAATGATCAAATGATTGTTGAGAATCCCTTATATCATTTCGCAAACCCTAATATCTGTTTACAATAAATGCTTCACCTATATTATTCCGGTTTGCCTTGTCCGGATAGCTTGGAGTATCCCGGATCAGTCCAGATCTATGAACATCATGCGGATCTTTCAATCATGAATAAATCAAGATAACACATCACAAGGACATCCCAAACACTCTGTCCAATCCGCAGAATAAGACAATGCACTTCCGGATCTCTCCGAACCCTTTTTGTAATCCTCTGTCATTCTGGAGCATCTCCCGGAACAGGTCTTACTTGATCGATCACAGCTTCTTCACATTTTCATGCGGACCTTTGAAATCTTATCTAGATCATCTCAAGACTTATATCTTTAAACCCTTTACTCCGCATCTTGTGACACATCCGGCACCACTTGATTGGCTGGGGGAACAGGATTTTCTTTGAGTCTCCCCCTGAGCCAGAGCTCACTTTTTAATTTCCGGAAGAAATATCAGCACCAGAGTCTGGTGCGGATCCAACCTCTACATTCTCTGAACTTTTCTTCACCCAAATCTTGCTCATCTGATTCCTAACTTCATCCGCATTCATCTTTTGTTTACCCTTGTCTTGATTCTGATTATACACCGGACCTCTTTTGTCCTGATTCTTGCTTCTGCAGATTTTAGCATTATGACCGGACCTATTACAGATTTGGCAAATAACATTTCTTTGCATATTTGACTGATAACCTCTTGATCTGCATTGATTAGCCATATGACCTACTCTATTGCATGTAAAGCATCTACCTTTGAATGATTTGTTTACTTGCATATTTCTGCATTCATGGGATTTGTGTCCATACCTTTTGCAGTTAAAGCACTGTCCGGAGAAGGATGAATTAATCTGATTCATTCTCTTTCTGCACTGATTAGCTTTGTGACCAAAGTGGTTGCAGCTGTGGCAGTATCCATTGAAAGATGGATATCTTTGAGCATTGGGCTGTCTTACCGGAGGTCTTCTAGGCCTATTCCTTGGATTTTCTGATCCAAAATTCTTTTGACCGGATCCGGAGCTTTCTCCTTTCTCATATCCCAAACCATACTTGTCATCTGTCCTCTTTTGACTTCCAAGAAGTACTTCAAGTTGGGCAGAACTTATCTTGAATTTTTCTTTATATTCATTTGCTGTTTGAAGATCTCTTTTGAGAGAGGCAATTTGATCCTCAAGTTTTTCTTCATTATCTTTGGCATCTTCAAGATCAGATTCAAGATGTCTGATAATCCTGTCCATCTGGTGGCATTCTTCTGATTTTTCTTTAAGAGATTGTCTTAGATTGTCTTCAGCTTTTCTTTTTTCTTCAATCTCTTGAGTAAACTTTATAGTTCCTGATTCCATTTCATGTCTTAACATAATGACTTCTTTTGATAACTTTTCACATAACTTGGTTTGCTCAGTCAATTCTTCATTTGTATTGCTTTCTTCACTTTGTCTTGCCAATTGTTGGAGTAGCTCCTTTCTCTTTTTCATAGAGAGACTTAATTTGTCTTTTAATTCTCTCATGAATTCATCAGCCTGTTTGAGTCTTTCCTTTAATTCATTGACTTCAGAATTTGACTGTTCAAGATCCTCAAGGGCAGTCTTGAGTTGCTCCCTTAAACCATATGCATCCATTTGAACTCCCAGATCTTCCTCAAGCTGTTAGGCTCTATTAGGAGGAACTTAGCTCTGATACCAATTGTTGATAACTGAGAGGGGGGGTGAATCAGTTATCCTAATTATTTCCCTTTTTGAACTTTCTTATTAATTAATGCAGCATTGAATCAAACACAAAAACATTACCATGAAATAAGAAACACATGACACAGTATTTTTGACGTGGAAACCCTGTTAAGGGAGAAAACCACGGGGTGATTAACCCAAAAATTATTCTCTGTTAGAAGAATAGGAAATTACAAAAATGGCACTTGCCAATTAGGGCTCACTGCCCAAGCACACTGCTCACAAAGAGGCCCACTGCCTACAAGGAGACACACTGTCTACAAAGTGATAAGAATCACAGTCTTGAACTGATTGGAATCATCTACATATGCTAGAGTTCAGTTCCGGTTAGGCTCAGTACACTGATCTGCTGCACTTCATCTTTCCTCTGTTCTTTATTTTGTTATCCTTTCACATACCGGATCTTTCTTGCTACTTCTGCTCTGTTTTTGCACTTATTCGCATATTCCTTCACACAATCACACACTTCACAACTAAATCCATCCTCTATATATATCCACACAAGTAATTTCATCACTTTTCTAGTCGGCATACGGAACAGTCTAGTTTCTTACAAACTCTGTTCAGTCGGCTGAATCCTTGCTCACTAAGCAATGCGGATCAAGCATATACTTGTAGATATCATTAATCATGTCGGCCAAACATGATTCATGCCTTCACAACCTTTATCATCAACAGTAACACATCTGGAAAGTAGTCTGATACTCTGTCAGTCAGTTCTTCCTCTGTTTTCACTGTCTCTCAGGAATCCAGTACTCAACTATTCATATCTTTTTCTTTGTCCATCACCGAAGGCTAAATCCTTGGAATATACCACTCAAGGTAGTCCTCTTGACTTCCCCAAATCCATACTGCACCAAGACACTTCCTCTGAGAGATCCGGACCAATCTGTCGGACCTTGCCACATGCTCTGTTCTTGTTCACCGGACCACAACAATCTTTATTCGGTAGAGACACACCATGACTTGCGGATATGTGGGATGACCTTTGTTGCCATCAATGACAACAACCATGAATCCATATAGTGTCTCTTGCCAACAATATCATCTCTGTCATCTCTTTCTTTGGTTGCTTCAGTAGACTAGATAAAAGGCATTTGGACTAGAGGTAATTCAACTATTGGATTTCCTGGGTGGACCACTAAGGCTTGTGGTGCAGTAGGGGCGGGAATGGGATTCATCATAGGGGTATGGTTAGGTAGAGCTTGGTTGATCATGGGTATTTGGTTTGGCATTGCTACAGGACCCATGTGGTTCAATGGACCTATTGCTGTCTACCCCAGCTGGGTGTTTATTGTGATAGCCTCAGTGTATGTTTGTGCGAGATTGGCTGGAGGTGGGTTAGCCCTTCATACAAACATAGATGTGAGCCTATCCAAGGCTACATAATAGATTGCCAAGGCTACAACCTAACCTATAACATAAGGGGCTTGCAAATGACTAAAATCCTTTTGGAAATGATTATTAAAGGAAATTATCAACTCACCTTTGGCCTGACAAATTTCCATGAAGGATCTGTAAAGGTCTTCCGGAGTAGTAGGCATCCTGAAGCGATCCAGAAACACATACTTCAAATTCATCCATGAGTTTATGGAAGCAGCAGGAAGGTTAGCAAACCAGTAGTAAGCCTCATTTTGTAGTGAATAGGGGAACAACCTACATACCACATCCCCATGTTGTATTTGGTGCATGAACATGTTACCTTAAAAGATTTTAATGTGCTCATTAGTAGATCTTTCTGGATCATTTGCACAAAACTTGGAGCAGAACTTGTCAGGGTTCTTGGGCATGTCATGATAAGCATTGAACTGAAAAGGGGACTAGTTATTACCAACAAAAAAGGCCATGGTTGGAGGGTTGGCTGGGACTACAGCTAGGTTTCTTGGAACTGCTTGAGCCCTTGGTGCTCTGGGTATTCCTTGATCTCTTCTAGTTCTTCTAAATTTTGTCAAAGACAATGGCTCTTCTCTAGTTGAGCTGGACTTGGTATGTCTTTGTCTTGTCCCCAGACTTGCTAATTTTGGGAGCGGATTTCAACTTGGTAGCCCTCCTTCTAGCACCAATTCTGTTGATGGTGTTTTTAGCACACAACAACGCAGGTGTGATTGCTAGTATCACACCTCTCTTGAAAAGTATCTTACCCTAGGTAAGACTACTCCAAAAATAATACAGCTAGGTCTTAGCTTTGCATGGAATAACTTAGTGGAATGTCTAGCTGAGTCTACAAGGGTTCTTACGTGTAATATGCTAGATTTAGTAGGTTAAGATAGCAATACATGCAAACCCCTACAACTTTTCAGCTGATATCTCTGTGTAAATTGCTTATGAAACCTAACTCTAACAACTGATTAATGAGAAAATGCAAAAAGAAGTATGGTTTAGAGAGAGATTCTAAGTGACATTCACAAAGTAGAGACTACTACAAATAGACAAACATTCAGATTTAAACCAATTTTTTGTTTTACCAAGCTAAAACTTTGCTATAGTGCAACAGAAAACAGTGCTATCTTCTATGGATTCTCCAAATTTTTAGATTACATTCATTAAATACCCAAATGTTGGCATGATTTAACTACTATAATGCAATTGAACTAAGCTCAATATAATGGCCCAGGCTAACTATGCATAGCTACTTACAATCAGCAAGCAACTAATAGTATGGACTTGAATGTTTATCGAATACCTTAACAAATCAATAGCATTGTAAAAGCATGATTTAACTAATGCAGATCAAGATGTGAACCATGAAACCAAATTGACAATACAAGAGACAAATTCCCAGAGAACTTGCAGTAACTTACTTTGCATTAATCAGAAAATTTGGCAGAGTGTCAACAATTCAACATCAAAAGTCTTACAAATGAGAGAATGATGTCCCTTTATATAGGGGAAGTGCCATACTAAGTTTTTGAATGTATGGTGGAGATTAACTCAACACCGACGGCCTAGATTTACCCATATCAAATTCATTTATGACAACATTTTACATTCCCGGATTACAACTTGTCATGTAGGAAAAGGACGAAAAATGACCTCTGGATACATTAAACTTGGACAAATTGAGTACTCATTAAGCTATATATAGGGAAAAGTCACTTTTCAAAGCATAATAAAGACAAAATAGCATCACATGACCTTCTAAAAATAGCATTATTTACAAGTGATTGGATTTACATTTTTTATTTCAAATAATTTAACATTTATGCATCTTCTTCTAAATCTATCTTATCTTCCTTAGATTTTTTGTTGTTGTATGCTATCCAAGTAGATAATGCTAGATTTATATCTAAGGGATCTGGATCTTTAACATAATTTTCTTTGAATTTGAGATTTTCCTAGCCTCGGTAGTATTGGGTGTACATGTCCTCTATTGATCTTTTGCCCTTTTGAAATGTGACGAAGGAAGCCTGAAGACTACTAAATTTTTCCAATTTTACTACCACATTCAAAGTGGACTCCTCATGAATAGCTTGGTATAATTTATCTTTGTAGTGTTGTGCATCTGATGGAGCAAGATCATCAACACTAGGATCCAAACATTCTCTGAAAATATCATTTATTTCATAAATTACAGAAAGTACTTGCTCATTTTCCTCTCCATGCAATTCTTTGACTTTGTCAAGGATTTCCTTCTTCAATTTCATCTGTTGATGCCATTCTATAGATTTGTGTAGCCTCTCTACTGAAAGAATATTTTCTTATAGCAAAAACTGGTCAGGCAACTTTCTGATTGTTTGCACTCTCAAGAACATATGGGAGTAATATTCTTCATATGGCTCACATTCTTCGTGCAATTCATCCCATCCTCCTTTTAGCAATCTAAAGTCCTTATGCAACTTGACAATCAAAATCAATTGCTTCATAGCCATCACTGTATACTTTATTAAACCATTCCTGCATTCTGGTAGAATTTGTTTTGATGTCATTAGATTTGGTCAACTCTTCCTTTAATGGAAGGACTGAAGTTACTATCGGTTCCCCTTCTTAATCTAATGGCCTCATTAGAGACCTTATGCAGGCTCTTAACTCCTTATTTTGCTTCTTCAATTCTTGTTTAGTCATTTCATCCTTATTTACCTACTCCATTATTGAGGACACTGATCTTGTGAAGTCATCAATTCTTTGTTTCCTTGATCTGGGACCCAAGTTTATAGTAGAGATGACATAATCTTTAGCTCTTGCTACTATTCTATCCATATCAGTAGGAGGGAAAGCAACCTCTACTATTCTTGACCTTGATGCATCTTTATATATTCATGACTATATTTTTTCCTTCTTTGGCTTCTTAGGCTTTTCTTCTTGAGCGAGTAGTGCACCCAAGTCCAACTACATCATCTCCACCCGAGGTTCCTTTTCTACGAGTCTTTGTTGGAGCCAATTTGGTGTAGTGGAAGAAATCTCAAGAGTGTTATCATTAGAATCTTCCTTGTCAAGTGATTCATCATGAATTTCTTCTTCTTCTCCTAATAACTTATCATCTTCCCTTTCATCTGTATCATCCCCATGGTTCTGGAGATCTTCTACTACTACCTGCTGGGCAATTTGTAAAACCTTTTCTGTAGTTTCTTCATCAACTGGGATTTGTTGATGATGATTGTTAGTCATATACAAACATAGAATAAAAGTTACACAACAACCTTTACTCATCTTGAAAGATACGATGAATTCAGAGAATTCATGATCCCAAGTCTCCGTTGATTAGGTCTTAATCTACTGACGTTACTCAGTGGTTGATGTGTGTTGCTGTTTTCCATTCAGGGGCCTTACATATTTCTGCAAAGTTCATCATTATTTCTCCAAATATCCTGCTCTATATGTCTGCTCTGCATAAATCTCCAATAATTCTACCTCTGCACTGTGAATTTAGTCAAATAATGTGCTTACAGGCTGATATTTGCATGATTTCTACCATTATTTGCAATTCTTTGCATGATATTTTCAATACTACATGCATTTAACTCAAATATGCTAATGATTTTCAGTTACCTACGGGATTTCAGCATACCTCTCTATTTTTGCTTGTTATTTGTCATGACTTGCAGTTATGGTGATGAATTTATGAAATTAAAAAAAGGAAAAGGGTTAAAGAATGAGATTCCCAAAACTACTTGACTGAGATCACTGATCCACATACAAGCTCCCATACATGCAATGAAAAGAAGGAAACTAGAATCATACTTCACCAGGACATTCCACAAATCCGCATGATCCAGTGCAAATCTTCAAAGGAAAAGTTGACAACAACATGTAATGAAATGAAAGCACTTCTAGTTGAACACAGCATTCACCAGTACATATCCAGAAATCAACATGAAGATTACGTAAAATTTACAATCAGGATGTAATCTGAAACTTCATATCCATTCAGTATGCTCAAGAACAGGTACATTTACAGTGATCTAAAGAAAGAACCTTGACATTTCAACAATTCTATCCTCATTAGTCTCAGTAATCTGATCTCCTAATTGATTCTACAGTAATCAGCCTTAATGTACCAGATGTGTCTAATGTATCTCTTTCTCTTTTTTATTATTAGCCTTATTGCCAGATATATCTATCTATCTCCTTTATTTTTGACAAGCTCTGGCTCTTATATAGAGAAAATGCCAGAAAACAGTTACAATGATCCAAGGATCATGATCTTCCCAGAACAATCAATGGTCCAGATGAAAAGCACATGCTTCCCCAGTTGGCAAATGTACAGCTGGCACAGAATATTCCAGCATCTTTGATTTGATTCGATCTCCAGCTGGTAAATAGCATATTTGACAATATCCTCCTCACTTCTGGTTCATGTTGCCTCCATGTGTAACTTTGTAATTATCAGCTTCAGCAGCAGCTCTAACAGCATCATGACTTCCTGCAAATAAACAGACAAACATTAAGTTCATCATCATGTGGATAAACAACAGGAAGTAAAACATTTTATTAACCAGGCCTCCAAAATGTGCAGCTAGAGACAAATCGAGCTTCAAATCTGTGAAAATTATGCACTGAATGCCTAAACAGCGTTAAAAAACACTCGGGTCAACCATTGTTGACTGGAAAATGCAATCGGGTCTTTAAATTTCCATCGCTTCATTTTCCCTCCCATTTTCGTGTATATCGGGTTCAAAATAGTGCATATACATCGCAACATATACGAGGAACCAATCGCTTTTAACAAATTATTTCAAATCCGGCTTTGCATGCTATCGGCGAGACCACTACTGTCGGGAAGAAAATTCAAAACGCGGCCGATGGGGAAACTTAGAGCTTTCTACCTATCTGCAGGATATTGTGAATATGATGCTCCCCCTCCTCGAATGTCCTGATGACATCACCGTCATGTTTCGCTTCTGTATATTGGGGAAAAGAATGACATCATCATCATCATCATGTCGAAGGAAAATAGGAGGATATGAAATATGATCCTGCTGCTGAGGAATGGAATATGATGGTGACGTCATCGTCATATTCGGGCTTCATTAAAATGCAAAAGAAGACGTCACCGTCATGTTTAGTTAAGATCAGGGGATAAATGTAATATGAGGTCACCTAAGGAACATGATCAGGTGGTGAATGTAATATGACCCCTTTGCGACCAAGGTAACCCTCTCGAAAGATCAGGATGATGATGATGATCAGGATATCCGGGGCTTTTGTTAAACTTAGAACATGACGTCATCGTCATATTTGCGAACCGGATCATGTTTTGGAAAATATCTTGCCGAAGGGAAATGTGATGATGATGTCCTCCTAATATTTGCTTCTTCGTTTATCAGATCAGGATGACGTCATCAGGATATTTGCAAAAGGTCATATTTCTCAACAGGAGGACATTACGAAATATCGGGTTACATTAGGAAGATGATCCTCCTCATCGAATATCATGATGACGTAACCATCATATTCCGCTTTCGGAGCATGAGGATGAGTTGAGGTCATCATCAAGTTAGCACTAGGGTGATATTTAAAATATGATCATGTTGCTGAGAGTATCACCCCCCTTAAAAGATAGGGTGATCATCATGATCATGTAAAAGGAGATCAGGAGGATATGATGACGTCATCATCATATTAGCGAATATTAGCAAATATGACCCTCCCTTGAAAGATCAGGATGATGACCCTCCGATAGGACTTTGACATGCGCATGCAAATTATGTAGATGGTGGATTTTCTAAGCAGGGTGATATTATAATATCAGCATGATATTATAATATCAGGTGATGTAAAAATATCATGATGCTCGTTGTTATGAAATATGACCCTCCTAAAATCATGTTTGACTAGACCTTTGACCTGTCATAACTTTCTCATATGGACGAATTTTAGGGTGATGTAAAAGACAAACCTGCCTAGAATTTCAAGCTCTTTCACATGGTAAGCTTTCTGAGGATAGATTCAGACTTTCAAATTTGAGCTCAGACTTCAAGATCACAAATATGCCTGAGATTAGGCATATGCATACTGACTGACACCGTTTTACCATTACCGCCCAGAGCACAAAAGCAAGGGAACAAGCCAGCAAAGTTGTGTCCCTGTTTTGATAATGCAAAATGGGGCGTGTTGTGTAACCACACAATAGGATTTCATGTATTTCAATTATCTCAACCTCTGTAGAAGGTGCAAGAGGAGGTTCATCGGACACTTCTGTTATTTTCTCCTTCTCTTGGGATTTAATTTGTTCCAACACCTTCTCAATTCTGGGTAGTGCAGTAATTGCCAAAGGGATGGAGTCTTGTACACTTGATGGGGCCAAAGAACTGGTGGCTGAAGCCAATGAATATGTAGCAAACATACATAAATTAGCATGTGTTAAATTGGCAAATTGAGTAAACCCCAAAGGAGGTGGGATAGAAGAAATGACAATAGGTGAAGTGATAGGGGAAGAAGGCATAGAGAAAGAGGGTGAGAGAATGGAAGAAATGGGCAGTAGGGAGAAGGAGGTAGAAAATGAGATAGAAGAAATGGAAGGCATGGATGTGGTAGAAATAGGAGGGAATGATGATATAGTGATAGAAGGAGTGGGGCCAATGGGGCTACTTGAATCAATCATTACAGAAGATGAGGACATAGAAACCATGACTGCTAGTGGAGAAGTAGAGGTAATTTGCTGAATAATGGTGGTAGTAGGAGAAAGTGGGGCAACACTTGTGGTTAGAGCAAGAGGAGGTGAAGAGGTCACTGGGATGTTTGCGTTATCAATTACTGTAGCAGTAGGGGGTCCTATAGTTATGCTAGTTGTCTTGACCTTTTGCTTTTTAGTTTTGGACCCTTCTCCTGGTCCACTTGGCATATCCTTCTTCTTAGCTACCCTTGTCCTTGTGGCAGGAGGCATATCTTTCTTTTTATCTTTTGGGACAGCCCTCTTTGCCTTTCCTTTCTCTACCAAAGGTATATGATCCTCACTATCAGAATGTTTCAAAGGCTCTTGAGGTTGCTCTACATCATTTGACACTTCTATAGGTGTGTCTTCCTCATCTCCAGATTCCTTTTTAGATTCAAGTGTAGTATAAGTAAATTGTACTCCTTGTCTCTCCAATGCTGCAACCTAATTTCTCACCCATATTTTACTCAATCTTATTGGTTCTTTGATTACTATATCCAAAGAGCTCTCCTTTGCATTGGCCCAGTTGGGCAGAGGGATAGGTTGTTGATATTGGGCTTCCCAAGGTCCTTTCTACACCACATCATCATCATCATTCAACTGATTTGGGCCCTCTATTATATGAAATTTCGTTATGAACCCAAGGGACAACCTTGAGTGAGTGAGTTCTTTTCAACACATCATAGTAATCCACACAGTTAGCCCAAAAATCTTCTAGATGCATCTTGTGGAATAGCTTTTTGCTCACATATTTCTCCATTATTCTTTAAGGGTGAAAATAATCTCTCTTTGTATAGAAATGAAGGTTAAGTAATTATAGCTCCTTATCAAAATGTTCATCTGCTCCAAGAGAGACACATGCATAATTACCTCTACCCAATAGGATTGGAAACTTGACATTTGTTCTATTAAGGTGTTTTAGTTTTTCGGCACAAGTGATCAGCTGTCTTGACAACTCCAGAAGCACCACCTTATCTATCGAGTATCGAGGTAGCCTATATGGAAGACCAGTGAAGCCTTGGATTCTCGAATAGGTGAACTTTTGAAATTGTATATACCATCTTCCATATTGCACGATTTCATTCATTGCCTCGGGAGATATCCTAAGAGTTGTAGTACCTTGAAGAAATCTTGTGATATACATTGTGAATGCATCATTCACTCTCTTATAATGGATGAGAGATTGGGACAACACTAATTGATCATAGCATTCATATACCTTGACCTGGTGTTCACCATTTCCAACTTCTCTAATTTTGGACAGCCCAACATATTCATTCCTCCTAGCCAATGAATACACCACATAAGAGGTCCACCTGAATGTCTGTTTTTCTCTAAAATTTACAAATGCCTCATGCATGTTATTACTCAATATCTGAGCCCAGTGAAATTTAGTTCCTTTACTAATTATCTCTTCAATCATCATGAACATCCATCCTTCAAAAGTTGATGTTCTGGCCAATCCATATATTCCGCTAAGTAGGGTTACTAAGTCTCCATTCTCATCATGGCAATCAATTCTGTATAGGGTCTAGGGGAGTTTGATGATAGTAGATCTTTTGCTCTTCATCCAATGATCATTTATATGCTTTTTGCATGTATCCAAGTCTTTCTTAAATGTTGCCTCTCCACCTATTTGATCTGGTATGGTTAACATTGGATACCATGGGATACCAAAGGTCTTTGCTAGGGATGGTGTACTCAAGTCTTCTAGTACTTCTTCACTAGGAGTTTGTATGGTTCTAGTCAATGGATCATATCTCTTAGCACAAGCAACTATCAATTCTGTACACTGAGTTGAAGTAGGGAAGGCAGCAACCTCTGCAATCCCACTATCTTTTATCTTCTTGGCGCTTGGACTTGCATTGGGTCCAAATATTTAGGTTCTAAAGTCATCTAAGTCAATGTGACCTAGATCGGTGTCCCCTATGTTTTTCCATCTAGAGGTGAATTTGGTCTTAGGAGGAATGCCTTTAAACTTGTACTTCATGTTTTGAGCCCTTGCTGTCATTTAACCTACATGACTAGACCTTATAAGTCATGGTTGCTTTGATGTTTTAATCATGAGTCTAGTTTGAGGTGAGCCACTAACTTGTTTATCTTAACTACTAAGGTTCTCATAACAAGCAATTTTTACCAAGTCTTTGAAATTTGAATGCAGAAGTAAAAAAAAACTTGTAGACTTAAATGATTTACACTACCTATTGCATAGCATAAGTAAAAAAAGAGCATCTAAAATCCTCTAACCATGCAATAAATGCTTGAAATTTTAAATGAAAACATGTAAATCATGATACAATCACTTTTGATCATTCATTTTCCTTAACTGATCATTCTAAAATGAAAAGATTGAATAAAAACATCATAAAAAGCTCTTTGCAAGGATTTTGGGAGTCTCATACTTTTCTGACAGAAAGCACGGATTTTTAGGGGTACCTACTTTGCATGGGATTTGGGTTTGTCTGACCTCATGCTAAAATTGGGTTCATCTGACCTTGTTAGCGGAGAGGCATAATGACGCAAAGTCTTTTATAACATTTGGCATGGGTTTGGGGTTCATCCAACCTTGCGTGAGTTTTTCTTATGACTGACTTGGATGGATCTTGGAGGTCGGTGAGGAGTAGTTTTGGTGCAAGTCAAAGAGAACAATTTTTAGTGCTAGATGGTTCAATGTGTTCCTACACAGGTTTTGGAGACAACAGACCTGGCACAGTTTTGATGGGTGACCGACTAAAAGTTAGTAGAGGGACATTTCTACACAAGTTGGTGGGACATAAATTTACTGCAAGGTGAGGGTTAGTGATGGGCAGAGGTTTTTAGGTCTAGTGACTTAGTGGAGATTTGGGTGGTGTTTGACCAAAGTCAGAGAAGGTGAGTTCTCACGCGAAGTTGGTTGACCAAGCATTTAGCACTAAACAAAGTTGGGATCTTGGTGGGATTTTCAAGGTTTCTGACTGACTTCATTTCCCTAAGGTTGGCTAAGAGCACTTTTAGCGCAAAGTCTACAAAGAAGAATTATAACTCAAAGGTTTCAATTTTTATCTTGATGGCGGAGATGAGTTCACCCACCGATTGAATCAAATTTGAGCAATGTTTCTAGAGGTCAGGTAAGCATATTTTCAGCGCAACTAAATCAAAACTTTAAAAGGAACCTTGGGAAAATTTTGTGAATGATCTGACAAGTATGGGAAAGTACATTTCAACAACCAAATTTACTATTTTTCACCTATGTCCTAGGTTTTTGAATGAGGGTTTTATGTTTTAATCACTGGACTATTCAATCCTTATGTGCAAGATGAAAAACCCTAGAATGTTTTTAAACAAACAATGTATTGAT
Source organism: Cunninghamia lanceolata (assembly GCA_027924645.1). Taxonomy (NCBI): domain Eukaryota; kingdom Viridiplantae; phylum Streptophyta; class Pinopsida; order Cupressales; family Cupressaceae; genus Cunninghamia; species Cunninghamia lanceolata. The sequence continues at coordinate 854,470 of BSBN01000558.1, read as the reverse complement.
TTTTTATATGAAACCCTAATTGAAATTGATGATTTTGGCACAAATCTAGGGTTTTAAAGCACAGAGGAGATGAGCACCTTACTTGGTTTTGATGCAATTGTGATAAAAAGGTGATCAAATGGACCCTCGATGCAAACTCCCCTTAGCTTGAATCCGCTCCCCGTTGTCAAAGAATCCCCAGAGTTCTCAAGAAATTTGATTATGCATAGAATGAGCTTGAAAGATTAGCCTAAAGCATTTTATATCCTTAATCAATAAACCATTAATGTTTCTGTACCCTTAGCCAGATTGGCATGCACTTCGCAAAAATTACATTTTGAGTTTGCGCTATTTTGGAACGTCTCAGACCTGTGCGACTTTCAGGGCCAACCGACCTAGTTGGTAGTAATGGTTTTCAGTGCCAGGTTGAGCTATTAACTTTTTAGTACTTTGTGTGGGTTTAAGAACCTTTGGACTTGGTGCAAGATTTGGGGTCCACTGACTTAGTCAGAAGATCAGTTTTGCAGCACTAGGTCGATGTCCAGTGATTTCAGCACTAAGTCGGCAGACTCCAATTTTGGTACTTGGTTAGTTGATAATGAATCTAGCGCAAAAGTTAGTTGAATGGAAATCTAGTGCTAAGTCAGTTGAAAGCAGTTTTAGTGCTTAGGTCAGAGGACGATGAATTTAGCACAAGGGAGTAGGCAATATTTTTAGTGCAAAAGGGATATCAAACTTGGTTTTAGTAGGATAATGACTTGACCTAGATCCTCAGGAAACTTAGCAAGACATTATTGACCCTACCCATGAAAAAGGAAACTTTGATCATCATATGGAGTTGTTTGGGTACATGCAGTGAAGACCTCAGGAACTGCTTAACTAACTTGACACTCTAAGCCAAAATTTGAAAGAGGGGGTCCCTATTGGCAAAATGGGGTGTGTGTGTGAGGCATAACAATAATATCATCAACAAAGACTTCGAAAATTAGAATTTGATCACCATTAATTTTGAAATAGAGATTGTTGTCAGTAATACCTTTACTAAACCCTAATTGTAACAAATACTTATCCAATCTTGCATACCAGGCTCTAAGGGCTTTCTTGAGTTTGTACAAAGCTTTCTTCAATTTGCACACCATGTCACCTTGATTTGATAACTGAAACCCTTTCAGTTGTTCAATGTAAACTTCCTCTTCCAACTCACCATTCAAGAATGCAGATTTCACATCCATCTGATACACTTTGAAATTTTTATGTGCTACAAATGCTAGAAACATTCTGATTGCTTCAATCCTTGCTAGAGGAGCATAGGTCTTCTCAAAATCTATCCCTTCAACTTGAGAGTATCCTTTACATACCAACCTTGCTTTGTTTCTAACTATTCCATTCTCATTCAGCTTGTTCCTAAAAACCCATTTAGTTCCAATCACATTATTATCACTAGGTCTAGGAACCAATTCCCAAGTTTGATTCTTCTCTATTTGCATCATCTCTTCTTTCATAGCTTTTATCCAATTTTCATCATTGCATGCTTCACTAACATTTTTAGGTTCAATCTTAGAAAGAAAGCAGTAATTCACCTATTCTTCTACAACTCTTTTCCTTGTTAGTACCCCTTTGCTTTTGTCACCTATAATCTAATCTTTAGAATGATTAATCCTTACATACGTGGGTGTTTTAGCAATACTTTCTGGAGCCTTTTCTTCTTCATCTTGATTGTCTTCTTGTTCAACTTTTTCTTCAGTCACTGTAGCCATAGGTTCATCTGATTCATAGCCACTCAAATCTGATATTCTTTCCTTGTCTTCATCCACCTTCACATTAGCACTCTCAACAATCTTTTTCAGCCTCTTATCGTAGCACCGGTAGGCCTTGCTCTTGGTAGAGTAACCAAGGAAAATTCCTTCATCACATCTAGCATCAAACTTACCTAGATCTTCTTCTCTTCTGATATAGGATTTGCTTCCAAAAACCTTGAAATATTTTACTGTAGGAACTTTTCCATACCACAATTTATAAGGAGTTTTAGTGCCATTACCTTTAACATGAACTCTATTTTGAATGTAGATAATATTATGTATGGCTTCTCTCTAATACACTTCAAGTAGGTTAGCCTCCTTCATCATAGTCCTATTATCTTCTTGAACTATCTTGTTCTTTCTTTCAACAACTCCTTTTTGTTGAGGAATCCTAGGAGCAGATAACTATCTTTTTATTCCTTGTTCTTCACAGAAAGTGTTGAGTTCATTTGATGTAAACTCACCTCCTCTGTTAGACCTTAAGCATTTGATTCTCAATTCTAGCTCATTCTCAACCATTTCCTTGAAGTACTTGAACTTTTCTAAGGCTTCTAATTTATCTTTTAGAAAAGTGACCCAAGTCATCCTAGAATAATCATCAATAAGCAACATAAAATACCTATCTCCTTGCAAACTTCTTATCCTTGTAGGACCACACAAATCTATATGCACTAGATCTAGCAATTTGACAGAAAATTGTTCTTTGCTCTTGAAACTTGTTCTTATCTACTTTCCCAACTGACATTCCTTGCAAAGGGTATTAGCAAGCTTTACAAGCTTAGGCAAATCTCTCACAACCTATACTAAACTTATCTTCACCAAGTTGTCAAAATTGATATGACACATCCTTCTATGCCACAACTAACTCTCATCTGTCTAAGCCAACAAATAGGAATCATTAGTTCCTCTTAATTGATAAATATTACCTCTAGTCTTCTTACTAGTAGCAATCACTATCCCAGAGCTTTCCATGATCTTGCATCCATTGTCATTGAATCTTAGATCATAGCCTTTGTCACACTTCTGACCAACACTTAAAATATTATGCTTTAAACCTTTCACATATAAGACATCATCAGTATTATTCTTTCCATCAAAAGAAATAGATCCTTTTCCACAAATCTTACCAGCTGCATTATCTCCAAACCTAACCAACCCTCCATCATATTTTCTAGACTTACAAACTTACTTTTGTCACCAGTCATGTGATGTGAGCATCCACTATCAATAATCCATTCATCCTTATCTTTCTCCACCTGAACAGACAAAACACTTTCTTCCACTGGTTTTTCTTCCTTCGCATAGCTACCAGGATTAGTAGATATAGGTTCTTCCTTAATATAAATAAACAAAAATTCATTTGCACTAGTACTAGCATGATCAGACTCAACATTAGTTACACCATCATCATCAAGATCTTTGACAATATAACATTTTTTTATTGTTTAGGATGAAAATGAAGAGGGTTTATTTGTGTTGATTCTCCTTTCACCACTAAACATTCAAGGACATTCATCCAAGTAGGAAGTCTACTATAGGTTTCTTGTCACTTGGAACATAGGGGAAGATTGGAATTGTATGATTTTGTTGTTCAATTAAGCCTAATTATGCTCAAAACCCTAATTATATGAATTCATGAACAAATAGACAAATTACAGAAAATGATCACACATAGAGATATCAAATGACAATCAAATGCATACCAAAATTTGAAGTTTGGAATACGAAAAAGTTGGGGACTAATGAGACGGTGCCCTAGTCCAGTGCCATAGTTTCTTTCGAGATCTAGGAATCTTGTCTGTAATCTATTTGTGTTGTTTTAGAGATTTTCTTGTTGTAGGATCCGAAGGACTAATGAGTAGGTGCCTGAGTCCAGGTCCATATTTTCTTCTCTGATCTGCAATTCTTACAGTCTACACTACTCTCCTACAACTCCACTTCTTCTTCTTTTGTAACCTATAACCTATAGTCATGGAAAAATGGGTTGGGGGTTGTGGTGTTTAGAGGCTTGCCTCAGTCAAGCCCTGGAGAGACATTTAAGTCTTCCGAACACCATTGTCAGATAAAGAGTGCATATCCCTATGGGATAGAGGTAAAATCCAAATGATAAATGATAGAAAACACAATTGATATCACCTTGTAGTGAATATCTCATGGAAGGAAGATGCTCTTTATGCCATGAGGGGCTAGATGCCAAATCTACAAATATACACACAAGAACAACACAAATTCTACTTTGCAACACAATGAATGCCTTAAATCACTTTCACAAAATCTACAAGTTTGCCAAAACCCATCTAATGTCCATCTAGTTTACAAATGAATGCCTAAACATGCTTATATATGCAACTACAAACATTTGTGCTAAGAATTTAGTAATTCAAACTTATCGTGTCGGCATAGGACCTAAATAACAGTCATAAACCGACACTTTGAAATTAGTCCTAAACCAAAATAGGGAAGGACTGGGGCATGGGTACCCAAATCCTCCCCCCTATTTCAGGCAGGATTTATGTCAAATGTACCCCCTAGGTCCCATTTGCCATGAAACTTTGGGGTTTTCTCATCTGGATGTCAAATTAACATGCAAGATGTCCTAAATGTATCCTAAAGGACCCGAGAGCTAAACCTTAAGAGCAAAAAGCCCCCAAGGTTGCTTTTTCTGACATAACATTTATAACCCTAGGTTTACTTTCAAATTTATTCTTACCTCTTTCAATTCTCTCCAGACATCTAGATGCATAGTGACCAATCTTACCATGAGAAAAGCATTTGAATGGTTATTTGCTTTTGTACTTACCGGAACCTCTTTGCATTCTATCTGCAAAGTTTGCTTCAACCTCATCTAGGTCATCATCAGATTCCATAGCATATTTTTGAGCTTTTAAGTCTTTTCTAAAGTACTAGTTTTGAAAGTAGTCTCAATCTTTGGCAGAGCATCACCAAATTCTCTCATTTCAAAAGTTGTAAGTTTTTCAAGCATATGATCCTTTGAAACCTTTTGCACACTCATAATCTCTTCAATTTCTACCACCTTGTGACTATAGGATTTAGGCAATGACTAAGCAGAATCTTCATCACAACCTCATCCTCCTTTGCACTACCTCCAAGACCTTTGATTCCATTGACAATTTCATCAACTCTTTGCATGTACATAGTTATGTTCTCATCTTCACTCATCTTTAGGGCTTCATACTTCACCTTCAGGTTTTGTAGTTTGGCACTTTTTACAGAATCATCTCCTTCATATAAAATTTTTAACTTATCCTAGATCTCATGAGCAGTCTCCAAATCCATAACTTTCACCAACTCATTGTTAGGTAAGGCATTTAATAAAGCATCTCTAGCCTTTCCATTAATTTCATACTGTTTGACTTCATCGTCATCTAATGGACCATTTTCTGGGATAGTATACTTTTTCTCTATTATCTTCCAGACATTATAACCAAGAGAGATAAGATAACTTTTCATCTGTACCTTCCAAAGGGCATAATTCATTCTATTGAATTGTAGTGACTCTCTCCTGTGCAACATCTCTGATCTACCTTGAGTTGTTAGACTCTTTACTGAGGAACCTCTGCACTGACACCAATTGTTGAAAAGAGAAATACAAATGAGAGGGGGGTGAATCAGTTGTAGCCAATATTTCAAAACCATTAAAACATCAAGTAATCAACATTGCATTTGTAATTTAATCATGAAAGCGTGAAACAAGAACTTAAACATATTTACACATTCAACACAGGAGACCAAATTTTTATGTGGAAAACCCTAGAGGGAAAAAACTATGGTGAGTGTTAGCTCACAAAATAAATATATTATAGTAATAATGAAAATGAGAGGCTCTCTGCCTTAGGGTTCACTGCCCAAAATGCTCACTACAAAAGTTAGGGCTCACTACCAAGATTGACTCACTACCAAGGGTGGCTCACTGCCAAAGGTTTGTGAACTGATTTGATAGCATCTACTCCATGCCTGAGTTTAGTTCTATTGAAGTGTAATTTATTTTCTTTACTCTGCTATGCCTTTACACTTCCCACTTATCTTTGCATCTTCATACTTCGATCCATTTTCATGGTTTCATTACAAGTATTTATACAATTCATCAACCTTGGAATGATCATCAAGGTCAGCATTACAATTATCAACCATTGGAACAATCTCCAAGGTCAGCATTACAAACATTACAAACATACATTAGAATATATCTGGACCTAAATCATGTTGCAGAGGTGTTCTCAAAATCAGCTACGCTCATTTTTGTAGACAACCGCTACGAAACTTGTCTATTTTGTAGCCTACACTCTAAGTTCTCAAATTGAGACAAGTACTCTTGGTCTCGTACGAAGTCATCTGACATCCTAGAAGAGTTTGTGACATTTCCTTATGACAATTCCTCGAAAATAGTGAAACTTGATTTGGTCGTAAGCTTGCCAAAATATTAATTATTGAATATTTTAGGGTGTTAGAAAAGTTTTTGTATTAACATGCAATAGTGGTACTAAAGCCTGCTCCTACATGTGTTTCACTGTTTTGTGTGTAATGACAGCTCTTCTGGCCTCTTTTAAATATTTTATTAAACTCTTTCTTTTAAACATGCGAGGGAGGTCCTAATCGTCGCCCGTGCATGTCCCCTGTCAAAACCTAATACATGTAATAGCGGTAGTATTCACCACTTGCACATGTTTTAAGTCATTTTATGCCATATGCAAGAGCGGTCCTAACCCCCACCCATGCATGTTGATCACCTGGTGTAGAGATGGTGAAATCCACCGCTCAAGCAAAATCTTGGCGAATCTATGGACTTAAGTTTGCATTAATGGCACTCATGCCATGTTTAATGCAAACGTTAAAACCTATTTAATCGCTTTTGATTCGTCTTGTTTGATTATTTTTATTACCAAACCTTCTAATCAACTAGAAAACCCTCTTTGAGATCATTTGATCGTGACGACTGCAGATTCAAGTGTATTTCGCCGTTTGTGCATATACTAGGGGTCTAGGTTAGCCTTTTCAGGTAAGCTTTTGTTTTTTGTTTTTTCTTTCATTTTCCTACTTGAAAATAAAGGTATGTTAATAGTATTATTGTTGTTTATTGTCATTTCATTGAGGTTTTTTTGACAAAATCCATAGTTTTGGTTTCGTAGTTTGTTGTTTATGTGTGTGTAAATGGATCTTCATCATCTTGTTAAAACTTAGGTTGTAGTTCCCTACATGTAATGTTGGTGTTTCTTACTGCTCTCAAATGATTTTACCATGTTTCAACTTTTTGGTATGTAGTAGTGGGCCTTTCCCCCACTCTCACATACCTTAAAGGTTAGGTCTTTCCTACATGTAAGGGCGGTTAAAACCGCCACTCTTACATAGTCCTTATGTTTCTTCCAACATGTAGGAGCGGTCGAAACTCCTGCCTTTACACATAACTCTGAGTTTTTGAAAACACCTGCAATAGTGGTCAATTTGACCGACGATACATCAAAACCCTATCATTCAACTTGCATCGACGGTTTGTTTAGCCAACTTTGCATGTGCCTGAAGACTTGCATTTTTCCCACTTGCACTGGCGGTCCTTTTCATCGCCCATACATGAAGACTTGCATCTTTCCCACATGCAGGAGCAGGCCTTTTCACCACCCTAACATGAGATTTAACCTTCCCTCATGCAGGAGTGGTCATTTTGATTGCCCATGCATGAATTTCTGCAAAAATTTCCTAACACTAGGAAATTCCTGCAAATGATGCCTTTAGCCCGCTTTTGCCCAATTTTTCAACTTGCGTATGCTTTAGCCCTTTCAAGCTCATCCTTGTGATCATGATCATCGAAACACAGTTTCCCAATTTATCCATTTTTCCCCTAACTACAAGATCATGGGCTTTTGCAGTTCTCAACAAGCGTCTGTGGTAGATATCTCTTCTAGAGTTCTCTCCAAAGCTGATGTTAGAGCCATCTCCATCCAAAGCCAAAATCATGAAGTATAAATACCAAGGAGTCTTCCCTGTCACTTCAGTACAGTCAAATGTAGATGAAATCAGAGATATAGAAAAAGGACATGTGGATATGACATAATTTGTGGATAGAACTAAATAGACAAACCCTTCTAGCTACATGCAAAAGATCATTAAGAGTAACATTCACTTGGTTGCCTCATTTCTAGTTTCTGCCCATAACCCCAAGTTTGTTCTTCAAGTGGATAGCCATTACAAAAGGGACACTAGGGTTGTGACAGATTCCCAAGGGAATGTGATCATGAGGTTGGATGCATAATTCCTTGATAAAATCTTCATGTGTCCACCTATTGTAAACATTGGACAGATTGATTTTGCTCAAGGGCAAAAAGACTATGATAGAGATGTGGAAGATGGAAGAAGGTATATAAACAATAAATGTTTGAAAATTCCTCGAAGTAATTTGACCAGATGGCCGAAGGATCTCCCTAGAAGTGACTTTGTAGAGGAAGTTTGTGATTTGATCACACTTTTAAGTCGTATCAGAGGACTCCCTTCTTCCTTCAAGTTTCAAGAATGGATGTACACATACATCAAGGTGATTCTTTGAGGCACATAGAGAATATTCTAGGGAGAGCAGATTAGTAATGCATTGCATGAAAAATTGGTGAGGGTCAACATAACTTTCAAATTTTATATGACCTCATATCTTGTAAATGCTACTGCTAGCATGAGGAGCTTTCCTGGTCTGACTCAGGTTGGTGACAGGAGATTGGTTCTTGTGTATGAGTATTATCCTCAAATTACTCTGAAGGGATCAATCCATCATTTCCGTAGGGTGAATGATGCTTTCCTTTCAGTATTCATGTGCTTATGGGACAATGAACTTGTTCAGAAGAGGGTCTCAGATGAAGCTTGGGAAGTTGTGAATTCTTTTGGCTGCCTGTTCTTACATTCCCTACTTTCACATATCTCAGAGTAGGGTATTATCTTGGCCATCCTTATATTCTTCCATGATATCCCAGTGACCATATTGTTCTCATGGAATTATGTAGGTAGCTGATTATGGTACATAATAAACAAATGGAGTTGAAGAAGTCAGGGATAAAGTTTCCTATAGAGATTGGAAGGTATTCAGTTCAATCAGCTAACAAGGCAAAAATAGTTGATTCTGAATTACAGCTGGTCACTATGAAAACTTTCGAGAAAGGGATCGTTTTGACTTCAGGAGAGTACAAGATAAGATCAAAAGAAAGTTAACCTTCCATGTACCTATGGTGGAAGATATTTGGGCTGATCTTAGGACACAAAATGAGATTAGGAAGTTAGAATACTACAGACTTCATTTGAGTCAGATAGAAGAGTTGGGCCTCGTTGATATTCCAGATGGAACAGAAGATGATGGGGATGTTCTAGATCCCAAATATAACACTGAGAATGTTGAAGTCTCACCTCTTCCAGAGGTGAAATGGTCAGTTAAAGTGGAAACTTCCATAAGGAAAAGATTTCAACTGATACTGGCTAACACAAACATATGGTTGGAAAGCAAAGGAATCAAATTGAAGGAGTTTCTCACAGGGTCAAAGACTAAAGCACAGGAACAAATAGACAAGAAAGTAGAAAACATGAACAAGAATAAGAGTGACACCCCTTCTTCCTCCAAAATACAAAAAACCAAAAATTAAGTTTCTATCCAAGGGAGGGAAGAAGAAAGAAGTTGCAAAAACTTCCAATGTCAATGAATCAGGTTCTGAAGATACAAATGTTGAGCAAATGGAGGTTGAAGATGTTGAGACTGAATAGCAAAATATTCAAAAATCTAAGGATGCCCAACAAACAGAAGTGTCTGATAAATCTGACGAGGAAGATGAAATTGAACAAGGCAAGGATGAGGATGCAGCAAAGGAACAACTTGGTGATCCACATCAGTCCCTTGAGAAAGATCTTCCCACTGAAACACAAGTTTCTAGACCCCTTCCTCATGCTCCTATTTCTAGTAGTTTTCCAGTAGTTTCAAGTGTTCCTCTTTCACCTATTTTCATTGTTTCTTCTGATAATACCCCTACTTCTGTAAGAACTACTTTTGGGACTGTGTTTGATTCTTCCGGTTCTATCCCAAGTTTATCTTCTCCATCTTTTAACATTGGTGAACAATCTATTTTAGAAAATCTTCTAGATGGTTCAGAGAAGGTTGTTGATACAAGTGTAGTTTTTACCAACAACAGTCCTATTGTGACCATAACAGGTGTAAATATGGATCTGGCAAAACAAGTAGTGGACTCATCTCTGATTATTAGTGCTTCTGTGCTTCCCCCATGGTTGTCTGCATATACTCCCAAGAGAAAGAAGCAAGCTATTTCACCAGATGAAATTTGTATAGAGAAGCTATTATCTGTGAAATCAAAGACTCTGAAGAAGAAGCCTAAGACTATTTCTAGGCTTATCAATCAAAAAGGGATCAGACATGCAGAGATTGCTAAGCCACCAGAGGATGCTACTGTTGACAATTTTGACATGAATGATTATATCATTTTGATGCAGGAGCATCCAGTGGTGTAAGGGCAATCTTGCATCACCCAAAAAGAAGTTAATGCAAAATCATTGTAGTTGTTTTCATTTCTTTCCATAATTAGTGTTTCTGGTTCCATAATATCTAGAATAATAATGTAGGACTTTCAGTTTTTCCAAAACTGCTAAAAATAGTGACCTGCCTATTTTGGAAACTGTACCTGCTATTGTTAGAAATTTTGCATTTGGGCACATAATGAAGCAAAAACTTCCAAAAAGTTACATAACAGAAATATAAGACCTTTGGCGAAGGAATCAGGCAAAGATCACTTGTGAGTTGAAAGATATTAAAGTTTTTGTTTTCTGAAAAGCCCCTGAAAATTTTTGGAACGAGATATGAGGGACTAAAAATTCCCATAACATCCTGAAAAGTTGACAAAAATCTATTTACAAATTTCTAGCATGATAGTTCACATCGCAAGCTTTCCGGCGCTTAAAACGGTTCGTCAATCGGACACCCGGATCAAAAGTTATGCTTCCCGGAAGTTGACCTACTTTCAGAGGGAGTTGCAAATTTCAAAATTTAGCTGGAGGCCACCAAAAAGTGCTATTTATGACTATTTTAGGAACCCTAAGGGGGGTAGAGTTAAGGGGGCCAGTGCAGAGTCAAGAATAGGTGGGAAAACAGAAACCCTAGCTGATTTGGGGTTACAGAAGGCTTAAGAATCTAGAGTCTTGAGGTTGGGAAAGTTGTAATGTGTTGTAGCCAGTAGAGGATTCATCCTCTGATTGTAATTAAGCTTCTATCATGTAATGAGTTGCCCAATTCAATAAAAGAAAGTTCTATTTGTTGTGTTCAATATCTGTTATTATGTGTTTTGTGACTTACCCCCCTTCATCAAGTGGTATCAGAGCGTGGGTTCCTAAGTGTGTAGACAGATCGCCGACCGTGAGGCAGTTTGCACCAGGACCTAAGGTTGTGGGTTTGCTACGGAGGCCAAGATGCCTCCATGAAGAAATCGTGTTGGGAGGAATGCTTTGATGGAAGAGGGTTTTAGAGCCCTACAAAGGCAAATTGATGCATTGCAAGAGGAGCTATGAAGAGGGTTTGAGCCGAGGACAAGAGAAGAAAGTGAAGATGATGTTGAAAAAGAGCTATCTGAGGAAGAACAAGAAGTTGTCAAAGATGCTGCAGAAGTAAGGTTGTTGAGGGTCATTTCAAAGATTGGAAAGAGGCCCAGGATTGAAGTTTCTACATATTCTAGAGATTTGAATCCAGAATAGCTTATTGATTGGATCAATGACATGGAGGAGTATTTGGAGTATGAAGATGTGGAGGACCCAGATCGGGTTAAGTTTGCAATAACAAAGTTGAAGGGCCACACTAATATTTGGTGGAAGGAGGTCCAATTAGAGAGGAATTGAAGAGGAAAAGCAAAGATCACTAGATGGGATTGGATGGTGGAGAAACTGAAAAAGAAGTTCATTCCTATGGACTATGAGATGGAGTTGCTGAAGAAGTTGCAAGGACTGAAGCAAGGTAACAAGTCTGTTAAGGAGTATACAGAAGAGTTTTATAAAATTACTATCAGGACAGGCCATGTAGAGCCCAACAAGGAGAAGGTAGCCCGTTACATTAATGGGTTGAGGCCGAGTATTCAAGAGGAGTTGAGCCTAGTCAGAATGAAAACCATAGAAGATGCGTACCAATTTTCCCTGAAGGTGGAAGAGAAGCTAAACAAAAGATTTGATAGCAAGCAAAGGGGAAGAGGTCAAGGTGGAAGGATTGGTGGAAGACCCTATGGAGGCCGTAATGAAGATCAAAAGAAAAGTAAAGAAACATGCACCAGTCGAAATCAAAGAGGGGATAATACCTACTGCCCTCATGACCAGAACAATGGTGATCAAAGAGGAAGAGGAAGAGGCAGAGCTAGGCAAGGACTTGGAAGAGGAGGTTTTAGAGGAACCTGTTTCCAATGTGGAGAAGAAGGGCATCGAGCATATGAGTGTCTGCAACATCAAGGAAGGACAAATAGAAGACCTGAAGGTAATGCACGAGTTGCACATGTAGATGAAGATGCACATTCTGAGCATTCTGAAGATGCTGAAAGGGGAGAAACCCTAGTTGTCAGAAGAACCTTACTGAATGAGGAGAAAGAACCCAATCAGAGGAAGAGTTTATTCCACACAAGGTGCAAATGTGAGGGTAAGTGTTGTGATATATTATTGATAGTGGAAGCACTGATAATCTTGTTTCAGAGGAGATGGTTGACAAGTTGAAGTTGACAAGAAGAAAGCATCCACATCCATATCAGATTGCATGGTTGCAGAAGGACCATAGAGCTTTGGTCAATGAGCAGTGTTTAGTGAAGTTCAAGATTGGTGACTACCATGATGAGGTGATGTGTGATATCATACCGATGGATGCATGTCATATGTTGTTGGGGAGGTCGTGGCAGTATGATAGGAGCATTGTCCATGATGGCCGTGCAAACACATATTCCCTAACAAAGGATGGAGTTTGACATAAGTTGAAGCCCTTGAAGGAGGTGGAAGAAAAGGTATGTAGTACTGCCAAAATTTGTTTGGTAGATGGTAGAAAATTTTTGGAGGGTATGAAGCATGAGCGTCATTGCTTTGCATTGATTCCTAAGATTAGTCAAGAGAAATGTGAAGATGTACCAGCAGAAGTTTCAAATATGTTGGAAGAGTTTTAGGACATTATCTCTGATAATGTACCAGAAGGTTTACCACCAGTAAGGAAGATAAGTCATCAAATAGATTTGATACTAGGAGCTAGTTTGCCAAACAAGGTAGCCCACAGAATGACCCCTGCAGAGAATGAAGAACTGAACAGACAAGTTCAGGAGTTGTTGAGGAAGGGACTGATAAGGGAGAGCCTAACTCCATGTGTGGTACCTATAGTACTAGCACCAAAGAAAGATGGAGAATGGAGGATGTGTACAGACTCTCGAGCCATCAATAAGATAACGATCAAGTATAGATTTCCATTGCCAAGAATGGATGACATCATGGATTGTTTGAGTGGAGCCAAGTACTTCACAAAAATTGACCTGAAGAGTGGGTATCACCAAATCCGTATCAGAGAAGGGGATGAATGGAAGACAGCCTTCAAGACAAAGGAAGGTTTGTATGAGTGGTTAGTCATGCCATTTGGGCTAACCAATGCACCGAGCACATTCATGCGGCTCATGAACAAGGTACTGAAATAATTTTTGGGAAGTTTTGTTATTGTTTATTTGGATGATATTTTGATTTTCAATAGGACTTGGGATGAGCATTTGATGCATATCAGAAGAGTTCTAGAGAAGCTGAGGGAGGAGAAGTTGTTGATTAATCTGAAGAAATGCAGTTTTGCAAAGAAGGAGTTGGTATACCTGGGATTTGTTGTCTCAGAGGAAGGTCGTAATATGGACCCAGAAAAAGTAAGGGCTATCATTGAGTGGCCTACACCAAGGAGTGCAACGTAGGGAAGATCTTTTCATGGTTTGGCAAGTTTTTACAGAAATTTTATCAGGAATTTCAGTAGCATTTGTGCACCCCTAACTGAAACAATGAGAGGGGATAGAAAAGAGTTTAGATGGACTAAAGGAGCCGACAAAAGCTTTGATACATTGAAGCAGAAAGTTGTAGAACAACCTATTTTGGCACTTCTAGATTTCAATAAGGTATTTCAGGTAGATTGTGATGCTAGTGGTAGTGGTATAGGAGCTATTTTGAGCCAAGAAGGTAAGCCCATTGCCTATTTTAGTGAGAAACTTAATGATGCCAAGAAAAAGTATTCTGTTTATGATCAGGAATTTTATGCAATAGTTCAGGCTTTGAAGAAATGGAGACATTATTTGTTGCCAAAAGAGTTTGTTTTATATACTGATCATCAGGCTTTGTAGTATGTTAATAGTCAAGGGAAGTTGAACCAAAGGCACTTAAAATGGGTTGAGTTTTTGCAGACTTATACCTTTGTTTTGAAGCACAGGAGTGGAAAGTCCAACAGAGTTGCAGATGCCTTGAGCAGAAGGCAAAATTTGTTGACAGAAATGAGGATAGAGGTTGTTGGGTTCGATGAGCTCAAAAGTTTGTATCCTAAAGATCCAGATTTTGTAGAGGCTTGGAAAGCTTGTCTTGAGCCTGTTACTTTGGATAGGACAAAATGGTTGGATTTCATAATCCAAGATGGCATGTTGTTTAGAGGAAGCCAGTTGTGCATTCCGAGTTCCATGAGAGAGAACCTGATTAAAGAGAAGCATAGTGGAGGACTAGCTGGACACTTTGGTCGAGATAAGACCATTTCTATTGTTGGTGAAAATTATTATTGGCCACAGTTGCAGCAGGATGTGAGGAAGTTTGTGTAGAGTTGTAGAGTATGTTAAATGGCAAAAGGAACAAATCAAAATATAGGGTTGTATCAACCATTACCTATACCAGAGAAGCCATGGGATGATATTAGTATGGATTTTGTTCTTGGTTTACCAGGGACACAGAGAGGGCATAATTCTATTTTTGTGGTGGTGGACAGATTCTCAAAGATGGCACATTTTATTCCTTGTAAGAAGACTAATGATGTTGTTCATATTGCAGAGTTATTTTTCAGGGAAGTGGTGAGACTACATGGTCTACCAAAAAGCATAGTTTCAAATCGAGATACCAAGTTTGTTGGTTATTTCTGGAGGACATTGTGGAAGAAGTTGAAGACAGATTTGAAGCTTAGTTCTGCACACCATCCATAGACTGATGGACAAACTGAAGTGGTGAATAGGAGTTTGGGTAACCTGCTATGATGCTTAGTAGGAGATAAGCCCAAGGGATGGGATTTGATTTTACCACAGGCAGAATTTGCTTACAACAATTCTGTCAATAGGAGTACTGGTAAATCACCATTCCAGATTGTATATGGCAATAGCCCAAGAAATGCTTCTGAGTTAAGGAAGCTAGACAACGAAGAAAAGACAAGTGTTGAAGTTGAAGACTTTACAGAACATCTAAAGAATTTGCATGAAGAGGTGAGAAAGCACATTAATAAAATGAATATTTAGTACAAGGCTAAGGCAGATCAGAAGAGGAGATATAAAGAATTCCAGGTAGGAGATGAAGTCATGGTTCACTTGAAAAAAGAAAGGTTCCCAATTGGAACATACAATAAGTTGAAAATGAAGAAATTTGGACCATGCAGAATCCTGAAGAAGAATGATTCAGGAAATGCATATGAGGTAGAGCTGCTGAGTGGGATCAATATTTCCCCTATTTTCAACATTGTTGATTTATTAGAATATCATGAAGGTGGAATAGAGGATGGACCAACAAAAGTACAGTGGAGTATTTTGGTATCTACTTCAATGGAGGAGATAGAAGATATCTTGGATAGCCATGTGGAAAGAAGTACTCAAAACAAGCAATATGAAGAGTATCTGGTAAAATGGAAAGGAAGGCCTGTTGAAGATTCTTCTTGGTTGTCTAAGGCAGAGGTTGACCATTTGGGTTTTCCTCACACAAACATCTGAGACATGACAGGGTCACTTCTCAAATTACCCTAGGTGTCTGATGCAGGAGCATCTAGTGGTGTAAGGGCAATCTTGCATCACCCAAAAAGAAGTTAATTCAAAATCATTGTAGTTGTTTTCATGTCTTTTCATAATTAGTGTTTCTGGTTCCATAATATCCAGAATAATAATGTAGGACTTTCAGTTTTTCCACAACTGCTAAAAATAGCGACCTGCCTATTTTAGAAAGTGTACCTGCTATTTTTAGAAAATTTGCATTTGGCCACATAATGAAGCAAAAACTTCTAGAAAGTTACATAACAGAAATATAAGACCTTTGGCGAAGGAATCAGGCAAAGATCATTTGTGAGCTGAAAGATATTAAAGTTTTTATTTTCTAAAAAGCCCCTGAAAATTTTTGGAATGAGATATGAGGCACTAAAACTTCCCATAACATCTTGAAAAGTTGAAGAAAATCTTTTACATATTTTCGGCGTGATAGTTCACATTGCGAGCTTTCTGGTGTTTAAAATGGTTCGTCAATCGGACACCCGGATCAAAAGTTATGCTTCCCGAAAGTTGACCTACTTTTGGAGTGAGTTACAAATTTCAAAATTTAGCTGGAGGCCACCAAAAAGTGCTATTTATGACTATTTTAGGAACCCTGAGCGGGGGTAGAGTTAAGGGGGCCAGTGTAGAGTTAAGAATAGGTGGGAAAACAAAAACCCTGGCTGATTTGGGGTTACAAAAGGCTTAAGAATCTAGAGTCTTGAGGTTGGGAAAGCTGTAATGTGTTGCAGCCAGTAGAGGATTCATCCTCTAATTGTAATTGAGCTTCTGTCATGTAATGAGTTGCCCAGTTCAATAAAAGAAAGTTCTATTTGTTGTGTTCAATATCTATTATTGTGTGTTTTGTGACTTACCCCCCTTCATCACATTTCAAGGGTTGAGTTAGGCAAGCTAACTCATGAAGGCATAAAAGCATATTTTCAAACTATTGCCAGCACCTTGCTCAGAAAATATGATGAAGTTAAAAAGGAAAAAGAATAGCATAAAGCTAAAGCAGAACAACTTGCTACTGTTCTTCAAAAAATAGTAAAGTCATCTAAAATTGTGGAACCCATGGCAGTGACTGTAAAAGAGCCTCTAATCTAGAAGGTTGAAAAAGCTTAGGCTAGAGGAAGAATGGTAGGAGATATTGTGGAACGTTTTCGAGCTCAAGGGTGAATTCTACTAAAGACCACTATAGAAAGAAAAGAAAAGATGGATAAAGCCAAAGCCGAGCTTGATAACATGGTTGACTTACTCTCCCAAGAACTACAGGATCAGGAAGAGAGCTTGGAGGAGTGGATAGAGATGAAAAAGATTAAGATAAAGAATTTGATCACCATCGGGGTCATTGCAAATAGGGAATCATATCTTAAAACTAAGGAGTCTCTGGTTCATCGTATCTACATAATAAAAGGTTTACTTGAGGATCTATGTCAAGCTCATGAAGCTTGTGAATACAGTGATGTCACACTTCTACGCAGGCTGGAAGAACTCCCATGCACCCTCATAGGTGAAGATCATAAGTTCCTTTCAGTAGATGAAATGATAAGCTCCTTCGAAAAGATGGTTCAAAGGAAATTCGAAGATGAAGTGCCCTCAGTACTTTCCATGGATAATCTTTATGATCAGCATTTGACTTTTGAGAACTTGAAGGACAATCTTGACAAACATGAGAAGGCAATAAAGGTAGTAAAAGATACAATTCTTCGTGCCTGCACTATCTTAGAAAATATAGCTAAACTAGATGCATGTGAAATGGCAGCTATACAGGCATGTACCAGAATTTCCTAAAGAAGAATGATGGAGGAAGCTGATACCTTAGTTTATTTTATTCTTGTATATGTAATTTGAATTTTGTTGTGGACATATTCATATGTAATTTTCTAAAATGTAATTACATGTGAGGCAAAGGAAGTCCTAAGTCAAATAGGACTCTTCTGTTTGAATAAGTCAAAGTAGTTAGGATTTTCCTATTTTTGCTCTCGGTTTCTCTTATAAATAAAGAGGACCCCCATTTTAAATATGATCTTTTTTCTATTGCAAAGAAACTCTGCCAAATTGGAAAGCATTTCAAGACTTTGAGCTTTTATGTTTATCATATTTTTCAAGTGAATATCAATATAAGTAGGCAATTTGAGTATCAAACTTTGAGTTGAATCATATTGTTTTATGATATCAGTGTTCTTATGTCATTGGTGTTATATTTTATTCAATCATTGTTGGAATCATGGGGTTTATTGAAATTTGAGAGGAGTGTTCTTGTTTTGGTTGAATAGACTTTGCGCTATTTTTCTCATTATGGGAGTTTGTGTTTATTTGTGGGAACGGAATTGTTTAGAGACTTTGTGCTGTAAACTGTTGTGTTCAAGTTAGTTATATCATATTGGGTGAAAGTGGAGACTTTGGGCTGCATTTGAATTCAATTAAGTTTGTTTGTAAGAAATAAGCCAAACGATAGAAGACTTTGCATTTCTATGCTTTTTCTCGGTTCAAGAATTATCAAATATTATCTATTGTGAAGTTGTTATTTTGTACGAGAGAAACATCTATTCTGAAAAAAGAGAATAGGATGCTATGGAAACACCCCAAGAATAGTTTTAGTTCATTTAAGTATTAAAAGTTGTTTGTTAGAAAGAGCTCCTTATCTAGAGGGAACCTCCCCTTGCTGAGAGGAGAGACTTAGTCTCATCATAGCTATGGCAATATAACCATTTTGTCATTAGTTAGCTAAATGACAAAATATTCACCCAACAGTTTTTTGGTGACTCTGCTCGGGAAGAACGCACAACTTGAAGCCTCATGCTCTGAGTTGAAGAACTTTAGTTCTTTTCCATTTGTTTCAAGATTTTTCAAAACTTTGTTGAGTACCCTACACTTAGGTAGATTCACGGTATACAAGAAGCAAGAGAGATCAAGGTATTATTGATCCTATATTTGAGTTGATGCAGCAAAATAACTTTGGTCTTTTGCCTCCATGACCTCAACTTTAGCAAACCAGGAGTTTTCCTCCTACCAACGCCAGGTCTCCAATACCAGGTGAAGTTTCTAGTTCTAGTACTAGCAGAGTTTTGTCTATTCATATTCCACAATGGGTTTGTTATCCCACCCTTTAATTAGAGCACCATGGCAGCTCAAGGTCCTTGGGGTAACACTTTTGGTCCTTTGAATTTAAGTCCACCATTGCATGAACTACCTCATAGTTTGAGGAAGAATTTTCCTAAGTTCTATGGTGATGGGAAAGTCCACCTAGATGAACACATTGCAGCTTTCTGCATAGCTTGTGGTGTATTAGGTGTGGAACATGAAGATGTAGCAGTAAGACATTTTGTGGAAACATTACAAGGTGCTACTGCAGATTGGTTTTACCATCTTCAAACTCAGACTATAACGAGTTGGAACACTCTCAAGACCAAGTTCAAAGCCAGATTCAAACCTATGGAAGATCCACATGCCTTGTTAGCACAGCTAACACAGATGAAGAAAGAGTTGTATGAACCCATGTGAGATTTCATCGCTAAGTTCAATAAGCTGACAAACAGGATTCCTACAACTGCTCAGCCAACAACGAAGAATCTTAAGTGTTTCTTTATCAATACTCAGCTTCTCAAGGTGAGCTTTCTGTTAAGGTGGGTTAGCCCCGTAGATCTTCCTACAACTCAAATTTTGGCTACTGAAGTTGAAGATGATCTTATCCTCGTGGGTAAGATAAGAAGAGATTCTAACAGAAACAGAGGTCCTTCTTCTGCTGATAATTCTTCCACGAGCACCACGGATCCTATGGTGCAAAAGTTAGCAAATGAATTGCTAGCTCTAAAAAGGCAAATGTCACAAGGTATGTTTGTCCCTCCTTCTTATCAGGATATACCAAGGAGAACATTTCCTAACAATTCATATCAAGACAATGCTGCCAAAAATTAAGGGCAACATAATCGTCTTCCACCCACACAAGGGAAGCTTGCCATTGAAGAAATGCCGGTCAACTTAGCAGTTGGCTATTATGAAGCAGAACATGATCATTCTTTCCAACCTGAGTTGGACCAGGAGAATGATGCTAATCTTTTTGTAGAAGGAGAAGAAGAATTGGCTGGTGACTCTACCATTGGATTTCTGAATTACCAAGATGAAGCTAAAAAAGAAGTATATGATGGAGCATATGTTATTTTTACCAGGTCCCAAAATCAGCTGAATCAATAAGTTGATAAAGGGAAGGCAAGAGAGGAACCTCAGGTAGTGATCTCAATTGCCAAATGGGGAACTCCATTTCCTTTTCAGTCGAAGGACCCAATGGGTAATAAGCAAGTAAGTACATTTAACAATCCTGTATCTTCTACTTTTGTCCCTCAAACTAGTACTACCCCCAATAAAACTCAGAATGATGGATTTCCTTCCTCTATCCCTAGTTCATTTTAGCTATTTGATAATAGATCATGCTAGGAAGACCAAAATCCAAATGTCTGAGGTTGAGTATTTGCAAGCTAATCCTGAACAGTTTGATAGGTTAGCAAAATACGTCAAAAACAAGACTGTCCCTACAGGACAAGACCTTCCAAAGGTTGCCCATGATTCCTCAAAGAACAAATTCACCCAAAATAATCTTGTCACTACTCCCCTTGTTGCCCCAGGAAAAATAGAACCTTTCTATGTTTCTCTATTGGTAAATGGTCATAAGTTGAGCAATTGCATCATAGATTCTGGGGCCTCTGATAATGTTATGCCTGCCAAAGTGGCAGATGCCCTTCGTCTCACTCTAACCAAGACCTTTGGGAGATATTTCTCTATGGAAAATAAGAAAGTGCCATTGTTGGGCCAAATCAAAGATGCCCAATTTGCATTTGCAGCCTTTCCAGACAAGAGGATTAAGATTAATGTTCCAGCCTCTTATGGCATCTTGCTCGGGCATAATTTTTGTAAAGATGTGGGTGGGGAATTGAATATGGACCTATTCGAAGCAAGGATACCTGTTAAAGGCGTCATGTAAAAGTTACTTCCTAAGAAAGAAGCAAAATATATTGTTACCCAAACGGCAAATCCCAAAGCCCAAATTTTGTTTGAGTCCTCAAGAATGGGTAATTATTTCTTGTCTACTAAAGATACTTCTAGTTCATCAGATGAGAGCTCAGACAATTCAGATGGAGAATCAAAAGAGTATTTAGATGAAAGTACAGATGAAGGTATAGTAATGCCAGATTCTTCCCTCATTGATGAAGAAGAATCTTCTGGTCAAAGAAATTCTAAAAAATCAAATTCTAATGAGATTTGGGTTTTAGAATTTGATGGCAATTGTTCCTCTACCAGTTCTAGAGCCGGAGTTGCTTTGATATCTCCACAAGGTGACATCTTTCCTTTCTCATACAAACTGCAATTCAACAATACTAATAACACCACTAAATACGAGTCATTGTTACTTGCATTGGAGGCCACTCATGCTAAAGGTGTTAAAAATCTTCATGCTCAAGGAGATGCCGAGTTAGTTGTTTGCCAAGTAAGAAATTTGTATCAAACCAAAAATGAAAGGTTGAGACAATATCGCAATCGTGTATGGGATTGCATAGAAAGCTTTGACACTTTTAATATCTCTGCGGTGCCTAGAGAATTTAATGATCGTGCAGATTCATTAGCTGTCTCCACCACCCTCATGGTTCCTCATAAAGACTTCAAAGGTAACAAGTACATAATTGAGCTGGTCTTCTGACCAAGTGTACCAAATAATATTGAACATTAGCAAGTGTTCAATGGTGATAATCAAATCATATCTTTCTTGGAAAAGATATATAGCTTTGATGAGCTCTATTTTAAAGGTAGTGAATCTTCACCACGGGAATATGTTTCTGAAATAGATTCACAAACTGGTGAAGAGTTTCTTCAACTAAAAAAGAATAAGATTCCAAAAGGTTTGGTTTCCCTGGAAAAGCTATTTGATAAGCATGATAGATATATTAAACACCAGCAACAACTTGATTCAAGTTCCTCTATGGAATTTGAGCAAGTAAATTTGAGTTCTGAGGCAGATCCCAAAATGGTCAACATTGGGAAGTATTGCACTACCAATGAGAAATTCAAATTCACTACACTCCTTCATCATTACATTGATGTTCTGGCATATTCTTATGATGATCTGAAGTCCTTCAGACCTAAGGAGATTCAACATGAAATTCCTCTCAAAGTTGGGTCATTGCCTCAAAAGCAGAAACAAAGGCAATACAATCCCAAAATATCAGGTACTATCCTTTCTGAGATTCAGAAAATGTTGAATATGAGAATAATCTTCCCTATTCATCCTTCCACCTAGATCGCGAATATTGTTCCTGCAAGAAAGAAGAATGGAGAAATCTGTATTTGCATTGATTTCAGGTGTAGACACCCAAAAATTACCAAGTCTTCCAATCACTTATATTTCATCAAATCTGTCTAATCACCTGCATTTCAAACGTTAATTAAATAATCTAATTATCTAATTAATTTCACCAAAATCACCAAATTCTTCTAAATCACATAATTGCGACATTAATTGAATAAATTCTCTTTATTTAATTAATTAAATTAAATTCCTCTATTATTCTTCCACAATTAAATAATTTTAATTATTTAATCAAATCATTATCCTTTTTCAAAATTCAAGTCTCCATTAATTAAATAATTAATTCATCACAAATTCCCACTTATCTATAATTAAATAATTTACATTATTTAATTAAATCAATTGTTCTTCTAAATTTAAATAAATCATGCAAATTTATTTAAATTATCTCAATCCTCTAAAAATAAATAAAATTAAGTATTTTATTTATAATCTTCATGTCCTCTAAGCTTGCACAAACAATTAAATAAATTTATGTATTTAATTTGTTTTTTTCCCTAAAAATAAAAAAAATCAAATATTTTATTTATAATCTTCTATTCCTCTATCATGCACAAACAAATAAATAAATTTATTTATTTAATTTCACGTATCTTCCAATTCCTCTTAAAATATCTTGTTAACTCGTGCATAATTAGTCTTATTTTTAGAACTCTAAAAAAGGCAAAATTACAAGTTGAGTTATCTATTCAATCAATCTTGTTTTCATCATATTTTAATTAAAATATCCTTATGGATTGACACATGTCGTGTGCACATTCATCATGGTTATTTGATTTATCTCCTCCGTTGATTTTTCTGAATTATCTAGACCGTTGATCAATCTCTGTTGAAACCTATATAAACCCCCCTCATCTTGTTCACAAACCCTCTTCGATCACTTATTCTCAGGCATCCTTTGACAGCGCTTTGAGCATACATCACATCGATTGAGCAACTTTACTATCTCTTAACATTGATCTTCTGAGCATTTTACTTGCTTGTTGCAACCATGGTTTTGCAACACTATTGAGCAATTCACATTCATTCAAAGGGAACAATACAAATCTCGGTAAAAACTTTTATATTTCATTGATTTATTAGTAATGGCTTTTATTTAGATTCGTTCTCTTTATGTTGTTGGTTTTTGATTTTTTTAGTTTATCATAGCCAATTTTCCTCATACACATTCTGGCACGCCCGGTGGGACCCATTGGTCTTGATCTAATATAAAATTTGTGGAATTTTTAGTTTGATTTCACAGGTTTTTAACACTTTTTTAGGAGAGATCTGTTTTTTTTTAAAAAGAAGCTTGTTGGGAGAAAATGGACATCACTGTTGCGTTTAGAAGAGTCGAGAGGTGAAGAAAAACATAAAATTTCACCTATTTCAGTGCAGGTAAAAGTGAGGCAAAAAAAAATTTGCCCCACGCACGCAGCCCGAGGTGTACTGTGTAGGTACATTAAAAAATATATATTTTTTATTTTATTTGTTTTAAAGCTTTTTGTTTTCAAAAAAAAAATCAAAAAAAAATTAAAAAAAGCAAAAACAAAAACAAAAAAAACAAATAAAACAAATAAAAATCAAAAAATAAAAAAAGTTGCCAGCCGTACCTGCGCAAGGTACAGCAGGCCTGTACAGCCGTACTGGAGTGTTAGGTTTTAAAATTTCAAGAAAAACTTTACAAAGTTTCATGCATTTAAACTTTGTTTTAAGCTTTTAAAGTTTAAACTTGGTTTTAAACTTTTTAAATTTTTTTAAATTTAAATTTAGAAAAACTTAAAAAAAGAAAAGGAAATTTTTAAAAATTAGTTTTAGTTTTTTGAAAATAAAGATTTTTTTAGCCCTCAACCTAGGAGGTCACATCAGTAACCAAGAGCCAGATACAGGGGGCTAGGACAAACCTCTCTTCAATGAGCTTTTTAAACTAATAGGCGATTTTCAAACCTCATTATTTTAGTCATATGGACATGTTTTTGATTTCTTTTTTTTTTTAAATAGGCTAAAATTTCATGATCTACATCATGGTGAAATTGGTTTTGTCTCAAGATTCTCTATTTTTCTAGAAAATTAATTTTCTCACTGTTGTCTCTGTCTCGTCACAGTTTTTAGACCTTCCAAGCTTTATAACTTTCACAAACGGACTCGAATTCAGGTGATGTTTTTTTTTGAAAGTTGATATTTTTCTGTCCTCTACATAGTGGTAATATCATTTTAAGAATTTTCTAAGATTTATTTTTTAAGACCACTCATTGGCCTATTCTCAATCTATGACTTCAAACACTTGCTAACTTTTGAGTTTGTGTGGAACTAATCAACTTTTTGTAGTGTGTTATCACTCACATTGAGCAAATTGGTTTTTTTAATATGTTCATGTAGGATGAGCATTGAAGAAATCTTGATTTATCTCACTAAGTCTTAGAAACATATTGCCTTCTGAAGGGATAATTGAACAAATTATTTTTTTGGCAATCTAAGTCTTAGGAACACACTGCTTTTCTTAAGGGACAATGGACATGTATTCAAAAACACCTCAATTTTTTAAAGGACAATAGACATGAATGCCAAAACACTTCAATTTCATAAGGGACAATTGACAACTACAAACGTGTGTTTGCCTAATTTAGTCGCACCTTATTTTTCTTATAACGGGACAATTGAACCTTTGTTTGACATGCTTGCTCTTACATTTGAGTACTTCCTTTAGAAGGGCCTGCTTTTGGATTGCACTTCATCCAAAAGGGACGACCCTAAGCAAAGTTTTCCTTTGAATTGCTATATAAGAGGGATAAGGCGAAAGCCAAGTCCTAACCGACGTTAGCCTTACTTTATGGTGCCAAACTGAAAAGAGGTGTACTAGCTCTTTGTGGAAATGATTTTCACATCAAGCGAAGTGTTTGATAGTCTTAGTAGGATTGGTTAAAGCTTTTAGTAGCTTGTCGAATAGCTCATAAGGCGTTGGTCCCTCAAAGTTACTAAGAACCATTCTAGATAGTGACTACCCAATCTACCTCTGAACATTGCGGTAATCATCAGTGCAAGGGGAATCGATTTAAGCCCTTAAGATACTCACCATTGGCTCCCTTGAGAAGAGATAGTATTCCCTTGGCCATAAAGCTCTTGTGACCTACTTGAGCTTTCCAAGGGGAGGGTGAGATATCCCTACCTATCGTCTCTCGCAAAGATACAAAATATCCGACACCTTTATGGAATGATATTTTTATCAACGGAGTATTAAGCTGTGAGCTGATCTACTGCAATGAAACCTTGTCTCTAGGGATAAAAAGTGTTTGTTATTGATTGCAATCATCTTATACCTGTGAAAACATTGGGCTTTTTTGTAAGCCTCGAACATACACTATTTGTTGTGTCAGTCCCTTGTTTGCCAACTTTGTTTGTTGTGTTTTCTCTTGCCAAAAATAAATCCAATCAGAACCATAGCCAAATCTGTCAAAATTGCCTTTAAAAACATCAAACACTACTTCAGTGCCTCTATTATTACAGCAGCTCACTTCTGGTCACCTTAGCTCACCTTTGGTATAGCAGTACATCACCTTTGGTAGCTCAGTCCATTGCCTTTGGTATCACAGTAGCACGCTTTTGGTTGCACAGTCCTGCGCCTTTGGTCAAACAGTATAGCACCTTTGGTCTAGTAAATTGTGCATCAGAGTTTGTTTTTTTCAAAACACCAAGCAGAATCCTAGCATTACCTTTTGTCCTAGTGTATTCCATGGTAACCACTAGGCTCCAGCAAACTATGAAGTCCAAGCAAGTTGTCCCTAGGAAGTGCAAATCACCTCCTCACATACCGCAATCGGGTCATCTCAACATTACTCCCAAGGTTACTCCTAGGACACCAGCGGCAAAATCAACTAACTCTCTAAACATGCTGCACCTTGACCAACCAAGCAATTCTCAAGAAGGTAGGGTCCCTTTGGTAAGTACACCTTACTATACCACCGGCTTGCCTCTGGATTTTGTACCACAAGGTTATACTATCAATCCAGTCCCATCTCTGGAAGAAAGAGTTCCTTTTGTAAGTACACCTCATTACACCACCGGCTTGCCTCCAGATTTTGTCCCACAAGGTTATACCGCAGATCAAGCCCCACCTCAAGAAGAGCGACACTTTTAAATAGGTCAATCCTCTCAAGCAGATGGGCAAGATCTTGATGAATTCATACAAGATCCTAGAGCTGTAGCCGCCTTTGACAAAATCCTTAGCAAGAACCAAGATCATTTCTTTTACTTGCTAGCAGAGTAAGGAGCCAAACTACCCAAAGGTTTTGATCTATCCACACTTAGCAAGCCTAACAACAAATAAGACACCATAGAAGTGGTGCAAACCATGTCAACAGTGACCACACCCTTGCCTGAACAAAGCTCGCAATATGTGAATCCACTTTATCAAAACCCAACAGGAAGGAGGACCATATCACCACTGCTGACTCCTATGGAAATCTACAAAAATCAATAGGAAACTCTCCAACGTCAAGCAGAGCTAGCTAAGCAAGCCACCATCGCTCAACAAACTCCTAAAGCGCCCACACTAATCATAAGTGGAATTTTAGTTACCCCATCGCGAATAGGTTTCCTACCAAATTACAATCCGGTGAACAACTATGTAGCCATGCAACAAGGGTCTCAACAAATACCACCTCCTATATCATCAAACCTTTGTGTCTCTCAACCAACTAGAGTCATGCAATCCCACCCTCAACATTCTTCTACGCTCATCCCCAATCAACCATCGCAAATCACTTCTACCTATGTCCCTCCTCCACTACATTCATCAGCGCTAAATTTCTTTCACACATTGCCTAGCCACCCTCAACTATCCCAACATCAAGTTTCCCAAAGCTATGTGCCACAATCACAACCTAACCCACACTTTAGCTTTCCTCCACCCACTTCTTTTCCTCAACCATCACAAAGCCAACATTCTTACCTAGCGCCACCCCCACCTCCTCCTCATCAAAACATCCAATTCCAACCCAAGCTAAACCCAACATACAATGCATACGACCTCAACCAATCATACGAGCCTTATAATACAAATGCACATGGCTTACACTACAATATTCTGTATGGGCAACAATAGCCACTTCTAGGACAACAAGAGATGTTTCCAACCCCTCCCACAATGATGGAGCTCAAAATTGCGGAAGTGCAACAACAACTATTTGATCTTACATTTGGCCACACCAAGAAGACCTTCTCTTTAGAAGAAGTGTGTCCTTATCCTTTTGATCAGTCATTACCCATGATCCCTTTTCCTCAAAATTTCACTATTCCCAAGTTTGATAAATACAAAAGAAAAGGTCACCCAAAGGACCATCTTAGGGAATTCTATCTTGCTTGCTTCGAGGTCTCACATAACGACACATATCTTATGTGTCTCTTTCCTCATAGTCTTGGAGGTCAAGTTATAGAATGGTTCTCACATCTCCCCACGGGTATTAAGTCTTTTAACGAGCTAGCGGAGAAATTTGCCACCCATTTTTCCTACAACACAGAGCATGAGATTTCCATGACTGATCTATGCAATAACAAATAGAAAAATGGTGAAACTTTTATTTCTTTTCTTCAACAATGGAGACAAATGGCTAGCAAATTCCCTTTCAAGATTCCTGAGAAATAGCTTGTTAGCATATTTGTACAGAACCTCGACTAGGAGTTAGGTTTTCATTTGCAAATCCTATCTCTTCTCAGTCTTAAAGTACCTTGATCCCATGGATATGGGTATGTAGGTAGTTTGGAATATGAAGGAAGTATCCAGTACTTAGGTACATAAGATCCCCTCCTTTCATCTTGACCCATCTCATCACTCTATCCAAAACTACATATTTATCATTTTCATCTTTCATTGTAATGTGCCTTGATCCCGTGGATACAAGGTATGTAGGCAGTCTGGAATACGAAGGATGTATCCAGTACTCAGGCACATATGATTCATCATTCTCCACCCATTTCAATCCATAGCCAGGTCATCTTTCTAGTCTTCTGTTCATCAAAATCCATTTCGCCTCGACTTGACTAACTCAAACAACAAGCTAGCGCATCCTTTTAAAGAAAATGTTCTTAACAAATTTGAAGCAAAGCAGTTTCCTTCCGGAGTCATCTACTGTCCTACTCTTTCGATTGCCAACGTCACCTAAATCCAGCTTAACCAAAGCACCAGATCAACAAGCTTGTCTTCTGCAGAGTGTTCCATTGTCGAGACCAACACATGCATCCCCTGCAACAAGACATTGTCTTTTTAGGTAGATAGCCCCCTTTAATGGACACATCGCTCCTACAATAAGGCTGTTATCTTTCCTATCCAATCTATCCTGAGGAACCTCTTTGGCAAGAAAATATGTTGGTTGTGTGTTTACTTTGTAAGTCAGTCAATTTGCTTTATGGTTTATCTTTTGTTCCTTTTCCAATACATATTCAAGACTACCTTGATCTATCTATAATCTTGGTACGTTGCGATGTAGTACAGATTGGGGGCATAGTCATTGCTTTGGTATGCCATGTTTGAGGAATGATCTTTAGTATCTTTCTTAGCAGCATTGTTATCTTGTGTGTGTTATGACCTAACATCTTACATATTAATACTCTTCTTGCATTCACATGTATTGAAGTTTATTTTATGTTCAATACTATGGCTCATTCACATGTACCAACAAGGTCATATTATGTCTAAGGGATCTAAGATCAAACCGCTTGCTTGCAGAGTCAACGTCCATGTACTCGGATATCACAACACCTTGGTCTTTTATACCTTGGTAGTAAAATATCCACATGCTATATCAAAAATAGGGATTGCTCTTAATAAACATTTGTGAAACCATTGCAACAAGCTCATCCATTTACACCATCCATTTTTCCATGGCCTTATATAGTTTTTCAAGCAAAGATCGATCAACCGTCTTTCTCTCATGTTCTCTCCTATCTCCTTTCTTCTATCTATCATCAACCTAGCCTTGTCTGTCTCCAACAAAATCTTCTAGTCAAGCGTCAACACAGTTCTTCTATCGCTTCCTTGTCTTTCCTCTCAAGGGGGCACCCTACGCCAGCTATGCAGGGGTAGCTAGCTACACTGGGGCATAAAAAAATGTATCATGTTTTCAACAATCATTTTCTTTGGCGTAATGCTGTAAATTGCATTGCATCAAAGAGAGGCAAAATGTAGACACCCAAAAATGACCAAGTCTTCCAATCACTTGTATTTCATCAAATCTGTCTAATCACTTGCATTTCAAACGTTAATTAAATAATCTAATTATTTAATTAATTTCACCAAAATCACCAAATTCTTCTAAATCACATAATTGTGACATTAATTGAATAAATTCTCTTTATTTAATTAATTAAATTAAATTCCTCTATTATTCTTCCACAATTAAATAATTTTAATCATTTAATCAAATCATTATCCTTTTTCAAAATTCAAGTCTCCATTAATTAAATAATTAATTCATCACAAATTCCCACTTATCTATAATTAAATAATTTACATTATTTAATTAAATCAATTGTTCTTCTAAATTTAAATAAATCATGCAAATTTATTTAAATTATCTCAATCCTCTAAAAATAAATAAAATTAAGTATTTTATTTATAATCTTCATGTCCTCTAAACTTACACAAACAATTAAATAAATTTATGTATTTAATTTGCTTTTTTTTTCCCTAAAAATAAATAAAATCAAATATTTTATTTATAATCTTCTATTTCTCTATCATGCACAAACAAATAAATAAATTTATTTATTTAATTTCAGTTATCTTCCAATTCCTCTTAAAATATCTTGTTAACTCGTGCACAATTAGTCTTATTTTTAGAACTCTAAAAAAGACAAAATTACAAGTTGAGTTATCTATTCAATCAATCTTGTTTTCATCATATTTTAATAAAAATATCCTTATGGATTGACACATGTCGTGTCCACATTCATCATGGTTATTTGATTTATCTCCTCCATTGATTCTTCTGAATTATCTGGACCGTTGATCAATCTCTGTTGAAACCTATATAAACCCCCCTCATCTCGTTCACAAACCCTCTTCGATCACTTATTCTTAGGCATCCTTTAACAGCGCTTTGAGCATACATCGCATCGATTAAGCAACTTTACGATCTCTTAACATTGATCTTTTGAGCACTTTACTTGCTTTTTGCAACCATGGTTTCACAGCACTATTGAGCAATTCACATTCATCCAAAGGGAACAATACAAATCTTGGTAAAAACTTTTATATTTCATTGATTTATTAGTAATGGCTTTTATTTAGATTCTTTCTCTTTATGTTGTTAGTTTATCATAGTTAATTTTCCTCATACACATCAGGAATCTCAACCATTCTTCTCTAAAGGATAACTACACGCTACCCATAATGGACCAAGTGTTGCAAACCGTAACTAGTTTGGAAATGTTGTCTATGCTAGATGGTTTTTTGGGATATAATCAAGTAGAGGTCAATGAAGCAGATCAGTACAAGACTACTTTCACAACACCTTGGGGTATGTTTACATATCGCAGGATGCCTTTTGGTTTGATCAATGCTTGCACCACATTCCAAAGAGCAATGGACCTTGCCTTCAGAGATGAGATGGGGAAGTTCATCGTGGTATATCTTGATGACTTGACTGTTTTCTCCAAACAACATCATGATCATGCGTATCATTTGCAACAGGTGCTGGAAAGATGTCGACAAAATGGTATCTCTCTCAACCCTAAGAAATCAATTTTTGGGGTTACAGAAGGTAAACTCGTTGGTCATATTGTGTCTTGAGAAGGCATTAAAGTTAACTCAGAAAGAGTCAAATCCATCCAAAGTCTTACTTTTCCTGCTAGTAAGATTGCAGTTCACTCTTTCTTCGGAAAGGTAAATTTTCTGCATAGATTCATTCCAGAATTTGCGGAGAAAATCGGTCACATTGTCAACATGATGAAGGGTAAGGCTACTTTTTGTTGGAGTGCTGAGGGTAAAGCAGCATTTGAGGACATCAAGAAGGCTATAGCTCATGCTCTGGTCCTTGCTTGTCCTGACTATACCAAAGATTTGATAGTATACAACTATGCTTCTGAACATACACTTTCGGCCATTCTTGTTTAGCAGAATGGAGAAGGTGTGGAATCTCCCATTTCATTTATGAGTTGTCCTTTGAAGGCTCATGAATTGAAATATTCAAATATGGAGAAACATGCTTATGCCATGGTTAAGGTGGTAAAGCATTTCTGATTCTATATTTTGAATTCACATACTGTTGTTTTGGTGCCTGATACAACAGTAAAGTTGATTATGACTCAATAGGAGTTTAGAACCAAAAGAGGTAATTGGATTGCTAAGATCCAAGAGTTTGATCTTGATATCAAACCTACCAAGCTTGTGTGTGGCAGAGGTTTGTGTCAATTGATTGCTGACAATGTACCAAAAGAGACAGGGGATGAAGAAGAAGAAGTTGAAGATGTGCCGACTGTTCTTTTTGTCACTACTATAGATGAGTGGTATTCAAACATTTCTCATTTTCTTACCTATGGTGAGTGTCCTTCTCATCTATCCTATAAGGAGAAAAAGACTATCAAATTGAAGGCTGCTAACTATGTCCTATGGGATAATGGTTTGTACAAAAGAAGCCTTGATGGAGTTTTTCTCCATTGTGTGGATAAAACACAACAAAACAGACTTTTGGAGTCTTTTCATAATTTGGCCTGTGGAGGACATTTTTCTGCACCTATGATGGCTCATAAGATTCTGTAGACTAGATACTATTGGCCCACACTGTTTCAAGATGCATACAATTGGGTACGTAGGTGTGAGTTGTGTCAACAGTTTGTTGGAAAGCCTAAGTTGGCCGCACTACCTCTCAAGCCAGTTGTGATTGAAGAACCTTTTCAGCAATGGGGCATTGACTTCATTAGTGTTGTGAATCCACCATCAAGTGTGGGACACAACTTTGTTCTCATCGCAACTAATTATTTTACCAAGTGGGTGGAAGCCATCCTAGTGAAACATGCTACTTCTGAAGTGGTATGTAATTTCCTTAAGGAAAATATTATTTCCCGATTTGGAGTCCCAAACAAAGTTGTAGCAGATAATGCTACTTGTTTCTCTTCCAATGAGATTACTAGCTTTTGTTATGAACACAGGGTCATTCTTTCTCACTCTTCAGACTATTATCCTCAAGGAAATGGTCAGGTAGAATCAAGTAACAAAAATCTGGTTACTATTATCAGGAAACCAGTGGAAGATAATCAGAGAACTTGGCATAAAGCATTGTTTGATGCTTTATGGGCAAATAGGATTACCCCCAAAAGGGTGATAGGTATGTCACTGTTTTAGCTTCTATATGGTCTAACTGCAGAGATACCTATTACTTTGGAGTTGACGACATTGAAGTTGGCAAAGGCAATAGAAGATAGAACTTTTGAAAGTTCTATTGACAAAAGAATCATGTACCTAACTAAACTTGAAGAGCAGTGAGCTATGGTAGTAGACCATATTGCTGAATATCAAAGTCAATTAAAGAAACTCTTTGAAAAGAAAGCAAGGGCTTGTGAGTTTCAAATTGGAGATCAAGTCTTGTTATGGGACAAGAGGAGAGAACCAAAAGGAATGCATGGGAAGTTTGATTCCCTATGGAGAGGCCCATTCATCATTCATCAACTTTGTGGTGAAAATAGCTTCTTGCTGGAGTATCTAGATGGAACACCATTCTTGCTACCTCATAGTGGACAACATCTGAAACACTTCAACCTTTGAAGTATCAGATAAGTTCATTTGTACATTTGTATATTTTTGTATTTTTATTTTTCATTTTTGTTTAGTCTTTTGTGTCTTTTTCTTTTTGGTAGCTTGACTCTATGGCCCAATGGCATGGATAAAGGCACTTAGAGACTAGATTCTTCTCCCTTCAATCATTTCAAAGTTTGATCGATGGAAGTTCCCTAGTTAGAGCCAACTGTTGTTCTCAAAATCAGCTACGCTCATTTTTGTAGACAACCCCTACGAAACTTGTCCGTTTCGTAGCCTACACTCTAAGTTTGTAAATCAAGACAAGTACTCTTGATCTCATACAAAGTCATCTGACATCCTAGAAGAGTTTGTGACATTTCCTTATGACGATTCCTCAAAAATCGTGAAACTTGATTTAGTCGTAAGCTTGCCAAAATATCAATTATTGAATATTTTGGGGTGTTAGAAAAGTTTTTCTATTCACATGCAATAGCGGTCCTAAAGCCCACTCCTACATGTGTTTTGTTGTTTTTTGTGTAATGACGGCTCTTCTGGCTGCTTTTACATATTTTATTAAAGGTTTTCTTTTAAACATGCGAGGGCGGTCCTAACCGTTGCCTGTGCATGTCCCCTATCAAAACCTAATACATGTAATAGCGGTAGTATTCACTGCTTGCACATGTTTTAATTCATTTTACGCCATATGTGAGAGTGGTCCTAACCCCCGCCCATGCATGTTGATCACCCAGTGTAGAGACGGTGAAATCCACTGCTCAAGCAAAATCTTGGCAAATCTATGGACTTAAGTTTGCATTAATGGCACTCGTGCCATGTTTAATGCAAATGTTAAAACCTATTTAATCGCTTTTGATTCATTTTGTTTGTTTATTTTTATTACCAAACCTTCTAATCAACTGGTAAACCCTCTTTGAGATCATTTGATCGTGACAACTACAGATTCAAGTGTATTTCACTATTTGTGCATATAGTAGGGTTTCGGGTTAGCCTTTTTAGGTAAGCTTTTGTTTTTTGTTTTTTCTTTCATTTTCCTACTTGAAAATAAAGGTATGTTATTAGTATTGTTGTCGTTTATTGTCATTTCATTGAGGTTTTTTTGACAAAATTCATAGTTTTGGTTTCATAATTTGTTGTTTATGTGTGTGTGAATGGATCTTCATCGTCTTGTTAAAACTTAGGTTGTAGTTCCCTACATGTAATGGCAGTGTTTCTTGCCGCTCTCAAATGATTTTACCATGTTTCAACTTATTGGTATGTAGTAGCGGGCCTTTCCCCTGCCCTCGCATCCCTTAAAGGTTAGGTCTTTCCTACATGTAAGGGCAGTTAAAACTGTTGCTCTTACATAGTCCTTATGTTTCTTCCAACATGCAGGAGCGGTCGAAACTCCCACCTTTACACATAACTTCAAGTTTTTGAAAACACCTGTAGTAGCAGTCAATTTGACCGATGATACATCAAAACCTTTTCATTCAACTTGCACCGACAGTCCATTTAGCTGACTTTGCATGTGCCTAAAGACTTGCATTTTTCCCACTTGCACCGGCGGTCCTTTTCACCGCCCATACATGAAGACTTGCATCTTTCCCACATGTAGGAGCAGGTCTTTTCACCACCCTGACATGAGATTTAACCTTCCCACATGCAGGAGTGGTCATTTTGACTGCTCGTGCATGAATTTCTGCAAAAAATTCCTAACATTGGGAAATTCCTGCAAATGATGCCTTTAGCTTGCTTTCACCCAATTTTTTGACTTGCACATGCTTTAGCCCTTTCAAGATCATCCTTGTGATTATGATCATCAAAATGCAGTTTCCCAGTTTATCCATTTTTCGCTAACTGCGAGATCATGGCCTTTTGCAGTTCTCAACAAGCGTCTGTGATAGATATCTCTTCCAGAGTTCTCTCTAGAGCTGATGTAGGAGCCATCTCCATCCAAAGACAAAATCATGAAGTACAAATACCAAGGGGTCTTCCCTATCACTTTAGTACAGTCAAATGAAGATGAAATTAGAGATATAGAAATAGGGCATGTGGATATGGTAGAATTTGTGGACGGAACTAAATAGACAAACCCTTCCAGACACATGCAAAAGATCATTGATAGCAACATTCACTTGGTTGCCTCATTTCCAATTTCTGCCCATAACCCTGAGTTCGTTCTTCAAGTGGCTAGCCATTACAACAGGGAAACTAGGGTTGTGATAGATTCCCAAGGGAATGTGATCATGAGGTTGGATGCAGAATTCCTTGATAAAATCTTCATGTGTCCACCTATTGTAAACATTGGATAGATTGATTTTGCTCAAGGGAAATAAGACTATGATATAGATGTGGAAGCTGGAAGAAGGTATATAAACAACAAATGGTTGAAAATTCCTTGAAGTAATATGACCAGATGGCCAAAGGATCTCCCTAGAAGTGACTTTGTAGAGGAAGTTTGTGATTTGATCACACTTTTGAGTCGTATCAGAGGACTCCCTTCCTCCTCCAAGTTTCAAGAATGGATGTACACATACATCAAGGTGATTCTTCGAGGCACACATAGAATATTATGGGGAGAGCAGATTAGTAATACATTGCATGAACAATTGGTGAGGGTTAACACAAATTTCAAATTCTATATGACCTCATATCTTGTATATGCTGCTACTAGCGTGAGGAGCTTTCCTAGTCTGACTCAGGTTAGTGACAGGAGAATGGTTCCTGTGTATGAGTATTATCCTCAAATTACTCTGAAGGGATCAATCCATCATTTACGTAGGGTGAATGATGCTTTCTTTTCAGTATTCATGTGCTTATGGGACAATGAACTTGTTCAGAAGAGGGTCTCAGATGAAGCTTGGGAAGTTGTGAATTCTTTTGGCTGCTTGTTCTTACAATTCCCTACTTTCACATATCTCAGAGTAGGGTATTATCCCAGCTATCCTTATATTCTTCCACGATATCCCAGTGACCATATTGTTCTCATGGAATTATGTAGGCAGCTGATTGTGGTACATAATAAACAAACAGAGTTGAAGAAGTTAGGGATAAAGTTTACCGTATAGATTGGAAGGTATTCAATTCAGTCAGCTAATAAGGCAAAAACAGTTGATTCTGAATTACAGCTGGTCACTATGAAAACTTTCAAGAAAGGGGACCATTTTGACTTCAGGAGAGTACAAGATAAGATCAAAAGAAAGTCAACCTTCTATGTGCCTATGGTGGAAGATATTTGGGCTGATCTTAGGACACAAAATGAGATCAAGAAGTTAGACTACTGTAGACTTCATTTAAGTCAGATAGAAGAGCTCAGCCTTGCTGATATTCCAGATGGAATGGAAGATGATGGGGATGTTCTAGATCCCAAATATAACACTGAGAATGTTGAAGTCTCACCTCTTCTAGAGGTGAAATGGTCAGTTAAAGAGGAAACTTCCATAAGGAAAAGATTTCAACCGATCCTGGCTAACACAAACATATGGTTGGAAAGCAAAGGAATTAAATTGAAGGAGTTTCCCATAGGGTCAGAGACTGAAGCACATGAACAAACAGGAAATAAAGTAGAAAATAGGACCAAGAATAAGAGTGACACCCCTTCTTCCTCCAAAATACAAAAACCAAAAATTAAGTTTCTATCCAAGGGAGGGAAGAAGAAAGAAGTTGTAGAAACCTCCAATGTCATTAAATCAAGTGCTGAAGATACAAATGTTGAGCAAATGGAGGTTGAAGATGTTGAGATTGAAAAGCAAAATATTCAAAAATCTAAGGATGTCCAAAAAATAGAAGTGTCTGATAA
Source organism: Cunninghamia lanceolata (assembly GCA_027924645.1). Lineage (NCBI taxonomy): Eukaryota > Viridiplantae > Streptophyta > Pinopsida > Cupressales > Cupressaceae > Cunninghamia > Cunninghamia lanceolata. Next base: position 817,827 of record BSBN01000558.1, on the reverse strand, counting down.
ATCTAACGTGGAAGATGAAACTGAACAAGGCAAGGATGAGGATGCAAAAAAGGAACAACTTGGTGATCCACATCAGTCCCTTAAGAAAGATCTTCCCACTGAAATACAAGTTTCTACACCCCTTCCTCATGCTTATGTTTTTGGTAGTTTTCCAGTAGTTTCAAGTGTTCCTCTTTCACCTATTTTCATTATTTCTTCTGATAATATCCCTACTTCTATAAGAACCAGTTTTGGGACCGTGTCTGATTCTTCTGGTTCTATCCCAAGTTTATCTTCTCCATCTTTTGACATTGGTGAACAATCTATTTTAGAAAATCTTCTAGATGGTTCAGAGAAGGTTGTTGATATAGGGGTAGTTTTTACCAACACCATTCCTATTGTGACCATAACAGGTGTAAATATGGATCTAGCAAAACAAGTAGTGGACTCATCTCTAATTATTAGTGCTTCTGTGCTTCCCCCATGGTTGTCTGCATATACTCCCAAGAGAAAGAAGAAAGCTATTTTGCCAGATGAAATTGATATAGAGAAGTTGTTACCTTTGAAATCAAAGACTCTGAAGAAGAAGCCTAAGACTGTTTCTAGGCTTATCAATGAAAAGGGGATCAGATATGTGGAGATTGCTAAGCCACCAGAGGATGCTACTGTTGACAATTTTGACATGAATGATTATGTCATTTCAAGGGTTGAGTTAGGCAAGCTAACTCATGAAGGCATAAAAGAAGATTTTCAAACTACTGCCAGCACCTTGCTAAAAAAATATGATGAAGTCAAAAAGGAAAAAGAACAGTATAAAGCTAAAGTAGAACAACTTGTTGTTGTTCTTCAAAAAATAGTAAAATCATCTAAAATTGTGGAACCCTTGGTAGTGACTATAGAAGACCCTCTAATCTAGAAGGTTGAAAAAGCTCAGGCTAGAGGAAGAGTGGTAGGAGATATTGTGGAATGTTTGGTAGCTCAAGGGTGAATTCTATTGAAGACCACTATAGAAAGAAAAGAAAAGATGGATAAAGCCAAAGCTGAGCTTGATAACATGGTTGACTTACTCTCCCAAGAACTGCAGGATCAAGAAGAGAGCTTGGAGGAGTGGATAGAGATGAAAAAGATTAAGATAAAGAATCTTATCACCATCAGGGTCATTGCAAATAGGGAATCAGATCTTAAAACTAAGGAATCTCTGGTTCATCATATCCACATAATAAAAGGTTTACTTGAGGATCTATGTCAAGCTCGTGAAGCCTGTGAAGATAGCGATGTCATGCTTCTACACAGGATGGAAGAACTCCCATGCACCCTCATAGGTGAAGATCATAAGTTCCTTTCAACAAATGAAATGATAAGCCCCTTTGAAAAGATGGTTCAAAGGAAATTCAAAGATGAAGTGCCCTCAGTACTTTCCATGGATAATCTTTATGATCAGCATTTGACTTTTGAGAACTTGAAGGACAATCTTGACAAACATGAGAAGGCAATAAAGGCAGTAAAAGATGCAATTCTTTGGGCCCGCACTATCTTAGAAAATACAGCTAAACCAGATACATGTGAAATGGCAGCTATATAGGCCATGTACCAAAATTTCCTAAAGAAGAATGATGGAGGAAGTTGATACCTTGTTTATTTTATTCTTGTATATGTAATTTGAATTTTGTTGTGGACATATTCATATGTAATTTTCTAAAATGTAATTACATGTGAGGCAAAGGAAGTCTTAAGTCAAATAGGACTCTTCTGTTTGAATAAGTCAAAGTAGTTAGGATTTTCCTATTTTTGCTCTTTGTTTCTCTTATAAATAAAGAGGACCCCCATTGTAAATATGATCTTTTTTCTATTGTAAAGAAACTCTGCCAAATTGGAAAGCATTTCAAGACTTTGAGCTTTTATTTTATCACATTTTTCAAGTGAATATCAATATAAACAGTCAATTTGAGTATCAAAATTTGAGTTGAATCATATTGTTTTATGATATTAGTGTTCTTATGTCATTGGTGTTATATTATATTGAATCATTGTTGGAATTGTGGGGTTTACTGAAATTTGAGAGGAGTGTTCTTGTTTTGGTTGAATAGACTTTGTGCTATTTTTCTCATTATGGGAGTTTGTGTTTATTTGTGGGGATGGAATTGTTTAGAGACTTTGTGCTATAAACTGTTGTGTGCAAGTTAGTTATATCATATTGGGTGAAAGTGGAGACTTTGGGCTGTATTTGAATTCAATTAAGTTTGTTTGTAATAAATAAGCCAAATGATAGAAGACTTTGCATTTCTATGTTTTGTCTCAGTTCAAGAATTATCAAATATCATCTATTGTGAAGTTGTTATTTTGTAAGAGAGAAACGTCTATTCTAAAAAAAGAGAATAGGATTCTATGGAAACACCCCAAGAATAGTTTTAGTTTATTTAAGTATTAAAAGTTGTTTGTTAGAAATAGCTCATTATCTACAGGGAACCCCCCCTTGCTGAGAGGAGAGACTCAGTCTCATCATAGTTGTGGTGATATAACCATTTTGTCATTAGTTAGCTAAACGACAAAATATTCACCCAATAGGAGGTAAAGGATGAATGCGGATCACATAACTCCTTAGTTGAGACTCAATTGCTATATTCCACACCACAACATGCTTTCACAATATTCAATACATTTCTACTAGTGAAAACAACCAGGTCGGCCAAGACTTGGAGTTAACACTAAGTCTTTTAGGAACAGTCTTCATCCATGATCCAAATTACTCTTTGCGGACCAATCAGAAGGTAGGAACATGATCAGGAGACATCCACAAGCACATTGTAATCATTAGGAACAACCACACAACCTCTAACCACTCTGTCAAGAAGATTCTACAAACTAGAGCACATAAACAACACTAGCACTAGTAGAAAAACAAGCAATAAATGACTAAAAAAGTGATTAAAAATTGCAAATAAACTACTAGCTAGTAGTTTATTTGCAGTTTTAGTCATTTATTGCCTATTTTTCTACTAGTGGTACTATCAACTACTATCATAAAGAAAATATCATTTGCGGACCACCAAATCACGAACCATTTGAGTTGAAGGCACATAACATCATCTTAGACTTAACTCTAGAACCGCAAACCAAAATACTTCAATGCAGAGGAATGTGGAGCAAAATACTTTCTCCCTATCACCACTGAATGCACAGAAAAAGTAGTTTTTACTCTAGTGAACATAACTTACTCAGATCTTCATACCGAAGGCTCAAACTTGGAACATAGCATATTTAGACATGCCTCTAAATGACTTCCAATTCATAGACAAAGATATTCATTCTACAAGAAATGTGGAGAAAACCACTGGACTGTTCATCATCAAACCAAGATACTCTATAACACACTATTTCCACTAGGAGAGAAAATTTTCTCAAAAGCACTTAGAAACTCAATATCAAAAACATATTCTTATGATCTTCAAGACTTATGCAAAGCAATATTCATCACAAGCAAGTAACAAAATAAGAGAACAATATACACCAATGACAACACAGATATGTTGACATCAATGACAATGCTAGTTAGGCACATACTTGCAAGAAGGCGCTCTTGACATCAATCTAGTGAACTTTCCACCTAAACTATGTTGCCATAGCCAAATACCATATGGATAGTCTTGATTTTTGTTGTAGGGAAAAAAGTTTCATCATATTCAATGCCTTCCTTTTATGCATAGCCCTTAGCCACAAGTTGGGCCTTGTACTTGTTAATACTACCATATGCCTTATATTTGATCTAAAAAACTCATTTGCATCCAATAGCCTACTTCCCTGGTGGAAGATCAACAAATTCCCATGTATTGTTTCTTAGTATTGTCTAATACTCTGCATCCATGGCATCCTTCCAAGGTGGTGACTCAAGATCTTGCTGCACTGTTTCATATTCTGAACTTTGCATAATTGTACACATAAGGGCCATGTTCACTTCTTCACAAGACTTGCTACAAGTCTTAGGCTCACTAGAAGATGTGTCTATGAGTGCATCATGTTTAGCATCCTTCATAGTAGCTTGATACGACTTAAGAAGCTTTTCGTGTATAGGAGATGAGGATTGAGGTGGTGAAAGAGGGGAAACTCATCCAATGGAAACAAAACCTCTTCTTGAGATTCCTCATCAAGTTCCTCATCCTAATGCTCTAGAATTCTAGGTGTTTCAAAACTAACAGGTGATGGAGAGGAACAGGTATAGCAACCAAATTCCTCATCAAAAATAACATCCCTAATAATGTACACCTTCTTTGTGACTGCATCCATAAGCTAATACCCCTTCAACTTTGAACTGTACCCAAGTAAAATACACTTCATAGACTTATCATCCAATTTTGTTCTTTGAACCTTGGGGACATGCATGAAGGCAATACATCCAAACACTCTGAAATGAGAAATAGAGAGCTTCTTCCCAGTCCAAGCTTCTTCTGGTGTGATATTATCAATCACTTTGGTGGGAGCTCAATTCAACAAATATAGTGTTGTATGAACTTCAGCCTATAATGTAGGAACAAGATCTTCATCCTTCAACATGCATCACACCATTTATACAATAGTATGCTTATGCCTCTCTACAACACCATTTTGTTGAGGCATATATATGCAATGGTCAACTTTCTTTGTATTCCATGTTTTTGTAGGTAGTTTACAAACTCCTTACTTGTGAATTTCCCCCTAGATCTAAGCAAAGGGCTCTGAGAGTCTTACCTGATGACCATTCTATAAGGGCTCAAAGATCTCTGAATTTCTCAAAGGTTTCATCTTTGTGAGCCAAACAATAGACCAACATTTTTCTTGTATGATCATCCAAAAAGAGAAGAAAATATTAGGTATTCTAATGACTGAATGGCATAGGTCCATATAGATTAGTGTGAACCAATTCTAAGGGACTCAAGGTTCTATTTTCTATAGTAGGAAAAGGAGCCCTATGTTGCTTTCTAGCAAGACAATGTGAGAAAAGAACTTCTATTTTCTGAAAGGGGGAAGTGCTCTCACCATATTTCTCTTAATCAATGCAAGAAGATAACCAAAACTTAGATGGACAAATATCCTATGCCAAAGACTTGTGGATACATTGATTTTCACTGCAAAGGTTTGATCTTCATTTGAAACATCAACTAGTTGGAACATCTTTCCCACCCTTGAAGCATGAGCTACAACTACTCCATTGTGAGTTTTGTCTTTGATAAGACAAAGTTTCTCACCATTGTGTTGATCAAATTCAACTTGCAAGTTGTGCTCTAGTAACTGACTTATAGAAAGAAGGTTATTTGTGAGCCTTGGAACATACAAAACCTTTGTAAGTTGACATTTGTGATTTTTTAGTGGAAGGGAAATATTGACCAATTCCTTGAACTTCATATGAGGTATCATCACCCAATGAAACATGCTCATAGGAGGTGGATGGAGTGAGGTCACAGAAAAATTCTTGTTCCCCTATCATATATTTGGATCCATGAGAGTCAATATACTAGACTAAACTATTTGATGTGGACAACTTAGTTTCTATAGCATACAAGAACTCTTCTTCATTTGAATTACTTGTAGATGCAACATTGCCTTGTTTCTTATTTGGATTTTTCTACTGATGGGGTGTCTTCTTCTTGTCCCTCTAAAAATATTTATGTGGCTTTTGTGACTTGATTCACTATTGGCATAGGAATTATACCACCATTCTTTGACTTCATGACCCTTTTTGCCACAAATGAGACATTTATTTTTCTTGTGAGAGAAGTTGTTACAATTTGGTTTAGACTAACTTGATGGACCACTCTAATGTTTAGGTTGTTTTCCCCTCTTCTTTGCTACGAGGGCCTGATTGTCTTGACAGTCTATCTCACCAAAGATTGCTTCTTCCTTTTAAAGCAAGTTGACCAATTCTTCAAATGAGGGTGTTTTATTAGCCACATTTAAACATGTGACAAACACTCCAGACGATGGGGTTAGTGCTCTCAATACAATTGGTACAAGAGTAGTGTTGATGATGATTGTTAGTCATAACAATATGCATAAAAGTTTACACAACAAACCTTTACTATCTTGAAAAAAATGACTCTAAGTCTCCATTGATTAGGTTATGATCATCTGACATTACTTAGAGGTTGATGTGATATGTTATTTTCCATTCAAGGGGCCTTACATTATTATGCTAACATGAACCAATATCTACATGTTTGATTTTACACCTACTTCCTGTAAATCTCTTCACAAACAAAGGTTAAACCTTCTATATTCTATAGATCTTTGATAAGTTTGATCAATTCTTCTGATCATCTATTGTAATTGATTATTTTCACTTCTGCACTATGAATTTGTTCAAATGATGTGCCTATAAGCTGATATTTGCATGATTACTGTTGTTATTTATATGTGTTTGCATGATATTTTCAATTATGTAGGCAGATTAGTTCAAATATGCTATTGATGTTCAGTTTCCTTCGAGATGTTAGCATATTTATGTATTTTTGCTTAAGATTGTCTGTATATTTGTAATTATGAAGATGATTGTAATAAAATTTAAGAAAATAAACTCAAACATTCTAAATTTATTGAATTTAAATGAGTCTTTGATAGTTGATCCATATGCAGCATTTAATATTTCACAAAACAGAGATGAAATCAAACCATGTGTTGCTAGGCCATTCCATAACTTCACACAGCTAAATCTAATCTTCTAGGGTAAAGAATGACAACAATATTCACAAATTGACATGCACTCCAAGGGATGCAACGCATCACAATGAAATATCCATATGACATTCACAAGATTACTTGGAATTTACGATGATGTGTAATATGATCTCTATTTCATTAATATTCAAAAGCATGCACATTTACAATCTATCTTGAGAAAGTATCATGACATTCAACAATCCTATCTCAATTAAGTCTCTAATAATGATACAATTTGCACTCCAACTCCTTTTATAGGATAAAGAGAGGAGGCAGTTACAACTGATCCAATTATCAGAATTTGTCCATCTAAATCAATGGTTCATATCTCCTTTGACTGGGTCAACATATGTCAACGTCGTATAAGTTGCCAGCTGGCAACCATCTAGTAGAATTTGATCACTTCTTGTCTTGTTATGAATATGACTTTGTCATCATACATCTTTACTCAATCTTCATTTTCCTCCTCTTCATCTTCTTCATTTGCATCTTCTTCTTCTTCATCATCTTCATAATCATCATCATCATCATCATCATGAGGATCACTTCTTATATGTATTTTGATCATCCCCTTGATGGATTCATATGTTTGTACTATTCTCTCAACTTCTCCCCCATCCTGAATTCAAGCTTTTGATACAACATGTCTTTGGGAATGGAATATTGTTTTTAGAGCAGTCCTTTTGCTCTTTCTGCTATTTAACATCTCATTGTATGCCTACACCTTTGCCTTCATCCTCATAGCCTTATTGATTACATCCTTTGTCAAATGATGAAGAGGGTCATATATTGCCTGCTTAAAATTATTGTAGAAAGCTTGGACTGCAAAATCAGTATCTTGATTCTCTATTTTTCCTTCCACATTGCCCTCTAGAGCCTCCAAGATATTTATCTCATCTGCCATAAGGTGGTGCAACTTAACACTGATATCCCTGAGTTTGATATTGCATTTCTTTAGGATATCACTTTCAAACTTGGTATCCTCATACCATATGCTCAACAATTGTGCAGTACTATTATTCAATACCTTATTATCTATGAGCATTTTCATGTCTATGCATCTCATCTCAGTCAGAGCATCCAGATGCTTCTCCAATTTGAAGAATCTTTGTCCAACCTCATTTTGCAATTTATCTACTTTGGTCTTTAATGTACCGAGCAAATTCCAATTTGTGAGGGAAGTTTTTATCACTTTCTTAGCTTCAGAAATAAAAAGAATAAACCAATTATCCACCATATGGGCCTTATGCTTCATGATGTCTAACCTTGTTATCTCATCTTGGGATATGATGGTCAATGGGGTGGCTATGTTAGCTGGTATATGATTAGGGTCAATTAACCCTTTTATGAATGCATACAATTGAGCAATGTGCTATTTATGCACTCTATTTTTATCCTTCTCCTTTTTTACACTTTTCGTCAAGGAGTCAATGATATCTTTGGCCTCTTGACCTTCCTGCTCCGCTATAACAAAGCCTAGATCAACATTGGTTACTTGGAATTCATCAAGGCTTATTTTTCCTTTCTCCTTATCTACCACTGGCAGGGCTACCTAAGCTATCCTCCTACCTGTAGTAGGATCTCAAACTTATTGCAAATGTAGGTCTTGCCTTTGTCTTAGGCTTCATCATGTCTATTGAAAACAATGTAGAAACATCAAATTCAGGCACTTCATTAATCTATTGCAGGCTTATCTCTTGTTGCAACCAATATGGGACATCACCCTTGGGTCCTTGTTGGTTAGTTTGCCCAATGTGAGCATCCTGAGACTCTATATTATTCTCTACCCTAGGTGGAGAGAATTCTTTCCTCTGCTCATTTTCCTAAATCTCCTTATGAGGGATCTCCTGCTAAGGGATCTCCTGTTGATTGGGAGATTCTTGTGATGCATGTGCATTCTAATCATGTACACCTTGTTGCAATTAATCCTCATGAGGATTTTGCACATTTTGATCTTGTGCATCTTGTTGCACCTGGTCCTCATGGGAAGATTGTGCATTTTGATCTGTTTTATCTAGGGGATCACCCTAATCATCCTTGACCACATTTCTTGTTTCCTTTTACTAATCACTACCTAGTTGAAGACTTTGTTCTTCACCTTTTGATATGTTATCACCCTGTGAAATACTCTGTTCTACACCTTTTGATGTGTCTGCCCCTCCAAGGTCTGGTGCTTTACCCAATTCCTTTTCATTTGTTTTCTCTTCTGGTGTCAGATTATTATCCTGATCATCATTCTTATCAAGTGCTGGTGCATTATTCTGATCTTTATCTTTATCAAGCATCACCTTATCTTGAGTATCACTTTTATTAGGCATCTCTTGATTTTGATTATCACTTTTATCAGGCATCTCCTGATCACCCTCCTTTTGTACATTGATTTCTACTTTTTCTTGTTCCAAAGGTGCATTTTTATCCCTATCTTGATCCTCATCACCCAGGTAAGCCAAGTCTATTGCAGCAGGGCTGGTGACCTGATCAACCAGATTTGTCAATCCTATCTACTGAGCTATGACCTCAGGATTAACCTCTTCAATTTCTTCCATTTCAACCTCCTCTTGATGGGTTTCCTTTTGGCCTATAGGAGTGCCATGAGGGGTCATCCTTGTGTTTGCCACCAAATTCTCCATGCTCTGAGAAAAAACATCATTAACTATATAATCATCAAACATATCCATTGTATCATCAAGTGGAAGAGGTGGTTCCTTCCTCTACCTATGCCTTTCTTCTCTTTTTTCTTTTGCCTTTTTAGTCTTGAATTGAACAATGTCTGGGATAGGAACTTCATGTGGCAGGTTCTTTAGAATACCCTGACCATCTACACCCCTCAATAGAATAGGATTAATATCCATAGTTCCTCTCATGGAAGTGTTTTTGTTTCTTTTGGGGGGGTGTCTGCTACACCTTCTTTTTCTTCTTGATCAACAAGTCATCATAAAAAGGCTCTTCATCCTCCTCTATGATAACAGGGGTAGGCTTGGCAACAATTTTCTTTTGTTTAGCAGGGGTATGGGGTGATGCAACAGCTAATGTAGAGGCCACATCTCCCTTTGGTTGGGGTCACCTAATGACCACTCCTCCAGTTGCTTGGGTCTCATTCTTATTCTTACCCTGCTTCTTTCCTTCTTCTGTTGGTTGTCTTTCTCCATTGGACTGCCTCTTCTCTTTGAGAAAATCGTCATATTCTTTCTCAGACAATTCTTGTCTCTTCCTTTTATTGTCCACTGTAAGGGCTACACCTTTCTTTTTCAATTTGTTGACCTCAGCATCCACCCAACTTTGGGTCATTAGCATTATTTGGTCCAGTGAAGTCACCTTTGGTTGACTCAAGTCATGGGATGATATGGTTTCATTGTGTACCTTCTTGTTCTCATATTCATTGGACATAATTTTACCATAATCATTGTGCAACTGAGTAGGTACTGATATGCAATCAAAAGTGTGTATCTAATTGAGAGTAATCCTCTAGTAATTTCTCCTTCTTACTTCTGCTTCATCATCACAATCAGCCCAGTAATCCTCAAGGTGCCTTTGATGTATAGGCTTCCCAAGTAATGCATGCATCCTGCCATATGGGTCATATGACCTAGCTAGTGAAAATGCCTGCAAGTGCATCAAATTCAATCCTCTAATTACATCCTTAAAACTTTGTCTGTATGGAAACATATACCAGCCAATCAGGATTGGAAACAATACAAATGGAATCTTTCCCTTCTAAATGTGAGCCTCTACTGAAGGCAATATTTGTCTAGCAAATTCCATCAAAATGACTATCATTTGGATATCTAGGCAGCATGAGAGGTTGCCCCTCAAAGCCTTCTATTCTCATATATGAAAATGTAGGGAATTGGATAAACCAAGCCCCATATTTGTATATAACAGCTTGTGCTTCTACACTTAACCTCTTTGTTCTATCTTCTTCCATGGTCTTGACAAGATGCATGGAGGAGTCATTCACTATCTTGTAATTTTGAAGAGATTCCCTCCTTTTCAACTGTGGGTAATGCTCCCAGATGTTCACATCCCTAGGGTTATTTCCAACCCTACCTACTATTTGTAATCCATTGAAGGTTCCTCTAAAAGTGCAGGCCTACACCACATAAGAAGTCGTATGAAACATATTTATCTTCCCTCCTAGTCTCTTCATGCCCTCATCAAGGCTATCACTTATGATTAAGGCCCAGAGGGGTTTGTCATCTGAATACTCTACCATTCGGATAATACCATACATCAAATTTTCAAATGCTCCAGTGTTTGGTCTTCCTGTCATTCTGTTGAGCATGACCATCATGTATTGATATTCGGAAGCAAAATCAAACTTAAAGAGGTATACTGGGAACTTGGTAGAAGCCTTGTAAGTACTACTCTTAGATCTCCATTGATACATAACCATCATGGCTTATTTCTGGTTGTTACAATATTCTTTTTCCAATCTACTCAGGCTTTGGCAAATCACATTATGTCTTGTAGGCAAATTAAAGGTAGAGGTGATGCCTGCAACTGAGAAATCTTCATAAACTCTTCCATGCTTTTCAACTTTTCTGGTCTCTTGATTGTAATTCCTTGTGCACTCTATCACTAGCTCACTAGCCTCCATGGCATAGGGAAATCCTCCAGCATTCCACATCCCAAAGGTGTATATGCTTTGAAGTAGAGGGTTTCCACTTCCCCTATCTAGTCTTCTTGTCCATGCATCAAGATTAGTATTCCCCTGATGCATGTCATTGATTATCCCATACCTGAATGCTACCCCTTCTGGTTGTACAAACATGGGTTTCAAAAACTCTGTGTCGGATCTATTTTTTCTTATTGCCATTAGATCCTGCAATTTGCATGTCTTACCCTAACATGTCATATGCAATATGGCTTAGGCACCACGTGCATTCCATGGTAATAATTCTATTATTCTAGTTTATCCTATGCAATCACCATTTTAATTGACTCAGTAAAAACTATTTTTACCTCATGATTCACCATAAATGACAAAAAGGAGGGTTTCTCAGTAACATATCTGACAATTGATTTCCCTTTACTATATGAGTGATAATAGTGTGAGTGTGGGTGCATTGTATTTACCATCCTCTGTTCCATTTGAGTGCGGGTCTGTAACACCCAGTTTTGTTTTCACCCTAAAAACTAAGTTTAACCAAAGGTAATAATGTTTTTTTTAAAGTTTAAAATAGAAAAATAATTTGTTTCTCATTTTTAAACCAAGTAGTTCATCCATCAACTAACAATAAACATGAAATTATAAATTATACAAGGAATATATATCTATCTACAACATTAAACAATATGTTGGTAAAAGTTACTTAGAACATTTTCAAAATAGAAGCTTACCAAAGTCACTACATCTCGATTGTCGACCATCCAAATTCAAGTCTTGGCAATCCTTAGGAATATAGAACAGAAAGTATCTTCAAGGAGATTAATCTCCAACCACAGACCGTCGGTCTCCCATACTCCTTCCTATCTGGAAGTGGCCCTACCCTACTCAAAGAGGATAGACTTAGGATAACCAATGGTGTTTGCCATCTGAGTACTGGTGTTGTGACCTACGTAACTTATTATCATGCAATCCCCTAGATACCCTCTAGTCAAGCATGACCACTCCACAAGCTACGCTATCCAGTCATAGTAAACTATTAATGCACTTGAGGCACATGAATTACCTTGACCAAAGGATTTGAATATAATTAGCGTTGTATCAACACAAATAATTTCACCCACCCCAACTCAACTCGAATTAATTGTAATCCTACAGTTACCTATGAATAAGTTAATTATAATGACCTTGATAACCTCTAGGTGTTCCAATCTCATCATGCATTAATGCATGGTAGTTAGGTTTACTTCTCTCTTTTAGCTCATAGAGACATTTCTGTTCATGTTAATAGAACGAGTTTTCTAGCTTACCGGTCAATTGGTTAATGCTATAGGTTTACTAGTTGATCTCTAAGTTTGTTCACTGCTTTAAATTATCCCATCAAGATAGGACACTAAACTTAACTAAGTAATTTTTGGAAGGGGTGTAACAATAAACCCAAAAATAGAATTTGAGTATTTGAGAACCCAGCGTTAAAGTTTAAAGACTCTTAAAAGTCTTCCTTGACCTATCAAATCTTTGACACAACTTAATCTTTTGTCATACTAAGCATTTAGAAATCCTTTCATGTTGTTTCTATTTGCAAGGAAAAATGTATGCAAGTTTATATAACTATAAACTCATTGTGTCGGCCCTAAAACTTCCTTATCTAACATGTTTGACAGTTTAGACCAATAGTAACTTTATATCCTTCTTAACTCTATCTCTTCCTTAACTCTATATCCTCCTTCGAAGACAAAGCAGTTTGAATAATTTAAAGTGAAAAGAGCTATATATAATAATTAAATGGACTTCATCTAGATATCATTCGCAGCAAGTAAAGAATGCTCTCTATGGTCAGCTAACTAACTAAAGATTTAGAACTTGAGGGAGGCTGAGTAGTTTTACACACATTAACATACATTCCACACTAATGTTTTCTCATCTGTTGACGGTTAACACATTTCCAAATCTTTTACGAAACAAGTTGTTTTAATTATGACAAGGCCAACCGTAACTAGTCAGCAGGCCAGCTGAGGACACTTCCTATGTCGACTTGGGTTAGATCACTGTGGCTTTGGAATGACTTAATAGTTAGTTCTTTGACCAAAACATAGTCTACTTAAGTGCTCTCCACATATTCATATGTTTCAAAAGCAAAACAATACAATGAAACAGTTTTGACCGACCACCAATTTTCTTTTCAAGAACAAATGTGTTTTAACTGCGAGTTTAAAAACTGCGGTGTGATTCAAGAGCAAAAAGCATTGTTTTAGTTTAGAAAGAAATGACAACCTACAAGTTTTAAAGTTGGCAAACAATCCATGAATTTCATCATCAAAATAATATTGAATTCCTTCATATAACTAACTGGTGCCAGTCCTAAATAAGCATTCCTATTTATGCATGACAACGTAGAGGAGGAATGAAATAAAACATGCAGATAGTTTCCAGTGACTGCTTCAAAGTTGGTCCAAGAGCTTGTTCTTGTCTTAGCCACTCACAATTCCTTCATGCTCAGCCTCCTCCCACTTCCTCTCTGCATTCTATCCCTCAAAACTGACTCCCACTTCCTCTATATCCTGCTCTCCTTGCGAAGGAAAAACTAAAACTTCCCACTCACAAGACCATGCCTAACAAAATGGGTAACTACCCTACATGCTTAACCATCTCCTCCTTTCATGACCACTACCAGAAAATGGTTTGGTTTTCCCACTCAATTCATGATTACTCTAAAAAATGGAGCTCCACATTTCATGAGGTGGAGGTTGACAGTTTGAACAAGCTATCACACTACTCATAACCAATTATGAGTGTAGATCAAATGCAAAACTTAAGAATAATACCTAAGCCAACAACCATTCGTAGAGTTAAAGCTCAAGGGTAAATAAATTGTTTCAAAATAAAAGACATCATAGTAAAGACTTAAGTGAGTCCCTTTTGAGCTACTGCCTGATTACCAACATCACAAAAGAATAAAAGAATTACCTCAAAATGACAATTTAAATATAACTAATATAATTTTGTATATTCCAATACAATACGACCAAAGGTACTACACACAATGGTATCAAGATTTAAAACATTATTTAAACCTTTTATTATACGATAATAGCCCAATATAGAAACAATTCAACATCCCTCAAATTTCACAAGAAGACATTTACATCATACGCTTGTAGAGCTTTACGACGATAACGACGAATTAAGCGTAAAAGCAAAACAAGGTTTGGGGTCGACTTACGCACAACTTTCAACTTTTACGCCGAACCACTAAACAAGACACGACTTACAACTTGTTCTCAAGTGTATACATTTATATATATATATATAATAGTATGTTGGTCGTCCATATTTGATGACATGATACCGAGTATTACGACACAGATGTCAATTTCCCATACTTAATATGACAACTACGGAAAGAAGAAAGACCTATTCTTGCAAACCTCTGTTGCAAGTATGGGCCTAACCGGTGTTGTCATTGATGTCAACATACTCCTATTACATTGATGATAAGGATTAGATGAGCTATGTACTGAGGATATTGAGAAAATTAGTCATATCAAGAACAGAGAAGATCAGTGAAGACGGTAAGGTAAAGATCCAAGATAAGATGACTATCAGAGGATGCGGTTCAAAGGGTTTGTAGATATGAGTCTTAAGATGATCTAGTAAAGATTTCAAAGGTTTGCTGAAGATCTAAAGAATTTGTGGCCGCTCAAGTAAAACTGGTTCCAGCAAGTGTTCAGAGGTGATAGAGTGACACAGATAGGTCCGATGGGATCTAAAAATGCAATATCCTATTCTACAGATTTGGTGGAGTGTTTGGGAAGTCCATGTGAAGTTATAACTCAATTGGTTAGTGGTCTGAAGGTCCACAAGCATCTATTCCATTGTGACAGTGATGACGGACTATGTTCTTGAGGTTCCAGATGAAGAAGATAAGGATTTCAGTAAGCAAATGAAGTGTGGATGTTCTTGGTGATTCAGACAAGCTTGTGGAGGTCTTTGGATCATCTTTAGTTCATGTTGGTGGTCCACATTAGAGTTTGAGCTCACAATTGAAGAATAACTTCTGGATGATGGTGTTCTTCCTAAGTTTGGCTAACCGGATGAATTACACATCTTGCGGATGTTCTTGTAGATGTTTGCCGACTTAGATGATTATTCCTAAGTCGATGTCTTGTATAAATAAAGAGTTGTAAAGTCATTTCAAAGTGTCTTGTGAAGATGAGTGTGTGGTAGTGAGGAAGAGAGCGAAAGGCAAAGCAGAAGTTTTTAGGCTTAAATGGAACTGATTCAAGCATGGTGAAGATGCTATTCTCTAGTTCAAGTATGTGATACTTATTATTTTGTAGCCAGTGTGTCTCTTGTAGGCAGTGGGCCTCTTGTGAGCAGTGTGCTCGGGTAGTGAGTCCTAATTGGCATGTGCCATTTTGTTCTTTCTATTCTTCTAACAAAGAATACAATCTTGGGTTAATCACCCCATGGTTTTTCCCTTAACCGGGTTTTCCACATCAAAATATTCGTGTCTTCCATGTTGATGTGTTTCTACTCTTGATTTAATGCATTATGTTTTCATGATTGATTTATTAATATGTTGCTAAATCACATATAGGATTTAAGTGTTTAATTGGAAGAAAGTTTTTGACAACTAATTCACCCCCCCTCTTAGTTGTCTATCATGAATCTAACAATTGGTATCAGGGCTAAGTTCCTCTAAAAAAAGCTTAACCACTTGAGGAGATCCGAGATGTCCTCCTACAAGAAGGATAGTCTGAAGTTTGATGGAACCAATTTTAATCTTTGGAAAAGTCTCATGCAATGTCACTTGCAATGTATGGGAATGTAGTACTGGACCATGGCTACAACAAAGTATACGCCTCCTCAGAATGGCCTGAAATCTACAAATGAAATCACAGATGCTGAAAACAATCTGCAAACTAAAGAAGCCCTTCTAAGAGCCTTGTTTGATTCAAAGTTTACAAATGTTGTTGATCTACAAACTGCTTTTGAGATTTGGGAAAAATTGGAACTTCTACATGAAGGAGATAAGTATGTTAAATGTGCAAGGCTACAGAGTTTGAAAGGGAAATTGAAAATTTGAAGATGAGAGAAGATGAAAATATCACTACCTTTATGCCAAAAGTAAATGAGCTTGTTTGTGGCATTAGATGTGCTGGTGGAGTCTTGGATGAAGATGAGATTGTTGGCAAAGTTCTCAAATCCCTTCCTGCTTCTTATAAATTCAAGGTTGCTGCCATTGAAGAATTGAGAGCCCATTCAAGTGTCACAAGAGATCAATTGGTTGGTAAATTGGCCGCATTTGAAATGACCGAGTTTGGAGATGTCCCCCCCAAGATTGAATCTGCATTCAAAGCTTGTTCTTCTATAAAAGGAAAACAAAGGTTTGATCTAGGAGAGAACTCTTCAAGGAAACTATCATGGTATGAAAAAGAAAGAAAAGACCTGGAGGAAGAAGAAGCTAAAACTGCTCAGCTTGAAGCCCTTATTGCAAAAAGACTACCAAGAGGATCTGGTAAGTATGAAGGGAAATTGCCTTTTAAGTGTTTTAACTACAATAAGATTGGTCATTTTGCCTCAAAGTGTCCAGAAAGATTTTCAAGGCCAAATCCTAACAGATCAAGGTTCCAAAAGAATTGTTACTATGTTCATGAAGAGGATGATAATAAAGGAGTAACATATGATGAATCAGAGACAGGAAACAAATCTGAAAGTGATTGGGTGTTTATTGCCATCAAGGAAGAAGATCCAATGCCCTCTAAATCTGTCAATCATAAAGTTGTAGAAAGAGCTCTGGCTGCCCAAGTTGAAGAAAAGGATGATTGGGTCATTGACAGTGGATGCTCTCACCATCTGACAGGTGACAAAAATAAGTTCTTAGATTTGGAAAGGTATGAAGGAGGAGTGGTAAAGTTTGGTGATAATTCTGCTGGTAGAATCAGAGGTAGAGGAACTATTTCTTTTGATGGAAATAACAAAACTGGTAATGTACTATATGTTGAAGGATTGAAGCATAATCTTCTCAGTGTTGGATAGTTGGTGGACAAAGGCTATGATCTCTGATTCAAGAATGGAAAATGCCAGATCTTTGAAAGTTTCAGAATAGAGATTGCATCTGGTACTCAAACAAAAGGTAATATCTTCCATTTAGTTGGTACTGGTAAAAGTTGTCTATTTGTGTAAATTGATCAGAGTTGGCTATAGCATAGGAGGATGTGTCATGTGAATTTTGATAATATCATCAAGATAAGCAACACTCAAGATGTAAGAGATCTTCCAAAACTGGTGAAACCTACAAATAACTTGTGCAAAGAATGTCAGTTGGGGAAACAAAGAAGAATCTCATTCAAAAGCAAGGAACAATCTTCTACCAAATTATTGGACTTAGTTCATACTGATCTATGTGGTCCGGCAAGAATAAGGAGTGTGCAAGGTGATAGATACTTCATGTTATTAATTGATGACCATTCCTGGATGATGTGGGTTACTTTCCTGAAAGAGAAATCAGAAGCTCTTGAGAAATTCAAAATATTCAAGGCTATGGTAGAGAATGAAACTAGATTAAAATTAAAATGTCTGAGGTCTGATAGAGGTGGAGAATTCACATCTGGTGAGTTCATAGAATTCTGTGAGAAACATGGAATAAAGAGACAGTTGTCTACTCCTAGGACTCCACAATAGAATGGAGTAGTGGAAAGAAAGAACTGGACCATCCAGGAAGCATCTAGGACCATGATAATGGAAGCAAATGGTCCTTTGATCTATTGGAGAGAAGCTGTCAGCACTACAGTCTATACTCTCAATCGAGTTCAAATCAGAAGCAATACCGGTAAGACTCCTTATGAACTTTGTTTTGGCATCACTCCTACTATGAGGTATTTTAGAGTCTTTGGTAGCAAATGTTACATTAAAAGATGAAGATCTAGGCAAGTTTGATGCTAGAAGTGATGAAGGAATATTCTTGGGTTACTCTACTCAAAGCAAAGCATACCGGTGTTATAACAAGAGACTGGGAAAGATTATAGAAAGTACAAATGTGAAGGTTGATGAAGGAATTGAAAAACTTTCAAGGTTTTATGAATATGATGAAGATGATCAGAATGGTGTTCTGATTCAAGGAGCCCAAGCCCCTTCTGAAATTAGGAAGAAAAGATGAGTTATAATGAGCCTGATCAAGAATTAGAAGTGCAAGAAACTCCCAAAGTTCCCAGGTATGTAAGATTGAACCACTCTGAAGATTAGATCATAGGTGATAAAAGTAAAGGTGTACAAATAAGGAGGATTTCTCAAGATTTAGATGAATATTATCTAATTTCAAAGATTGAACCTAAGACATTGAATGAAGCTTGCAATGATGAAAACTGGACTAAAACAATGGAGGAAGAGCTGATGGAAATTGAGAAGAATCACACTTGGGATCTTGTTCCTAGACCTAGAAACAAGAATGTGATTGGAACCAAATGGGTCTTTCAGAACAAACTGAATGAAGTTGGTGAAGTAATTAGAAATAAAGCTAGATTAGTCTGCAAGGGTTACTCTTAAATAGGAGTTTATTTTGAAGAAATTTTTGCTCTGGTGGCAAGAATTGAAGCAGTCAGATTATTTCTTGCTTTTGCTACCTTTAAGGATTTCAAAGTATATCAGATGGATGTCAAGTTTGCCTTTCTGAATGGTGACTTGGAAGAAGTATACATTGAGCAACTAGATGGATTTCAATTGCCTGATCATGGTGATATGGTCTGCAAGTTGAAGAAAGTACTGTATGGACTAAAGCAAGCCCCAAGAGCCTGGTATGAAAGATTGGATAAGCATCTTTTGAAGATTGGTTTCAACAAAGGTACTGCTAACAGTAATTTGTACTTCAAAATTGATCATGAAAATATCTTGATTGTTGAAGTGTTTGTTGATGACATCATTTTTGGAGGAAGAGATAATATGTGTAAAACTTTTGCAAATCAAATGAAAAGTGAATTTGAGATGTCCATGCTTGGGGAAATGAATTTCTCTTAGGTCTACAAATCACTCAAACAAAGAAAGGAATCTTCATTTTCGAGACCAAATATGTGAAAGAATTATTGAAGAAATTTGGAATGGAAGAGTCAAAACCAATGAGTACTCCCATGGCAACCAAATGTAAATTAAGCAAAGATATTGACTCTCCTAAGACTGATCAGAAAAAGTATAGGTCAATGGTTGGAGGATTGTTGTATCTCATTCAAACTAGACCTGATATTATGACCGTTGTTGGTCTTGTTGCTAGATTCCAAGTTGATCCTAGAGAATCTCATGTCATGGCTATAAAGAGGATTTTTAGGTATCTAAAAAGGATAGTTGAGTATGGTTTGTGGTATCCTAGAGATCATAATTTCTCTCTTCATGCATATACAGATGCAGATTGGGTAGGAGATGTGGATGAAAAGAAGATGACCAGTGGTGGAGCATTATGTTTGGGGAAGAGATTGGTTTCTTGGCTAAGCAAGAAACAAGATGCAATATCTCTGTTCACTGCAGAAGCATAATATATTGCAGCAGCAGGTAGTTGCACTCAAGTTTTGTGGATGAAACAAATGCTAAGAGACATAAGAGTAGAATATGAGGAGCCTATCACAATCTTCTATGATAATTCAAGTGCAATAAATATATCTAAGAATCTGGTGTTGCATTCAAAGACCAAGCACATATCTATCAAGTTTCACTTTCTGAGAGAGCAAGTGAACAAGAATGAAGTTAGATTGGAGTTTGTGTCTTCCAAGGATTAGATTGCAGATATCTTTACTAAACCTATACCTAAGGACTCTTTTGAGTATCTTAGGGAGAAGTTAGGGGTTATTACCCCTCCAGTGATGAACTAAGGTGCACTGATGTGCATCAGTCTAGTGGTCCGAATTAATGATGGGGAGCTGCTACTCAGGGGGAGCAGTTGGTATGATTTTGAAATGGTGGAATTGCAAGTATGTGCCCTTTGCCATTGATGTCAAAGGGGGAGAGAAGACATGTGAAAAATAAGTGGTGGCTAATCAAAGGGGAGCAGTAAAGGAAGAGAAGACAAGTGAATGGTTGTTGGTGATAGGGGAGTTGTGTCAGTAAAGAAAAGTTCTTGTCTTGATGGTCAAAATAATTTTTCACATTATATGTTGCCATTAATGACAAAGGGGGAGATTGTTGCAAGTATGGGCTTAGCTGGTGTTATCATTGATGTCAACATACTCTTGTTGCATTGATGATAAGGATTAGATGAGCTATGTGCTAAGGATATTGAGAAAATTAGTCATATCCAGAATAAAGAAGATCAGTGAAGACAGTAAGGTAAAGATCCAAGATAAGATGACTATCAGAGGATACAGTTCAAAGGGTTTGTAGATATGAGTCTTAAGATGATCCAGTAAAGATTTTAGAGGTCCACATGAAGATCTAAAGAAGTTGTGGCCGCTCAAGTAAAATTGGTTCCTGCAGGTGTTCAGAGGTGACATAGTGACATAGATAGGTCCGGTGGGATCTGGAAATGCAATATCCTATTTCACAGATTTGGTGGAGTGTTTGGGAAGTCCATGTGAAGTTATAACTCAATTGGTTAGTGGTCTGAAGGTCCGCAAGCATCTATTCCATTGTGACAATGATGATAGAATGTGTTCTTGAGGTTCCGGATGAAGAAGATAAAAATTTTAGTGAGTAGATGAAGTGTGGATGTTCTTGGTGATTCAGGGAAGCTTGTTGAGGTCTTTGGATCATGTCTAGTTTGTGTTGGTGGTTTACATTAGAGTTTGAGCTCACAATTGAAGAATAACTTCCGGATGATGGTGTTCTTCCTAAGTTTGGCTGACCAGATGAATTACACATATTGTGGATGTTCTTGTAGATGTTTACCAACTTAGATGATTATTCCTAAGTCGATGTCTTGTATAAATAAAGAGTTGTAAAGTCATTTCAAAGTGTCTTGTGAAGATGAGTGTGTGGTAGTGAGGAAGAGAGTGAAAGGCAGAGCAAAAGTTTTTGGGCTTAAATGGAACTGATTCAAGCATGGTGAAAATGCTATTCTCCAATTCAAGTATGTGATACTTATTATTGTATAGACAGTGTGTCTCTTGTAGGCAGTGGGCCTCTTGTGAGCAGTGTGCTCGGGTAGTGAGTCCTAATTAGCATGTGCCATTTTGTTCTTTCTACTCTTCTAACAGAGAATATAATCTTGGGTTAATCACCCCATGGTTTTTCCCTTAACTAGGCTTTCCATGTCAAAATCTTGGTGTCTTACATGTTGTTGTGTTTCTGCTCTTGATTTAATGCATTATGTTTTCATGATTGATTTATTAATATGCTGCTAAATCACAAAGAGGATTTAAGTGTTTAATTGGAAGAAAGTTTTTGACAACTGATTCACCCCCCCTCTCAGTTGTCTGTCTTGAATCTAACAACCTCGACATCTCGTCTAAAATTGACTTAGCCCGAAATCAAAGCTTAACTCAAGGCATCTAGGTTTATCTACTTGATAATCATTTTCAGTGGCAAGCACCCATGGGGTATTCCAGAGTCTATTCTCTCTTTCTCAAAGATACTTTCTCTTCTTCTTTCTTCCTGATGAACATGTTCCATCTATTCCTGTCATTGACAATCTCACATACAATTTGTGGTCAGAGTACCAATGTTCTGATCAAAACACATTTATATCAAATCATTTCATTTTCATATTGAAAGACATTTTAATTCATAACATCAAATTGATCATAATAAAAAAAAATCCATAATTTCATAAAATTAACCTTTTATATTCATATCATCATTTTCTATGATGTTAAAACATATCCACATAACTATACTATTTAAGAAAAAGTAAATAGTAATATTGAATCCAAAAAAGGGATGTAACATATCTTTCCCCTATAGAATCATCATCCCCGATGATTGAGTTTACCAAGAAAATTTTAACATAAAACAAACTTTTATAGTTTAACATTAATGTTTTTGAAAAGATAAGGAAATCTTTGGTGGATGTCATTATAGTCTTCCCAAGTGGCGCTATCCTCGCCATATTGGTCACATTGAATTTTGCATTGCAAAACCTCTCAATTATGCAAACGAAGTTTACGCATTTCAAGTACCTTGAGTGGCTTGATCACAACCACTCTTGGCTCTTGTATCTATAAAGAATTCCATTTAAGAATGTGATTATTACCTACAAAATATTTCTTTAGGTATGAAACATGAAAAACATTATACATTTTGGACAAGACTGGAGGTAGAGCAATTTTGTAGGCCACTGGATTGATAATCTCAAGGACTTCAAAAGGTCTGACATAACGAGGAGCCAACTTTGATGATTTACCAAATTTGATTGAGCTTTTATGGGATTTCACTCGCAAAAGAACTTTCTCACCAACCAAGAAATGTGTAGGCACCCATTTGCGATCTGCATAACTTTTTTGCCTGTCGTTGGCTTCTGCCAACCTCCTCCTAATCATTTTCACTTTTTCTTCCATATCTACAAGCATTTCAGGTCCAATGCTTATCCTATCTTCTATCTTGTCCCAGCTTATAGGAGTTCTGCATTTCCTTCCATATAATGCTTCAAACAGTGCCATCTTAATGGCAAAATGATAGGAATTGTTATAGGCAAATTCAACAAGAGGTAAATATTCCTCCCATCTATATTTCTGGTCCATGCAATACATTCTTAAAAGATCCTCTAAAACTTGATTAATCCTTTCTGTTTGTCCATCAGTTTCAGGATGGTAAGCAGTGCTCACATTGAGTTTAGTCCCTAGTGCTGAAAATAAAGTTTGCCAAAACTGGGAGGTTATTCAAGCATCTCTATCAGATATAATCTTCTCAGGTACCCCATGCAATCTAAATATTTCTTGCACAAACTTTTGAGCCAAAATATGAGCTTCATCTGTCAAATTTCTAGGAATAAAATGGGCTACCTTGGTTAGTTTATCTACTACAACCAAAATTGCATCATGTCTATTCTTAGACATTGGTAACCCTTGAACAAAATCCATACTAACAACCTGCCATTTCCATTTTGGAATATCATGCAGGTATAACAATCCAGCAGGATGTTGGTGTTCTGCCTTCACTCTCTGACACTCCAAGCAACCTGCCACAAACCTTGTAGTGTCACTTTTCATTCCCTTCTAGAAATATAGCGGCTTAACATTAGCTAAAAGTTTTGTTACTCCTGGGTGTTCGGAATAAGATGCATAATGAACTTCCTTCCAAACAAGGTTTCTTAGTTCTACAGAATTAGGAACGTAGATTCTTCCCTTAAATCTCATTAATCCATCTAACTCAAAACATAATCCATCATATCTTGGATCCTTGGGGTTTAATTGTAGAGCTTGCTTCACATGCTCATAATATTCATCTCCATATAAACTTTTCAATACTAGGTCTTTAAAATTAGCATGAATAAAGATTATAGAAGCTATGTGTCTTCTTCTACTTAAATCATCAGCTACTTGGTTTTCTTTACCTTTAATGTAAGTAATCTCAAAGTCATAATCTGATATTAGTTCTAACCATCTCCTTTGTCTTGCATTGAGACGAGGTTGTGTAAATATGTAATGAAGACTTTGATGATCTATTTTTAGTATAAAAGTCTTTCCCAACAAATAATGTTGCCACATCTAAAGGGCGTGAATAACTGCTACTAGTTCTAAATCATGAGGAGAATAATTTTGCTCATAGTTTTTCAACTTTCTTGATTCATAGGCTATTACACGCCCATTTTGCATAAGCACACCTCCTAACCCTTCTCTCGAGGCATCAGTAATAACCTCAAATTGCCCTTCTGGGTTGATGAGTGTCAAATTGCACTCATAAAATACACCCTTTTTGCCTCTCTTTTCCTCTATTCAGTCATCTTCCTTGTGTCTCCACTCAAATTAGTTAAGCAAGATTGTTCTAATTTGTGATTAATTAAGATAGATTACTTGAGATTAGAATTTCTGATTAAGTGGCTAATGTGCGTGGGATTAATGAAAAAATGTAGAATTTCTCTTTCTTTTTGAATCAGCAGGTGTACATATCAAAAACAACGGTTTTGTGCATCTCCGGAGATCGCCTTCAATGATCTCCAGAGACTATAACAAAGAACAGTGACACCTGGGTTTTGAAGATTTGGGGAATATCTCTGGAGCTCTGCGAGTGTCTGGAATATCTTCAGAGCTCTGCGAGTGTCTAGAATATCTCTGGAGCTCTGCAGTATCTCCGAAGCTGCAGACAGGA
Source organism: Cunninghamia lanceolata (assembly GCA_027924645.1). Classification (NCBI taxonomy): domain Eukaryota; kingdom Viridiplantae; phylum Streptophyta; class Pinopsida; order Cupressales; family Cupressaceae; genus Cunninghamia; species Cunninghamia lanceolata. The sequence goes on along the minus strand of BSBN01000558.1, from coordinate 793,328 downwards.
ATAGCTATCCTCGGAACCTCCTGAGAACAGGGCATGTTCCAGTCAGAGCTGCCAATCAGACACTTCAATAGCAATCCTAACACCCCCTTACTTCACTCAAATTATCACCTGAGTGATGAAGGGTCAACTATCAGTTAAACTGCTAAAGTTTTATCTTTCCAAAGATTTTGCATAAGTTACGAATTGAACTAATTCAATATTCTTATTTTCAGGGCTTTGATGCCCAAGTGTATTAAGATCTAAACTTAGACCTCTAAGTGGACTTCTGTTCCACTCAAGTCTACCCTTTTTGCATGATGATCTTTCATAAGTTAGACAGTTAAGTACAAATAAGAGATGGTGTCATCTCCTAGAAAGACTAATAGATAAGTTCAGTGATATATCATCACTCTTTTTATATATACTTTCAGAAATAGTAATAAAACAACAATGATAAGATTATTCTGATTTTCAGAGATTTCAGTGCTATTATAGCCATACATTTCTCATGAATATAGAAATGAATGAATTGGATTGAATTTAGTTAGATCATCTTTAGTGCTGATTTCCTGCAATAGCCTTTAGCCTCAAAGGTGCGGAGCAAGGGCCCACTCTTACCAATCAAGCAGGAGGCTAGTATCTCTGTTTTATTGTTTCAAGTTTTCTTTTATAAAAATATTTCCTGTTTTAATAGATAGATGCATGTTATCATTGTTTGCTTTGAGTACATTTCCTATTTTATTCTATTTTACAGCATTCATTACATTTATTCAACAAGCAAATAGATTAGTCATTCTTTTAAGCTTTAGGATTAGCTATAAACTGGTCACTTAGAATCCCTAGTTGTAGACAGCCATGGACACAGCCCTGGTTCTTTGACATCTGAAAACAGATTAAATGATGAGGTACATCGACAACCCGTCATTTTTGGCATCGTTGCCAGGGACTTAGTTGTGTTAATTAGGGACACTGAGTTAAAAATAGTTTTTAGAATAGATCTGTATGGTTAGAGCTAAAGATCTTAAAGGAAGATATATTAAATAGACACCCTAACAACATACCATAGGGGAAAGCAGTGAGGTGGTACAAAATCTTGTTAAAGAAGGAAACCTAGATCTTAATTTGGAACCTGCACTTCAAAACAACAATCCCTTAGATCCTACAGATATTCCACTTGCTAATCATATCCAGGAATTACAACAAAAAGTTGAGGCAGATCCTTTGGTAGAACCTAATTTTCTAGAACCTCAGGAAGAAGAACTAGTATTAAACATGGAAAATGATAATCATGAGGAAGAGGAAAATTAGGCCCCAAGAACCTTCTCATATCCTATTGTTTTGGCTGCTGGAGACAATGCTCCCATGAAGAATATCTCACTAGCACGTCTGCCAAATTTCAGAGGACTTTCCTTTGAGGATCCAGATCAGTTCTTGTTTGAATTCAAAGTAGTCTGCCAAACTTATGATTATGGATTAGATAACCAGAAACTCAAACTGTTCCCTTCCACCTTGAAAGATTCTACAATGAGATGGTTTATGGGTTTATCCCAGGGTTCTATCCGTTCTTGGGATCAAATGGAAATAGAGTTTTTGGAAAAATACCAAGATTATTGCAGATCCAGTAATAAAAATGAAGAACTGTTTAAAATTAGGCAGGGGGAGGAAGAATCCTTAGAAGACTATGTGGATAGGTTTAATTTTGCCTTGAGAAGGTATGGCAATCCAGTAAATCACTCCTTGGCCAGAACCCTGTTTATAAAAGGATTGGATAAAGAATCAAAACAGGCACTGGACCTAATGGGAAAAGGGAACATTAACAAAATGGAAATACCTGACATAGAGGAACTCTGCAGGAATTATTCCAGAACTCAAGATGGAGTAAGGTCATCCAAAACTTTTAAGGGGAAGAATGAGATAGGACAATTGATGGAGGAAATTGCAAATCTAAAAACAGATATTCTGGTCCAACTAAATACCACATTGGATGGGATCCAAGCAAAAACCAGGACAACTAATCAAAACAGAGCAACTAAACCGCTTTCCATTTATTGTCCTAGGTGTAGAAACAAACACCTGTTGAGAGAATGTCCCTTGGACAAATCAGAGATCTGTCAAATCTGTGATAGGGAGCATCCTACCAGTCAGTGTAGTCAGCTTCCAACCTTAAAAAGATTGAGTAAAAAGAATACTGTGATAGAGGAGGAGTTGAACTATGTGGGACAAAAACAAGCCAAAAATTTTCCTTATAATCAGTACCCCAGCCAGTCTTCTTACAGGGGTCCTACTAATTGGGGAAATAATCAGTGGAACCCAGCTTGGTATGGCCCTCAAAATAATCCTCCTTGGGGACAACAGGATTGGCAAAACCAAAATTGGCAAAACCAAAGCTGGTAAAATCAGCCTTGGGGAAATCAACAATGGCCACCACAGTTTGGGTCACAAGGCATGCAACCACAATGGGGTCCTCAACAGGGATATCATCAACAATACCAGGGACAACCTAGACGTTTCCAACCTCAACAGCAGGCTTTACTAACTGGATCCTCCAACACACAGGGTCAAACACAGAATGAACCAGTTAGTCAACCACCTTTACCAGCTCAGCCTATACCAAACCCACGGAATAAATAGGGAGCAGCTGTCTATATGACAGAGCAAAAAAATCTGGTTGGAATTAATGCTATATATTCAAATAATCTCCAGCTGCGTTCTGGGAAAGCATTCCCAAGACCTTCTCCTCCAACTATAGTTGAAATAACCAATGATGAGGAACCTAAAAATCCATCTAATCAACCCCCAGAGGAGATTACTAATGAAAAGGTGCTAGAAAAATCAACCACAGACAACTCTGGAGTTACTCCTAAAAAACCAGCTCCGGAGAACAGTCTAGAACACAATTATGATAAGAGCTCTGGAGATGCTCCGGAGATGGAAAAACTAGCACCCTACCTAGAACGACTTAAACAAAATGCTCCCCAGAGAAAGGTTTTACAAAAAAAAATCCAACACAATCAGGAATCAGAACTTTTACAAGAACTCAAGCAGCTAAACATTGAAATTCCTCTCCTTTAGGCCATCAGAGATGTACCAGAACTAAATCAATTCATCAAACAGTATTGCATCAAGACATAGGGCAAAAAGAAAAGTTTTCCTTCCACAATACAGGTGGAAGGAAAGGTAATGGATCTATTGATGGGAGAAATTCTCCTCCCAAAATATGGAGACCCTGGGAACCCTGTCATAACTATTTTCATCTCGGGGGTAGAAATTTCAAATGTTCTGGTTGACTTAGGAGCAACAATTAATGTGATGATAGTTCATACAATGGACAAGTTAGCTCTGTCAGGTATCCAATCCACGACTACAATTCTTCAACTTGCTAATCAGTTAGTAGCTGTTCCAAAGGGAGTGATCACTGATGTACCTGTTGTAATAGATTCATGAGAATTTCTAGTGGATTTCTTAATACTGGAACCTAGAAACCAAAGGAATGCTTATCCACTAATTTTAGGAAGGCCATGGCTGGCTACTGTAGCAGCATCTATTGATTGTTGAACTGGAGATATGGTCATTTCTAATGGGATAGATTTAAAGAAAATATCTTTGTATCCTCCAGCTAAACCATCGGTGCATTACACAGGAAGAGTATGGGTGGATGAACCAGATAACATGAACAACAGTGCCTCATTAGCTATGGTAACCATTAAGGAACATCTGGGAGAATTAGGAGAAGAAGTATACTATGATATCATGGAAGACTTCACTCATATCCTAATCAACAAAGATGTGATGGAACTCGCCCAAGACCCTCAGAGAAAACTTCTTGTTTCTTCTCATTGTACCCTTGCCAACATTATTCCTTGTAGGGAAACCTTTTACAGAGACTTAGCCACTTTCCACATGTTACTCCCACATTCTTGTCCTCTCAATGCCATGACACCAATGTATGGACCCACCATATCTATGGATCAAATTACAAAACAGGTCATGATTTTGCCAGGAAAAACACTTAATATAAATACTCAGTTAATAGCAAGTCAGGAAGAAAAACTTGTTCAGCTTTTGGTTTCCCATTCAACATCTTTTGCCTGGGGAATACCAAGATATGAAAGGCATACCTCCTGAAATCTGTACCCATCATATCTACACTGAGGATATTAAACCTGTCAGACAACCACAAAGAAGATTGAATCCTTCCTTAAAGGACATTGTCAAAACTGAAATAGAAAAATTACTCCAGGCAGGGTTCATATATCCAATCTCAGACAGTCAATGGGTCTCACCCCTTGTCATTGTGCCTAAAAAGAATAGGAAATGGAGGGTGTGTATTGATTATAGAGAACTCAACAAGGCCACAAAAAAGGACTACTTTCCCTTACCATTTATTGACCAAGTTCTGGACAACCTTGCTGGGAGAAAGTATTTTTCTTTTTTAAATGGATTCAGTGGGTATAATCAAATTCAAGTAGCACTTGAGGACCAAGACAAAACAACCTTCACATGCTCTTGGGGAACCTTTGTTTACAAAGTTCTTCCTTTTGGGCTGTGCAATGCCCCAGCTACATTTCAGAGACTGGTTCTAGCTATTTTTGCTGAACTGGCTAATGAATGCATGGAAGTCTACATGGATGACTTTACTGTGTATGGGAATAACTTCAAGGAAGCTCTCACAAACCTTGGAAAAGTACTAAAATGTTGTAATAAAAATCGACTATCCCTTAGCCATGAGAAATGTTTTATGATGGTGGAGGAAGGAATTGTTTTGGGACACCATATTTCAAAAAAAGGATTAGAGTGGATCAGAACAAGATAGAAGTAATCACACAGTTGCCTTTACCCAAAAATTAGACTGATGTCAGAAGTTTTCTAAGTCATGCAGGCTACTATAGGAGGTTCATAGAAAATTTTAGCAGAATAGCTGCCCCCCTGTTTACCCTGCTTAATAAGGAAATAGAATTTCTTTGGATAGCAGACTATCAATCAGCATTTGAAACTTTAAAGGAGAAGCTTACTGTGACACCAGTTTTAAGGGGACCTAATTGGACTTTACCATTCCACATACAAACTGATGCTTCAAATGAATCCATTGGGGCTGTTTTAGGACAAAAAGAGGAAGGAGAAAGTATGCATGCCATTTATTACATCAGCAAGAACCTTACCTCTGCAGAAAGAAATTATACAACAACTGAGAAGGAATTCTTGGCAGTTATCTATGCTATAAACAAATTCAGACATTATATTACCAGATATAAAATATTTGTGCACACTAATCATGCAGCCATCAAGTACCTAATGAATAAACCAGTAGTAGGTGCAAGGATCATCAGGTGGTTATTGCTCTTGCAAGAATTTGATATTACCATAGTTGATAATCCAGGAAAGTTTAATTTGGTTGCTAATTTTCTGTCGAGATTACATACAGGAGGAGAAGATCAACCAGTGGAGGACAAATTTCTAGATGAACATCTTTTTGCCATATCCACTACTGCACCTTGGTTTGTTGACATAGCTAATTTGTTAGCTATAAGCTTGTATCCATCCCATTTTACTTCAAAACAAAGAAAATGTTTTCTTAAAGAAAGTTTATCCTACAAATGGTTGAATGGTTTACTATTTAAATGTGGTCCTGATTTCATTCTACACAGGTGCTTGAAGGCTGATGAGACTTTTGATGTGTTGAGAGCATGTCATGATGAGCCTTCTGGTGGCCACTACTCCTTTCACAGGACAATCCACAAGATCCTTGGAGCTGGTTACTACTAGCCTTCTCTTTATAAAGACACAAAGAAGTATGTGTAGCACTGTGACTAGTGCTAAAGGATGGGGCAGCCCACCTTTACCCAGGAAATGCTACTACATCCTCAAGTCATGATGGAACCCTTTGAGCAATGGGGTCTAGACTTTGTAGGACCAATCTCATCGCCATCATCAGGCAAGGAGTATATTCTAGTATGCATAGACTATGTTACTAAGTGGGCTAAGGTTCAAGCATTACAGTTTGCAAGAGAAGAAAAAGTTGCTGATTTCCTTTACAATAGAATTTTCTTGAGGTTTGGAGCCTCAAAATCAATAGTTTCAGACAGAGGACCTCAATTTACTTCACAGGTAATCAAGGCATTCACAGATTTGTACCAAGTCAAGCATAGAAAAGCTTCACCTTACCATCCTCAAGCAAATGAGCAGGGAGAAGTAACCAACAGAGAACTTGAGAATATCCTAACAAGGACAGTGGCAATAAATAGAAAGGATTGGGCTAATAGACTACCTGAAGCAGTTTGGGCTTACAACACAACTTGGAAGTCCACAACAAAGTTTTCACCATATGAACTGGTTTATGGGAAAAAGCCTATACTATCTACAGAGTTTGAACTCCAAACACTTAAAACTATATTGGAAGTTGGGCTGCCGCTATCTACAATTCAGCAGAACAGAATTCTTTAGCTCAACAAGTTGGATGAGATTCAGATAGAAGCCATTCAGCAAACAGAACTGGTTCAGTACCAAAGGAAACAATGGCATGACCAACATATCAAGAGGAGGACATTTCAACAAGGAGATTGGGTTCTTCTCTATGATTCTAAATTCAAAGAATTCAAAGGGAAATTACACTCACTGGCTGGGTCCTTATCAAATAAAGGAAGTGTTTGAAAATGGAACTGTATTATTGCAACCAATTGATGGGAGCACAAACACATTTCTAGTAAATGGTCACCGGATAAAGCTCTACAAAAGACCATCTACTAAAGAAGAGTTTCTTGATAATCTGAGTTTTGATATAGGGGATACCACCTCTGTCACGGTGTTAGAATAATAAGATAAAAAATAAAAAAAATAAAAAAAAATAAAAGGTTGAAAACCAGCAATGGCTGCCTTCTGGAAAAAAAAAAAAAAAGGTTGAAAACCAGCAATGGCTGCCTTCTAAAAAAAAAAAATTTAGAGAAAGATGGAAAACCAGCAAATGGCTGTCTTCTCGACCAAGGGAGTCGAAAACTAGTAAAATGGTGGTTCCCTTCTCTAGGACAGTTGTAATAATTGAGCTCCGGATATGATCAGTTTCTAAAAATTGGCCTAATGCATCTTCGGCGCTTTCCAATGCATCTCTAGCGCTTTCCAATAAGGAGCACCTCCGGTGCTTTCCAAAAAGGAGCACCTCTAGCGCTTCCAATTAGGAGCACCTCCGGCGCTCTGTTAATAATGCTGGCAGTGTCCATAATAAAGGCGGGACCTACCTCGCCAGGTGGTAAAATAGACAACTCACATGCTGAGGTCATCAAGACTCATCTTCTACTTTATCGCACAGCATAAATAAATTAAGATACTAATAATTACAGGAGTGACCACAAGCCGGCACTGACATCACCATGGGCGTAGATCTTAGTGCCACTCAGTGCAATGATTGCAGGTCGCATGCAAGTAGGAAGCAGATGTCATTTTGGCCGCTGTTTAAATGCCACGACGCGTGTAGTTTCCAAAATGGCACAACATTTCTCCCGCGTACGTTGCCTCATCATTAAAACTGATCCAGGTAAATCTATTTTTCATTAATCATTAATTAGTAAACTATCTTGTCTTTCTATTTTAGGTGCTGTTGTGATGACACGTCCCTCTGCCATCATTTCCTTTTTCACATCCAAGCATGCCGCCATCTGTGCCTTAATGCCACCTTACCTCCAGAGCGCCCTGTCAGTCTGTTATAATTATGGCCGCTTTGGTCCCTTAACCCATCTGCGTAAACCCAGCCTAAAAGTAATAGCCTCCCTCATTCAAACCTCCAGAATAGATTGAAGCATAAGATAAATCAAAACAACTCTCTGGAGCCTACAGAGTAATTTGAACAGCACTCCGAAGCCCATAGAGATCAGAGGGACAGATAGACTGCAGATCGCAGAAGAAAAGAATAAAACACAGAAACTGCCATCAATTCAGGTATGGGGGTCAAGAAAAAGTCTGAGCTAGAAAGTACTATGGGTCTTCTAAAGGATGCAGCTGCAGCAAATATTTTAAGAACTGCTGGATGGTTTGATTTCCTAGACAAGTTCGAGGGGTTTCAGGAGGACATTGTGGACGAATTCCTTAGGAATTTAAGACACGACCAGACCACTGTGAGAGGGAACCAAATCAGTCTCTCCTCCACAATTATCAGCCACATCTCTGGACTCCCCGAACAAGGTGAGAGGTTCCACCACCTGAAAAACTTGTATACAGAGTTAATTAAAAAAATTTCTATTCGTGGTGAGCCTGCCATTCAATTGCATATGAATAAAAATGAGGTCAAAGGAATTTTGAGATCCACTCTCCCAAACCCTTGGGCAACTGTTGCCACGTGGTTAATGAAATATTTTACCTGTGATAGCCAATTCTCCATAGTCTTAGGGCCCATAATGAAAATGCTCATTTTTCTCAGACATGGAAATAGGCACCCCAAATATAACATAAATATCCCTAATTTCCTCTATTCTGCCATCAGGGCAACTGCAGAAAAATACCAGCAGGGTAAGGGACCCATGAAACATCATGGCCTCATCTTCCTGATAGTCAAGCACCATTTCTTATCTTAGGCCAATGGGGATGAACTATTACAGAACTTTCTTGAGCATAACCCTTAGGTCAGAGCACCAGAGATAACACAAACAGAGGATGAGAGTTCTCCCTCTCACCATGGTGAAGAAACCGAGCTTACAGTCTGTAGCCCCTATTCCTAACAAGAAAAGAAAAGGCAAACAAATTGTAGAGCCTGCTCCAACACGGCCTCTATATATGACTCGGTCAGTCAGGCGACAAATGACTTCACCTGAGGGATCTAGGCCTAGGGAATTAACAGAGGAACAAGCAGGGCATGGAATTGAAGGGAGATGGTGGGTTGAAGAATCATCCCATGACTCTGATGAGGTACCTCTAGTCTGAAAGAGGAAACAAAGTGAAAATTCTCCAGCACCTTCTGTTCAGTTGGAGTCAAGTCCAGTCTCAACACCACAATGTGCTCCGGAGACAGGAAGCTTACCAACTGTTACTATCTCCTCAGATTCTGAGGAAGGAAATCCTACTCCGGAGGCACTAGTTCCACCTGTGCTCTGGAGAAGCAAAAGAAAGAGGCAACTCTCATAGGCTGAGAAGGATGCTGCCCTGCTCACTGAGGCACTCCTGGAATTGAGCACATATGAGGACAAGGCAGGACCTTCAGTTGTGCCAACAGCAGCAGAGGATCCTCAGAACAAGGACATTGCAGAAGAAGAAACAGGGCACATAGATACATTGGGAGAAGCAGAGCAGGTGGCCATGGATAATCTTGATAATCAGCCACCAGCCACAGAAGCAGAGGCAGAAACTCTATCACATCCCTCTGACCAAGAAGATATAGAGATCTCAACAGAGCAACAACTAATGGAAGAAATTAAGAATTTAAAAAGGATGCTTTGGGGAAAGAATTTAATTATTACTGACCTCAAGAAGGTCAGGGTAGAAATGGAGATGGAACTGAAGCAAACTATTGCAGAAATCAAAACAGACCTCCAAAACAAGGACAGAATCATCCAAGAGAAGGAGGCAGAGTTGGAAACATAGAAAAGTGAGGCAGCAAAGGTGGTGGAAGAAAAAGAAAAAGAAGCAGCACAAAAAGTTTCTGAGCTCACTACGGCCAGAGACAATGGCCTCACAGTAATGGCAGCACTGATTGAGAAAGTACAAAGCCAGGATAAACAATTAACTTGGGCCAACAACAGACTGGATGACCAAGAAGAATATATTCAAGAACTGTCTGGCCCAAGGGCAACCAATGAACAGGAGATTCAAACAGATGCTTATGTGGGACCAATCCCCATTGACATTCCTAAAGTCCTGTTTCATTGGGAGGAAAGGTGTAGAGAATTTGAAGCCTCCAAGCCAATGTTGCAACTACAAAGGGCAGTCACTGCTAGAGCAGAAAGAATAGCAACTTTGGAGAGAAAAATCATTCAAATGGCCTCCCTCTCCTCAGAAATTCTATCTTGCAGACCTTCCAGTGCTGGCTTCAATGTTCCTACAAGAAAGGATACTGCAAAGGAAGTTTTCCTTAGTCTTATCTGACATGAATGAGGATACAGAAACAGTAGAAGGTTTCATGACAGCTTACACCAGAAGCAATGATGAAGACAAAAACTTCCTCTGTGAATTGTACTTACATGGGTTCTGCATTAATGATATAGCCTTCATGATTAATCACTTTGTGGGAGAATGCCAGCTTAAGGCATTCATGTCCCTCATGAGAAACCACCAGATTTAGGACGAGAGGATGGAAGATCATCTTCAAAAGGATTCAAAAATAGATCTCCTCCTCAGAAAAGAATGTCCCAATCCTTTTGCCTTTCAGACCCAATTTAGGTCCATCATCTATCATCCTGCAAGTGCAACCAACATCTTGCCATTATATTTGAAAAATTTGCAGGAGTGCTCCATTGACTTTGGTCTTTTTATGATTAATTCAACAAATCTTGTCCTTGTTGTAGCAAAGAGGAGATGGAGTATTTTAACACCAGAGCAAAAACTTAGAGAGGTGGTCACCCCTGCAAACCTGAGGCTATTCATGAGGAAAGCAAAGATGATATCCAAATTGATGGATAAACATAAACAGGAATGGATAGGAGGGCAGTTCAGACCTCCTCTGATAATTGAACCACTCCCTATATGGACAAAGCAACTGGAAGATGAGAAATTGCAAGATTGGATGAAGCAAGTTGACAAGTACAGGGGGAATGGTAACACCAATAAAACTACTTGGACAACCTATCTCTAGGAATATAGTCTGACTGAGAGATTGCTTCGTCAAAACAAATCCAGAATGTGAAAAGTAGGAGGACCTGCCAAGCCTTAGGTATGGGGGGATGATGAGTGTCAAATTGCACTCATAAAATACACCTTTTTTGCCTCTCTTTTCCTCTATTCAGTCATCTTCCTTGTGTCTGCACTTAAATTAGTTAAGCAAGATTGTTCTAATTTGTGATTAATTAAGATAGATTACTTGAGATTAGAATTTTTGATTAAGTGGCTAATGTGCGTGGGATTAATGGAAAAATGCAGAATTTCTCTTTCTTTTTGAATCAGTAGGTGTACATATTAGAAACAACAGTTTTGTGCATCTCCAGAGATCGCCTTCAATGATCTCCAAAGACTATAACAAAGAATAGTGACACCTGGGTTTTGAAGATTTGGGGAATATCTCCGGAGCTCTGCGAGTGTCTAGAATATCTCCGGAGCTCTGCAGTATCTCCAGAGCTGCAGACAGGAACAACTATCCTCGGAACCTCCTAAGAACAGGGCATGTTCCAGTCAGAGCTGCCAATCAGACACTTCAACAACAATCCTAACACCCCCTTACTTCACTCAAATCATCACCTGAGTGATGAAGGGTCAACTATCAGTTAAACTGCTGAAGTTTTATCTTTCCAAAGATTTTGCATAAGTTACGAATTGAACTAATTCAATGTTCTTATTTTCAGGGCTTTGATGCCCAAGTGTATTAAGATCTAAACTTAGACCTCTGAGTGGACTTCTGTTCCACTCAAGTCTACCCCTTTTGCATGATGATCTTTCATAAGTTAGATAGTTAAGTACAAATAAGAGATGGTGTCATCTCCTAGAAAAACTGATAGATAAGTTCAGTGATATATCATCACTCTTTTTATATATACTTTCAGAAATAGTAATAAAACAATAATGATAAGATTATTCTGATTTTCAGAGATTTTAGTGCTATTATAGCCATACATTTCTCATGAATATAGAAATGAATGAATTGGATTGAATTTAGTTAGATCATCTTTAGTGCTGATTTCTTGCAATAGCCTTCAGCCTCAAAGGTGCAGAGCAAGGGCCCACTCTCACCAATCAGGCAGGAGGCTAGTATCTCTGTTTTATTATTTCAAGTTTGCTTTTATAAAAGTATTTCCTGTTTTAATAGATAGATGCATGTTATCATTCTTTGCTTTGAGTATATTTCCTGTTTTATTCTGTTTTACAACATTCATTACATTTATTCAACAAGCAAATAGATTAGTCATTCTTTTAAGATTTAGGATTAGCTATAAACTGGTCACTTAGAATCCCTAGTTGCAGACAGCCATGGACACAGCCCTGGTTCTTTGACATCTGAAAACAGATTAAATGATGAGGTACAGCGACAACCCGTCAAGGGTCAGGGACTTTCAAGATTGGTGTTGTTGTTAACTTTTCTTTTAATAAATCGAATGCCTTTTGACATTCGTCTGTCCAAACAAACCGTTTCCCTTTTCTCTGCAAAGAAGTAATTGGACTAGCAATACTTGAGAAATTCAAAATAAATTTTCTATAATATACAGCCAATCCCATAAAACTTCGTACTTCTGAAACATTAGAAGGTACAGGCCATTCCATAATAGCCTTTATTTTAGCTGGGTCAACTGATATCCCTTCTACTAATATAGTATGTCCCAAATATTGCACTTCTTTCTGAAAGAAAGTGCATTTCAAGAGTTTTGCATACAATTTATGTTCTCTTAATTATTGCAAAATAATTTGAAGGTGTTGTCTATGCTCCTCCTCATTTTTGGAATATATCAAAATATTATCTATGAAAACTAGGACAAATTTATCAAGGCAATCTTTGAAAACACTATTCATGAGATTCATGAAAGCGGCTGGTGCATTAGTTAATCCAAATGGTAACACAATAAACTCATAGTGACCATATCTTGTTCTAAATGTAGTCTTGTGAATATCATCTTTCAACCTCAACTGATGGTATCCAGATCTCAAATCTATCTTAGAAAACACTGCTACACCACGCATTTGGTTGAATAAATCATCAATATGTGGTAGTGGGTACTTATTCTTTGTCATTACCTTATTTAGCATCCGACAATCTATACACAGTCTAAGGTTTCCATCCTTCTTCTTGACAAAAATAACCAGAGCTCCCCATGGTGATACACTTGGCCTAATTAGACCTTTAGTCAATAGCTCCTGCAATTGAGCCTTCAATTCCATAAGTTTAGTAATGGTCATTCAGTAAGGAGCTTTAGATACTGGCTCAGATCCTGGTTTAATATCTATGGCAAAATCAAAGGTTCTTTTTGGAGGCAAGCCTGGCAATTCCTCAGGAAATACATCACTGAAATTGCAAAGATATGGGTATTTTTCATCAAATATTTTTTTCTCTAAGGCTTCCTCTACTAGGTCCATTTTGACTGCAAAAAGTTGACATCCCTTATGCCTAGCCTGCTTTAATTGTTTTGAAGAAATAGATCTGATCCTCATTTCCCTTTGAATACCCTAAAAATTAACTTTGTTTCCTTTATCATCCAAACACTCAATTGTTTTATGAAAACAATCCACCTTGGCCCTATGTCTCCACAACCAATTCATTCCTAAGATGACATCGTAGGACCCTAAAGGTGCTACATATAAATTTACCTTGGCGGAGAAGTTTGAAATATCAATTTTAGCTTCGAACAAACATTGCTCTACCTGAGCCTTTGAGTGATTTTCATATTCAACTGTCCACGGTTTTGACATAAAACTAGCTCTTCTAGGAAATTTACTTAAGACTCTAGATGACACAAAAATTTTTGTTGCACCAATATCAAACAGAATAGAAACAGGAACTCCAAATAATGTACCTGTCATCTCAATGGGAGTAATCTGATACCCAGCTTGTCGATTGTCAAGGGCGGCATGAATCCTCTGTTGAAATGCTTCTTGCTGCGAAGGAAGTACCATGTTCCTAAGCTGCACATTCTTCTTTTTATTAGGACAACGGTTGGCATAATGATCTCCACCACATGAAAAATAACCTCCAATTGGTCCTCTCTTCTCGGATGGTCTACTCATAGCATCATCGTTCCTCTTAAAATTGTCATTTTTCTTAAGGTCTTCATTTCTTCATTCATTACCAAATCCCCCTTTGTTTTTCTAATTTCCTTTATCAATCTTCCTTTTATACGTCTGATCATTGAAGTTCTTATCAAATCTCTTACGCTTCTTTTCACGATAAGCAGAAATGGATTTGATCTTCTGTTCCTACTTAATTGCTTTCTTATAAACCTTGTCCATTGTGTTTGGACCATGCACCTCCACCTCATTGCGAATCTAAGGCTTAAGTCCCATAATGAATTTTCTTATCCGAAGTCTTTCATCCTTGTGATACTAAGGAACATACTTCAACAATCTAGTAAATTTTTCTACATATTCAACCACAGACAAATCACCTTGCCTAAGATTTTAGAAATCTGTTAGCTTTTGATCAAAAAATAGAGCTGTGGTAACCACCTTTTCCAGAAAAGTTCCACAAATTCATTCCATGTCACCTTCAAGGGGCTTAAATCTAGCTCCATCTTCTTGTTCATCCACCAAGTGGATACTTCTCCAGATAACTGATATGCTCCCCACACTGCCTTTGTAATCTCAGAGTAATTTCTGATTTCAAAGTATTTCTCCATTTCTGTTAGCCATGCTTCTACTATATCACCAGTTTTCATTCCATCAAATTTGGGAGGGATAATCTTTTTCATATCCTTAGATAGTTCCAATGCAAGTTTGTCTTTTGTCAGCCTCTATGATTCACTATTGTCTTGATTCTCACTTGACGTGCCATGTTCTCTTTGCTTACTTTTACTTGCATTATTAGAATACTCGTTTTCACCCTCCGTATTCTCAGTTTCATTCACTTTATTTTCCAATTTGCCCAACCTTTCCTTAGTTTCAATAAGCATATTAAGAATTTTGTCCAATTTATTGGTGGATTTATCTTGAGAGTTGTGACCTTCCTGATCTTCTCTCTCATTAAACTCTGATTGATCCATGTTTATTTGTTTTCTCACCTGCTTTAGCAAGTACTAATCAGTTCTATGATTTATCATTTGGAACAAATTTTATCAGGATTCTTAGGCAAAACATGATATGTATTGAAAGTCAAAGGTGATTCCACTACAAAGAAAGACATTGCAACCGGTGGAGGTTGAGCCTAAGGTATCACTGGTTGAGGTTGGACCTGAGGTGTAACAGGTGATCCTGTAGGTGTTTGTAACCCAAGAGGAGTTACAGGAGGATGTTCTGGTGAAGCTCCTGATGCACTAGAACTAGGAGTGTGATGAATGTATATAGTTCTAGGTCTAAATCCTCTGACAGGTAATTCTTTGAAGATTCCACTGGATCTAGACTTGGTATTTGGCCTGAGAGCTAGGATTTCTTAAATTTAAGGAAAATCGGCTTGGTAATAGTAAAGATCGGTTGGAACTTCCCAGTGAAGGCTGTATTTATGGTTAGAAAGTGAGACTGACTGGATATTTATGGAATATTTGCATAAATGATGCAAGTATGAGGTGATATTGAGGCTCAGTGATGAATGCAAGTAGATATCAGTTTTCTAAAGTAGGAGACCTTAAAGCTTTAGCAAATTTACCTGAAATAAAGCTTATCTTTGCAAATTCACGATGATCGACCATTGCAATATTTATGCTTAATTTTGAAATCTTCACAAATGATTAGCATGCACAAACTTAAAACAACAAATCTTTGCGTATGACTTGAAATTTAGAGGTATTTTAATGTTACCTTACTGTCTGCATCATCAAATCAGACAAAACCTACTGATGATGAGCTGGCCCTCCTTCTAGCGCCAATTTATGTTGATCATGATGTTAGTCATAAGCAAACATGAAATAAAAGTTACACATCAACCTTTATTTATCTTGAAAGATAAGATGAATTCAGAGAATTCATGATCCCAAGTCTCCGTTGATTAGTTCATAATCTACTGACGTTACTCAGTAGTTGATGTGTGTTGCTATTAATCATTCAGGGGCCTTACGTTTATTGATTAGTATATTCTGTTTCCTACAAATATGCTACACAGAAAGGTTACTCTACACTGTATATTTCTTCAAATAATGTGTCTGTACTTGGATCTTTGCATGATATTTGTCAATTGAACATGCTTTAACTCTAAATATGCTATATATTTCCAATTGTCTATGAGATGTCAGCATATTCATGTTATTTGCAATTATGGTGATGGAATGTTATGAAATTGAAAGAAAATTAAAATAATGCTTCAAATTTTGGGGAATCTTTAGCTATTGAACCACATACACACTTGATACAGTCATGAGGAGAAGAAATCAAACCATATTTTCACCAGGATGTTCCACAACTAGATACAAATGATGCTAACTTCAAAGGATAAGGAATGAAGACAACACATGTAGATTGATAAGCACTCCAAGGGACACAACTAATCAAAGCATGTATCAAGAATTCAAACATAGATTACTCAGGATTTATGATGATTTGTAATCAAATAGTCTTCTCTTTCATTAAGTATGCAAAAACATGTATGTTTACAACCTTGAAATAAGTCCTGATATTTCAGCAATCAAATTTCAATTAAGCTTCTGAATGTTTAAAATATGGCATCCCTGCACCTTTTATAGAATAAGGTGAGGAGCAATTACAAATGACCTACGGTCAGGATTTATCAATTAAGATCAAAGGTAGATATTCCTTCTTGACTTAGTCAACTATCCTTTGTAGCACAGGTTGTCAGCTGGCAACCATCTGGGTGACTTATTATCTTCTAAGTACCTGATGCATATGTCACTTTGAGGATGCATCTTCCTTTCATTCTTTGGGCTCTTCTTCATCATCATGATCATCGCTTTTTGTATCGTCATCACCCTGATGAATATCATCCTAGATATGGACCTTTACTATCGTCTTGATGTTTTCATAGGTTTGTACTATCTTATCAACTTCCCCGCCATCCTAAGTTTTGGCTTTATTGATGGTGTGCTTATGGGCCTAAAATTTATCTTTGAGTGCCTCTAGCTTGGCTCTTCTGCTGTTAAGTGTCTCATTATACTTCTCCACCCTGACCTTGATCCTCATGATCTAATCCATCGCTTCTTCTGTCAGGTGGGTGAGGGGGTTCTCAGCTACTGGCTGGAAGTTATCATGTAGTGCCCTGAAGGCAAAATCTGCATCTTGGTTTTCAATCTTCCCCTCTACTTTTCCTTCTATTATCTCTGCTTCATATGCCATCATACTGTGTAGCTTGATACTGATATCTCTTAACTTGCTGCTGCACTTCTTTAAAACATCACATTCGAACCTAATGTCCTCATACCATATATCTACTAGCAGGGCAGTATTGTTATTCAATACCTGATTATTTATCAGGACCTGAGGATCAATCCTCTTTATTTCACTCAAAGCACTTAAGGCTTTTTCTAATTAGAACGATCTCCTTCCTGTCTCATTTTGCATTTTATCCACCTTCTTCTTCAAAGTGCTCAAGGAATTCCACCTCTGTAATGAGGTTCTCAATACTTCTTCTGCTCCTGTAAGGGCTGTCAGCATCCATTTATCCATGATTATGGCTTGATGCTTCATGATGTCTAGCTTATTAACTTCCTCCTGTGATATAACAGTCAATGGGACTGTAGGATCTGCTGGTGTACTATCAGGGTTAATTAACCCCTTTATATATGCATGCAGCTAAGCAATGTGTTCTTTGTACTGTTTATTTTTCTCCTTCTCTTTCTTTACCCTTTGGGTTAAAGAATCTATAATATCATTCCCTTCTTGACCCTCTTGGTCTTCATTGGCAAACCCCAAGTCAACTATGGTGATCTAGAATTCTTCTAGGGTGATTGTGCCTTTCTCCTTTTCTACTGTGGGAAGTGCTACTTGGGTAGTCCTTCTGCCTATAGCAGGATCTCTTTTGATAGTCGAGGTCAACCTGGCTTTCCTCTTTGGTTTCATGATGGTCTCTGCAAACAAGGTTGAAACGTCAAATTCTTGAACTTCAAAACCTTGTTCCATACCTATTTCCTTCTCAAGCCACTGAGGTACTTCATCTCCTGATCCTTGTGGTCTTTTATCATCATCATGTTCACCTTGGTCTCCTTTATCTGTCTCTGTTCTGAGTGGAGAAGGTGACTTCCTTATTTCTTCCTCATGATGTTCTTCATGAGGGGGATCTTATTCCATCTCTTCCTCTTGAGGAGCTTCTTTCTATGGTGGAGGATCTTGTGGTGTATCCATATGATGATCCTGTACTTGATTTTGTATTCTTCTTCTTTTGTTTCATCCACCTTATTATGTTCCTCCCCTTGAGGCATATTTGTATCTATGGATGTCTTTGTGTTTAATCCTGGTGCATTATCCTGATCTTGAGCGACATTTTGTTCAAAAGCTGATATATTTACTTCTGGTGTCTTAAGGTCCTCATAACCTGATATATCTTTATCTCCTGCATTCTATTGAGTCTGGATGACATCATCACCTGATGTTTCTTTATCACCTCTGCCCTTTTGTTGAACTTCTACTATTTTAGGCTCATCAGATATATCGTGTTGTTGCTAGCCTATTTCCAGAGTATCACTCTCTACTTTTGTCTGCTTGACTACTTCGATATTTTCTATTACATCAGGTTCACCTGCCTTATCTTTAGGGGTCATATCCTCCCTATATGTCAAGTCTATCACTATAGGGCTAGTTACCTAATCTACCAACTTATCAAGCCCAATTTGTTGGGCTGCCCTCTCTGGGCTATTTTCTTTCTCTTCTTGCTCTGTTTGCTTCAACTCTTCTAGTACCGCCATCTATGCTGATGGGGTCCCATGTGGGGTCATGCGAGTACTAGAAGTAAGTGTTTCCATCTGCTGAGAAGCCACATTTTGTACCACCTCATCATCTGATAGGTCAATAGTGTCCTCCAAGGAGAAAGTACCACCATGACCTACCCTAGAGGCTTCTTTTGCTTGCTCCTCAGCCTTCTCAGTCTTGAATTGGATAATAGTAGGAAGTGGCACATCATGTTGCATTTCTTTTCTAAACACTTCACTACAAGCTCCCCTTAATACTATAGGGTCATTTCTGATCTCACCCCTCATAGATGTTCTTTGTTTCTTAGGTGGAGACATTAGGGATGTTGCCTTCCTCTTCCTAGTGACCATCATAGGATCATCACCCACAGGCTCTTTACTTATCAGCTCCTCTTCAATAAGGATATCCTCCTCCACATTCTGTTGTGAGGCTTGGCCTTCATCCTGTATTTCTGCAGTATCTGGAGTTGGCCTCAGGATTCTTTTTGTCCTTGGTTTATCCATCAAAGGTGGTGCAGATGAGGCTGATGCATGTCCTGATGCAGACACACCTTCAGCTAATATGGTGATTCTCTCAATTATCACCCCTTTAGGACCATCATCATTCCTCTTTCCTCTAGGGGGTCCTTTTCCTTGTTTCTGGGTAGGCAACCTTTCTCCATTAGATTTTCTTTTCTCAACAAGAAAGTCATCATATTCTTCATCAGGGATCTCCTTCCTTTTTCTCTTGTTATCCACTGTAATGGCTATACCTCTCTTCTTTAGTCTATTTATTTGTTCCTCTACCCATGATTGGGTCAACTGTAGCACCCCACCTGTGAACCTATCCAAGGAGATGTCCTCCTCCTATGTTAAATCAGGGGTTGAGATGGTGTCATTATACACCTTCTTATCTTCATATTCATTTGACATTGTCTTCCCATCATCTTTCTTTAACTGTGCAGGCATTGGGGTGTAGTCAAATGTCCTTATCTGATTTAAGGTGAGCCTTTGATATTTTCTTCTTCTTACTTCTACTTCATCCTCACAATTAGTCTAGAAATCTTCTAAGTGCTTCTGATGTATGGGCTTCCCCATTATCTTTTGCATTCTACCATAGGGGTCATATGATCTAGCCAATGGAAATGGCTATAGGTACATCAGGTTTAGACTCCCTATGACATTCTTTATGCTCTGTGAATCAGTACACATGTACCAACCCATAGTTATTGGAAATAGTACTGGAGGAATCCTATTCTGTGCTTTATATGCATCCAATATGGTAGATATCTGTCTCAAAAACTCCATCAGGACTACCCCATCAATAGGGTACCTGGGTAACATAAGTGGTTTTTCCTCAAAACCTTCTATTCTAATATAGGAAAAAGTGGCATACTGGATGAACCAGGCACCATGCTTGTATATAACTTCTTGAGCTTCCATACTCAACCTCTTGGTTCTATCCTCTTCCATAGTTCTAACCAGATGTATGGAAAATGCATCATTCACCAATTTGTAATCAAAGAGATAGTTCCTTCTCTATAACTAAGGATAATGATCCCATATATGGGCATCATCTATACTGCCACCAATCTTTCCAACTGTGGTCAGTGCATCAAATGTTCCTTTGTAGGCACATGAATAAACAACATATGAAGTCATGTGGAATGAGCATTCCAGACCTCCCAGGTTCATCATCGGTTCATCTAAAGCATCACTAATGATCTTGGCTCATAATGGCTTGCTTTCCATATAGAGGACCATCTGGATGATTCCAAACATCCAATTCTTGAAATTCCCAGTATGAGGCTAGCTTGTCATCTTGCTGAGCAGGGTAATCATGTATTGATGTTCATCATCAAAATCAAATTTGTATAGATACACTGGCAACTTGGCAGATGCAGTATAGGTGCTATTTTTGGACCTCCACTGGTATATCCTCTTCCTGAGACTCTTCTTATTATTTTCATATTCCGTCTCTAGTTTGTGCAAATCCATACCGACTACCTTCTTTCCAACTGGTAGATTGAAAGTAGATGTAATCCCTTTGATTGAAAAGTCTGCATAAACTCTTCCATGTTTTTCCACCCACCTTGTTTAAGGGTTATAATTTCTGGTGCATTCCACTACCAGCTCCGGGGTTTCCATGGCATAAGGAAATCCAGCCGCATGCCACATTCCTAAGACAAAAATGGCATCCAGCAGGGTATTATCTTTATCATCATGCATCCTGGATGACCATGGTACTAAATCTGTTTCCCCCTTGGTGAGTGTCACCAATGACACCATACTTGAATTGTATTCCTTTAGGTCAAACATACATGGGCTTAAGAAATTTGGCTCCAGATTGGTTTCTCCTGACGTCTGCCATATATTCCTGCAAGAAACATGATTGGTCTTACCATAATATTCATATGCATTCATACAACATTATACACCTACGGCATCATGTATACTATATTCATTAACTCATCATGATGTGCATATTTACAGATTCAAACCACTAGAAAAGTCATACTACCTAGACATGCAGAAAATGACAACAGGAGGGTTTTTAATTACTTACATGATAACGCTTATCTCTTGGGTTAGGCTAATGATTACAGAAAAGGGTAGCAAATAATGGTGATCACACGTTCTGTTATGTTGCAAGCTATTATTCATCCACGGGTAGCTCGTATGAGGGTTTGACTCTCTGCTCTGTAAATTCTCATTTTTTCCCAAGGTAAATGAGAAATGACCTTGGAAACTTACCTTTAAATGTATCCGTAGGGCAGATTAGGGTAAAACTGGGTGAAATCAATTAAAACCATTGATCTTCTGCATGAAATCTACAGATGCTGCCATGTGTTTGAATCGCATTCGCAGTCGGTGGGAATCCACCTATTGCATTTATGTGCATTTAATGTTATGAAGCAAGATGTAGGGGGGGATCTTCAGAAGATCGAGTGATATCAGAATATGACTCCCTCTATGTAACATGACCCTCCGCCTTTGAGTGGCAAAACTAATGCTAAGGAATCAGGTGATGTGGTCAAAGGTGACCATGTGTATATCGGGTCATGATTTTAAGATCAGGGGATGTTTTAAAATGTGATCCCTATGAATAAAATGACCCCCTTTCGAAAGATCGGGATGACATCAGCGTCATGTTATTGAAAAGGGGGATCATTGGATACATACCTCTGCGAGGTAAAAACACTGATGACATCACCATCAGGGTGATTTTCTTTGTTCATCAGGCTTATATGATGTCATCATCATATTGACAGCAGGGTGATATTTTGCGATAGGGTGATAGTTGTAAGATCAGGTGATATTGAAAATATGACCCCCGTAAAAATATATGAAGTTGTTTGACGGATAGATACAGTTATCACCTAAAATTGACGTTCATATTTTTCAAACCAAATGATTATCGGGTGATAAACCACTGGCGGGGTGATCTTAAGTAAGGTGATTGATGTTTGAAATATGACCCCCCCAAGAATATCAAGTTTGACTAGAACTTTGACTTGTCATAACCTTCTCCCCTTAAGGAATTTTAGGGTGATCTAAAAGGCAAACCTGCATGGAATTTTATGCTCTTTCCAACTGTGAGGTTAATGATATGAAATACAAACTTTGAAAAACTAACCTCATCATAGTGACTTATCCACCCCTTACAAGGCTATCTGCATGACTTACTTTTACCAGACCGCCAAAAAGAAGAAAAACAACACAACACAAGCCAAAGAAGCAAAAAGTTGGGTCGCTACTTTGTCAAGTCAAAATGGGGCGTGTTGTGTAACCACACAACAAGAACCCAACATTAAAGTTTAAAGACTCTTAAAAGTCTTCCTTGACCTATCAAATCTTTGACACAGCTTAATCTTTTGTCTTACTAAGCATTTAGAAATCCTTTCATGTTGTTTCTATTTGCAAGGAAAAATGCATGCAAGTTTATATAACTATAAACTCATTGTGTCGGCCCTAAAACTTCCTTATCTAACATGTTTGATAGTTTAGACCAATAGTAACTCTATATCCTTCTTAACTCTATCTCTTCCTTAACTCTATATCCTCCTTCGAAGACAAAGCAGTTTGAATAATTTAAAGTGAAAAGAGCTATATATAATAATTAAATGGTCTTCATCTAGATATCATTCGCAGTAAGTAAAGAATGCTCTCTATGGTTGGCTAACCAACTAAAGATTTAGAACTTGAGGGAGGCTGAGTAGTTTTACACACATTAACATACATTCCACACTAATGTTTTCTCATCTATCAACAGTTAACACATTTCCAAATCTTTTAAGAAACAAGTTGTTTTAATTATGACAAGGCCAACCATAACTAGTCAGTAGGCCAGCTGAGGACACTTCCTATGTCAACTTGGGTTAGATCACTGCGGCTTTGGAATGACTTAATAGTTAGTTCTTCAACCAAAACACAGTCTACTTAAGTTCTCTCCACATATTCATATGTTTTAGAAGCAAAACAATACAATGACACAGTTTTAACTGACCACCAATTTTGTTTTCGAGAACAAATGTGTTTTAACTATGAGTTTAAAGACTGCGGTGTGATTCAAGAGAAAAAAGCATTATTTTAGTTTAGAAAGAAATGACAACCTACAGGTTTTAAAGTTGGCAAACAATCCATGAATTTCATTATCAAAATAATATTGAATTTCTTCATATAACTAACTAGTGCCAGTCCTAAATAAGTATTCCTATTTATGCATGACAGCGTAGAGGAGGAATGAAATAAAACCTGTAGATAGTTTCCAGTGACTGCTTCAAAGTTACTCCAAGAGCTTGTTCTTGTCTTAGCCACTCACATTCCCTTCATGCTCGGCCTCCTCCCGCTTCCTCTCTGCATTCTATCCCTCAAAACTGACTCCCACTTCCTCTATATCCCGCTCTCCCTATGAAGGAAAAACTAAAGCTTCCCACTCACAAGACCATGCCTAACAAAATGGGTAACTACCCTACATGCTTAACCATCTCCTCCTTTCAGGACCACTACTAGAAAATGGTTTAGTTTCCCACTCAAATCGTGATTACTCTGCAAAATGGAGCTCCACATTTCGCGAGGTGGTGGTTGACAGTTTGAACAAGCTATCGCACTACTCATAACTGATTATGAGTGTAGATCAAATGCAAAACTTAAGAATAATGGCTAAGCTGACAACCATGTTGATAACTGAGAGGGGGGGGGTGAATCAGTTATCCTAATTGTTTCCTTTATTGAACTTTCCTTTTAATTGATGCAGCATAAAATCAAACATAAAACATTAACCATAAAACAAGAAACACATGACACAGTATTTTTGACGTGGAAACCCTGTTAAGGGAGAAAACCACGGGGTGATTAACCCAAAATTATTCTCTGTTAGAAGAATAGGAAATTACAAAGATGGCACTTGCCAATTAGGGCTCACTGCCCGAGCACACTGCTCACAAGAGGCCCACTGCCTACAAGAAGACACACTGTCTACAAAGTGATGAGAATCACAGTCTTGAACTGATTGGAAGCATCTGCATATGCTGGAGTTCAGTTCCGGTTAGGCTCAGTACACTGATCTGCTGCACTTCATCTTTCCTCTGTTCTTTATTCTGCTATCTTTCACATACCGGATCCTTTTTGCTACCTCTGCTCTTTATCTGGACTTATTCGCATATCTCTCCACAACAACTACACCTTCACAACTAAATCCATCCTCTATATATATCCGCACAAGTAATTTCATCACCTTTCTAGTCGGCATCCGGAACAGTCTAGTTTCTTATAAACTTTCATTCTGTCGGCTGAATCCTTCCTCACCAAGCAATGCGGATCAAGCATATACTTGTAGATATCATTAATCATGTCGGCCAAACATGATTCATGCCTTCACAACCTCTGTCATCAATAGTAACCCATCCGGAAAGCAGTCTGATACTCTGCCAGTCAGTTCTTCCTCTGTTTTCACTGTCTCTCAGGAATCCGGTACTCAATCATTCATATCTTTTTCCTTGTCCATCACCGGAGGCTAAATCCTTGGAATATACCACTCAAGGTAGTCCTCTTGACTTCCCCAAATCCGCACTGCACCAAGACACTTCCTCTGAGAGGTCCGGACCAATCTGTCGGACCTTGCCACATGCTCTGTTCTTCTTCACCGGACCACAACATTCTTTATTCTGACTTCCGGTAGAGACATATCATGTCTTGCGGATATGTGGGATGACCTTTGTTGCCATCAATGACAACAACCATGAATCCATATAGTGTCTCTTGCCAACAAACCATTCGTAGAGTTAAAGCTCAAGGGTAAATAGATTGTTTCGAAATAAAAGAGATCATAGTAAAGACTTAAGTGAGTCCCTTTTGAGCTACTACCCGATTACCAACATCACAAAAGAATAAAGGAATTACCTCAAAATGACAATTCAAATATAACTAATATAATTTTGTATATTCCAATACAATACGACCAAAGGTACTACACACCATGGTCTCAAGATTTAAAACATTATTTAAACCTTTTATTATACGATAATAGCCCAATATAAAAACAATTCAACATTCGTCGAATTTCACAAGAAGACATTTACATCATACACTCGTAGAGCTTTACAATGATAACGACGAATTGAGCGTAAATGCAAAACAAGATTTGGGGTCGACTTACGCACAACTTTCAACTTTTGTGCTGAACCACTAAACAAGACACGACTTACAACTTGTTCTCAAGTGTATACATTTATATATATATATATATAACAGTATGTCGGTCGTCAATATTTAACAACATGATACCAAGTATTATGACATAGATGACAATTTCCCATACTCAATACGACAACTACAGAAAGAAGAAAGACCTATTCTTGAAAACCTTGACATCTCATCTAAAATTGACTTAGCCTGAAATCAAAGCTTAACTCAAGACATCTAGGTTTATCTACTTGATAATGATTTTCAGTGGCAAGCACCCATGGGTTATTCCAGACTCTATTCTCTCTTTCTCAAAGATACTTTCGCTTCTTCTTTCTTCCTGACGAACATGTTCGATCTATTCCTATCATTGACAATCTCACATACAATTTGTGGTCAGAGTACCAATGTTCTAATCAAAACACATTTATATCAAATCATTTCATTTTCATATCGAAAGACATTTTAATTCATAACATCAAATTGATCATAATCAAATAAAAATCCATAATTTCATAAAATTAACCTTTTCTATTCATATCATCATTTTCTATGATGTTAAAACATATCCACATAACTGTACTATTTAAGAAAAAGTAAATAGTAATATTGAATCCAAAAAGGGGATGTAATAGGGTCCGTTCTGTTTGTAGGTCACAGTGATGCTTTGATCTCCGTGAGCTCATTAATTCTTGTTTAAATGTATGGTAAATGCAAAATGAACCCCAAAATTTACTTTTAACTGATTGATATGGGAAATTAGGGTGTACTTAGCATCTTTTTGTTTAAGTCCTTCGATCGACACATGATGTCTGTGGATGTTGACAAGTGGTAGGCAGGCATTTGAAATTTCAAAGGCTCCACCTACTATTGGGCTATTATTTAATGCAGAAGGTGATCTCTGTGAAGATCAAGGATATTTAAAAATATGACCAATATCAGGCATATGAGGGTGATATCTTCATGAGTATGGTCAACCATTGACTATTGACTAAGGTCGGGTCATATTTTCATTCGCTAATAATCGTGATAATACACTGTATCAATATGATCTAGGGAAGTGCCATGTGGCATCATTGGATTGGTCACAGAGAAACTCAGCATCTCGGGTCATCAAAGTCAATATGAGGGATATTGGGAAATATCTGGGTTCTTTAACATTACGAAATATCACCTTATTTGAGAATGTGAGGGTGACGTCAACATTTTGTCTTTGAAATTGTTTGAGAGAATGACGTCATCATCATATTTGTTAAGATCAGGGATATTTTGAAATGTGACCTTCTTAGGTATGGATCATGACAGCATCATCATCATATCGTGTCTTCTCTAGTATCAGGTTAGGATGACATCATTGTCATATCAAGAAATATGACGAATATTTAGAAATATGACCACTCTGAAATATGCATGAAGGTTTGACAGGTATATGTTCCTTTTGCACTTAACTTTGACATTCACATATCAAAGAACATGTCGATGTGAAGTGATCTTCATATGTCAGGGTCATCTAACAAATATGACTGATATTTGGAAATATGACCCTATGGACATATCTGGTTTGACCAAAGTTTGACTTGGTATAACTTGTTATTTTTAATGAATATTAAGGTGATCCAAAAGGCAAACTTGCTCATAATTTTGCACCCTTTCATATTATGAGGTTTATGATGACAAATTTTGACTTCGACAATTGACCTTCTCTTTTGTGAAGCACATGCATGTGTAAAGGTGATATACTTAACTAACTTTTGCCAAACTGCCCAAAGCAAGAAAGCAAATAAGCCAAAGCAAAAAGTTGGGTCCCTATTTTGCTAAGGCAAAATGGGGCATGTTGTCTAACCACACAACAACTTGCCACCCAAGAAATCAACCAAACTCAAATGATTCAAGTGATGAGCTCACATTAAAACATAGCATCATCACTCTCTCTAGGAATAAGTATCATGACTTTTCTGAATGACATCATGTTCATAAGTGCAAAAATGCTAATAAGGGATCAAGTGTGTGCATATGATTAATAATCCTCATCTTGAAAGTAAGTTGAAAACAACAATAACTAGTGTTAAACTACATATTTTGGGTTCATCCCTCATAGCCAACTAGGATAGAGCCTTGTTGCCAGCAGGTGTCCATAGCCCTGAAAAGGTTATCTTTATAATCCCCCTAAGTAGAGCCCCACTGCCAGCAGGCATCTATAGCCCTGGTAGAGTTACTTAGATGGCCTAAATTTTATCCTTTTGTATTTCAATAGTCATCTCTTTCTTTTTTTATATTCATATGATATCATCATGTAAGCCCAACATGCAAGGTGTGATCACTTGTTGTTTTAGGTTGGGAATTGTAATGGTAGCAAGGGTGACCCTTTGTATTTTTCACTTAACACCTATACTGATGTGTTCAAAAAACCCAAGGCTGTTAGGTGAGTCAACGTGAAAATCTCCTTAATCAAGAAAAGGCATCACTGATGAAAAGGACATCATAGACCTAGTCAAGGATACTCCTCAGGGTGAGTGACAACCTATGTAAAAATTTGTTCTCATCACTTGAATCCTAACAATTTTGTTGGCTTCTCTAGATGACAAGGTACATCATCTTGACTAATCAAAACAAAGACTCAATGACAACAAGCAAACAAACATGTCATGCCCGCGTCTCCCACGCGGTCATGACACACAAACACGTGTGTCATGCCCACATTTGACATGTGGTCATGACACAAACCGTGAAAAACTTTTCTCCCTAACCCTAAAAACCACCTCGAACGTGCTTGCATGCTCGGTGGCAATACGAGTAGGCGTAGACATGTCGACGTATCGCAAAGGTGAAGGCCATCAAGGGGGTATGTGACATGTAAGGTGTCGCTTCTAGGGTTGGACTAACATAACCTGAACCCTAAGTTTCCTAGGCGATGATGAATTTCGCCTGCAACGAACCCTAATTAAACTAGGAATGACAAGTGATTAATTATGATGTTCAGAAGGCACGTGATTAAGTTGGGATGGTGGATTAAAATTGAAAAGCACAATGCATAAAAATAAACCCTAAAAATTCTAGCCTAACATGTTTGGACAATGCAAAATAATTTTTAAGATAAAACATCAAGGAAGGAATAAATAAGCTTTAAGAAGAAGTTTAAATTAAGACTGAAAGGTAATATCAATTGATAAAAGAAATTAAAGTACTAAAAGTTAAATAAGACATCAGATAAACATAAGAGAAAGACCAAGTCCGTTATAAATATAACTTTGTCGCTAAATTTAATGACTTACTCAAATGTTGAATTGAAGGGAAGAAGGGTTTGTAAAATAGCGTTCAAATTGATAAACATTTAAATGATAAAACTCGCACAAGGAATAAAAAAAAATTAATTGATCCATCTAATAGGAAATTAAGACAAGGGGAAAAACTCGCCGATGATGGCATGGTTCAGTGGTTAAGTCGCTCAGGATGTAGTGGCGGCCACCAGAGTTCAAACCCCCACTGGGCTAACGAGCTCGCAAGGTTTTACGCCTTCATTGGGCCAATGAGCTCGTAGGTTTGAAGTGTTCTTCCTAGGGGATGAGGTCCCCCAGTTGTGGCCTCATTGGTTCGTTGCTCTGAGCAAAAGCATTCGCATGGAGCCAGAGGGCGTGTCGCACCAGCGTCGCTGGTCACGTTAAAAAGTTTACCAGGCGCATTATCTTAAAAAAAAAAAGACAAGGGGAAAAACTCCCCCCATTAGGGTTAAAATTAATCCTCCTTATTAAAAAAAAAAATCCCAAGGCAAGGAAAAATCCATAATGTAGATCCCCTCACAAAAAAAATAGTGCTCCAAAAAAAATTTGAACCCTATTCTCTAAGTTTTTTTAAACTTGTTATCTAAGAGAACCCTAATTAACCTTATAGTGTTGCTCCTAGGTTGCCCTAGACAATAAGTCTCAAATACAAAAACAATTCCATTGAAATTAACACTATCCAAACAGAAACCCTCTAAAATAAAATATGGAGAGACCAATTCCATTTCTTTTATTTTCTACTTTCCATAATACCTAAATTTTCTTTTAAAACAAACTAACTTCCTCCAAAAGAAAACCCTAATTCAGAATTATGTTGTTGCTACTTGAGTTGCCCTAATCTCTTAACCTTCACTTTTGTGTTTAGGTTTTACCTCATGCCCAAGAGGTTAGGGTTTTTTTTGGTCTTGTGGCAGCCATTGATGAAGACCACAAGGTATGCACATATTAGTACATGGGTGAAGGGTCGACAATGGGCAAGAGGTGGAAGAGCGAAGTGCTTGAGTGGCGGCGCTGGTGGCAAGTGGTAGCCACGGTGGAAGTTACCAGTGGGGGGCACAGCCATGGAGGAGATTGCTGTGTGGTGAGGTGGACACTAAACAGAGGACGGAGGGCAGGTCGCTGTGGTGGAGTGGGCGTTGCAGAGGCAGAGGTCACCGTGGTGGAGTGGGCATCGCAGAGAGTAAGGGTGACAGTGGCGTGGCCATGGGGATAGCAGGGTCTGTGGAGTGTGGTGAGGTGTGTGTGACCGTGTGCAGCAAGGGCTATGACGCGGAGGAGGTGGGAAGCCCGCAGGCTTGGTAATAACAGAGGTGTGGGGAGGGGCGGAGCCCCACCCACACCCCACTCCCCACACCCAAAGTTTGTAAAAAAATATTTGGTGGGGGTTTAAACCCCACCTGCAATGTGTAGTCATTGGACTATTTTTTTTTTTTTGAAAAATTTCAACACTACAACACTTCAAAAAAATACGAAAATTTCATTTATTGATAAAAGCATTTTAATGTATATATATATTTCACAAGCATTCAAAACTAGGATTAAAATGAGTATGCCACAGTCTTATAAATCAAAATAAAATGAACATTTAGCTCAGAATATGAATAAATAAATATATATATATATATATATAGCTCAGAATATGAATAAATATATATATATATATATAGCTTAGAATACGAATATATATATATATATATATATATATATATATATATATATTTGTCTATCTTTTTTTTTGTATTTCAATGATCCATTTTGAAATAAGGATACATAAAATCTAAAAGAATAAAAGAGATTGATTTTTTTTTTTTTGTTAAAATAGAACAGTCAAGGATTTTTATGAGTCTGCAAAACAAAAGGCTGTACTATGAATGTTCCCAAAGCATTCAATTTCTTCACAATTTTTGTAACCAGATTACACTTGCTGATTTCAACATGTACAACCATAAACACTTTTCTTCCTATCTTTTTTTTGAAATACATAGATGATCATACAGCACAATTTTTATTTTGTTTTTCTACAACACTAAACAAAACTGCCCCTTTTTTTTGTGAACTTCCAGTTGTTCTATCCTCTTCCAAATAACAATTAATGAAACACTCTCCTAAAACAACAATGCTTAAAAAAAAATCTTCAAGTGATAAACAGATAACTAATTTCCAACTTTCTCTTGTACAATAGTCATAACATTTAGTGAGTATCTCCTTTTTTTTTCTTACAACTATACATTGCAATAAGGCCACTATGGCCATGGCTCCAATAGCCACTAAACACTACAAGGCCACACAAAAAGAAAGGGCTTTATGACCTCCAACTTGAGCTCCACACTACTTCATCTCACCACTCAAAAACCTGCAAGCTACACAATAACAAGACAACAGAAAATAGCCACTATGGAAGGAAAAGCTCTCCTCCCTACCATAGACCCCCAAGTGGGTCACCCCCGAGCTAGGGAGGTAGGATTTTTACACAGGTTTCATTCCACATCAACAATCACTCACTAAACATAAAATAAAAACACCCCATAGGATTAACACAATACTCAACTCATAAAAATAAGTTTGGTGAGGGTAGGGAATAGACCTCTCAACTTAAAAGGGCTCCTAAAGAAAAGAAAATCTCAACTCCTGGCCTCAAGCCAAAATCCCAAAACACCACAATCCACAAGAATCACAAACCAAATTGCATGGCACTCTTGCCATTCAGGTATCTCCTCCTCAAATGATGATAAGCCCTCAAGGCATAAACACATATTGTGGGAGAGCCCCCAAGGATTGTTCCTCTCCCCTACCCATACAGGTTGAGCATTACCTCCATTGGAGGTGCTCTCACCATAACTCCCAACCCAACATCAAATATAAAACATCACAATGCAAACAAACTTACAATCAATTTCAAACATGGAACATCATATAAGCAAAGCAAGAAACAAGTTAAGAGGCCTACCTTCAAGACCTTGACAATGGAAGTGGAATTGGTGAAGAGCTCCAAGCCTTCCCAAGCCTTCCAACTTTCAGAATTTCTCCCAACCTTCTCTAACTCCTCCCAAGTAAAAAGAAAATAAAAATTGCAAGAAGTCTCCCAATTGTAAGGAAAAAGACTAGAAGAGAAGAACCCCCACTCCTCTACAAGATGAGCTATTATAGGCCATCCACTTGGCCTTGAGGGAATGAGAAGGTGACATTTGTCACCATCTCCTCCCTTCTCCAAAACCACATGTCAGAGTGAGAGGGTAAGAGGATGAAAAATGTCCTTCTCTCACTCCACCTCCATCTCCACCTCATCCACTTGTGCTTCCACACAAGTGGGAGGGGGACAAATGGTGAGTTGGATTCCCACTCACATCTCAAGAAGACAATGGTCTTGAGTGGTGCTCCCACTCACTTGGGAGTTTGGGAGGACTCTTGGAGACCTCCCTAGTCTTCCTTGGGAATGCTTCCCAAAACTTAGGGATGGGAGATGGGTTCTTCCCAAGGCAAGGCCCATCCCTCATCTTCCCTCTTCCCAAATTCGTCACTCTTACTCAACCATGGTTTAGGGTGACCTAGGGTGAGTCAAAACTAGGGTTAGGTGGTCCAAGTTGACCCTAGACTCATGGTTGACCACCTAGGGTAACTTTTGGGACCCTAGGGTTCATGAAAGGGGTCAAAAATCCACATTTAAATGGCCCAAAAAAATAATAAAAATACCAAGTGGCGTAAATCCAAAATAAAATTTTACAACACTTAATATTAATCAGAAATAAGAAAAGAAAGGGTACTAAGGATAAAAATAATTAAAATTAAACCAAGCACAATAAATGATCATTCAATTACACATGTGATCCTTATCCCTCTTGGGAATGGATTGGCTTAATAGGGAATAACATGGTGTGAATCCTACATTCGTTTTCCCGTGGCTAGGGAAAGTAAAACCTGCACATCTCAATGAAGTGTTAGTTCTGTCATGAAAAGTGATAGCTGAAGCAACTGAAATTAACTCCACGCAATCGAAATAAACATCAATACATAACTACAAATTAAACTACATTTTCCATCACATGTCAAATAGTTCATATCACATAAACAACTAGAAGCTCATAACAAAATAACATCTAATATAAATCGCATATATCGAACCACAACATATCAACCAATATGACCGAATCAAATCACATGTATCAAATCAGTGAGATAAAACATCAAGTCTGCATAATGAACATAGTCACTAAGGTCTGATAGTGTCATCTACAGAATAGTATAATGATCAAAATATGGGAGGTAAAATAATCGGCCTCACATCCTCCCCCCTAAGACTAAACTTCCTCCTAGAAGTCGTCAAAAAGGTGAGGATAGAGTGCCCTCAAACTAGCTACATCCTCCCAAGTCGCTGTGACCTCGTCATATCAATCCCACTGGACCCTAACCTAGTCCAGCTCTCAACCTCAAAGGCCCAGCGTTCGACGAGCCAATATGTGAATTGGCTCCAGCACCAACTACTCGTTTGCCTCTTCCTTTAAAGCACTCCAGTCCGGTATGTGAGATACATCAGATATATAACATCTCAAAATAAAAACATGAAAGACATCATGGATACTTGACAGGCTAGGTGGCAATGCTAGGTTATAGGCAACTGGTCCTATCCACTCCAAAATCTCAAAAGGTCCTACGAACTGTGGTGCGAGCTTAGAGCCCTTTCCATAATGGATTAGACTCTTGTGTGGCCACACTCTAAGGAATGCCCTGTCACCCACTGAGAAGCTCCGATCTATCCTCTTAGCATCGGCATACTTCTTCTACCTATCTTGTGCCTCCTGCAACCTCTATCTAATTAGTGTGACCTGCTGCTCCATATCCTGAACTAGCTCTGGACCAATGGCGACCCTGTCCTCAATCCGATCCCAAATCAATGGTGTCCTGCATGGTCTGTCGTATAAAGCCTGAAAGGGAGGCATAACTAATGAGCTGTGATGCCCATTATTGTAGGCAAACTCAACTAGATAAAGATACTCCTCCCATCTAGACTAATGGTCTATAACATACATCCGAAGCATGTCCTCCAATACCTGATTCACCCGCTCTATCTATCCATCTGTCTCAGGGTGATAAGCTGAGCTAAAATTGAGCTGTGTACCCAATGCTTGTTGTAAGGCTCTCTAGAATGCTAAAGTGAACACTAGATCTTTGTCTAAGATGATGCGATGGGGTACCCCATGTAGTCTCACAATATCATCCAGGAATACCTTCGTCACAGCGGGCGCATTGTACGTCATGCGTATAGGAGAGAAATGACCCACCTTGGTCAACTTGTCGACTGTCACCATGATGGCATCATGGTGACACGAAGACATAGGAAGACCAACAATAAAATCCATGGAAATGGTGTCCCATTTCCACTCAGGTATATCATGTGGGTATAGGAGACCTGCTGGATGCTGATGCTCGGCCTTGACCCTCTGGCACTCAAGGCAACGAGCCACAAACTCTGCTATATCTCGTCTCATACCCGCCCAATAGTACAACTGTTGTAAATCAGCATGCATCTTCTTCACCCTCGGGTGTGCCACATATGGTGCTTTATGAGCCTCTAATAGCACTATAGGACGTAGGTCACCTACGCGGGGTACATAGATACGCTGTCGATGACGAAGTAAACCATCTGTGTCAAGTGTATACCCTGCAAACTTGCCCACAAGGGCCCTCTGTAAGTTGATCTCCTGCTACACCTCTAGATACCACTCATCCTCTGGCAAATGTTGAATAATGTGATCCCTCAAGTCCACACTCAGAGTCAAGGTGAAGAGTTCGTGGTGCCTCCGACTCAATGCGTCAGCAACCACGTTCTCCTTCCCTTTGATGTAGTGGACATCAAAGTCATACTCGCAGAGGAACTCCATCCAACGCCGCTGATAGGCATTTAGATTCAGCTGTGTAAAGATATACTGGAGGCTGTGATGATCAGAATGGAGCTCAAAGTGACGACCCAACAAGAAATGTCTCCAACGGACTAGAGCATGAACCACTACTGCTAACTCCAAGTCATGCATGGGGTAGTTCAGCTCATGAGTCTTAAGCTTTCGCAACTCATACGTGATCGCTCTACCACCCTACATAAGTATAGCTCCCAATCCCTCAAGTGATGCATCTATGCAAACCATGAAATCTGCTACAAGATTAGGAACTGCTAAAATAGGAGTGCTGGTAAGATGCTCCTTGAGGACCCCGAAGGCCCTCTCACACTGCTCAGTCCAAAGGAAGCTCTTCCCTTTCTGCTGGAGGGAAGTGATGGGGTGCGCAATCCGAGAAAAGACCTCAATAAAATGACGATAATAACCAGCTAACCCCATGAAACTCCTGACCTCCGTCACACTAGTGGGTGCTGGCTAA
Organism: Cunninghamia lanceolata; assembly: GCA_027924645.1. NCBI lineage: Eukaryota > Viridiplantae > Streptophyta > Pinopsida > Cupressales > Cupressaceae > Cunninghamia > Cunninghamia lanceolata. The sequence continues at coordinate 758,428 of BSBN01000558.1, read as the reverse complement.
TCCCTGATAGCCCTAATCTTTGATGGATCTACTGAGATTCCATCACCGGAAAGGATATGCCCCAGATACTGAACCTCTATCCTAAAAAATGCACACTTTGCCAAATTCCCATAAAGCTTCTACTCTCGCAAACACTGTAGAACCTGACGAAGGTGCTCCTCATGCTCCTCCTCGGTCCGTGAGTAGATCAAAATGTCATCGAGGAAAATGATCACGAACTGATCTAGATAGGTACGGAACACCCTGTTCATGAGACTCATTAACACTGTAGGGGCATTCATCAAGCCGAAGGGAACCACTATGAACTCATAGTGTCCATAACAAGCCGGAAGGCAGTCTTATGGATATCTACCTCTGTGATACATAACTGATGATACCCAGACTTCAGGTCTATCTTAGAGAACACCCTGGCTCCCTGCATCTGGTCGAAAAGATCATCAATCCTGGGCAGAGGGTAACGATTCTTCACCGTCACCTTATTCAACTGCCTATAGTCCATACACAAATGAAGAGACCCATCCTTCTTCTTCACGAAGATGATAGGAGCACCCCAAGGTGAAACGCTCGGTCAGATGTACCCCTTCTCGAGCAAGTCCTCCAACTATAGCTTGAGCTCAGTGAGCTCATGTGTGGTCATCCTGTAGGGTGCACAAGACACTGGCTTGACACCTGGCACTAAGTCTATGCGAAAATCTACCTCATGTCGGGGAGGCATCCTCGATAACTCTGCTAGGAAAACATCAGCAAACTCTCTAAGGATGGGATGATCATCCAAAGATGCCTCTGGCTCATCATCTGATTTGCCACTCACTGTGATGGCGAACATATGACATCCCTTCCGCATGCAGTGCTTAAGCTGCTGAGTGGATATCATACACACTGCGGTGGGCTTCTGCATGCCCACAATCTCAACTGATATGTCCTGATTGTCTAAATAGCTGATCGCCTTTCGACAACAATCTAGCTTGGCTCGATGAGCCACAAGCCAATCCATACCCAACACCACATCATAGGATCCTAATGTCATGACTCTAAGGTCGCATATTGTAGTGAAGGGTCCCAAGGCAATCTCACAGTCGTGGACTAAGGTATCTACCATCAGTTTGGCTCCTGAAGCCAACTCAACTACCCACCTATCACCCTGCCTAGAGGCCACTAGCCTGCAACGCTCCACTAATGATGGAGATATAAATGAATTAGTAGTACTAGAGTCAAAGAGAATAGAAATGGGGTTACCCCCAATCATACCTGACATCTCAATCACTGTCACCTAAAAATGTGCCTAGCGGTTATCTACCGCTGCAAACATACGGTGGGATCTACCCACATCACCCACTATCTACTCAAAACCTCATGCACAAGGCTATCCCCCTACTGTATAACCCTATGGACACTCTCTAGCTAGGTGTCCTACTCCACCATAAACATAACAAGGGCCCCTAACCTGTACCTGTACAGTCTGAGTCCTACCTGACTGCTACTGTCCTAATTTACCAATAGACCCCTGTGAGCCCCTATAAGACTGCTGCGACCTCGTGGGTCCCGTAGGTGGTCCCTACTGCCTCTGATCTCTGCGTGGGCCCTGCTACTGCCAACCTCTATTATGTCCCCCCTGTGATCTCTGTTGTGTCCTAACTCTCTGCTGCTGCTATGACTACTACTATTGTGAGGGTCTAGGAGGTAACGATGCTAAACTAAATCCTCCTCTGTGAGGTGGCTGCGACAGTCTATGAAAACTTTGCTGATGCTGCTGCTGTCCCCAATCCTGAAACTAAGGGTGTGAACTCTGCCCTCGTCCCTGAATCTCCTCAGCAATGTATGCCTTCTCGGCAGCATCACTCAAAGTTTGGGGGTCTGCCATCCGAACAGGCCCTGCTATACTATGATTAAGCCCTCTGATAAACTTATGCACCAGGAGTTTCTCATCATGGAGATACTCTGCATATCTAGATAGCTCTATAAACCTAGCCTCATATTGAGCCACAGTAAGTCCTCTTTGCTGGAGGTCATGGAACTCGTCTAGACGACGCTGCCTGTAGTGGTCTGATAAATAGTGTGCATTAAAGTGCTCAATGAAGGTCTCCCATGAGAGAGTATCTAAAGAAAGGTGGCGCTTGCACTCCTCAGTGCGCCACCAGGTAGCTGCTGCATCCCGCAATAAGTGTACTACCACCTAGGCCTTTGTGTTGCCCTCGTAAGGACGCAACGCGAAGCACCTGTCTAAACTGGTAAGCCAGGCCTCTACCTCAGCTCCCTCTGTGGTCTTGATGAATGTAAGAGGGTTCAACCTTAGTATGTCCCTAATGGGATCTTGTCTATCTCTGTGCCCCCTGATAGGCTCATCTGCATGATACTCATAAGGCCTGTGACCCAAGTGCTCTACACGCACTGTCTCATCCTGCCTAGCCTGATGTGGGGGGCTCCTGCTACGGGCCCTGTTGGCCGAACCAACCTCCTCTGTCTCTGGCAGCTCAACATAAGGCTCCTCACATGGTGCCCCTCGCAGCTCTACGTGGGGCTCCTCTCACAGATCCTCACAGAGCTCGACACGTGGCTCTGCGCGCGGCTCAACTATAGCCGGTGGAAGCCTATCTAAGATTGCCTGTAAGGCCTGTAAAATCTGTGGTCCCATATCTGGTGGGGCCGGTGGTGCCTGCGGTACCTAAGGAACTGGTTGTGGCTGTAGAAGTGGCTGTACCTATGGATCTGGCTGTACCTATGGGTCTGGCTGATCTGGACCCATAGCTGATGAATCAGTACGTACCTCTGGGGGTGGGATGGGGTGGGTCTGCGCTCGCCAAACTCGTCTAGGAGGCATCCTACAAAATGAAGTAACCACAAGTCAATCAAAGTTGCGGAAACAATAATGTGCCTAAAACAAGCCCAGTGTTTTAAAAACCTAGGCTCTGATACCAAATGTCATGCCCGCATCTCCCATGTGGTCATGACACACAAACACGCATGTCATGCCCACATTTGACATGTGGTCATGACACGAACTGCAGAAAACTTTTCTACCTAACCCTAAAAACCACCTCACACACGCTTGCATGCTCGGTGGCAATACGCGTAGGCGTAGACATGTCGACGTATCATGAAGGCGAAGGCCGTCAAGGGGGTATTCGACATGTAAGGTGTCGCTTCTAGGGTTGGACTAACATAACCTGAACCCTAAGTTTCCTAGGCGATGATGAATTTCACCTGCAATGAACCCTAATTAAACTAGGAATGACAAGTGATTAATTATGATGTCTAGAAGGCACGTGATTAAGTTGGGATGGTGGATTAAAATTGAAATGCACAACGCATAAAAATAAACCCTAAAAATTCTAGCCTAACGTGTTTGGACAACGCAAAATACTTTTTAAGATAAAACATCAAGGAAGGAATAAATAAGCTTTAAGAAGAAGTTTAAATTAAGACTTAAA